>CM073141.1:46708055-47308065 GCA_037039145.1 Fundulus diaphanus
AGATAAATTAGCTGACTGAAAACGTCAACCTTTTAGGGACTACATGGGACCAATTGATTGAATTAAATGATTGTCTAACTTAATACATAATTTCGATTTTGTATTGACAGTAAGCAAACTTCCAGAGCTACGTCCCAGGATGCCCAACTTTTGCTCCGCTTAAGGTTGCGCAATTTGGAAATTACCTTCCAAAAGTAAGATTTTATTATAGATAATCCTCATGCTTTACAGTTACAGTTTTTCTGGCATTAACACAATATGTGCTAATGGGTAGCAGGGATGGAAGCAGAGAAAAGTACATTAAACACCCTGATTTCTAAAAGATGTGACTGAGGGTCATATATATATATATATATATATATATATATATATATATATATATATATATATATATATATATATATATTAGGGCTGGACGATAATTCAATAACAATATATATCGATCAATAGACGTATGGTTCAATATAAAAAACAGGGGTCAATAAAAATTCAATAAAAGAACAGTGCATTCTAGCCTATCATGTAGGTTAATACTACAGTCATTGCATCCTCCCAACCAATCACAAACCCAGGAAAGCTCCATCAGTTTTCAGACGGTTCAGAGAGCGCGTGTTCTTTTTCTTTTCTTTTTTAACACTTACAGTTTTCGTAAAGCGTTGGTTGAATAAAGGGTTGTTTGAGGGTTAGGGTTGGGGTTTGAATTCATTTATTTAAAAATAGGTCATTAAGCAACAGCATAAAAGGCCAGGGTTGCACTTAAAATGTATATTTTGAATTTTTTTGATAATTATCGATATCGATCAATATGATTTCTATTTTATCTATATGCTTTTTTTCTATATCGTCCAGCCCTAATATACAGTATATATATATATATATATATAGATATATATATATATATATATATATATATATGGATAGATATATAGATAGAGAGAGCGAGAGAGAGAGAGATAGATGTGTGTATAATTTGTGTATGTTTATTATATTTATATATAACTGCGTGTATATATCTCATCCAGTTTGACTTCGGTTTAAATTGTTTTGGTTCTGAAAAATCTGTATAATCTAACTGAAAGGTCACGAGCATTGTGAACATATGATTAAAATGAGATCTGAGCTGCCTCCTATTAATTCTGACAGCAGCTGTCTGATCTGTGGTCTGAACCAACATGGCTGCCCTATAGGCAGTGTCCGATGGGGTGTCTACGTATATATGTCTATGGCTGGTGAACATGACTTCTTTGTCAGAAAGACATTGTTGTTGGTGTTGACACTTGGTGTAGACACCCGCCCACTGTGGGACATTTATGTCAAATAATTCAATAAAAAAAAAAACATATTCTCTTCAACATTTTTCTTATTCACTGGGATATTTTTTTGCATTTGAACAGTTTTTTCTTCGATTGAAAATAATTTTTTTTGACTGAAACAACTTTTTTGGAATTGAATGATTAAGACACAAATGTCCTACCCATGTATGGCCCAAACACAAAAAAGATTACTTCGATCAAAGAGAACATTTTCAATAAAAAAAAGTGTTTAAATGCAATTTTTGGAGTCTAAAATGTTTTATTAGCATTCAAAAACTATTTTCTATGATTGAAAAAGTTTATCTTTTCATTGAAGTGACATTTTTATTAATTTTGTTGTTTGTTTGTTTGAAGCAACTTCTATTTTGATTGAATGATAAAGACACAAGTGTCCTACCCATTATATGTTCCAATCAAAAAACAATGTTACTTCAATTAAAAAAGTTGCTTTGAAGTGAAGGTGTTTTTAATTGAAAATATAGTTTTTGATTGAAGCAACCTTTTTTTAATTGAATAATAAAGACACAAATCTACCTTCATACAATTCCAGATTGAGGTGTGGAGATGTGGAGCTCGGCGGAACTACATCCATCTGGCGAGTCAGGTTAATACATTTCATATTCCATTCAAAACCACCTCGTAGTTTCCAATAATAAATTGTAAAAAGGATAGTTTCTGTAATTTTCTCTCACTTAAACATTAGTGACTACTTTTATGTTATTTTAATAATATAAAATACATATAATCATTGGTAATACACAGACAACATTAAACTAGCACAAACTTTAATTTCGGCACGGTTAAACATATATGGAGAGAAAATTGACTCAAAGTATCTGTGTGTGTGTGTGTGTGTGTGTGTGTGTGTGTGTGTGTGTGTGTGTGTGTGTGTGTGTGTGTGTGTGTGATACTGGATTTGTAACCTGTGTAAACCTGTTTGTGTGTAGCTTTGGGTACTTGGGCAAGCTGCCTTTTCAAGTGGGGGAAACCTGCAGTTTAAATCCCAAACAAAAAAAGTGGGAATCACTTGACAATGTGTCAAGCATGATTTGTAAACCATAAAGCACATTTTGTGTGTAACTTTGGGTACTTGCAAATCTGCTCAAATCCACACACAAATACAAAAAAAATCTGAATACAAAATAAATATACACATATACAATCACAAATTACACACACAAGTGTGCATATGTTTGCATAAATCTCGTGATACACACAAATAAAGCTACCTCTACGCACAAATCAGTTTACAACAGCACCAGGGGTTTTGACAGTCCTTTCAGCTTCAGATTTGTGCATATATGGTGTGTCTAAATGCTGTTGGAAAGCTGGGCCATTTGACTTTTCTTCAGAGTCTAATGTTAACTCCCCCTTGCTGAAGTGGCAAATATGTTTTTTGATGGAAAAAGGAATATGTTAGCATTTCTTATTTATATTATCTATTTATATAATATTATATTGTAAAGTGGCCGGTTTACTCACCGGGCACTTTATTAGGTACACCTAGCTAGTACCGGGTTGGACCCCCTTGTGCCTTCAGAACTGCCTTGCTGAAACGACAAATATGTTTTTTGGTGGAAAAAAGAATATCTTAGCACTTCTTATTTATATTATATATACACTCACTGGCCACTTTATTAGGTACATCATACTAGTACCGGGTTGGACCCCCTTTTGCCCTCAGAACTGCCTTAATCCTTTGTGGCATAGATTCAACAAGGTACTGAAAACATTCCTCAGAGAGTTTGGTCCATATTGACATGATAGCATCACTCGGATGCTGCATATTTGTCGGCAGTACATCCATGATGTGAATCGTCCATTCCACTACATCCCAAAGGTGCTCTATCGGATTGAGATCTGGTGACTGTGGAGGCCATTTAAGTACAGTGAACTCATTGTCATGTTTAAGAAACCAGTCTGAGATGATTTGTGCTATATGACATGGCACATTATCCTGCTGCAAGTAGCCATCAGAACATGGATACACTGTGGTCATAAAGGGATGGACATGGTCACCAACAATACTCAGGTAGGATGTTGCGTTGACACAATGCTCAGTTGGTACTAAGGTACTGCGTTATTTTTGTGCCTTTGACTGGAACGCACTGGAACCAATCCGAGCACGCAGTGAGACAGGTATTCAGCGTATAAACATCACACGCGCGAGCTCAATACCTGTCTGGCATGCGCTCAACTCTGATAAACTGTTCTCAACCAATTATCCTTGCGCTTGGTTCCATCTCTGCACGTGCTCAGCTCCGTGTCTGCTCGCGCGCTTGACCTGCTTCTTCCACGCTGTACACCAGCTGTGCGCTCCCCCGGCTGTTTCTCTACTCGCTCGGCTCTGTCTCTGCGCTCGCGACATCAAAAACTGTCCACTCCATCAGCCAATCACAGACAATTTTGTCTTTATCCAATCAGAGTATGGCTTGCAAATACTGCATTCGGATGGATTCAATCAAAATGCTGCAGCTTTTGGTAGAAATGACTAAACATAATGGTGGGATTGAAGAAGAAAAAGAAAAACAAATAAACAGTTGAATATTTTAGCCTAAAATATTTAGGCTAAAATATTTAGACTAAAATATGTCCTTGAGCTACCAAGTGAGGTGTGAAAAATGCTATTGTCTCTTTTCAGCTTCTGGAAGGTGATGCAAAAGTTTCTTATGATCATAATGATCATCATTGTCATCATTATTTGAAGAGCACTTTAAAACAAGGTAAAACAAAGTGCCAAACATCAGAAATACATCAGATAAGAGATAACATCTAAAAAAATGACTATACTAAACACTCAACAATGTAAAATAATAATAATAATAATAATAGTAGTAAAAACTTGATATAAAACATAATAGAACCAGCAAGCACAGCAGATAATACGAGTACAAAGTAAAGTTGAATAAAATAAAATCTCAGTAAGGTTGTAGGCCATCCATCCATCCATTTTCTAACACGTCTATCCCTTGTGAGGATAGACGTGTTATAGATAGGCACCAGCATGAGGGGTGCTGGTGGCTATTTCCAGCTGTCAATGGGCGAGAGGCGGGGTACACCCTGGACAGGTCGCCAGTCTATCGCAGGGCAACACAGAGACAAACAGGACAAACAAACATTCTCACACACACTCACACTTAAGGAGAATTTAAAGAGGCCAATTAACCTAACAGTCATGTTTTTCGGACTGTGGGAGGAAGCCGGAGTACCCAGAGAGAACCCACGCATGCACAGGGAGAATATGCAAACTCAGAAAGATGCAGAAAGACCCAGGGCAAGGGTAGGACTCAGGACCTTCTTGTTGCATGGCAACAGCGCTACCCACTGGGCCACTGTGTAGCCCCAGTTGCATGGAGGACCAATCCTGCCATAATTAAAAATACATACAGAAATAAATGAAGGACTTAATAATATAAAATTCCTTGAAAAAGTAGCTAATAATATGAATTTGTGTGCCATTAAATGTGACAAAATAATAAACAGAAGATATTTCTTCAACAATTGATCAATTATTCATCTAAAAATATATATTTTAACTTCCTCTTTTATTTTTACTTTTCTTCTTTCTTTTATACATTTTTCTTGAAGTCTTTATTTTGTGTTTGTGTATTTATTGCAAATGGGTTTTTTTTGTTCCGTATTTCCACTGCAACCTTTTTCATTGTTTCATATTTATTCACACCAACATTTTTATAAGATGTTTTTATTTTTGTTTCATACTGATTTACACCACAACAATTTAAAGCATGTTTTTACTCCACCATATTTCTTTTTATTTTATTTTAACATCCTTCTATTTCTGAAACAATGATTTATTTCTGCCTCTAACTTTTCTAAAAAAAATTTTACCCAAAGGATTTTTGCCTGCCCTTTTTTTCCCCTTCTCCCCTTTTTCCACTTCGTCTATTTCTACTTCTTATTTTTAAAGCAACATTTTTAAAGCATGTTTTTACTCCACCATAAATATTTCTTTTTATTTTATTTTAACATCCTTCTATTTCTGAAACAATGATTTATTTCTGCCTCTAACTTTTCTAACTGTTTTTTTACCCAAAGGATTTTCGCCTGCCCTTTTTTTCCTTCTCCTCTTTTTCCACTTCATGTATTTCCACTTTGTGTATTTCTACTTCCTCTTTTTCCACTTCGTGTATTTCTACTTTGTGTTTTTTTACTTCCTCTATTTCCACTTCGTGTATTTCTACTTTGTATTTTTTTACTTCCTCTTTTTCCACTTCGTGTATTTCTACTTCGTGTTTTTTTACTTCCTCTTTTTCCACTTGGTCCATCTGACTGCAGCCGTTAATGTTAAAACGATGGCGGGGAGGGGGAGGGGGATGGGGGCGGCGTCACCGGCAAAGCTTCACAACTATTGGCCAAGGTCTAGCTCCCCGGAAATGAGCCTGCATCAGAGCAGACTTGTGCGTTCTTCAGACTGACCACTTTCCCAGAATGCACCGCGGCCGCAGCTTGATTCTGGACAGCGCAAACAGAGCTCACAGTGGTAAGTTAAAAAATTACCTTTTCTGCTTCTGTTGTTTATTTACTATCAGGAAGTCCACAAAATAACATTATTCATTTATTTCTGTATGTATTTTTAATTATGGCAGGATTGGTCCTCCATACTTGTAGGCCAGTGAGTAAAAATAGGTTTTAACACATGTTTTAAAATGGACAGTGGAGGGGCCTCTCAAATGTACAAAGGTAAGGCATTCTATAACTTAGGGCCCCCCAATAGAGGAGTCCCTGTTCCCTCTAAGTCTGCTCAGAACTTTGAAAGACCATGAGCAGTTGGTCAACAGATATGAATGAGCAAGTGTGAAGGTGGGCAAAGCTGTTTAAAACCTTAAAAACAAACAGAAGTTCTTTAAACTGAACTCTAAGATAAACAGGCGAAGGGAGGCCAGGATCGGGTAATGTGCTCTCTTTTGTGACGTTTGAGTGAGGACTGACCGATTCAGAGATAAAGAGAATTACACTAATCCAGCCATGATGAAATGAAGGCTTGGAGTAGTGTTTCTATATTTTTGCCTTGAAAGAATAGGCTTTACTTTGCTTTGTTCCTTAAATGATAAAAATTACTTAACTGAGGTCCTTTTTTTGACTGTCAAGTTTAAAATCACCATCCATTTTAAAATCAAGGTTCATAAATGTGGGCTAAGCATTCATAGCTATAGATTCTGTATATTTATCTTTTTTGTCTGCACCATCAACACCAAGTCAAATTCCTTGTAAGTGCAAACCTACTTGGCAATAAACTTGTTTCTGATTCTGATTGCCAGGGGTTCTAAATCAACAGCATTAACAGTTCTTTGGGTGTTTCAATTGGTATATTTGACAATTCATGATTTGCAAAGAGAAAGTGATTCGAGTTTTGATGGTCTCCTTGTCATCACCTTTATCTCTTTCAACAGATTCTCTATCTCATTCAATTCAGGACTTGGCATGTGCCTTTTCATCTAGGTCTATATTAAAAAACCTACAGTAAAGTAATGAAATGTTGATTCTGGATGTAGTGTAGGAATGTCTTTAATATAAACCAAAAAATTTTACATCACCTCCCAGGAGCTGGAAAAAAACTTTAAAAATGAGACAAAAGCATTTTTCACATCTCACTTAGTAGCGCAAGGAAATATTTTAGACTAAATATTTTAGACTAAATATTTTAAGCTAAAATATTCAACTGTTTATTTCCTTTTCTTTTTTTTTCTTCAATCCTAACATTGTTTAGTAATTTCTGACAAAAGCTGCTGCATTTTGATTTAATCCATCCGAATGCAGTATTTGTAAGCAATAATCTGATTGGATGAAAAAAAACTGTGTGTGATTGGCTGTGTGTATCAGGTGATTTGTGCAAACCTATACACACGTTTGTGTACATTTATTTAGCATTCATAATTATTTAGTATTTGTGTCTGGATTTGAGCAGACATTTGCAAGTACCCGAAGTTACACACAAAATGTGTTTTATGGTTTACAAATCATGCTTTACACATACAAGTACCCAAAACTACACACAAACAGGTTTACACAGGTTATAAATCCAGTATTACACATACACAGGGATATTTTGAGTCCATATTTTCTCCATAAACATACATTCTAAAATAAAATAAAAATTCACAGGTAAAATAATTCCATTTTCCTAGCAAAGTTGCCTTCACCCATAAACTTGGTGACTGGGGGGGGGACCCTAAGCAAGACACTTAACCCCAGATTGCTCCCCGGGCGCCACACATGGCAGCCCACTGCTCCCCAAGGGTGATGGGTTAAAAGCAGAGAACAAATTTCGTTGTAATGTATGTTTCAATGTATGTTTCAATGACAGTAAAGATGATATTACTATTATTACTATTACTGTGTTGAATGTGAATTTAAAATAAACAAGTGTTGCCAATCAGTTAATTCCTTAAATCCTTAAAATCCTTTTTTAAACGCATTATAACCTTATTATCAGTTACACAAACATGATTCTGCATAGCCTACCTTGTGTTTTTTACTAAAAAGTTAATTACAAAAGTTAATGAAATATTTATAAGACCTGTAACACTGGTGAATTACAGATCAGTTACTTTAGAGGTTAAATGTGCCAAATTTATCATGAGAAATTCTCAACTGAAATTGTTTGTAGCTTTGCGTTTTAGTAGCTAACATTTTGTGGATAAATAGACACATATGGCAAGTGCAGTAGTAGAACCATACCTGCCATCCTTAACTTGATAAAACGGCGTGGTTTTAGTAAAACTGAGGCCCAGCAACCATAAATTACTCAGTTTGCTGTGACGCTTGCAACATTTAGCATCCTATATTTCACGTGTTTTTCCTCTTCACCTACTGCACAGCTCGGTGGCCAAATGCGACAGTGACCACTAGCCCTTTGTGCTTTATTCATTTAATGTGTGATAATCCTGACCACATTAGCGGGTAGAGGATGATGGATTCCTCTTGGTTAAAAACCCAGCGGGCCTGTAGCTGATGTTTTTAGACCCAAATTCCTTAATTGTGTCGGAGGTATTATACAATAACCCACGCCCTCAGCTTCGGCCTCCTGTCGGGGATTTCTTTAAGTGTAATCGCTTTGCGAGGTTTCCTCTGTATCCGTGGCGTATTGAGTTCATTCCTAAAAAACGAACCACGCGCAGCAGAAGGAACGCACTAAACTGGGTTGTGTGACCCTTTCTCATGACACGCGCCAGCCAGCCACAGGGTCTACATACACCCTTAACCGTCCCAGCGCAAGAACTCGCTCTTCCACGTAGGAGCACCAGGATCTACAACCCACTGACGTAATGTTTTTATGTCATAATTCTTTGGTCTCTGTAACACCAAAGTCTAGAACACAGGAACGTTCCTGTCTTAACAGCCCACGGTCTTGCGTTTATAATGTCTAAGCCCATCATAAATCCATAACAATAACTAATTTAAAAAAGATGAAATTATACAGTTCCCGACACATTAGGCGTTCCCTTAGCTCTGTACAAACCAACTGGACAGTCTACCATAAGGAAAGTGAGACATCAGCTAACTTATCTGCTCTTGCAACTCTTTCCAGCACGTAAAAATCACCCGATAGCATTTTGAGGCTCATGGTCATCGTCTAATATTAAACAGTGTACCTTCACCACGTTCCAGCCGATGGGTTCGGTCTTAGTTTCTACCACAAGCTTCGGCATAAGTGAGAACCTTTCCACTGGCTCACGATCTTGATGAAATTCCTACCAGTAGCTGTCTTGCTTGCTGCCTTGCTTTCAGTCTTAATGTGGCTGGTAACTCAGACATCTGTGTTAGTGTGTCACTTAGGAAGCGTTATTTCTAGCATAAAGTCAATGACAGCTATTTCAGCCAATCAGAACACACTATTTCCCAACCTGTGGCATACAAAACAGGAAGTTCTTTTCCCTTTTTTTCGTTTTTCTTTTTGCTTTATTGTTACTATTCCAATTTACAATTTGGCACGAGAAAAGAGAACATGACGCACAGAAATCAGATTGCCTACCCAATAAAGTTATAATACAACACCAAAAATAATAATTTAAATAATAAACAAGTATGTCAGATCAGAAGGAATTTGGCAAATACTAGTAATTTTAGCAATAAGTATTGTTGTTTTTTTTTCAATAAAAAGGGACTTATTGTTTCAGTAAGACTATAACTTTATTCAATTGTATAAGTCAATACCACATGATCTTTATTTAACCATGGCAGATTTATAATTTAGAGTAGCCTATAGCTATTAGTGTAGGTCTTACCTACAATTTAGAGGGAGGGATTCACATTATTTTGCAAAAAGCAAAAAAATAAAGTAGAAAGATATGAGTTGCAGAATTGATTTTAAAAACACTTTAAATTGTCCATGATCATCAATATTATGTTTAGCTACACAAACTTCATAACACAAAATGATCCCTTTCTGATCCAGTAAATGTAAAAGCAACCAGATACTTTTGTCAAAAGCATTTTTTTAAAAAGACAGATTTATTTCCAATCCTGCAGTGGGATGTTATGGGAGCTAGTTATGGCAGAAGATAATTACCCAGTCTAATGGTTGATGGTCAACAGCTGTTTGTTCCTAAAATAGGATACTGAACTGACCAAGCTTATTTAAAACAGACTAATGCCTCCAAATTTTGGGAAGATCTGATTGGATTTTTTTTTTATCTCTCTTCTTTTTAGAAAATCCTTCAACCAATTAATTTTTGTTGTGCCATTATGTTAATATAAAGGTTGTCGATTCCTACTTCTTCAAACTCTTTTTAACACGGTTCTGTTTTTAAATCAAGTGTTTTGTCTTTCCGAATGTAGTTAAAATCTGTCAAAGTAAAAACCTTAATTGACTTGCTACACATTGAAAGAGAATAAGCTGTGTATGACTTTTGAGATGTTCCAATTTAGTCATTATAATACATAGTTTGGTATGATTTACACTTTTATTTTATTTTCCCAAACATTACATTTTTCTATATGTATCATATATATGAAGAGACATTTAACTATAGATTTGAAAGGGATGTTGTTGATTACTAGAGCTGTGAATAGGTAAAAGATCCCAGTTTTTGAAGTGTAATTTCAGAATTGAGGTCTGAGGAATATATATTCATTGCGATACTTTTGAGATTTGATCAGAAATATTTACATAGATAGCTGTGTCATCTGCTAACTTCTCCTAATACTGTTAATTAATCACAATCTGTGGTTTCATTAAGAATAGCGAGCAGTTTAGAAGCAAATATAACAAGAAGAAGAGATATGGGGTGTCTTTGTTTAATACCTTTACTAATTAATAATCTTGGACTTGAACCATGCGGTAGACAGCTTGAGCTTGTTGTGTGCTTGTAAAAATGTTTTAATATACTTATAAACCTTTTTCCAAAACCAAATGATTCTAGAATTCAAAACCTAAATGTATGTTCATTTGTGCCGAAGGCTTTGAAAAAATGTAAGACCAGAATAAACTTCAGTTAAAAATCACTATGATAAAACAAGTCAAGAACAACATACATATTATTAGAAATTGCGTGACTGAAAAACATAATCCATCCATCCATCCATTTTCTAGGCAAGGCAAGGCAAATTTATTTGTATAGCACATTTCAGTACAGAGACAATGCCCGTCCATCCGTCTGTCCGTTTTCTTCCGCTTATCCGGGATCGGGTCGTGGGGGTAGCAGCATCAGTAGGGAGGCCCAGACGTCCCTTTCCCCAGCCACTTGGGCCAGCTCCTCCGGGGGAATCCCAAGGCGTTCCCAGGCCAGCCGAGAGACATAGTCCCTCCAGCGTGTCCTGGGTCTTCCCCTGGGCCTCCGTCCGGTGGGACGTGCCCGGAACACCTCACCAGGGAGGCGTCCAGGAGGCATCCTAACCAGATGCCCGAGCCACCTCAACTGGCTCCTCTCGACGTGGAGGAGCAGCGGCTCTACTCTGAGTCCTCCCCGGATGACTGAGCTCCTCACCCTATCTCTAAGGGAGAGCCCAGACACACTACGGAGAAAACTCATTTCGGCCGCTTGTATCCGGGATCTCGTTCTTTTGGTCACGACCCAAAGCTCGTGACCATAGATGAGGGTAGGAACGTAGATCGACCGGTAAATCGAGAGCTTCGCCTTTTGGCTCAGCTTTCTCTTCACCACAATGGATCGGTACAACACCCGCTTCACAGCAGACACCGCAGCAATCCGACTGTCCATCTCCCGCTCCATCTTCCCCTCATTCGTGAACAAGACCCCAAGATACTTGAACTCCTCCACTAGGGGCAGCACATCCTCCCCAAACCGGAGGAGGCACTCTACCCTTTTCCGGTTCAAGACCATGGTCTTGGATTTGGAGGCACATGCTGCTGTATAATATGATTGAACCTAACTTGTAAAGTGCCTTGAGATGACATGTTTCATGAATTGGCGCTATATAAATAAAATTGAATTGAATTGCATTGAATTGATTTTCATCCCGGCCGCTTCGCACTCGGCTGGGAACCGCTCTAGTGAGAGCTGTAGATCATGCCCTGATGAAGCCAATAGGACCACGTCATCCGCGAATAGCAGAGACGCAATCCTAAGGCCACCAAAACGGATCCCCTCAACACCTTGGCTGCGCCTAGAAATTCTGTCCATAAAAGTTATGAACAGAATCGGTGACAAAGGGCAACCTTGGCGGAGTCCAACTCTCACCGGAAACGAGTCCGACTTACTGCCGGCAATGCGGACCAGACTCTGACACCGGTCATACAGAGACCTGACAGCCCTTATTAAAGGGCCCGGTACTCCATACTCCCGGAGTACCCCCCACAGGATCCCTCGGGGGACACGGTCGAATGCCTTCTCCAGATCCACAAAGCACATGTAGACTGGTTGGGCAAACTTCCATGCCCCCTCCAGGATCCTGCTGAGGGTGTAGAGCTTGTCCAGTGTTCCACGGCCAGGACGAAAACCACACTGCTCTTCCTGAATCCGAGATTCCACTATCCAACGGGCCCTCCTTTCCAGAACCCCTGAATAGACCTTACCAGGGAGGCCTAAGAGTGTGAGGATTTTAGAATTGGGGTTATGTGCTCTACTTTCTTAGTCTTAGTGAGGACGCGGGAAGCAGCGTTCTGTGTCAGCTGCAGCTGTTTGATCCACTTTTTAGGCAGACCTGTGAAAACACCATTGCAGTAATCAATTTTACTAAATATAAACGCATGGATTAATTTTTCCAGATCCTGCTGAGACATTAGTCCTTTAATCCTGGAAATGTTCTTCAGGTGATAGAAGGCCGACCTTGTAATTGTCTTTAGATGCTTTTGGAGGTTCAGGTCTAACACGCCTATCCCTTGTGCGGTCGCGAGGGGTGCTGGTGCCTATTTCGAGCTTTCAATGGGCGAGAGGTGGGGTACACCCTGGACAGGTCGCCAGTCTACCGCAGGGCAATAAACATAATCGTGTATCTGATATAATTTGTGTAATGGCTGGTTTTAAGATAAGATAAGATAGGCTTTATTGATCTCACATTGGAGAAATTCACTTGTCACATCGGCTCAGTAATCAATAATCAAAAGAAGGTGCCAAAAGGAGGAAAAGGTATATACAGTGTCCTTATATATACAGTGGATCAAAAAATAAGAAAAATAAAAATACAAAAAGGAAATAAAGCAGAGATTTAGGATGTCTTATGTACATTCACAGTGACTATATACATATGTATTGACGTACATTAATTCAATTAAATTTTATTTATATAGCGCCAATTCATGAAACATGTCATCTCAAGGCACTTTACAAAGTTAAGTTCAATCATATTATACAGATTGGGTAAGATTATACAGATTGGTCAAAAATGTTCCTATATAAGGAAACCAGTTGATTGCATCAAAGTCCCGACAAGCAGCATTCACTCCTGGAGAAGCGTAGAGCCACAGGGAGAGTCGTCTGCATTGTACATGGCTTTGCTGCAATCCCTCATACTGAGCAGGCATGAAGCGACAGTGGGAAGAAAAACTCCCCATTAACGGGAAGGAAAACCTCCGGCAGAACCGGGCTCAGTATGAACGGTCATCTGCCTCGACCGACTGGGGGTTAGAGAAGACAGAGCAGAGACACAACAAGAGAGACAAAAAAGCACAGAAGCACACATTGATCCAGTAATCTGTTCTACATTAGATGGTAATAGCGGGTGAGCCGTCTTCTTTGGATGATGTCACATTTAACAGAATGCCAGACCAGGTGTACCTACTATGAAGATAAAAGAGAGAGAACAGAAAGTTAAAGCAGAAATGACAACACGTAATGCATAATTGAAGAACAGTAGAACTCTATAGAGTGAGAAAATTAGATCCTGATGTCCTCCAGTAGCCTAAGCCTATAGCAGTAAAACTATAAAGGTAGCTCAGAGTAACATGAGCCATTCTAGTTATAAGCTTTGTCAAAAAGGAAGGTTTTAAGATTAGTCTTAAAAGTAGACAGGGTGTCTGCCTCACGGACCAAAACTGGGAGTTGGCTCCCATTCTACTTTTAGAGACTCTAGGAACCACCAGCAGACCTGCAGTCTGAGAGCGAAGTGCTCTGTTAGGAACATACGGGGTAATCAGAGCTCTGATATATGATTGAGCTTGATTATTAAGGGCTTTATACGTTAGAAGAATTTTAAATTCTATTCTTGATTTAACAGGAAGTCAATGAAGGGAAGCTAAAACTGGAGAAATATGATCCCGCCTGTTGATTTTCATCAGAACTCTTGCTGCAGCATTTTGGATCAGCTGAAGGCTTTGAACTGCATTTTGTGGACTTCCTGATAGTAAAGAATTACAATAGTCCAGCCTTGAAGTAACAAATGCATGGAGTAGTTTTTCAGCATCACTCCTGGACAGAATGTTTCTAATTTTGGCGATATTCCAGAGGTGAAAAAAGGAAACTCTGGAAACCTGTTTAATATGGGATTTAAATGACATGTCTTGGTCAAAAAGAACACCAAGGTTTTTTACTTTATTACCAGAGGCCAAGTTAATGCCATCCAGATTAAGTGATTGGTTAAGAAGTTTATTTTTTGAGGACACTGGCCCAAAGATTACAACTTCGGTCTTGTCAGAATTTAGATGCAGGAAATTTAAAGTCATCCAGCTTTTGATGTCATCAAGACATGACTGCAGTTGAAGTAATTGATTGGATTCATCAGGATTTATGGATAAATATAGCTGAGTGTCATCAGCATAACAGTGGAAATTAATCCCATGCTGTCTGATAATTTTGCCAATCGGAAGCATATATATAGTAAAGAGAATTGGTCCAAGGACTGAACCCTGTGGTACTCCACAGGTGACCCTAGAGTTTGAGGAAGATTTATTATTAACATGAACAAACTGGAATCTGTCCGACAGATAAGATTTAAACCAGCCTAATGCTTTCCCCTTAATCCCTACAGTATGTTCAAGTCTTTGTAGGAGAATATTGTGATCAACTGTATCAAATGCAGCACTGAGATCTAACAGGACAAGTACAGACACAAGTCCATTATCTGAGGCCATGAGAATATCATTAGTGACCTTCACCAGAGCTGTTTCAGTGATATGATGAGCTCTGAAGCCTGACTGAATCTCCTCAAGTAGGTCATTGCTTTGTAAATGTTCACAAAGTTGATTAGCAACTACTTTCTCAAGAATTTTAGATAAGAAAAGAAGATTCGATATTGGTCTGTAGTTTACTAGCTTATCTTGATCAAGAGAAGGTTTCTTAAGTAAAGGTTTAATAACAGCTACTTTAAAAACCTGTGGTATATATCCATTTACTAAGGATAGATTAATCATGTCTAAAATAGGACCACTGATCAAAGGGAATACCTCCTTAAACAACTTGGTTGGGATTGGGTCTAACATACAGGTAGAAGGTTTAGATGAAGCTAAGATTTTAGATAGCTCAGAAAGCTCTACTGCTTCTAAACAGTTCAAACACTGTGCAGGTTCTAAAGATTCCTCCAATGCTGCCTTACTTACTGGGGATGAGGTAATCATGTTTGGGAGGATGCCAATTATTTTATTTTTAATGGCATCAATTTTATTTATGAAGAATCCCATAAAATCATTACTACTAAGAGCTAAGGGAATGGATGGATCAACAGAGCTGCAGCTCTGAGTAAGTTTGGTAACTGTACTAAAGAGAAATCTAGGATTATTTTTATTCTCTTCAATTAATGATGAAAAATATGCTGCTCTAACTCTGCGAAGGGTCTTGTTATACAACAATAGACTGTCCCTCCAGATTAAGTAGGATTCCTCTTGGTGTGTAGCGCGCCATTTTCTCTCCAATTTCCTAACATTGTGCTTCAAGAAACGCAGCTCTGAATTAAACCAGGGAGCCAGCTTCCTGTGAATTATCACCTTCTTTTTCAAGGGAGCTACATTGTCTAATGCAGAACGCAATGAGGAAGTCACACTGTTAGCAAAGGTATCGATTTGTGAATGGGAAGAAACAGCATTGCTGCCATCTACAGGGCATTTCTGCAATACTGAGGATATTAAAAGGGGGACAGACTCTTTAAGTTTTGATACAGCATTATCCGATAAAGATCTACTATAATGGAACCCTCTTTTGGGGGTGGAGAACTCAATTAGATTAAACTCAAATGTTATTAAAAATGATCAGATAGGACAGGGTTGTGAGGAAATACTGTTAATTCTTCACAATCAATGCCATATGTCAGCACAAGGTCCAAAGTATGGAGCCGAGAGTGCGTTGGCTTATGCACATTTTGAGCAAAACCAATTGAATCTAGGATAGTTTTAAAGGCTACACTAAGGTTATCACATTCAGTGTCAATATGGATGTTAAAATCACCCACTATAATAACCTTGTCAGTATTAAAACAAAAGCAGATAAGAAAAGAAAAACGACTTGTGTTGTCTTTGTGATAAGAAGTTTCCAAGTGAAATGGTGACCCCTGCTGAGCTATTTGAGCCATGATTAAGTTTTATTTTGTCACCACACTGGTTTGCCGTTCTCGAGAAAGATAGCACTGTTTATTTCATTTTTACACCACAAGTCAAAAGTTTGGACTCAACGTCATTCAATGGCTCTTCAGTTCAATTTTCTATTGAATTTTATTTATATAGCGGCAATTCACATCACGTCATCTCAAGGGACTTTACAAAGTCAAATTCAATCAAAGTTTCTTATCTAAGGAAACCCAGCAGATTGCATTGAGTTTTGACAAGCAGCATTCACTCCTGATGAAAAAGCATAGAGCCACAGGGGACAGTCGTCTGCATTGTCGATGGCTTTGTCACAATCCCTCACACATGAAGAAACGGTGGAGAGGAAAACTCCCCTTTAACAGGATGGAAAACCTCCAGCAGAACCAGTTTCAATGTGAACACCCATCTGGCTCAACCAACTTGGGATTAGAAAGTACAAATCAGAGACACAAAAAGCACAGAATCACATATTGATCCAGGAATCCTTTCTTTGGTATATGGTAATGGCAGATGATCTTCCCCATTGGATGGCGTCACAGCAAACAGAACGCCAGACCAGGTGTACCTACTATGAAGAGAAAAAAGACAGAGAGAACATAGTTAAAGTTAAAGTTGAAATACACTCAACAAAAATATAGACTCAAAATTTTGGTTTTGCTCCCATTTTTTATTAGATGAATTCAAAGTTCTAAAACTTTTTACACATACACAGTATCACCATTTCCCTCAAATATTGTTATAATCCATCCCACCTCACAGGTGTGCCATATCAAGGTGCCATGAATAGTGCACAGGTGTGCCTTAGACTGCCCACAATAAAAGGCCACTCTGAAAGGTGCAGTTTTGTTTTATGGGGGGGGGGGGAACTCAGAAAACCAGTGAGTATCTGGTGTGACCACCATTTGCCTCACACAGTGCAACACAGCTCCTTCGCATAGAGTTGATCAGGTTGTCAACTGTGGCCGCTCCTCTTCAATGGCTGAGCGAAGTTGCTGGATATTGGCAGGAACTGGTACACGCTGTCGTACACGCCGATCCAGAGCTTCCCAAACATGCTCAATGGGTGACATGTCCGGTGAGTATGCCAGCCATGCAAGAACGGGAACGTTTTCAGCTTCCAAGAATTGTGTACAGATCCTTGCAACATGGGGCCGTGCATTATGCTACTGCAACATGAGGTTATGTTCTTGGATGTATAGCACAACAATGGGCCTCAGGATCTCGTCATGGTATCTCCACCGCCACCATGGGCCACTCGATCCACAACATTGACATCAGAAACCGCTCACCCACACAACGCCACACACGCTGTCTGCCATCTGCCCTGAACAGTGTAAACTGGTATTCCTCCGTGAAGAGAACACCTCTCCAACGTGCCAGACACCAGTGAATGTGAGCATTTGCCCACTCATGTAATGTTCTGTTTTGGTTTTGGGTTATTAACCAAATGGTTAGTGTTATTTTCCTGCCACTTGGGTTATTTGTGTTCTAGGTTTGTGAGTCCTGTTTAGCCGGTTCATTATTTTGTTATCTGTTTTCTGTATTAGTTCTGCGCTTTGTTTTCATTATTGTCCTTGGACTCTGGGGTTTTTTCCCCCAGCTCCTGTCAGTTCTGTATTGCTTCCACCTTTGGTTAATTAGTTTCAATTCCGCTCACCTGTTATCAGAGAGACATAGGAGACACCTCATGTCAAATTTTAATCCGATTTTGATGGATTAAAAAGGGGCGGGGCGATTAAAAGGGGCGGGGCTTATTTTTTAATTGACCTTTAGATGACGCAATAATTAATCGATATAAAATTTATATTAAACGATATCAAATTTATATTAAACGATATAAAGTTTATATTAAACGATATAAAATTTATATTAAACGATATAAAGACTTATTGTTATCTTAAGCAATAATTAATCGATATAAAATTTATATTAAATGATATAAAATTTATATTAAATTATATCAAATTTATATTAATCGATATAAAATTTATATTAATTGATCTCAAATTTATGTCAAAATTTAATTAATCGAGTTGACGGATAAATAATCCATCAATTTGCCGGATGTCCCGCCTCCATTTCTGGTCCCACCGCCGGAAGTCCCGCCTATATGACATTATTAATATAAACCATTAATTTTACTATATTGATTATTTAATTCCTTTATTCACATCCAATTATTTAATTCATTTATATACATCCAATTATTTTAATTCATTTATTCACATTTCAAGTATTTAATTTGTACACATTCAATTATTTAATTTATCTTATATACGCTCATTTTTGACGCTCAGCAGCAGCATAGCAGTCATACTTACGTAATCTTTGCTGAATACCTATCATACGGAGCAAAAAACCTCCCGCACCGTTTGCGCAGAAATAATCCAGAGGAGCCTTTAAGAAAACCTATTCGTCTTTAGTCCTCCCTCCAAACTAAATGCATTTACAGCGGTGTCTGTTGGATCACAAACTCAGGAGATCTGTTAGGGGAAAGAGCTTCGTCAAAAGAGCACGCGTGTGGGCTTTGGACGATGCAAATCATTTATTTCGCAGTGACCGCAGCTCGGCCGCTGACCAGCGCACAACACCATTTTTAGACATAGGTAATAAGCAGAAGCAGGAAACAAATCAGTTATTTCGCAGTGACCGCAGCTCGGCCGCTGACCAGCGCACAACACCTTTTTTAGACATAGGTAATAAGCAGAAGCAGGAAACAAATCAGTTATCTAGCTGAACAGACGCAGCTCAACGTATCCTGTATCTTGATACACGTAACAACGGGTTCAGATTATGTCACTAAAACTCAACACTCTCTTGGTAAACGCAACCTCTCAGAGACTTGTATAAAAATGCCCCATCCAGTGAAATGCATTCACGGGATGAAAGCTCATCATGTCAGAAGCAGCACGGGTCGTAACTAACGCTCAGATTCACGCCGATGGCCACAGCACAGGGTCCACGCAGACGCTACAGCACGGCACGCGTTTCGCTGGTAAGTCCACTCTTTAAATTAATATAATGTAACGATTATATGTCTTAGTTCTTCCAACCGGGTCTGTTTAGGACGCTGAACACACAGCGTAGGGGAATCCCTCCGTGACGTTTTAGGGAATCCTGTCTCTGACGTCATGTGATGGTGTAGGATTGTCACGGCAGTATCATAATATATTTTTAATTATTTTTCAGACCTCGCAGGCCGCGACCTCGATGACATTGTGTTGACACAGACGGATTTAGGTGACATTTACTTTCATTTTCTAAATATATCCGCGATAAAATCCTAATACATCATTCTAAACATGTTTCTTTTTTTTCTTTTTTTCCTTTTAGACTTTTTAGATGGACTCACCCAAAACTCATATCAAAACCGTTACCAACAGCTCAACACTCGCCAGCCTGCAGTTCGCTCTGACACTGCAGTGGGGGGAATTCAACGCGTAAACAAGCTGCGTCAAAGCCGGCCCAGAAGCGAATCCCGCCAAGAGTCCAGCCCTAAACGAGAACCGGTACAAGTCATAGATCTGGTTACCCCTTTACCGGTTCGCCGACCTCTCTTCTCTCAGACATCGGCACCCGGGATTCTGCCGGCAGCCCCGAGACCTCGCCAGCCGGCCACGGCTGCTGTACAAACCTCCCTGCAAAACACTCTCATCCGAACAACTCCATCAGCAAATCCAACAACACCTCGTAAGTTTACTATTCTTTATAACTCTGAAAAACCGTAGTTTTGTGCACAGCAAGCGTGGGTTCCAAACCCCGGTAAACCTAAATCTATTGGTTTTTCCTTCTTATGTATTTATTTCTGCTGCAACCAATGTATGCGTGTAACGCGCTCCGCTTAAAAGCAATGTTTCCCGTCTGCAGGAAGAGATCCCCCAGCTGCTGCTGCTGCAGGAGACAAGACTGAGTTACACGCGACAAGCACACCTCCATCAAACGGTGAGTTACAAATTTTATTTTTTCTCTTCATTTATTTTTCTTCATTTATTTTGTTATAGTCTTAAATTAAATGATTAAAGTAGTTTTCTGTACGGTTCAAACTTACTGTATGTGTGGGTGTGTGTGTGTGGGTGTGTGTGTGTGTGTGTGTGTGTTTGTTCTGCTATTTTACTGAGTACATTCTACAAAGTGAGGACATGTTGGATGTTCCTCATGTGTGTGTGTTTGAATCAGACCTCTGCTCCTTGCACCCTCTCACCATTTTTCACCTATATGCTGTATAATTAGCCTTCTTATATATAAATTAAAATATATATATTAATTTATTTAATTTTGTTTATTTACTTATTTAATATATAATTATACTTTTTTGCAGCCCTTGATGCAATCCAGAGAAGACCCGACCTCGTTGAACTATGTTCTACTCTTGAGAAATTCCACCAAGTAATTCCGATTCTCGTCAAGAAAGTGGTTACGCTTCGAAGACTTGTTGCGGGTAAATCTTAATTTCAACTAATTTCTATACCATACAATAAATAATATGAATAAATCCCTGTGTCCCTCTTTACTAAATGTCGGTATTTACAACTAGTTTATTATATCGTAATGAATCAGTGTTTTTTTTTCCTTCCACATATGAATTTACTATTTTTCTACAATTAGGGCACCGCATAATAAAGTGAATAAAACCTATGCGTCCTTCTTTTCTTCATTATATCATAATGAATCAATGCATTTACCTATTTCTATGTATGAAACAATTTCTTCTACAATTAGGTTACGTATAATAAATTCCTGTTCATACTATACAATAAATATCTATAAGTACAATTATGATATCATTATATTTTCACCTCTTCTTACATATATATATATATATATATATATATGAAACCACCTTTTTTTCTAGAATTATCTTGTAATATAATAAATTAATCTTTTATTCTATCCTAATTATAGTTGTTCTCTTCTATTGCAGAATCGGACTCATCATTCAACAAATCCCGTCCTACGATCACGAGGCTACCTACTACTGCTTGAAATCTGAGGAGCTTCTGAAAACCTGCACGTTTCTCCTGAAAGAAATCTCCAAGGCCTTGACACTACAGTAGAGTTAACCTTTTAAATTGTGACCTCTGTAAACATGGATAGTCAGCAAATGAGAGATGCTTTGTATCAAATTGTTCAAGCTGTGAATGAACTCCGTAATCTCCCTGTGCAGCCTGCAACCGAATTTTTCAATCTAACCCCAAATTCCCCCGTTAGAATTCAGACGGGTCCGGATTGGGATCTTGAATCTGTAGAACGAGCCATTGAACGAATAAACGATTCTCTCTCTCAACCATCCTCACCTCAAAATAATTCGTTAGAGTTTCAACAGGAAGTTACAAATGTTTTAAACGAAATCACACAAATGGTTAATGAGCATCAAAATCACCCTATTCAACATATGTCTGATTGTTTCAATGTACCTCCACATTCGCCATCCAGGTTAGAACAAGCGATCCATCAATTAAATGTTTCTCTCTCTCAAACATTTAGCCCAAATCCTACAAATGCTGAGTCTCAGCAACACGGTGGGGCTCTTGTAGAAAACGGTGAACAAAATCCCTCTGGTTCTTCCAATACTGCTTTGCCAAATCCCACATCCAACCAGCCTCAACAGCCATCTCTCATTGCACCCGATCGAGCAGATCAACCCTGCACCAGTCATGGACAGTCAGCTGTAAACGGCTCTGAACATACTCTTACACCCAGCATTCAACGTGATAGTTTCAATGTTACAGAAATAAGACGTCATTTCAACGTGACTACCACGCGCCCCGGTGACGTCCCCAACCCCGCTGAATTTTACACCCAAATCTATCATATTCTCATCGAGCTCGCAGAGTCAGCTGCTCGCCTTGCCTCTCGTACCGATATTATTCAGTTAGAAATCAGCGGGGAAGGATTTTCTCATCATACAATCGTTCAGGTAAATGGTGAAGGGGATTCAATTCTGCATGCATTTCAGGAATTTTTAGACAGTTTAACGCAGTCAAACGCTGAATTGCCAGACAACTTAGAACTGATCCTTCAGGTTGTAAGAAACCCTCATGGAGGTGTCAAACGTAAAGCTGATAAAACATTGGACTGTGAACTGATTCGTAAAAAACGTCGACATTTGTATATCGTTACCAATCGTTCTGATCAGCTATGTTTTTCAATCAGTCTTGCCCATCTCTGTAACCCGGCTTTTACAGATGCCCAAGCCGTGCAGCAAGCCATGCTTTGGCAACGCTCAGCGGGGCTCACTGAGCAAACCCCCGTCACTTTCAGTGACGTGCAAAAATTTGAAAAGATTGTCAACCGGAAAATTTCATCCGTGAAACTCTGTTCATATTTCTTGTCAAACACCCCACGAACCTTGGAGATTCTGACATGGTCGCCTGGTTTAAACGCTATCTTGAATTTTGTACATCGTTTGGAATTAACCCCGTACAGATTTTGAAACACTTGAAAAGCGTTACTAACGGTGACTTCGATAGGCGCCATTTTATTACTTGAATGATAGCTGTGGTTGTAGCTTTTGAGCAGATCCTGAAGCACGTTTAGATATCGGAGAGTGTTGTTTGCGGTAAAATATCTCCACATTCTTGATTTTAATGTACGATTAAACCTCTCAACCACCGACGCTTTTATTTCACTAGCCGTGGAAAAATGCTCAATACTGTTTTTATCCATTAACGCTTTGAATGATTTGTTGAAGAATTCTTTTCCATCATCCGTTTGAAGTTTCTTTGGAATCTGACTCTCTTTTAAAACGGATTCAAAAGCTTTTACGGCGTCAGAGGCTGTTTTCCTTTTTAAAGCCCTGGCATAGGCTCTTTTGGAAAATACGTCGATAACGGTAAATAAATAATTGTAACCGTCATTTTCTTTGGACAGGCTCTGCATATCACAAAGATCGGCTTGAAATTGCTTCAGAGGCCCGGTGACAAACACTCTATTTCTAGGAAATCCAATTCTCGCGGGTTTATGCAAAGAATAAGCATCTTGTTCCGCTAAAAAGCTTTGAACCTTCTCAACCGGTACCTTCTCGCCCGTTTCACTTTCCATAGCTCTCTGTAATCTATCTACCCCACCGAAAGAACCGGGGTGCGAAGGCATGTAATATACCCGTTTCATTAACTTTTCTTCAGCCATACCTTCCTACATACATGTAGTAATGCTGAATGAAGGACATGAGGAATGCGGTTGGGTTTTATATATATTTTTATTAACATTCATTTATTATATCACATTGTAGATCATTTCATATATATTAAAGAAAACATACATGCACTGGATTTCAGCATCCCCTCCAGTACTGCAATGCTGCTTCAAACTGATCTCTGAATTCAGAGCTTTCTTGAACGACCTGACCACACACCTCGTCGATAGGGTCATGCACCTGCTTGACCAGCGTCAATTCGTACAGATAGGCCTGTGCGACGGCGTTGACTGTGTCGTTGTCTTGGTGGATGTTGCGAGCGGCTAAAAACTGTTGAATGGCTCCGATGAAACGTGCGTTACAAAGCACTGGCATTACACGGTAGTAATTGCTTTCAAAGAACCCGTCCTCAAGCTGCTCGAAACATTCATGGTCTCTCTGACTTGGACGATCATTGATGCATGCGTAGCAATTATCATGCATGTACTTGTTGATCGCTGTGCTCAAAAGATGGTGCACCACAGTTTTCACCGCTCTGATGAAGCCGAATGTCAGGATGCAGCGTGAGGGCTGCATGCTGAGCCTCTCTCCCTCTCTCTCTCGTTACTGCGCAGCCTGATGGGTTCCACCTGTCAGGCTGCAATTAACCCGCAACTGCCTCCACCTGGTCCCACCTCTATTTAAACATACCTCTTTCTGCTCTCGTTGCCGGCCCGTAGTGTTCACTCCCGTTCTGTCTCAGTCTGTTTTCATCCTCTGTTGCGCCTCTGTCCAGAGATTTTCCCACGTCTGGTTGCCAGAGTTCCTGCGCCTATCTGCACCTCCAAGAATCCTCTCGGCTGCACGGTGAGATCTACAGCAACCAGAGATTTTCCCACGTCTGGTTGCCAGAGTTCCTGCGCCTGCGCCGATCAGCACCTCCAAGCATCCTCTCGGCTGCACGGTGAAATCTGCAGCTGTTTCCACGTTCTCAAGTTCCTGAGCTGTTTCCACGTTCTCAAGTTCCTGAGCTGTTTCCACGTTCTCAAGTTCCTGCAGCTGTTTCCACGTTCTCAAGTTCCTGAGCTGTTTCCACGTTCTCAAGTTCCTGAGCTGTTTCCACGTTCTCAAGTTCCTGCAGCTGTTTCCACGTTCTCAAGTTCCTGAGCTGTTTCCACGTTCTCAAGTTCCCGCTGCAGTTCCATGTTCTCCGCTCCAGAGTTCCTCCCGGTCAGTCTCTCTGCGATCCTCCTGCCGGCCAGCTTCCGCACCCTTCACCTTCGTCCATAAGACTCTGGTTCCTCTCGTCATTCACCCATCATTCTGTACAATAAAACTCACTTCAAGAACAAGCTCTGTGTGTGCGTGCTGTGTCCGGGTTCATCCAAAGACAAATCATGACAATTACGGGCCGGCCAAGGGATGAACCCGAGCACGCACAGAGCCTAGGTGCGGAAGCTGGTAGGATCCGCCCCGCCTCAGATCCTGTCTGCGTGCTCAACTTCCTGTCCGTGTCTCAAGATCCCCGCTCTCGACGTCCTGTCTGTGTCTCCAGTTCCTGCCTGCGATCTAAGTTATCTAGTTCAGCTTTATTTTTCCAGATTCTCGTTTTTTTTTAGTTAGACATCCAGTTCTCTAGTTTCAGTTGTTGTTTTTGAGTTATTTTGGTCCCGAGGTTTTGAGTTACTTAGCATTCTTTGGTTTTACAGTTTTCTAGTGCTCCTTTAGAGTTCTTAGTTGGTTAGTTGTTCATCTTTCTGATAATTTATATAGGTTTAGCCTTAGTTTGGTTTATCTAGGAATTTTATGTTTCGGAATTATTTAGGAGGTTTCTTCCGTTTTCTTTAAAAGTATTTGAATTTCTGTTTGCCTTGGATTTATTCTTAGTTTGGTTCAAGTGTTTTAGGTTTCCCTTTAGGTTTTCGAATTTTGGTTCTGAATTTTAGTTTTCACCCTAGATTTCCTGTTTTTCTAGTGTTCTTATTTCTAGCTGTAGTTATCTAGTTTTTCATCAGTTTTGTTGAACCTGCCCTCGTCTCCTTGTTTTGCTTGGTTTTATAGTTTAGCTCTAGGTTTCGGTTCCCCTCCTAGTTTTCTGGTTTATTTTGGTTTTTCCGTTTAGCCCTTGTAGTTCCCCTCGAGTCCTGTCTTAGTCTAGTAGTCCCTGTCTCAGTCTGGTAGTCCCTGTCCTAGTCTTGTATCCCTGGCGTCCTCTTGTCTTCCTCTGTGTTTAGGCGCTGCCAGAGCCCTCCGGCGCTTGTAGTCGCCGGCTGAGCCCTCTGGTGCGCCAGCCTGTCGCTGCCCAGCACACGTAGGCCGCCACCAGAGCCCTCCGGCGCTCCCATGTCGCCGGCTGAGCCCTCTGGTGCGCCAGCCTGTCGCTGCCCAGCACACGTAGGCCGCCGCCAGAGCCCTGCGGCGCCCCCATGTCGCCGGCTGAGCCCTCTGGTGCGCCCGGCCTGTTGCTACCCGCACGCCCCGGCGGATTTCTGGCGCTTCTGCACGCCAGGTGTGTTCCAGCGGGTGCTGTAGAACCCTGGTGTTGGCAGAACGCTAGTTCTTCCCCCCTGGCGTTGTCGCACACCAATCCTTTCCTCATGCCCCGGCGTTTCCCTCACGCCCCGGCGAGTTTCTTCCCTTGCGCCCGGCGTTTCCCTCACGCCCTGGCGATCTTTCCCTAGCGCCCCGGCGTTTCCCTCACGCCCCGGCAAGTTTCTTCCCTTGCGCCCCGGCGGTTCCCTCACGCCCCGGCGATCTCGTCCCTTGGGCCCCAGCGCTTCCCTCACGCTCCGGCGTAGTCTTCCCTTTTGGGCGTTTCCATACGCCCGTTCCTTCCCCTTGGCGTTTCCATACGCCCGTCCCTTCCCCTTGGCGTTTCCATACGCCCGTTCCTCCCCTGTGGCGTTTTCATACGCCCGTTCCTCACCTTTGGCGTTTCCATACGCCCGTTCTTCCCCTTTGGCGTTTCCATACGCCCGTTCCTCACCTTTGGCGTTTCCATACGCCCGTTCTTCCCCTTGGCGTTTCCATACGCCCGTCCCTTCCCCTTGGCGTTTCCATACGCCCGTTCCTCCCCTG
This sequence comes from Fundulus diaphanus, assembly GCA_037039145.1. Classification (NCBI taxonomy): domain Eukaryota; kingdom Metazoa; phylum Chordata; class Actinopteri; order Cyprinodontiformes; family Fundulidae; genus Fundulus; species Fundulus diaphanus. Next base: position 46,734,493 of record CM073141.1, read on the forward strand.
TGGCGTTTTCATACGCCCGTTCCTCACCTTTGGCGTTTCCATACGCCCGTCCCTTCCCCTTGGCGTTTCCATACGCCCGTTCCTCCCCTGTGGCGTTTTCATACGCCCGTTCCTCACCTTTGGCGTTTCCATACGCCCGTTCTTCCCCTTTGGCGTTTCCATACGCCCGTTCCTTCCCTTTGGCGTTTCCATACGCCCGTTCCTCCCCTTTGGCGTTTCCATACGCCCGTTCCTCTCCTTTGGCGTTTCCATACGCCCGTTCCTCTCCTTTGGCGTTCCCATACGCCCGTTCCTTGCCCTTGGCGTTCCCATACGCCCGTTCCTTGCCCTTGGCGTTCCCATACGCCCGTTCCTTGGCGTTCCCATACGCCCGTTCCTTGCCCTTGGCGTTCCCATACGCCCGTTCCTTGCCCTTGGCGTTCCCATACGCCCGTTCCTTGCCCTTGGCGTTCCCATACGCCCGTTCCTTGCTCTTGGCGTTTCCGCACGCCCTTTCCTTTCCCCCGGTGTCTCTGTACGTTAGTTGTGCTCCAGTGTTTTCTTGCGCTGTTGAGCTCTGACGTGTCAGTCCGCCTGTCCTTTCCCCCTTGGCGTTTCATACGCCCATTACCTTCCTTAGCGCTGCTGTTGGCCCGTACCTCTCCTTTGGCGCTGTCGTGCGCCCGTTCCTTCCCCTTTGGCGTTGTGTACGCCCGTTCCTTGGCGTTTTCATGCGCCTGTTCCTCCCCCTTGGCGTTTCCGTACGCCCGTTCCTTCCCCTAGGCGTTTCCGTACGCCCGTTCCTTCCCCTTGGCGTTTCCGTACGCCCGTTCCTTGGCGTTTCCGTACGCCCGTTCCTTGGCGTTTCCGTACGCCCGTTCCTTGGCGTTTCCGTACGCCCGTTCCTTCTCCTAGGCGTTTCCGTACGCCCGAACCTTCCCTTTTGGCGCTGTGTTGCGCCGTTCCTCCCCTTTTGGCGCTGTGTTGCGCCCGTTCCTTCCCTTTGGCGCTGTGTTGCGTCCGTTCCTTCCCTTTGGCGCTGTGTTGCGCCCGTTCCTTCCCCCGGCGCTGTCAAGCGCTCGCTCTTTCCCCCGGCGCTGTGAAGCGCTCGCTCTTTACCCCGACGCTGTCAAGCGCTCGTACCTTTCCCTGATGTGCCGCGCCCTAGTTGTGCTCCAGCACATCAGTGTTCTTTAGCTCCTTGGGTTCCCCCGTGTTCTCTAGCTTCTTGGGTCCCCCCGTGTTCTCTAGCTTCTTGGTTCCCCCCGTGTTCTCTAGCTTCTTGGGTCCCCCCGTGTTCTCTAGCTTCTTGGTTCCCCCCGTGATCTCTAGCTTCTTGGTTCCCCCCGTGTTCTCTAGCTCCTTGGTTCCCAGTGTTCTCTAGCTCCTCGGTTCCCTTAGTGTTCTCTGGCCCCTTTGGTTCCCTTAGTGTTCTCTGGCCCCTTTGGTTCCCCTAGTGTTCTCTGGCCCCTTTGGTTCCCCTAGTGTTCTCTGACCCCTTTGGTTCCCCTAGTGTTCTCTGACCCCTTTGGGTCCACTAGTGTTCTCTGGTCCCTTTGGTTCCCCTAGTGTTCTCTGGTCCCTTTGGTTCCCCTAGTGTTCTCTCGTCCCTTTGGTTCCCCTAGTGTTCTCTGGTCCCTTTGGTGCTTGCTGGCTCCTTGGTCTCTCAGTTTGACTCTTGCCCGCCTTCCTAGGCCCCCTCCACCCACCCAGCGTGGAGATTCTGGGCCGTCCGGTGTCCGGCCTTGGGGGGGGGGTACTGTCAGGATGCAGCGTGAGGGCTGCATGCTGAGCCTCTCTCCCTCTCTCTCTCGTTACTGCGCAGCCTGATGGGTTCCACCTGTCAGGCTGCAATTAACCCGCAACTGCCTCCACCTGGTCCCACCTCTATTTAAACATACCTCTTTCTGCTCTCGTTGCCGGCCCGTAGTGTTCACTCCCGTTCTGTCTCAGTCTGTTTTCATCCTCTGTTGCGCCTCTGTCCAGAGATTTTCCCACGTCTGGTTGCCAGAGTTCCTGCGCCTATCTGCACCTCCAAGAATCCTCTCGGCTGCACGGTGAGATCTACAGCAACCAGAGATTTTCCCACGTCTGGTTGCCAGAGTTCCTGCGCCTGCGCCGATCAGCACCTCCAAGCATCCTCTCGGCTGCACGGTGAAATCTGCAGCTGTTTCCACGTTCTCAAGTTCCTGAGCTGTTTCCACGTTCTCAAGTTCCTGAGCTGTTTCCACGTTCTCAAGTTCCTGCAGCTGTTTCCACGTTCTCAAGTTCCTGAGCTGTTTCCACGTTCTCAAGTTCCTGAGCTGTTTCCACGTTCTCAAGTTCCTGCAGCTGTTTCCACGTTCTCAAGTTCCTGAGCTGTTTCCACGTTCTCAAGTTCCCGCTGCAGTTCCATGTTCTCCGCTCCAGAGTTCCTCCCGGTCAGTCTCTCTGCGATCCTCCTGCCGGCCAGCTTCCGCACCCTTCACCTTCGTCCATAAGACTCTGGTTCCTCTCGTCATTCACCCATCATTCTGTACAATAAAACTCACTTCAAGAACAAGCTCTGTGTGTGCGTGCTGTGTCCGGGTTCATCCAAAGACAAATCATGACACCGAAGCGAATCCAGCCGTCGTTTTCATCCGCCCCGCTCTCACCATCTGGTTGCCCGGAGGGAATTTGCGAGTCCTCGGGCTGAGAAGCTTCCAGGGAGGCCGCATCTCCTTGGCCGGAGGGAAGTTGTGAATCTTCCTCCTGGGTCTCTAACAGAGACGGCATGGCTGGAAGCCTGGCTGGAAGCGCAGAATTCTTATCCCTAAAAACAAAGTACTCGTGGCGTACTTGCACACCTCCGCTGGCACTGGCCCAGTTCTCGATATGCTTCTGCAGCGATGTGAGGAGACTCTCGCTGTCGCTGTCGCTTTGGGGATAAGACGATTCAGGGGTTGGCGAGGGTGGGTGGTACGGCCCCGGGAAGAATTTGTCGCTGTCCGGGGAGCCGTGCTGCGGTGATGCTGAAGCGGTTGAACCGGCTGAAGGAGACGGCGGTGGAGTAGGAGCACTGCTATCCGTGTAGTTCTTCATGGTCTCAGATGTTAGAAGTCTGGTCAGTGAAGTTGCACGGAGTCCCGGAGGTTTTTTTATACTGAGAAGGGGTGTGGTTCACTGTGATAGGGGCGGTATCGGCTGTTGTGAGAGGGCTGGTCTAAAAAGCCAGCGCTTTCTTAACCGCCAAAATGTCTCTCCAGTTGCGACATTCGTGAAACAGCGTTGAAATCCGATCTCCTATTGCAGCCATCTTGTCATGCCACGCATCAAAGGGAATGGTTAACAGAGTTCTGAACACGCCACAGTCTGAATTATAATAGTCAAGCACAAAAATAACCGTTTTATCTTGAGCCTGTCTCAGACTTGCACGGAAAAACCATCGGCCGGTAACCCCCGTCTTTGATTGCCATGTTGCCGTCAAGATCTTATTTGTTGAATCTGTATCAGTTTCATTCAGGAGGGTCTGCACCCGGTTGCAGCGCTTAGTGGCGGGTGAATCCATGATCCCGTCCTCAGTTTCTTGATTCACAGCGGGGTCTGCTGCGTTCGAATCTTGAGGGTTTAGTCTGCGGAGCATGACGAGTCTCAGAACAGCCCAATCGTTTGAGGTTAGCATGCACAAGGAGTGGATAGTCTGCAGCTTGTCGGCTCCTTCATCCAGCTGATACAGACACATATCGCCGGTTTCGTACTTGAAGACGTATCCCCATCTACCGCGAACTCCATAGGGTTCCAAAGACCATTCTTCTTGCAGAGGTAAGGCCGGAGGCATCTGAGTTCTGCATAGAGACAGCGTAGCCTTGCGAGGGGTCTGCTGAGCTTGCCCGACACCGCTCTCATAGTTGTAGATCGTGACGGGTGTGTCAGAAATAATAGATTGGAGTTTGGTTGTTTCGGACGCCATGTTGAAAAGGATTCAATTGCTGTCGAGGCTTGAGAAAGGGCCTTACACAATGAGAGATGCGATCGGGGGCGGGGTGAGGGGGTGGGCGGGACTTCGGCTTTCTGGAAGTGGGGGAGGGGTGTGAATTTCGGAAGTGGGGGATGGGTCCGGAAATGGGTGGGGGATGGGTGTGAAATTCGGAAGTGGGGGTGGGGCCATCAACTCGATCAATTTGTATAAATGAATTAAATAATTGGATGTATATAAATGAATTAAATAATTGGATGTGATAATTGGATGTGAATAAAGGAATTAAATAATCAATATAGTAAAATTAATGGTTTATATTAATAATGTCATATAGGCTGGACTTCCGGCGGGGGGACCGGAAATGGAGGCAGGACATCCGGCAAGTTAATTCAATTCAATTCAATTCAATTTTATTTATATAGCGCCAAATCATGAAACATGTCATCTCAAGGCACTTTACAAAATCAAGTTCAATCATATTATACAGATTGGGTCAGATTATACAGATTGGTCAAAATGTCCTATATAAGGAAACCAGTTGATTGCATCAAAGTCCCGACAAGCAGCATTCACTCCTGGGGAACCGTAGAGCCACAGGGAGAGTCGTCTGCATTGTACATGGCTTTGCTGCAATCCCTCATACTGAGCAAGCATGAAGCGACAGTGGGAAGAAAAACCACCCATTAACGGGAAAAAAAAACCTCCGGCAGAACCGGGCTCAGTATGAACGGTCATCTGCCTCGACCGACTGGGGTTACAGAAGACAGAGCAGAGACACAACAAGAGAGACAAAAAAGCACAGAAGCACACATTGATCTAGTAATCTGTTCTACATTAGATGGTAGTAACGGGTGAGCCGTCTTCTCTGGATGATGTCACAGTTAACAGAACACCAGACCAGGTGTACCTACTATGAAGAAAAAGAGAGAGAGCAAAAAGTTAAAAGCTGAAATGACGACAGTCATTTCAATGTAATACAATGCAAAATGGAGAACCGTAGAATGAAGAACAGTAGAAATCAGTAGAGTGAGAAAATTAGACCCTGATGTCCTCCAGCAGCCTAGGCCTATCACAGCACAACTATAGAGATAGCTCAGGGTAACATGAGCCACTCTAACTATAAGCTTTGTCAAAAAGGAAAGTTTTAAGATTAGTCTTAAAAATAGATAGGGTGTCTGCCTCACGGACCAAAACTGGGAGTTGGTTCCACAGGAGAGGAGCCTGATAGCTAAAGGATCTGCCTCCCATTCTACTTTTAGAGACTCTAGGAACCACCAGCAGACCTGCAGTCTGAGAGCGAAGTGCTCTGTTAGGAACATACGTTAATGGATTATTTATCCGTCAACTCAATTAATTAAATTTTGACATAAATTTGATATCAATTAATATAAATTTGATATCAATTAATATAAATTTGATATCATTTAATATAAATTTTATATCATTTAATATAAATTTTATATCGATTAATTATTGCTTAAGATAAGAATAAATCTTTATATCGTTTAATATAAACTTTATATCGTTTAATATAAATTTGATATCGTTTAATATAAATTTGATATCGTTTAATATAAATTTTATATCGATTAATTATTGCGTCATCTAAAGGTCAATTAAAAAATAAGCTCCGCCCCTTTTTAATCGCCCCGCCCCTTTTTAATCCATCAAAATCAGATTAAAATTTGACATAAGGTGTCTCCTATGTCTCTCTGTTATCCGTCTATTTAAGCCTCACTCCCTCCTCAGTTAGTTGTCGGGTCGTCACATTCACATGCTCATGCTCTGTTCCTCCTCGTCTGCACTCTGCCTCGGTAAGAGCCCTGTCACCTTGAGTCTGTTTTTGATTAACCTGTTTCGGTTTATCCTGCCCAGTTTGTTCGCCTTCCGTCAGTTGTTTTTGGATGTCTGCCTTTTTCCGCAGAAATTTTGTGCAGAAATTCTTTGGTTATATAAACCAATTGTTTCAGCAGCTGTCCGAGTGGCTGGTCTCAGACGATCTTGGAGGTGAACATGCTGGATGTGGAGGTCCTGGGATGGTGTGGTTACACGTGGTCTGCAGTTGTGAGGCTGGTTGGATGTACTGCCAAATTCTCTGAAACGCCTTTGGAGACGGGTTATGGTAGAGAAATGAATATTTAATACACGAGCAACAGCTCTTGTTGACATTCCTGCTGTCAGCATACCAATTGCACGCTCCCTCAAATCTTCAGACATCTGTGTGATAAAACTGCCCCTTTCAGAGTGGCCTATTATTGTGGGTAGTCTAAGTCAGTGGTTTTCAATAGGTGAGGCGCGCCTCCCCTGGGGGGCGCCAAAGAGTCACAGGGGAGGCGCGAGAAGACAGAGAAGAAGACAGAAGAAGACAGTGCTGCCGCTCAACTCTGTGAAACTATGTAGCGATATTCGTGCCTTTTGTTTGAGCGCGCAGGAACCAATCCAAGCACGCAGTGAGACAACTCTCAACGCTCAAAACCAGTCTGGCGCGCGCTCAAGTCTGAAAAACTCTTCTTAACCCACTGTCCTCGCGCTCAATTCCATCTCTGCTCGCGCGCTACTTTGCTCGCGCACACCTGCTCCTTCCACGCTCAACACCAGCTGTGCGCTCGCTCGGCTGTTTCTGCGCTCGCGACTTCAAAAACTGTCCACCTCACCAGCCAATCACAGACAGGTTTCTTTTCCATCCAATCAGAGTATGGCTTGCAAATACTGCATTCAGATGGATTAAATCAAAATACTGCAGCCTTTGGCAGAAATGACTAAACATCACCGTGGGATTGAAGAAAAACAAATAAAAAGTTTAATATTTTAGCCTGAAATATTTAGGCTAAAAGATTTAGACTAAAATATTAGTTACTAAGTGAGGTGTGAAAAATGTTTTTGTCTCTTTTCTTTCCAGCTTCTGGGAGGTGATGCAAAAGTTTATTCTGATCATAATCATCATCATTGTCATCATTATTTAAAGAGCACTTTAACAAAAGGTAAAACAAAGTGCAAAACATCTGAAATACATCTGATAAGAGATAAGATCTAATAAAATGCTTGCTTGTTAAAATAGCAATAGGTTTAAATTGTATATAATTAGCCTAAAAAGTTAATCGGAATATGGAACGTGTTGACGTCTGTTAAATTCAGGTTATCTTTTTTATTATTATTTCAGTTGACGTCTCCTGTTGACGTGAGTTCAGTTTGACATTAGCATCTGTTTAGTGCAGTTTGTCTGCTGTTGAAAACAATCGTTTATGAATTTGCTCTAATGACAGCTCAATTTCAAAACTAAGCCCTCTGTCAGTGATGTTTCAGTAAAAGTAGCATGTAAAATGGAAATATTTGGATGGATATTTTATGAATAGGCCTTTTTTATGAATGTACTTTGTTAAAAGAAATACAATAAAAAAACATGTGTTGGGCTATCAGTTGAACTAACACAGGCAGGAAATAACCCCATTGGGTGACACCATAGAGTAGGGCAAGAAGAATGTCTTGGAACCTGAAATGTTCCACTGCCAACTAACACTCCAACTAACCCTAACCCTACTGGATGGTCTGATGGCTGTCCCAGTTCATCATAACTTAACCTCATGACTGGTCTCTTCACTCGACTAGATCGCTCACCACTGACATTCTCTCCATTACATACTGCATCACCACTCTCCTCTTCTCCCCCTTCTAAATCTGGACAAGAGCTGAGCAGGGAATCCTGCATGAGAGGTGAGCTACAACTTTGTTCAGCTTCATCTGTAGCCTGGTGAGGCAAATTCATTTGAACTTCAGTTGTAACTGGAGATTGTTCTCTCAGCCTCATCTCTGACTGTTCTAAAAGCTCTCTCAGATTCACTTGTATTGGTGCTGACCTGTTCCCTTCCTCTCTCTCAGAATCAAAAGAAAATGCAACATCTGCTTGAGCGTCTAACTTAGCAGGCTCAGACCGTTTTAGCCTGCCCCTAGTGACAGGTTTCCGTACCTGCTCCGGCCCAGCCTCAGATGGTAGCCTGACCAAATGACCAATGGGCAGCAGGTGGTTGCGATGCACTGTTTTTTCCACCCCAAGACCTCTTTCAGGTTTCACCTTGTAGACTGGCAAGTTAGGCATCCTCGCTGCAACAATGTATGGCACTGTCTTCCACCTCTCTTTCAACTTGTGCTTACCAGTGACACCGAAGTTCCTCAGAAGCACCCGGTCTCCCGCTTCCAAGATCTGTTCTTTCACATGTTTGTCATGTGCTTTTTTGTTCCTTCGATGATTTTTATCAGACGCTTCTGTAGCAAGGTGGTAAGCGTGTTCCAAATCTTTCCTCAGTTTTGAGACATATTGATGGTAAGTTGGACTTCTCTCGGTTTCATCCGATACTCTAAAACAGATGTCCACCGGCAAACGGGCCTCCCTTCCAAACATCAGAAGACAGGGTGAGTATCCGGTTGCCTCATTTTGGGTGCAATTATAGGCATGCACTAACCGACTGATGTTTTGACTCCATCTCTGTTTCTGAGTGGGATCCAGAGTCCCGAGCATGGACAACAGCGTCCTGTTAAATCTCTCAGGTTGAGGATCTCCCTGAGGTTGATAAGGGGTTGTTCTAGACTTTCGGATCCCCAACACTCTCAGTAGATCATGGATGAGCTTTCTTTCGAAATCACGTCCCTGATCGGAATGTATCCGTGCAGGAAGCCCATAATGAACAAAGAAATGTTCACAGAGAATCTTAGCCACTGTGGATGCTTGTTGGTCTTTGGCAGGAAACGCCTGAGCATACCTTGTGAAATGATCAGTGACCACAAGGATATTTGCATACCCTTTAGAGTCAGGCTCAAGAGACAGAAAGTCAATACAAACTAAATCCAGTGGCCCTTTGCTGGTGATCTGATTTAAGGGAGCAGCTCGCAGTGGCGGGGCTTTACGGGTGATGCATCCAAGAGTGTCTGGCTGCAGACCTCACGTTTCAGTCGCTTCCGCCTTCGTTCTCAATCGCGTCCGTTTGCAGCCTTCCAGCTTCGTCCTGGGTTGCTTCCGCTTCCTTCTTCTTCTCTGTTGTCATTGAAAACGCGTAGATAATTGTAAACAAATCTGAAGAAATTCACTAAATAATGCTTCTAAATAATGCTTCTGTGTAAATGTTTTAAATAGCGTTTGTTTGGCGGGGATTAATAAAGTGATAAATAAATAAAAAATGTTTATGAACATATTATGTTACCGCGGTTTCCACCGTTTATTTTTGCATGTTGCATGTTTTTGCAGGTACATTATTTGCAATACTATACCTTAACTTCAATGTGCAATTACTTTCCACTGCACTTTAATTTGGAGAGCTTCTGCCAAACTTTATTTCTTAAACTGCTATACTGCACATTTTAGCCTAACTTATGTATATCTATCGTTAAAAATCATGTTTATAGATATAGTAATAATCATGTGTATATACATTCTTAGTAAATATTGACCTGTAAACTCTGTTATAATAACAACCATCTAAATATTATGTTCATTGTACATATCTGCTAAAATTTTATTTTTATGGTGATATCCACCTGAATATTATACTCAGTACATATCCAGCTGTGAATCTGTTCACATTACTAGTTATTCTTATATTAAACTCATAGTACAAATCTATCTGTAAATTCTGTTTATAATAGTATTCATCACCATATTTATTCAGTACATATCTGCTCAGAAACCACATGTCCAATGTATGTCACTTGGGGTTTGCAAAACTGGCATTTATCCAGTGACAGTTTCAGTACAGTTTCCCCTAAACGGTCAATGACTTTGAGGAGTCTCCTCTCGTGCTCCTCCAAAGTTTTCCTGAACACGATCAGGTCATCTAAATAGACTATAACCTCCAGCATGTGCATATCCCCAACCGCTCTTTCCATGAGTCGTTGGAACGTTGAAGGAGCACCAGTGATTCCTTGAGGCATCCTCTGAAACTGGAAAAATCCCAGAGGACAGATAAAGGGTGTTTTCTCTTTATTCTCCTCAGCCATCGGAATCTGGTAATAGCCACTCCTTAAATCTAACACAGAAAACCATTTACTTCCAGACAAACAGTCCAGGGCATCATCAATGCGGGGCACTGTATATTGATCAGGAATGGTTCTGCAGTTCAGAGTACGATAGTCTACACACATATGAAGTTGTCCATTTTTCTTTCGTGCCAACACAATAGGTGAGGCATAAGGGCTTCTGGATTCTTTGATTATTCCGGCAGCTAAAAGCCCCTGAAGATGGCGACGTAGATCCTCCATATCAGCAGGTGCTATACGCCGTGAACTCTCTCTGAATGGAGTGTTGTCAGTCAGTCTTATGTGGTGTTCGACCCCACGTCCCACTCCTCTGTCGAGAATACATGGGAGCGTTCAGAGAGTTTTTCTCTCAGTCTTCCCACTCCATAGGTATAGGGGAGTCACCAAAATTAAATTGAGATGAATCAAGTTTTTTGGGATTTTGGGGCTTGGTGTTTGGGATCTCAGTCACTGTGTCAGCTACATAAAGGTGAGCTACTACCGTGCCGATGGGAATGGCTGTTTCTTTCAGTGACTCATTTTGCAGGAAAACTAGAAACTTGTCTTTATCCAACATCTTAGAGAATAAGACTGTGGGCTGCACAAACAAACTTGGTGGCAGTGCATGTGAAGATGCACGCTCAGAAATAAGAATGGTATCTCCTATTTTCCTCTTTTCAAAGACTTTGCAGATGGCAATATGCTTACCACCAGCTACCACTACACTACGTAGTGTGTAGGTCTGAGACTTGACGTTTATATCCAGAAGGGGAACTCGGAAAGTCTCAGTGATGTCTTCAGGAAGCATGAACAGCGAAGATGTGGTCTTGAGCTTGGATCCAGGTTTTCTAGGAGGAAGGAATAGAGACAGGATTAGGCTTGGGTTTGCACGAGGAATCAAGGCTAGGAACAAGGCTTTGGTCTGTACCAACGCATGAGCGTTAACGAACTGACGCTCTCCTCCTGGCTCCAGCTCTTTAAGAAGGGTGGCAATCAACTCAGACGAGGAGCACCTGCCCGTCCAACCCTGCAGAGGAAGAGAGAAGAAAAACCCGGCCTGCACCTCAGCCTGGACTATGACAGCACCCTCCTTTAACGGACGCCTCCGGGCGGCCGTCCGGACGAAGAAGAAGCCTCAAAATCAGTTATAAGGGATGGATCTAAGATGAAGGAGCGAGGAACCCAGGAGCGTTCCTCAGGACCATAATCAGCCCAATCCACCAGGTACTGGTGGCCCCTACCACGCCGTCTGGAGGCGGTGATTTTATTTACAGTGAAGGCCGGATGGCCATCCACGACCCGGGCGGGTGGAGGGGGATCGGCTGGAGGGCATAACTGGCTGGAGACAACAGGTTTAATCTGAGAGACATGGAAGGTGGGATGTACACGAAGATGAGAGGGGAGCTTGAGACTGACTGCAGTGGGACTGATGATCCGGTCTATTTCAAAGGGGTCGAGGAACCGGGGAGACATTTTTCTGGATACTGCTTTTAATGGAAAGTCCTTAGATGAGAGCCATACTTTCTGTCCAGGGGTGTAAGTGGGTGCAGGAAGACGATGACGGTCAGCAAACCTCTTGTTCCGGGTGGATGCGCGCTCTAAAGCTGCTCGGGTCTGGTCCCAGATGCTGCGGCAAACGGGTGAGATGTGACCTGACGGAGGGAAGGATGGAATCAGGGAATGATGAGGGAAGGAGAGATGGTTGGTAACCCAATGAAGCCTCGAACGGAGAAAAAACAGTTGCTGCAGATGTGTGTGAATTGTGTGAGTATTCTACCCAGGCGAGATGCTGACTCCAGGTGTTGGGGTTGTGAGAACATAGGCAGCGGAGGGTATTTTCGAGTTCTTGGTTGAGCCGTCTGCATTGTCTGTTGGATTGTGGATGGAAGCCGGATGTGAGGGAAACTTAGGATCCTAAACACTGGCAGAAGTCACGCCAGACCCGAGAGATGAATTGTGGACCGCGATCAGAGACGATTTCTGTGGGTAGACCATGGAGTTTGAAAACGTCATTGATGAGGAGACGGGTTGTTGGAAAAATGTGAATGTAATCATTTTATTTCTATCAAGTTACAGATATTTGGTTTGTTTAAGAGTTTGCTTTCAGGAAGGTTCTGTTGTATTTAACCTTTGACAGGGAGAACAAATGGTTCTCCCAGATAAGGCTGCAACAAAGCTTGCTCCCATGTTTGTTTTCCACCCCCATGCTGTAAATTCCTGAAACCTCCTGACCCATTCCTCCTGACCCCCTCTTTGATGTGTGGTGATAATAAAGGCAGAAGGACAGAGATGACCCGGCGCAGACGTTCCTAAACTTTAAGGGAGTGTAGTTCTCCGTTTGGGTATCCTCTGTCCTTTCTATAGAAATGTCTAAAACTTGTGTTGTGTGGTTTTCGTTCTAGGATAAAAAGGGTTATCTTTAATAACCCTATCACGGGTGGTTTGATGAGCAGAGGGGAGTCCGGACAGTGTCACCAGATGGCATGCTTTAGAGAAACGGTCGATAATGGAGAGAATAACTGTCTTGTGGTTGGAGGATGGTAAACCAGTGACAAAATCCAGGGCGATGTGGGACCAAGGACGACTGGTTTTCGGGAGGGGTTGAAGAAGACTAGCAGGAGGTCTACTGGAACCTTTATTTCTGGCACAAACGGAGCAGGCTGCAACAAATTCGGCGACGTCTTTATTTAAGGATGGCCACCAGAAGTAACGTCGGATGAGAGCAATGGTGCGTCTGGAACCAGGATGACCTGAGAAACGAGATGAATGAGCCCAATGGAAAACCTGAGAGCGGACGGATGATGGTACGAGGAGTCTTCGAGGAGGACCACCTCCGGGGTTAGGTTCTGTTAACAGGGCTTGTTGAATCTGCCTCTCCAGTTCCCAAGTGATGGCACCCACTACACAGGACTCAGGGATGAAAGTTTGAGGCTCTGCTGGGTCGTCGGTGGTGGAGAACAGTCGAGAGAGGGCATCTGGTTTGGTGTTCTTGGAACCGGGGTGTTAAGCCAGAAGCTGATTGAATATGATTATTATTATTAATTATAATTTGGGATTATAATTTAAATAATAAGTCATTCAAACTCAAAAATTAGCTATAACAAATATAATTCAAATGGTGGTGATGCTATGCTAGAGCTATAAGCTTGTAATGATTTATACTACTAATGCATTTATTAATTAGCTGTTATGAACTTAGTTGTGCTGGAACAAATTATCTGATCGGACTCTGACCAATAAGATTTATCCAGCAACGGTGATAACTCAACTTATAACTGCAATTAGAGTTTAAACCGTTACCCTTTTACCACCAATCCAATGAAAATGTGTTAATATCAGATGTTAACTCCAAAGAGGGAGTAGCTCTGAATTCTGAATAACCATGCAATTGTGAATTGGAATGAACACAAACAATTACTATTCCACAGTTGTTGTTTTATTAAACCAAAAGCATTTCCCTGTTACAGTAATTCTCTGATTCAACAATCTTGGAACCCTACTCACTACTAAAGCTAAACATGCAAAATATATATGGGGAAATAAAATCAAAAAGGGATTAAAATGAGAGGTAGCAAATCTTAGTTCAACTCACAGTTGTTTAAACACCACCTTTGAGACGTCGGTATTTGACGTCGCAGTATTGACAGGCAGACAACCGCTTTGAGAATCCAGGCGGACGCTTCAAAGTTTTCACAACAGCTAGTCAGTTTAACTACGTGACACCCTCCCAAGATGGCGGCTATGATGACATAGGATCTACAACCTTGCGTGATGCGTGAGGGGAGGTCCTAATGATGTAATCACGCTTACGCTAATGTGGGGTGTTACCTCACTTAAGAGGCGGTCTGAATGAGAAATTCGAGAGGAGACCGCGAACTGAGGTTAACAAAGAGATTGAACTGATAAGGAGAAGGCGAGGAGAAAGGGAAAAAGATGGGAAAAGATGGAAAAGTCGACCCGCGGTGGGGTCACTTATAAAACACAAACCAGCACAGCCAAAATCACCTACAAAAGAGCATGCACATACAACAGCAAATGTTCACAGTTAAAACAAACTCCGTCTTGGAGTAAACCGCATTAAACTAAATTCTAACGCCTGCCCAGGCACATCTAAACCACCCTGTGGGTGGAAAAGAAATAAAAGAAATAAAAAGGGGAAAAACCCATTTACTTGACGTTGTCCTGACTGGGTCCGTGAGCGCTCCGAGTAACCCGGCTTCCTGAAGGCGGCTTGACGAACGCAGGTGCGTGCAGCAGCCGGACCGGGATGAGAAAGTTCCTTAGTCTCTCTCTCTCTCCGGGCTCCTAGACGCTTTGTTCGGCCAAACAAAAGCGTCGTCCTCTTTCGACCACCGGGAGATAACGGCTCTCAGTTTTTGATCAGAGGGAATCCAAAAGTACTTTTTAAGTTGACCTCCTGTATCAGCACAGGGAATAGTTTTGCTTCGGTAATTTTCGGTCCAGCAAAGAGTTATCGAGCACGTGGCGTGGGGGTAATCCCACGGAGTAAAGCAGCTGCGTGTCTTCTCGAGATGGCTGAGTGCCAAAAAGAAGACAGAATGCAGCACGCCGCTGTGTTTTATAGTTATCACCATAGCAACCTTATCTTGGTCGGCGGCCATTTTGGGCCGTGTTGCATGATGGGAGTTGGTGGCCATTTTGACCACATTGCATCATGGGAAATGCAGTCTGTCACGTCTGAACCGGCATAACATACCCCTCTTTAGCTTTGAAGAGTGGGATGCTGGTCACAGTCTTTAAAGCTACAACCAAGTCCGTTCTGGTGTGACGTTAATCAGTTGTGCATGAGTGGAACAACCTAATAGATAGCTAGTAGTCATCTAGTAGTCTAGTAGTCCTTTGGGATTCATGCAGTTCAGTTCATCATCCACGAGGAAGGAAAAAAAAACAAAGCATTTATTGTGCCTGGGTCAGTGACCTAGCCTGGGCAGAACTAAGCTATCGCTAATCATTTCTATTGGCCGCTTGCGTCGCTCTTGGGGAGCTACGTGGTGACGGACGTGGGTTACTGACCTGGTAGCTGTGCTATCGCTGGGTGGGTCCTGGGTGGGTCTGGGGGCCTGGGGTCCCTGGGGCGCGCCGCCCTCGGACGGGGGCCTCGGCGGGGCATCGGGGGTTCCGGTTCCAGGGGGTGTGCCGCTTGGGGTCTGGGCCGGCGTGCGCCCGGGTGTCTGCCCCTGCACTGGGCCTCTGGTGTGCTGGGGGGCCTCGGGGCCTATTGAGCTGGTAGGGGGCATGGTCATTAACATCTCAGGGCAGATGCTCTCCCCTTTCTTTGGGTTGGCACTCTGCTAGTAGGGGGAGGGGAGGGGAGGGAGGGGGAGTAGTGACTTACCCAGCCTGGATGTCTACTGTCGAATGTATGGTGAGATGTTTGAATGTTAGTGTTGGGGAGGGGTTAAGTCTATGGGTGGGGGGGTGGACGTTCTGGTGGGATGGCTCGTGCGGGCTGGCTGGCCAGGGTCCCCCCATCTTATTAATTTATTTGTTTATTTATTTTTATTTATTTATATATATATGTATATATATATATATATATATATATATATATATATGTATATATATATATATATGTGTGTGTATATATATGTATATATGTATGTGTGTATATATATATATATATATATATATATATTTATTATTATTATTACTATTATTATTTTTTTTGGGGGGGGGTTAAAGCCAGTAGGCTTGGTGGGTGGGCTGGGGGAGGTGGAGGTGTTGGTCCTGGTGGGTGGTTGGCTGGCAGGCCCTGCGGCCTCTCCCCGGCCCCCGGGCTACGGTGGTGCCATTGGAGGGGCCCCTTTCTCCGGGTGGGGCTTTCGGGGAGCGGGGGTGCCTATTGGAGTCAGTAGGGTAGCTGGCTCCCTGGGTTGGCTCCCCAGTCATTTGCTCCCCATCCCCGGACTCCTCCCTCTGCCTGCTCCATCACGCCGCCACACATGTAGGTCCTTGGGGAGGGGGCGTTACTGGAGGTTGCCACTTTCTGGTGACGTCCCTCTCCCCAATTTTATCATGCATTTTAGACACTTTCACTTCAAACATTTTCACAACGCACATTCATGTAGGCCAAGATAAGGGGGGGGGGGAAGACGTCTGGGGGGGGGGGGGGGGCTTATGTTGTGTGAGCCTCTCTTCGGATGGCTCCCTTCATGCCTTCTCGCATTTATACATTGAGGGTTCTGGGTAGTTGCTTGGAGGGGGGGCGCTGGCACCAGCTTCCTTCCGGAGGGGGGGTGGGCTGTGCCGTGCACCCCCTTCGGCGCTCACAGTTTTTAAACGCACTTGAGAACAACATGCAACAACACAACATCTGAGCGGGCGTAGGGAGGATCGGGGTCTTCTGCACACCCCCGTTCTCCGATGGCGGCAAGGAGTCTGGGGCCTGGAGGAGGTGCGGGCCACTGTGTCCGGGGTCTTGGCGGGGGGCTGCAATGGGTAGTCAGCGACTTGCCAGGTCTGGGGCTGACGCCTCCGCTCCACCCAGGAGGGGCGGGGGGCAGGGGTGGCTAGGGTAAGGTAGGGGAGGGAGGGGGTTGATTAGGTATTTAGGGGGTGAGGGGGGGTTCTAGCTGGGTGGCTTGTACGGGTCATGTTGGCCCGCCCTCTTTGGGGGGCCCGGTCCAGGGGGCATCTGGTCTGGGGGCAGGGCCGGGGATCGGGCACAAGCAGTCGTATAGTAGATTTGGGGTGACCCCCCCTCTGGTCAGTGTTGGATGCGAGTGTTATGTGGGAATGTGTGAACAGCGTCTTTTTTTAAAAAAAAAAATTTTAATCTGTGTGTGGTGAGTGGGGCACAACGGAGGAATGATGTGAATGAGTTTTCCTTTTTTTTTTTTCCCCAGGTATGGGTGTGGTCCGCTCCCTCTCCCAAGAACATCTCAAGTCTCCGCTAGGTGCGGAGCCCATCCCCCCACGTCCTGCCCTCCTCCGCTGCGCTGGCGGGCACCTTGGTCCTCTGGCGCATTGACGGTCCGCGGGTTTGGGGCGGGTTCCCGGGTGGGCGCCGGCCCATTCCCGGGGGCGGCTTCGCGGGGCCTGGCCCCCCGGGGGGCGGCCGGGGCCCCTGCCGTGGGGGCGGGGCGCCCCTGGGGCCTCTGGCCCCCGGGGCCCATGGCCAGGACCACTTCAGCGCGGCTGGCTGCCGGCGGAGCCCACGGGCTCGTCCCCGTGGCTCTTGGGGGCGTCGGCATTGCAGTGGCTGGGGGATTTCCTCGGGGTCGTCTCTCCTCTTTCCTTGGGGGGGGGGTTGCAGATTTCCTGTGATGGCTCCTCTCGGGCGCACTTCTTTGGGGTCCCCTTTGGGAGTCCGGGGTTATGGGTCCCCTGACCCCTGCCTCTGTGCTCGGGGAAGGCGGGTCTTTGGTTCTCCACAACCACTATCGAGCTATTTCCTTCTGTATAATTTTCACCTAAATTAGTGCAGTCTCACAAACTCCCACAGGTGCTGGGTCCCAGGTATTAAATGTTCACTTATATACAGAAAGCCTATAATTTGTTTATTTATTTTCTTTCACTTTCTTTTTTTAAGGTATCACATTACACATGTCAGCTTAAATAATAATACATTTAGCAATGGTATCAAGGTGTTACTCGATTGTATCTGTTGCTTTATGTCCATTGGTTGTGCTGTTCTTTTTGCGTCTCTTTCCAGGTGATGGAGCAGACAGAGGACGTTTTATCATTCTCTTCCTTTTATCTCTTCTTTCTTTCACCTCTTCTCTTTCTTTTTTTTCTCTTCTTGTTCTTCCTTTACTCTCCCACTTTCCCATTGTAGTGTCCATATAATTTGAAATTCTCCCTGCAGGAATCACAATAAAGCTATTTACATGCACAAATCAAGCGGAGCATTATAGCGAAAGCTGTTTGCTCCACTTGTGAAAGCAAAATCTGTCGAGCTCTATTTGGCATTAAGACTTCAATTCTTATTGCCACATTGCTAGACAGGACACTGGGGGGGAAAAAAAACAATAAAGTAATAAAAAAAAAGAAATGCAAAACTTCACAATCACCATTGTCGATACATTCATTGGTCATCAGGTTTGAAACTTTGAACCAAGGAAAGGAGAGAGGAGAAAAGGGGAAAGGAAAGAGACAGCGGTTCGTAGTCTAATCAGCTTGTGGCCTTTGAGGGGCTGGTGCTACGAACCTGGGGTGACAAAGGTGAGGGTGTCAGTCCTGGTTTGCAACTGTTTGATCTGCTTGTATGCTGCATACGCCATTGCGGTGGTGATGGCCCATCCAAATACAAGGAGAACCACAATAATGGTCATAATGTGAGTGTCGGTCGACTCTGTAGCTCTGGGGAAGCGAAGCAGAGGGACCGAGCTCAACTCTGATGGAGTGAGACTGAATTTAATCAGCTGGGTGCCTTCAAGTAAAAGCTGTCTTTCAATGCCGACATCAATGCTGAAATTGTATCCATTAAAGGCATCTATTATTTCAATCTCTGAGTCATATTTGTCAACATCAAGGTGATGCAGGACCATGTTTCCAATGTGGACTACAGCACCTTGAGGTGGGGAACAGAAAATGGTTTGGTTGGGCAGTTTTAGTGTCATGCTGCTCGTAAGATAACAGGGCTTCTGCCTCTAGGGTGCTAACGAGCCAGCGGTTAGCATCTTTAAGGGTCATTCTAGCCTGACAGTTTTGTTCAGAGGATTCATTCCTTAGACCACACGGGTAATTGGTAATGTCTCTGATAAATGGATTGCTTGGACATACCCAGTGGATGTCCTTGCAATAAAGTTTGGGGTCAGCATTATGATAGGCTAACATTGAGGGGGTTTGTAGGTGTACGTGGGTCTCACCTTGCCAAAAACCGACATTCAATACTGATTTAAGCCTATACACGTTAGCTCTTTCAATGATGGGAAGGTTTAGCATAAATCCTGTCTCCAAGTTGTCAGGATTTACAAATATTGGAATTGCACTACCTAGGCTGTACGCCAGGTGTGTTTGTGGTGGTTGCAGGGTTTCACTAGAGGCAGATTTGAGAACCTTTTCAACCAAATCTACTGGTACCAGGTACGGAGGAATCCGTCCTTCAGCAAGGCTGAAGATGAACTAACCTCTCGAGTGAGGTCCTGCATTAAGTCTCTAACCACCTGAGTATACATCATGTCATTCTTTACCACTTCTGTGAGCGTATCCAAAGCAATGCATGGTGTTATTGCTGAGTGTGAGATTATAGATGTCAAACTATGTAAGGACATTTGTTTTTATTAGTGCATGTTGAAAATGTCCTGATTGAACATGCACTTGTCCTATTTAATGCTATGCATTGTTCTCTTCGGCGGGGGCGGAGTTAGGCTCCGTTCCCTGTGAGGAGAGTTTGGTGGACGGTTTAATTTGGTTCGCATGAACCCATTTGTACTCTGGACTTTGCACGCTGCCTTCTAGGTTCTTTTGAGCCCACGCGAAAGTCGTTTGGAGATGGTGTTTTTAATCAGTGACACATTGGTGTGCCGTGTAGACGGTTGTCACACTGACATCTTCGGGCTGGTAGATGAGATGCAGGGGAAGGGTCATTTGTCTCCCTGTCATCATCTGAAAAAGTGTCACCCCTGTAGAGCATGGTGAGGTAGAGCGGATTAGCATTAGGACCAGGGGAAGCTTTATGTTCCAGTCCCTGCCATGGCTGCTGACATGTTCCTTTAACATGCCAACCACGGTGCAGTTAATTCGCTCTACCTGTCCCGATGCCTGTGGGTGGTAGGGGAGGTGGAATTTAACTTCCACGCCCAACATGTTGAAAAGCGCGGTCATAACGTTTGATGTGAAATGCGTTCCTCTGTCCGAGTCGATGGACAGGGGAAGGCCCCACCGGCTGAAAACGTGATTTAGCAGCAGGACTGCTGTGGTGACAGCGGTGTCATGCGGTGCCGGCAAACATTCGACCCATCCTGTGAAGCTGCATGTTATTGTCAAAAGATATTTGTTACCTCTTGACGATTTGGGAACTGGACCGATCCAGTCAATCTACAAATGTGACCACGGAAATGTAACCCCCCTTCGCTGGAGCAGGGCTCGGTCTAGTGGTCGTGCGGGTTGTAACTGGCATCAGGTTAAGCGGCCCTGTACGTGCTCCTGGGTTTCATGGGCCGTTGAAGGCCGGGACGCAACCTGTTGGAGAGTTTTCAGATTAGCTTTGCAGCTTCTATGTCCTTCTACTGGTGGGTTATGGACGTGTGTCAATGCGACCCCAAGTTCGTTTGAATCTTTGGGCTGAATGGGCTGAAACTCATGGAGCAGCTCTTTAAGTGCTGTTCTCTCCGTTTCAGTGGTCAGTGCATCAGCTTTTTCCAGCTGCTGCATAATTTCTGCTTCGAAACCTGGATAAGGCTCAGTGGGTGAGTCCCGGTTCTCTGGTTGATTTGGTGCTGGTTCTGTTGGGTTGGTTGCTATCGCATACACCAACAGGTTTCCTTCAGCTTCAAGTGTTGCACCACAAAGGGATCCAGCAGGCAGAGCTTTGTGTCGCCTGATTTGGATCATGTTGGAAGGAAAAGTAAACACGGTGTCTGGAGAGTCCTGTCTGCCGGTCAAGGATAAGGGCAGGTCCCCAATGACGGGAATGCTCAGCTCAAAGTCGTGGAAAGAGCTTTCAATGAGCACCCCAAGAGGTTTCTTCGCCACCATTTGGATCGGCCTGTGGGTTGGATTCTCCACCAGAAGGTAAGCTGAGCGGTTGTTCAGCTCAAGCAGGGGTGTGCCCCGGATTACCAGGTTTGACTCCTGGAAGTAAGAAAGAGGTTGAAAGAAAAACTGCTTGCTCTGTATTTGTTGTCCTTTCAGGATGACTAATCTGATAGGTACACCTGCAGTCTGTGGTGGTATTAGCACGTTTGTTTCGCTAGCCACCTGGCAAGCCTGTGGGATGGTTCGCCCTGATCGCATGACTTCAGGGGTGCCCAGGAAGGAACTTGGGGTCACATGAGCCTGAGCCCACAGGACCTGGTTACAAGTGTCCAGCTGTGCACCTAGCCGTACCAGAAAATCAGCACCAACAAACACTGGAGGATGTAAATTCTCCACAATGCTGAAAGGATGAGAGAGCTGTCTTGTGCCAATCTGTGCATAAAGTATGCACAACCCCGTTGCTTTCAGAAGCCGGCGAGGCCAGTCTGCTGAGAGCAGGTAGTGGCTGTGTTTTGTTTCATCCAGATGGGGCTTTTCACGGCACAAAGAGCTGTACAGATCTCTGCTGATCGCAGATTTCTCCAACCAAAGAGCCAGCAGCACGTCTGGCATGAATGTGCTTTCCAGGTGCACACCTTCGGCCACTCTGGGGTTATAGGGTTCAACTCCAGAGTGTTTAAGTGAGCAAAGGAAAGATGTGTGGCTGCAGAGAGAAGTCCTTTGATCGCTGAGAAGCGGTGGTGTGTCAGAGGATTTAGAAATCGGCTCTGTTGAAGGCAGAAACGGTGCTAAGAGTTCTTTGGGCTCTTCTGAGCAGGTCACCTGGTGGATAGGGACGGACGGTTCACTTCCAGAAGTAAGAGGCTTGGGAGTCCCCACCTGGGCCCAAAGATGACCATGATGGCAATCGATGAGTGGAGCTAACCTGTTCAACAGATCCTGACCCACAGGAAAAGGTTCTGTGTCCAAAGTACAGATGTAGATGGGGTGCACAAGGGTCATGTCACGGAAAGTGATGTCTAACCACGCCCGTTTGGTGATGCATGACTGATCCTGAGTGTAGCTGGTGATGCCCACGTTACAGGTCTCCACCTGGAACGGTTTCCCAAGGGACACCATAGCTCTGGTCACCTCATCAAACAAATCTGAACACATCAGACTGATCTCGGAACCTGTGTCTAAAAGAGCATTTGCAGTTACACATCCTCCTATAACTGTCGAACAGTATAAGCGGCGCGCGTTTTCACGATGGTTTAGCTCACCTAGAAACCTTAGAAAAGGGGTTTTCTGATGACCTGCTGATGGTGTTTTAAAAGATTGTTGGTGATTTTTCGGTTGGTCCCCCCACTTAATCAGATAAACTCTGTTAGAGGGGGAATCCTGGTCCATGCCTAGTCATGCTGACGGGGGTTTTGGGCATGGCTTACCCGGAGGGTCGGCAGGATTAGATGATGGCGGGGGCGGCTGTGGCGCGATCTGACGCACTGTTTCGGCTAGCAACCTGTGGAAAGTCTCCTCCATCTCCTTTCTCATTGACTCTTCCATGCGCAGAATCCAACCTTTGTTGTCATGTGTGCTTTTCGGCTTTTCCGACCTGTCAGTTTGCTTACCGTATCGGGCTGGATCCGGCCTGTGCCATTTTTGAAACCTCTCACCTTCCACGCTGTCATGCTGACCTCTCCAATTTTGAGAAGCTTTCTTCTGCTGCGGCTCAAAACCATGCTTCTTGGACCCAAATCTAGTTTTAGGTTTGAAGGGAGGCATCTCCTGTCCCTCCAGACCTAACCTCTTTTCTGATTCGGTCTGAATCTGTAGAACCCTTTTATCACTGGCGGCTCCTTTGTTGGGCCGGACCCGTGTTTCCCATGCCACCTGCGCGTATTTCCTGATTTCCTGCATGGTGAGTCTCTTGGTTCTACAATGCATGGCAACCTCATATCGCACGCTTTCATGAAGGTTGTGGAGGAACAAAGATTTGAAAGTGTGGCCTCAGATAATGGACTTGTGTCTATACTTGTCCTGTTAGATCTCAGTGCTGCATTTGATACAGTTGATCACAATATTCTCATACAAAGACTTGAACATACTGTAGGGATTAAGGGGAAAGCATTAGGCTGGTTTAAATCTTATCTGTCGAACAGATTCCAGTTTGTTCATGTTAATAATAAATCTTCCTCAAACTCTAGGGTCACCTGTGGAGTACCACAGGGTTCAGTCCTTGGACCAATTCTCTTTACTATATATATGCTTCCGATCGGCAAAATTATCAGACAGCATGGGATTAATTTCCACTGTTATGCTGATGACTTTTGTGGGAGAATTACTTAATTATTAACCTTTTAAAAAGAAAGAAAGACTCAGAGAAAATGGCGTTCCTTTGTCTTAACAACGAGAATTCGTCTTTATTATGCCTAGAAACGTACAAACGGGTTTCAGGAGCGAATTCTGACCTTCAAATACAAAGCTTGCCATTTTTAAAGGCTCATAATGTGTGTGCGTTAAACACAAGTGTCTGTGTGTCTCCATTGGTGTGTGTGCGTTACACGCTATTGACGTCAATTGGCAACAGGGCTTAAGTTCTGGGAAGTGTTCATCACAAAAGTACAAAAACAGAGCGATTAATTCCACTACTTGACATATTTTGGAACAGTCCAGTTAAACAACGACCCCAGATGTTTCCTCTCAATCCCATCGGCGAAAAACAGGAAAAGTGTCAAAATGACCCTAACTCCCATAAATCCTCCCTTGGCACGTTACAGCGTGACATATCTAGAAGACCTCTACATTGCAAATCTGACTCCACACTGTTCAAGTCTAGCTGTGATAATAACAAACATGTAAGAAAGATCTAATTGCTTACACAACCAATGGATAACATACTAAAGTAATCAAGGTGTCTACACAAGTGCTGACATAAAATGACATGTAATAAGTGCAGATTACAATCAATAACATATTTCCAATAATAGAGAGAGAGAGAGAGAGAGAGAGAGAGAGAGAGAGGGAGAGAGTCAGAGAGAGAGTGAGGTAGAGAGAGAGACAGAGAAAGAGTGAGGGAGAGAGAGAGACAGAGAAACAGAGAAAGAGAGAGAGAGAGAGAGAGAGAGAGAGGGAGAGAGTCAGAGAGAGAGTGAGGTAGAGAGAGAGACAGAGAAAGAGTGAGGGAGAGAGAGAGACAGAGAAACAGAGAGAGAGGGTGTCAGAGTATGCAAAACAGTCATTGCTTTCGCAGTAACATCCGTCCAATCAGATATGAAAGTGAAAAAACCCCGATAATTGACACTTATTTATGTGTATTCCTCGGGGAAAAAGTCTTTCATGGACCTCTATTCCTCAGAGCATCCGCCGTTATCATCGGTCACCTGACCGAAACGGCATCAATTGGAAGTCAGCCATGCTACTCGCAATGACATCCAGCACTTGTCATATAAAAAGAGTACATAAGCATAATACAATAACAAAACATCATAATACAAACAAAAAACAACAACATATCAAATACATGGATTATATATATATATATATGTAACTTATCTTGCTAATAATACTGATACGCAGGATTAAAAATGAAATGGATGTTAGAATCTAATGTTATGATAGTGTAAACTAACCTAACCGGCCGCCTGTGCTAACTTATCTATTAAAACACACCTTGTATTGTATTGTATTTTACTTATTTTATTTATTGAGTAACTCAAACAAGGTTAATAGGGTTAGTCATCTTCAGTTCACACGCTTGGCTTGAATGAGTCCATCGACACTTAGCAAAACAAAATGAGTCCGTCCCGTTCCCGGGGCTCCTTTCCATCTGGCATGGCTCTGTAGCACACGCATGAGTCCATGGACGTGTCCAGACGGCCGGGGATCAGCCCTTCGGATGGCTGCTGTCTGATGTCATCCATCTGTACATCGTTCCCACAATCCACCTTTTCAAAATAGGCACAACACAACACACAATTAAAAAGAATACAATCAGCGTTATCACCAAAATTAGTCCTGTTTTGGCGGCTAAAGCGCCCCATTCCCCTAAGATTTCTTCCAGACTTTTCCACGACCAGTTGTTTCTTCCAGCGTTCGCTTTTACTTCTTCTCTAAGTTTCATAAGTTTAGCCATTACTACCCTAAACGAACCTTTAGGAGCAGTGTTCATTGGAATATATGTACAGCATTGATTACCAAACATGTGACATACACCTCCCTTACTTGCTAGAAGCCAATCTAAAGCTTGCCTATTTTGAATTGCCATTCTACTCGTTTCATGTAATTGGTCTCCCACTGCCATAAATCCTTCTATCGTGAAATTTATCATCCTTTGCTGATTATAGTAAATGTAATTTATCCATTCAACATTTTTATTAATAGTAATTTGAGGCAAAATAGACTCAAAACCTGCTTTAACTTCATGCTGTGCTTTAAATTCATCTGGAATTCCTCTTGGTTGCCCAATAAGATCTAAATAAACTTCTTCATTTAGTCCGTAATCTCCTAGACTCCGACGTGATCTAGTTCTACCTGTTTCAATTTGAGCTAATTCTTTTACCCCTTCATACACTAAGGTTATCGGTACTTTCATTCGCACTAATGCACAGAGCCCTACCCACTTAAGTGGTAAGGTGTTCATTAGCATGTCGTCACCACACATCCAGTAACTGTCTGCCACTGGATACGTTTGATCTCCTAAAAAGAAAAGTTTGGGAATAGTCATAGTTATATTTTTACAGTCCTCTTCTATAAAATCTGGGTTTTCAAACCAAACGGGATTTATAGCAAACACTGGTGTTACATTTGCATGCTTAAACCAAGATAATACCCAGGTTACATTACATTTTACAGTGGTGTTTCCTACATTAATTCCTTCATTGTCCTCAAAACCTCCACTGACGAAACATTCGTAATCTGCGTCATAATCTATTTCATAATCAGTAGGTGGAACATTATCTGTAGTACTAATGTTAAATTCTGCACCCAATGATTCTAATTTATACCCTTTCCATTTCTCTAAGTATTGATGAGAGTTTCTTGAACCATATAAGAGTCTGCAACTCAAACCACACATAGGTAATTTAAAGAATGACACTGCGTCTTCTCTTGACGTGAACTCACCATTCCTACATTTTTCACGTTGTACAACTGCACATTCTTTTGACGTGTATTTTTCTGGAATTACCATAGGTACTGCTCCGGGAGCAACAGTACAGATTAAACAATCGTTTTTAGTTAATTCTCTAGCCGTGTACCATGAAAAACTATACCATGTATTGCGTATGGCTCTTTGCCATAAAGGATCACCCCTTGGTCTGGTTCCATGCCATTTAATATCCTGTAATTTATTTATTACTCTTGGTGTTGCTACTTTTGGATGACGGTCTCCATAAAATTGATCTAAACCTTTTGAGAAATCCTCACATCCTTCCTTTTCAGAGCATCCATACTGTTTTGGATCCGGTTGTGTGAATTCTAGTATTAGCTTGTTGTTCTGGTTTGATGTGACCTCAATCGGAGAAGGTACTGTTGTAATTATTTTTACTAGTGAGGGTTTAGTAGTTTCTAAAACTTCCTTCGTGGATTTAATTGTATTTGAAACTACTGTTCGCGGATTTGTTTTAGTTGTGACGGTTGTTGGAAGTTCAGTTATGCTATTTTCAGGTAGAGGCACCGTAGGCTTTGCATTTTCTAAATTGCTATCAACCTCTATAGGTTGCACTTCCTTTTTATTTGTATTTACCTTTGTAGTTTTATCGTTATTGGTTGAAATTTGTATTGTGCTAGTTAAGATTGTAGATGCTGATGTGACTGCTACTGTCTTAACCGTTAAGGTTGTCGGTTTATTTGGTCCTGATTTGGTGACTGAAGTAGGTAAAGTCACATGTCCACTAGGGACGGTAATTTTCTTCACTTCTACAGTAGTTCTAGTAGCCATAGTTGTTGGGGGGAAACAATTGATTTCTTCTGGTAAAGCCTCTTTTTTTGGTAGGTTCCATAATATAGATGAATCTACTTTTCCACTCGAAGTGATGTCTTCAAATTTCAACTCGTATGTTTTGTCAATACGGAAGGCTATTACATCTGCTTCAATAATCCATCCACAATCTGCAATCTTAACAGTCATTTTACAATTAATGTTTTCTTGATTTATACTAGATAATTGATGGCTAACATTAGCATGCGAATTACACATCCTTCGTCTGTCACCCTTTTGCAGTAATCTGGAGATAATCACGTTTCTTTCAACCAAATCATATTTATCACTGTCTGGTTCAACATGAATCCTAATTTGATCATTTACAATTTGAACTGTAGCAGATATCTCCTTGTTTCCTATTCGCTCTAAACCACCTTTTCCTGTACTTCTTTTACCCTTACCTGGATTCTTTATTGTTAAGTCATATTTGTAATTGTCCTCAGGATCCCAATGAGACTCTATTCTTGTTTCTACGCCAAAACCATCGTCCTTAATGTGTAAAAGGACTGAACACTGGTATGCCCCATAAACTTTATATTCCTTTAACACTTTTTCCGCATAATTTCCTGGTATCGTAATAGACATTTACCTCATATTCTGTATCTAATTCTGTATGAAATTCTGTATCGGTTACCGTTGCTTTCCATTTAAATTCAGCATGGGTCTCTCTTTTGTTACGCATCCTTTTTGTTAAAAAGTTAATGCGAAAGGAATTTCCAACGAATTTCCAACTTAATTGTTCTCTAAGACCTAGATGAGTCATTAACTTTAGTTCAGCTGGCAAAAACACTGGCGTGTACTTGTTCAAACCCATTAACGTTGTGTTGTACTTATCTTGTTCTACAAAGGTGGATTTCCCTTTATAGACTGAAGTCCCACGTTTCATGGTTAGATGTCGATCGTCTCGACCCACATTACTCGTTGCTTTCTCCACTCGTGGTTGAGCTGACGTTGGCTGATGCTGTGGTGCTGGCTGCAGGCTGTGAGAGTTCATCTCCGGCCTCGCTGTCGTTAGGTTCACCACTTCTGCCAACATCCACAGGTGAAATGTCATTAATACTAGTCTCATTGCTGCAAATCGTCTGTTCACACTTTTTCCCAATGTCTGGCTTCACAGTGTCTGTCTTTGCACTGTCTGGCTTTACAGTGTCTTTGGCGTGTACTTTAGTACAATGAGTCAAATGATACCACGTATCACTCCCCTGAACTTGGACGGCGGTTGCGGTCGCTCGTTTGACCTCAAAGGGTCCATCCCATCTCGAGCAGTTCCATTTTCGTCTGAACACCTTCACGTACACCAGGTCTCCTGGTTCGACTGGTCTCTTCACCACCGTCTCTGGACAGGAACTTCTGGCTTTTTCCTGCAGATAGATAGCTCAGGTTATTTTCAATCCTTGAGACTGCGGCTGAGGCGGAGATGAGCGGCTGAGATCTCGCGAGAGCTGTGCGTAAGTAAAATGGAGGCGTTCATGTAATTCAAATCAAACAAGCTAAGGTAGGAACGAACCAATAACTGAAAATAATACAAAGTTAAAGCCCAAACATTTACAACTGTCTTATTTTCTACGAGGGAACAAACTGGACGAAGAGACCGTGACGAGCCTGGAGTGCTACCTGGACGAGTGTTTTGATAGCATCGTGATGGGGAAGGCCCAGAAGCCTACGGCTGCTAGCACACCGTCACTTAAGCGCACTCGCTCTAATTCCACCAGTGCGTCTTCTTCATCCACTTTGTCTCCAGACAGGAACTTCAGCGACATCTTGGAATCCATCGACAAGAAGCTTACCAGCCTTGACGCGCGTCTCGCCTTGGTAGAGGTTCTACACAAGGAGTTTCAGTCTCTAAGGGAGTCGGTGGAGTTTAGCCAAGCCCAGCTAACAGCTATGGCCGCCGAGAACGACGCGCTGAGGGAGAAGGTTACGGAGCTGACCGAAGGGTTTATCCAGCTTTCCGGCGAAAATAAGAAAATGAAGGAATCCATTCTGGACATACAGTCGCGAAGTATGAGAGATAATCTCGTCTTTGCAGGCATCCAGGAGCAGCAGGGAGAGATAGCAGAAGAAACGGTCCGGAACTTTCTCCAGCAGAAGCTAAAAATCCCGGCGGATCAGGTAAAAAACATCACTTTTCATCGAGTCCACCGGCTCGGAGGTAAGAAACCCGACAAAACCCGTCCTCGCCCGATCATAGCTAAATTTGAGCATTATAAACAAAAAGAATTTGTTAGAAGCTGCGGCAGGGAACTGAGAGGGACAGACTTTAGTGTTAATGATCAGTTTCCTAAGGAAATCCTAGATCGCAGGCGAGTGCTGTTCCCAATCAGGAAGAAATACATGATGGACGGCGTTAAAGCCACCATATCGGTTGACAGACTTTATATTAATGGACAGTTGTTCAGGGATCAGAAGATCACCCCTTGGCTTTATTAGTTACACCACAGGTGAACTTAAAGCATGTTTCAATGATTTAAAATAAATAAATAAAATAAATAAATAAATAAGACGCACAGATCGGTACACGGTGATAAATTAAATACACGCACAGCTCAAGAGCACGTTGGAATGGTTAGTGTTCACGGTTGGGTACAGAAGGCACGGGCTATGGTTTATCCCTTTTCACACTCTCTTACTCTTTGCACTTTTTTATTTTTTTGTGTATTTCTATCTTATTTGTCTGCTTCTTTCCTGATCATCAGTCAATCACAAGCACATCATATGATGCTACCTGGGTCTATGTATGACTATTTTCTCAAGGGCATGCACCTTCTAACTTCTCACTCACATCTGTGGCGAATGTAAAGTTTGTGACATGGAATGTGCATGGGGCTGGCACCAGAGAGAAAAAAATGAAGATCATTAACCAGCTTACTAGATTAAAGGCAGATGTTGTATTATTGCAAGAAACCCACAAATCAGCTACAAATGCAAG
Source organism: Fundulus diaphanus (assembly GCA_037039145.1). Classification (NCBI taxonomy): domain Eukaryota; kingdom Metazoa; phylum Chordata; class Actinopteri; order Cyprinodontiformes; family Fundulidae; genus Fundulus; species Fundulus diaphanus. The sequence continues at coordinate 46,763,968 of CM073141.1, forward strand.
TGAGCTTAATTCACCTGAGTTCCCTAATGTGTTTGCGGCCTGCTATAACTCTAGACAGAGAGGTGTAGCAATCTTAATCCACAAAAACGTTAGTTTTAAAATATTAGACAAAACTATAGATCCTGAAGGTAGATACATAATAATTAAAATAGCTATCCATAACCAGAAGCTATGTATTGTCAGTATATATGGTCCAAATGTTGATGACCCCTCTTTTTTCCACCAATTCTTCCTTGCACTTTCAAAACACGGGGATTGTTCACTAATTATAGGAGGTGACTTCAACTTTGGTTTAAATAACGATATAGACAGGTTGAATAAAACAGGGACTCAGCGTAGTTGGCAGTCAGTAAGTGTAGTCAAACAATACATGAGTGATTTTGGTCTTTGCGATGCATGGCGTTCTCTTCATCCTATTAGTAAAGAATACACTTTTTTCTCAAATGTTCACCATTCGTACTCTCGTCTGGACTACTTTCTAATAAGTAGCTCACTGCTGTCGGTTGTTTCAGAGACGGTAATTCATCCTATTGCTATCAGTGATCACGCTCCTGTTACTCTCACCTTAATTAATAAAAAAATAACCACACAAAGCAAAAGCTGGAGATTTAATACATCACTGCTTAAAGATGAAGAATTTATAAAATTCATTAAAGAACAGTGGGCCTCATACTTAGAATACAATGATCAACCAGGTACATCGGCATCGATATTGTGGGAAGCTGTAAAAGCAGTGATGAGAGGTAAAATAATTTCTTTCTCATCTCATAAAAAGAAAAAAGAAAACAAAAAGATTCAGGAATTAGAAGAAAAACTTCAGTTACTAGAATTATCTCAAGAAGAAGGGAAGTTAGGTAAAATCCGTGAAGTAAAATCAGAACTAAACCACTATATTGAAAAGCAAAATAGATTTCTAATACAAAGACTCCGAATAGAAAATTTTGAACATGGCAATAAGTCAGGAAGCTTTCTAGCTAATCAGCTTAAAATAAATAAGGAGAAAACTACTATATTTGCAGTTACAGATTCAACTGGTAATACAGTAAGTGAACCAGGGTGTATAAATAATACCTTCCGCGATTTCTACAAATCTTTATACACACCACAGATAAATCCATCAGAGAAGGATATTAACCAATTTCTGGATAAAATTACACTTCCTAAATTATCAGATAACCAAAGAATGACACTGGATTCCCCGCTGACAACAGCTGAAACCCAGGAAGCTCTTAAAAGCATGCCTAATAAAAAGGCTCCAGGTCCAGATGGATTCCCCACTGAGTTTTACAAAGAGTTCTGGAATATTCTAGCCCCAACGTTCCACAGAATGTTGCAGGAAATACAGGAAAAAGGTAGATTTCCAGCTAATATGAACTCTGCCACCATCAGCCTTCTACTCAAGCCAGACAAAGATCCTGTGTTGCCCACTAGTTATCGTCCCATATCCTTAATTAATGTGGATATTAAGATAATCTGTAAAGCTTTTGCAAAAAGATTAGACAAAGTAACTCCTCTCATAATACATCCAGATCAAACTGGTTTCATCAGAGGAAGGCAGTCATCCACAAATACACGCCGATTACTTAATTTAATTGATTATTCCTACAGTAAAAACATTAAAACCAATATATTGTCTTTAGACGCAGAAAAAGCATTTGATAGAGAAAATTGGAAATTTTTATTCGCTACTATTCATAAATTCGGTTTTGGCGATTTATTCATAAACTGGTTAAAAATTCTATACAATTCTCCAACAGCCTGTGTCAGGACAAATAATCAAATATCTTCCAGTTTTTGTCTACAGAGGGGCACCAGGCAAGGATGCCCTCTTTCTCCATCACTTTTTGCCATCTTTATAGAACCTCTAGCAGCAACAATCAGACAAACAAAAGCTGTAAAAGGTATAAAATGCATGAAAATAGAGCACAAGATTAGTCTGTACGCGGATGATGTATTACTTTATCTCCAGCATTCAAATAATTCTCTTTTACAAGTAATTAGAATACTAGAATCTTTCTCTAAAGTATCAGATTACTCGTTAAACTGGTCTAAATCTACGGTACTGTCAATTAATTGCTGTCTCGAAAACTCCCTAAATTTACAAATGCAATCAGGAAATATTAAATATTTAGGTATTACTGTGTCGAATAAATTAACAGATTTACTTAAACTTAACCATGCCCCACTTTTAAACAGGATAGAAGAGGACCTTGAAAGATGGAAATCGCTTCCAATCACACTTATGGGTAGGGTAGCTTCAATAAAAATGATGGTCCTACCTAGAATTAATTATTTATTTTCAATGATCCCCAATAAACCATCATCTGACTGGTTTAAATCTCTAGACTCTGCCATTTCTAAATTTCTTTGGAAAGATAAACCCCCACGTATTAGCTTAAAGACAATACAGAAGACTAAAGACAGGGGAGGACTAGATCTGCCTAACTTCCATAACTATTACTTAGCAAATAGGCTACAATACATCTCTAAATGGATAAAAAATACTCTTTTAGATGAGCCGTGGTTAGATATAGAACAGGAAATGTGCAATAATATCATGATTTCAGATCTGCCGTTTATTAGCTCAAATATAAAACGGCATACATGCTTCAAAAATATCAACATTAGCTCTACTCTGACAGCATGGTGGGAGTTCCTCAAAATGACAAAGTCATCACTTATCCCATGCAGTCGTACACCTATCTGGAATAACCCTGATATCCTACAAAATAATAAAATGATAAACTTTACATACTGGAAGAATAAAGGTATTAAATATCTGGAACATCTACTTGACGGAACCGAGTTCATCAATTTTGCTAAACTAAATATGCAATATGGCATTAGTAAAAATAAATTCTTGGAATATGAACAACTTAAATCTATAATTAAAAATAAATATAAGCATATTAATGGTGGTTTACAAGTCCCAACTAATATAATACAGTTCTTAGATTTAACCCCCCCCAAACTACTGTCTAAATTATACAGGACACTGACTAAAATAGATGATTCGATATCTCTTCCTATAATGAAGTGGGAAAAAGATTTATCAGGCACCTTTGAACAAAATTTCTGGGCTCAGACATGTCTAAGAACTTTCAAATTGACTAGAAACACCAACTTACAACTAATACAATACAAAATCCTTCACAGAGTACACTACACAGGACAAAGATTATTCAAGATGGGTCTGGCACAATCTAATATCTGCCCACACTGCATAGGCAATCATCCTGATAATTATATTCATGCGTTATGGTTATGCACACCAGTCCAGAGGTTCTGGACACAGATATGTAAGGACTTATCAAAGTGCTTGAGCTGTAAAATTACACCTTCCCCATCAGTTTGCCTGCTCGGTAATTTTGAGGAAAGTCCTCTGAAAAAAGAAATAGTTTACATGGTTTTTACTGCTTTATGCATCGCAAAGAAAACTATCCTCATGAATTGGAAAAGTAAACAAAATCTCAGTATCAATCAGTATAGAGATCTTTTGTTGGATCATATTAATCTAGAGACAGCATCTGCTTCCACATCTGATTGGTCTCTTTGGGCTCCTCTGATCAACACCATCACTTAGTGGAATAGGGGGCGGTGGGTTGCTTCCTGCAGGGCGCAGTGGCTGGATGGAGGGGTTCCTGGGGCCCTGGGGGCACTTGGAGTAGGGCGCCTGGTGGATCCGGCACCGGGGTCTGTTGCCCCCATCTGGGAGGAGTTTGGGAGGCCTACGGGTGGCCCACAGCGGCCGCTTGCGGCGCTCTTTGGGAGCTGCGTGTTGACGGACGTGGGTTATTGACCTGGTAGCTGTGCTGCCGCTGGGTGGGTCCGGGGTGGGTCTGGGGTCCCCGGGGCGCGCCGCCCTCGGGCGCGGGCCCCGGCGGGGCCTCGGGGGTTCCGGTTCCGGGGGGGCGCCGCTTTTGGTGTGGGCCGGCGCGCGCCCGGGTTTCCGCCCCTGCACGGGGCCTCTGGTGCGCTGGGGGGCCTCGGGGCCCGTTGAGGTGGTAGGGGGGCATGGTCATTAACACCTCTGGGCAGATGCTCTTCTCCTTCATTGGATAGGCACTCTGCCAGTGGGGGGAGGGGGAAAGGAGGGGGAGTAGGGACCTACCCAGCCTGGATGTCTACTGTCGAATGTATGGTGAGTTGTTTGAACGTTAGTGTTGGGGAGGGATTAAATCTACGGGAGGGGGGGGGGTTGGGGGCGTTGACGTTCTGGTGGGCTTGTGTCCGGCCCCCTGTCCCGGTCCTGGTCCGTGTCGTCTTCCGGGGCGGGTTTCACCTGAGGGTGGGGTTTGGGATGGCTCGTGCGGGCCGGCTGGCCAGTGTCCCACCCTCTTATTATTATTAATATTATTATTATTATTATTATTTATTTATTTAATTATTTATTTAGTTTAAGTAGGCTTGGTGGGTGGGCTGGGGGGGGTTGAGGTGTTGGTCCTGGTGGGTGGTTGGCTGGCGGGCCCTGCGGCCTCTCCCTGTCCCCCGGGCTACGGTGGTGCCGCTGGCGGGGCCCCCTTCTCTGGGTGGGGCTTTCGGGGAGCGGGGGTGCCTATTGGAGTCAGTAGGGGAGCTGGCTCCCTGGGTTGGCTTCCCAGTCATTTGCTCCCCATCCCCGGACTCCTCCCTCTGCCTGCTCCATCACGCCGCCACACATGTAGGTCATGAGGGAGGGGGCGTTACTGGAGGTTGCCACTTTCTGGTGACGCCCCTCTCCCCAATTTTATCATGCATCTTAGACACTTTCACTTCAAACATTTTTCAATTTCGCACACTCATATAGGCCATGGTAGGGGGGGGTGGGGGGAAGACGTCTGGGGGGGGGCTTATGTTGTGTGGGCCTCACCTCGGACGGCTCCCTTCACCTCCTCTCCCACTTAGACATTGAGGGTTCTGGGCAGTCACACGGAGGGGGTGCGCTGGCAACAGCTACCTTCCGGAAGGGGGGTGGGCTGTGCCGTGCATCCCCTTCGGCGCTCCCAGTTTTTAAACGCACTTGAGAACAACATGCAACAACACAACATTTGAGCAGGCGTAGGGAGGGTCGGGGTCTTCTGCACACCCCCGTTCTCCGATGGCGGCAAGGAGTCTGGGGCCTGGAGGAGGTGCGGGCCACTGTGTCCGGGGTCTTGGTGGGGGGCTGCGGTGTGCAGTCAGCGGCTTGCCAGGTCTGGGGCTGATACCTCTGCTCCCTCCAGGGGGCGGGGGGCAGGGATGGCAAGGGTAAGGTGGGGGGAGGGAGGGGGTTTATTAGGTATTTAGGGGGAGGGGGGGGCTCTGGCCGGGTGGCTCGTGCGGGTCGTGTTGGCCCGCCCTCTTGGGGGGGCCCGGTCCGGGGGGCGTCTGGTCTGGGGCCGGGGCCGGGGGTCGGGCACAAGCAGTCGTATAGTCGATTTGGGGTGACCCCCCCCCTTTGGTCAGTGTTGGATGTGAGTGTTATGTGGCAATGTGTGTACAGCGTCTTTTTTTTTTTTTTCTCTGTGTGTGGTGAGTGGGGCACAAGGGAGGGATGGTGTGAATGAGTTTTTTTTTTTTTTTTTTTTTTTTTTTTTTCCCCAGGTATGGGTGTGGTCCGCTCCCTCTCCCAAGAACATCTCAAGTCTCCGCTAGGTGCGGAGCCCATCCCCCCACGTCCTGCCCTCCTCCACTTCGTTGGCGGGCGCCTTGGCCCCCTTGCGCGTTGGTTGGCTTCGGGTTTGGGGCGGGTTCCCGGGCGTGCGCCGGCCCACTCCCGGCGGCCTCTTCGCGGGGCCTGGCCCCCCGGGGGGCGGCCGGGGTCCTTGTCGCGGGGGCGGGGCGCCCCTGGGGCCTCTGGCCCTCAGGGCCCATGGCCGGGACCACTTCAGCGGGGCTAGCTGCCGGCGGAGCCCACGGGCTCGTCTCCGCGGCTCTTGGGGGCGTCGGCGTTGCGGTGGCTGGGGGATTTCCTCGGGGTCGTCTCTGCTCCTTCCTTGGGGGGGGTGTTGCAGATATCCTGTGTCGGCCCCTCCTGGGCGACCTGCTTTAGGGGCCCCTTTGGGAGTCCGGGGTTACGGGTCCCCTGACGCCTGCCTCTGTGCTCGGGGAAGGTGGGTCTTCGGTTCTCCACAATCACTATCAAGCTATTTCTGGATAATCTTCACCTAAACTAGTGCACTTTCACATCTCCCACAGGTGCTGGGTCCCAGGTATTAAGTGTTCACTTATATACAGTAATCTTATAATTTGTTTATTTATTTATTTATGTTCTTTCACTTTCTTTTTTCAAATATCACATTACACATGTCAGCTTACATAATAATATATATGATTTAGCAATGGCATCTAGGTGTTATTCGAGTGTAGCTGTTGCTTTATGTCTGTTGGTTGTGCTGTTCTTTTTGTGTCTCTTTCCAGGTGATGGAGCAGACAAAGAAGGTTTTATCACTCTCTCCCTTTTATCTCCTCTTTCTTTCACCTCTACTCTTTTTTTTTTCTTTCACTTTTTCTTCTTCCTTTACTCTCCCATTGTCATGTCCATATAATTTGAAATTCTCCTTGCAGGAATCACAATAAAGCTATTTACAAGCATAAATCAAGTGGAGCACTATGGCGAAAGCTGTTTGCTCCACTTGTAAAAGCAAAATCTGTCGAGCTCTATCTGGCATTGAGACATCAATTCCTATTGCCATATTGCTAGACAGGACACTGGGGAAAAAAAAAAAAAAAAAAAAAAAAAAAAAAGATAGATAGCTCTATGGATAGCAGTTAGTTGATCCATATATGCCTTCAACTCTGTTTGTAGCTGTTCAAGTGCCGGCCCTTTGAATGGAAGCCTCCATTCAGGCACTGGCATCATTCTGCCTGTTAGCATTTCATGCGGGGTTAAATGTGTGCTGCGATGCAACTGCATGCGATAGCTCATTAGCGCAAGCGGCAAAGCATCAATCCAGTTTAGTTTAGTAGAAGCACAGATTTTATTTAGCTTAGCTTTCAAAGTCCCATTGATCCTCTCAACAATACCCTGACTCTGCGGGTGATAGACTGCTCCAAAGCGTTGTTTAATTCCTAGCTTTAACAAAACACCTTTCAACACCTTTTGGATAAATGCTGAACCGTTATCTGAGCTGATTTCTGATGGGATGCCAAATCTCGGAATCACCTCTCTTGTCAGAAACTTAATCACTGTATCAGCTCCCAATGTCTTTGATGGGACTGCTTCAACCCATCGGCTGAATCGATCGATCACCACCAACATGTACCTTTTCCCTTGTACTGGCTTTATCATGTCAACATAATCTATCACAAGATGTTTAAAGGGTCCCTCAGGTACCGGAATGTGACCAATCGGTGATTTTATGCCTTTACGAACATTGTTTTCTGCACATATTTCACATTGACTCAAGATTTCATCCACCATTGCTTGCATGTAAGGTGACCAATAACCTTGCCTTTTCAGCTTCTCCATCACTTTACCTCTACTACAGTGATCCAAACCATGAGCTTCTGAGACCAACATTGTCAGCAATGCTACTGGTGCAACTAAATGTCCACTTTGTGATCTCCACAACCCACTTTCACTCATCGTCGCACCTCTCTGCACCCAGAGAGCGTGCTCACTTGCACCTGCCTCCTGCTGCATCAGAATGATGTCTTCTGGTGTCACCATAGGTTCCAAGGTGACCACTGGTGCCAAGATAGCCATCTGGCACTTAGACGCTAGTTTTGCTGCCTCATCTGCGGCGTTGTTGCCCATAATGATCAAATCATTACCTTTACGGTGGGCATTGCATTTAATTATCGCCAATTTTGATGGCATCATCATTGATGCGATCAGTTCTTTTAGCTGTTCTTGATGTAGTACTGGACTGCCGTCTGCTCTTTTGAAACCTCTTTGTTTCCAAACTGCAGCAAACAGATAGCACACCCCATGGGCATAAACCGAGTCTGTGTATATGTTTGCTACTTTTCCTTTTGCTAGTTTGCATGCTTCTGTTAGTGCTTTTAGTTCTGCTTTTTGAGCTGAGCATGGTTGTTCGCATTTTTCTGCTTTGACTGTTACAAATTTGTCTCTTGCTTGTTCTACCATGGCGTAACCTGCATGGTTTCCAAGATGATCTCTGAAACATGACCCGTCGACAAAGTAAGTAACTTCCGCGTTCATTATCGGAGTTGACTCTAAATCGGGTCTTAGTCTTGTGTATTTCATTGTTTCTGCAAGACACTCGTGTGGTTCTCCTTCACACCCCAGAGGTACCATGTCAGCAGGGTTGTTTGTTGTGCACTTTTGCACAGTTACGTCTGGATATGTTAAAAGTGGCATGTACTGTAAACATCTTGCCTGAGTCATCACAAACTTTCCTTGATTTATTAGTTCTGTGATTTTGTGGTGGGTCCGTATTGTTATCGGGTAGCCCATTGTTATGGTTGACGCTTTTTCATAAGCGTAGTAGACTGCTGCTAGACCTTGATAACATGGTGGCCAGCCTTGGGCCACATTGTCTAGTTTGGTGCTGTAATAAGCAATGGCTTGCTTTCGTCGTCCTACGCAGGTTTCTTGCATTAGTACGGCTGATGCGTACATGTTTTTCCTGTTGGCTACATACAGGTAAAATACTTTATCATAGTCTGGCAATGCCAAAGTTGGTGCCATTTGCATTTCCTGTTTTAGTGTTTCAAAAGCTATTTTAGCTTCAGTCGTCCATGTTAGCGCTGCTTTCAATGACTGGTTTCCTGTTTCTTTTATGAGTTCTCTAAGCGGTGCTGTTTTTTCCGCATAGTTTTCAATCCAGTCTGCATTAAATCCTGTCATTCCCAAAAATGTCATCATTTCGCCGACTGTCCTTGGACTTGGAGCTTTGCTCACACCTTCCAGTTGAGAAGGTGAAATGCCAACGGTTCCTTGTGAGATTTGTCTTCCTAGGTAATCTACCTGCGGTTGACAATACTGTAGTTTTTGTTTGGAGACCTTGTGTCCTCCCTCTGCTAATCTTTGTAGAACTTTGATTGAGTCCTGATGACAATCATTTAGTGTGTTTCCACAGATTAACAAATCATCCACATACTGTAACACAGTTCCAGTTAAATTGAGTCCTTCCAAATCACCTTTTAGCACTTGATTAAATATGTGCGGGCTGAGTTTAAACCCTTGAGGCAATCGGGTATAACTGAGTTTTTTACCTCTGTAGGTAAATGCGAATAAATGTTGTGACTCTTCTGATAGCGGAATGCTGAAAAACGCTGAACAGAGATCAATAACGGTGAAGAAACGAGCTCCAGTTGGTATTGAATTTAAGAGAGTGTTTGGATTTGGCACATCCGATTCTGCGTCTACTATTATCTTGTTTATTTCTCTTAAGTCATGAACAAGACGGTATTTGTTTTTGTCTGCTTTCAGAACTGGAAAAATTGGAGTATTACATTGACTTTCTACTTCCACCAGCACACCTGCTTGCATCAATCCGTCAATGGTTTTCTGGATGCCTTGTTCTGCTTCTGGTTTCAATGGGTATTGCTGGCGAGAAGGAAACCGTGCATTTGGTTTTATTTGAACTGAGACTGGCTCTGCAGATTTTACTAAGCCCACATCTGTGTCATGTTTAGACCATAAGTGCTCAGAGACATGTTTTAGCATGTCCTGCATTGCTGGTTGATCTTCAGAGGAACCATCTTCCTCAGACTGATCTTTTAGATCAACAGGCACTGTCACAACTTGTGGTTTTGCTGTCAATGTTACTTCACATAGAATCTTGATCATTGTTCCATCACTTGATTGTGAAATTAATGGGTTATCTGTTTCTTCCCATGTTGTTTCAGTTGCAAGTTTCATCATTGGTCCCAGATCTTTTGCATGAAATCCTTTATTTACAAACAATGTTATGTGTGGTACTGAGTCTGGAACATTGTACCACTCTGAAATGAAATCATTTTGTTTCACATTTAAAGCTGCACCTTGGTTACCGATAACAATGCATTCTGTTTCAAGATTAACAGTTCTGTTTTTTGTAGAACTGTCCCATTTCTCTTCAAACTCCATGCTCTTTGAAATGTCATAGAACATGGTGCAGTGGTAATCTAGAAAAGGTTTTCTGGCTTCTGGAATTTGAGCTTTAATGTACCGGCCCCAGTTAGTGACTACACCTTCAACTGGGCCTGAAATGTCACCTAGCCAATAAACTTTAGCTTCATGTGTTTGCATGTACATTTGAAAATCCAGACCTGTTTTATCAACATACAAACCCTGAGGAGAACACCAGATTTTCAATTTCATCCTGCATAATGCATCTCTTCCCAACAGGTTAATTGGTGTTTGGTCAGAGACAAGGATTGGTATTTTTATTTCATCCTCATCAGTTGCCAGTCGTACAGGAGCTGTCATTTGTATTAACTGTCTTGTTCCCGAGAACCCTACTGTTGAAATGAATTTATCAGACATGGGGAGGTGCTTTGCATAATTTGGACTTACACACGTGTAAGCTGCTCCTGTATCGACCAGCATTGGTGTTTCTTTTTCTTCAATTAGAATTTTTAACATTGGTTCATTTTCAGCACCCTCGCTTACGATCGGGCACTGTTTCTCCCCTGTAAGGTTCTCTGGGCACCCCTAGTAACCAAAATTTGGTGGGTTTACAGGGCGTCTTGTCAGACCTGGACGGAACCGGCCACGCGATTGCCTTCTGTAGGTGCTGTTGCCTCTTGGGCAATGCTCGGCACGATGTCCAAGTTCATTGCATATCCAACATGCTCCCATTATTCCAGGTGCACCAGACCTGCCTCTGTTAGTCCAGGCGGGACCTCTTTGTTGTCGTCCGCGAAGTCCGTATGGCTGTGAGTTAAATGCTTGAGGATAGACATTCACCACCGGTTGTTGCAGCTGGGTTGGTTGAGGAGCTGGAAAACCCCTTTGTGCCTGATTTGCCACATCAGGTACAGGTTCTAAAAATCCTTGGGGTGGTGGTGCCACATGTTCAGTTGCTGTAATCATTGTGGCTTGAGTCTTGGCTTTGTTTTTTCCTGACAGTTCTCCAAGCTGCATTTGTGCCAGTTTTCTCTGAACGTTTTTATCTTGTTCTGCAATCTTCATCTCCTCTCTTCTGTGTTTCTCAACTGCATGTATCACATGGTCACGGAACTCTCTATGGGGCATTGACGTCAGAGCCACCACGTCTTCTAACCTGCTTCTCACTGAAGCCGGCATTGCTTCAACGATGGAGTTCCGGAACAGAGTTGTCAGCACAGGACTCTTATCAATTTCCTCCTCCGTTTCTTGCTTCCATCTTTTCATCTCATTTGCGATGCAAGTTGCTGGGTTTTCTGTGGCATCAATGGGATTCGCTTTTAAGGCTTTCGGATCAATTTTCGTTGGAAATTCCTTTCGCAGTACTTCCCACATTGCTGTGCGAAATAAATTGAATCCGATTCCATCTGCTCTCTGTTGGAGAGCGTTCCTTCAAGACGTTTTCCATGGTATGTGTTCCCATGCACTGTGCAAGGACAGCCTTTAGATCCCCAATAGCCAACATTTTCCCCACATTTAACTCTTCAAACACCTTTATCCACTTACTGGCACCCTTGTTAATGTCTGGCAATTTTGCGACCACTCCGACAAGATCTTGACTGGCCCAAGGTAAGTAGTTCGCGACATTCCCTTTTACTAATATTGGTAATTGTTTATGATCTGTGCATTTCTCCGGTGCATGTATGTTTGGCTTGTATCTGAAATTAAAATCACTTCTCCTTCTAGTAGTGACTTTTGCTCCTGCTCCAGGATTTTGTAATGCCTGTTTTTCTGCTATTAGTTTGTTTTCCACTGAGAGCTCACTGGGATTTCCTGGCACAATATTTTGTCTTATGGCTTCTTCCTCAATTTCGTTTTCCAATTGTTCAATTATCGTGCGGTCAATTTCTCTTTTCAAATCTATCCCTTCATGATCTAGGTTTACCCAAAATGAATCACTCTTTTTATTTCCAGCATAGTCAGCATAACAGTCTATCCCACCCATCGGTTTCAAGGTCAACGACCTCCTGTCATCAGGTATTATCTGTTTTCTCGAGGTACTGCAATGCATCGGTGCTAAATTGTCTGCATATACAGGGGAATCTGAGTTTATTGGGCCTTCATTACTCTGATGGTTTGCAACTGAAACAGCTGGAGATCCTGACTTATGCACAGACGAATATATGTTTACTAGGGCAGGATCTTTTTGGTACGGTGACCCTCCTGCGTCTGTAACATTGATGTGTGAGGCTTTAGTAATGATCTCTTTATGTGCTGTAGAATCCTCTCCAGTTTTATCTCCTTCTCTCATCGCATCTAAGATCAGAGAATCCTTGTTCTTGTACTGGAAGTCTCCCTGTATGTTGACGGTCCCGGAAAGTGTTGGATAAATTCCAGCAGTTTTTTCTGCCTTATCATTTACAGATTGCTGTTTCATTTCCATATATTTTTGCTTTAAAGCGCGTCTATAAGCCTCTCCTTCTGTTTTAAAAAGGTTTAAAATCTTCAGCTCGAGGTCACGTTTCTCCTTTCTTTTTTTAGTATTGCTGTTCGCTTTGTAATCTAGAACTCTGACTTCCATTTGTTCACAGAGAGCTGTATCAAAACTTCCTTGTTCCGGCCACGGGGAATTTAAACGTTGCGTCCGTTTGCTCCATTTCTTTGAAATCTTTTGAATTTTTGACGCAATTTCGGGGTTCTTTAAACCTATGACCACAATTGGAATGTTTGCCATTTTATTCTGTATTAGTTTCGTTAGGCCAAGTTAAGAAAAACTAGTACTAACAGGTTCTGCGGGGTTAACTTCTCTTCGCAGAAAAAAAGAAAAAAAACTGTGCAGTCCGAACTGCCTTTTCTCAAATGTGTGTGTGCTTTCCGTGAGGGAGGGCTGAGCAATGCAGCTGTCTGAGGAGCGGGAGGTGGGGGCTTCTTGGCTCGGGACAGCTGTGTGTGTGCGGTTCTCCTTGCCTGCGTAGAGCTGTATGTGTGTTTCCTGCTCTGCTCTGCCTGCTGTGTGTGAAACACAGTGTGTGTGTTCTCTCCTTTGTGTGTAAGATTTTCCTTCGGTGGGGGCTGAGGAATTTGGCACTGGTCACTGGTCACTGAGGGCTAAATATAACTCAGCCTGCTGTTTTTCTCTCTACTGACAGGCAAAAAGGAAAAAACCAAAGAGGTTTGCAGATCTTATTGCCAATAGTTTTCGCACCAGCAAAATCTCTTGCACAATTATCCAACTTTCACAAAGCACAAAGTTTAAGTATCTCAACACAGCAGCTTAGATAAGTATACACTTTGGTCCACCAAGATATTTTACAAAACAAAAATAGAAGTTTCCAAGCACTGTTTACCTTATCAATGGAACTTTGAATTAAAGAAAAAAACAAAGCAAAGCAACCATCCACTTTCATACATTTTAGTCAGACAATAGAGCTCTCATCTTTTATAATCACACATTGACGTCTGACACACAACAACACAATCAGTCATTCTTACTCATAACTTATCATTCCCACATTCTCACGTTTTCCTTTCACTCTTACTCTCCCGGGAAACTTATTGTTTGTTTTCTTAATGGTCCAAATGTTCAATGTTTCTGGATTTTAACTGTGCGCACAGACAATTTAAATCAGGTTTTTATGGGACCCAGAGCAAAAAAAAAAAAAAGTTAAAAAATAAACATTTATACTTCACGTGCTCAAGCAAGGCCTTATTGCTCTGTTAAGGCCACATTTTCATCAGAGTTCCATGCATGGAATGATCCGAGAACTGCCTTATTCTTCTTCAAGCGCTTACATTAACAGGGCCACGCCCTAAAGACTCCGACCAACCGAAATTTATAAGATCAATTCTCTCACAATGATCTCTTTGATTCTAAAAAGTTATGTATATTAGAAAAACTTCAGCAAAGACCCGTAATGGTCCGATTCATTTTTTATACGCCGTCGCTTCTAACGTCATATTTGACGGGACATCCGATAAAAGCGGCTGGGAGTAACCAATCACTTCCTTAAGTTGTCGTGTGTGCTCAATTGTGGAGGAATGCCAATATCATTCCAAATCTTCTGATGTTTAAGACAACTTATTTTTCTACGTAGAAAAATACCAAATAGATGTCAAGGCAAAGGAACGACCACTCCCGTCTGTCAATCAATCACAAACAACGCTCTTCCCAATTCAAATTACACAGGCGGCAGATTCATCGCTAACAAGCAGAGAGAGCAGAAGACAGAGACCAGTACAAAAATTTATTTACACTCACCTCTGTCCTCTCTCCTCCACCCCAGCGCGGAAGGGCCAGTTCCGAGCGGGGGAAACCCAAGCCGTCTGTCCGGGAAGGCAAAACTCCCTTTTCCCTATCACGTCCGGGGTTCACCAATTTTGTGGGAGAATTACTTAATTATTAACCTTTTAAAAAGAAAGAAAGACTCAGAGAAAATGGCGTTCCTTTGTCTTAACAACGAGAATTCGTCTTTATTATGCCTAGAAACGTACAAACGGGTTTCAGGAGCGAATTCTGACCTTCAAATACAAAGCTTGCCATTTTTAAAGGCTCATAATGTGTGTGCGTTAAACACAAGTGTCTGTGTGTCTCCATTGGTGTGTGTGCGTTACACGCTATTAACGTCAATTGGCAACAGGGTTTAAGTTCTGGGAAGTGTTCATCACAAAAGTACAAAAACAGAGCGATTAATTCCACTACTTGACATATTTTGGAACAGTCCAGTTAAACAACGACCCCAGATGTTTCCTCTCAATCCCATCGGCGAAAAACAGGAAAAGGGTCAAAATGACCCTAACTCCCATACACTCAGCTATATTTATCCATAAATCCTGATGAATCCAATCAATTACTTCGACTGCAGTCATGTCTTGATGACATCAAAAGCTGGATGACTTTAAATTTCCTGCATCTAAATTCTGACAAGACCGAAGTTGTAATCTTTGGGCCAGAGTCCTCAAAAAATAAACTTCTTAACCAATCACTTAATCTGGGTGGCATTAACTTGGCCTCTGGTAATAAAGTAAAAAATCTTGGTGTTATTTTTGACCAAGACATGTCATTTAAATCCCATATTAAAGAGGTTTCCAGAGTTTCCTTTTTTCACCTCAGGAATATCGCCAAAATTAGAAACATTCTGTCCAGGAGTGATGCTGAAAAACTAGTCCATGCATTTGTTACTTCAAGGCTGGACTATTGTAATTCTTTACTATCAGGAAGTCCACAAAATGCAATTCAAAGTCTTCAGCTTATCCAAAATGCTGCAGCAAGAGTTCTGATGAAAATCAACAAGAGGGATCATATTTCTCCAATTTTAGCTTCCCTTCATTGGCTTCCTGTTAAATCAAGAATAGAATTTAAAATTCTTCTTCTAACGTATAAAGCCCTTAATAATCAAGCTCCATCATATATCAGAGCTCTGATTACTCCGTATGTTCCTAACAGAGCACTTCGCTCTCAGACTGCAGGTCTGCTGGTGGTTCCTAGAGTCTCTAAAAGTAGAATGGGAGGCAGATCCTTTAGCTATCAGGCTCCTCTCCTGTGGAACCAACTCCCAGTTTTGGTCCGTGAAGCAGACACCCTTTCTACTTTTAAGACTAATCTTAAAACCTTCCTTTTTGACAAAGCTTATAACTAGAGTGGCTCATGTTACTCTGAGCTACCTTCATAGTTTTGCTGCTATAGGCTTAGGCTACTGGAGGACATCAGGGCCTACTTTTCTCACTCTACTGATTTCTACTGTTCTCCAGTCTACTGTTCTCCAGATTTGCATTGCATTACATTGAAATGACTGTTGTCATTTCAGCTTTTAACTTTTTGTTCTCTCTCTTTTTTCTTCATAGTAGGTACACCTGGTCTGACGTTCTGTTGACTGTGAAATCATCCAGGGAGGACAGATCACCGACTATTACCATCTAATGTAGAACAGATTACTAGATCAATGTGTGCTTCTGTGCTTTTTTGTCTCTCTTGTTGTGTCTCTGCTCTATCTTCTGTAACCCCAGTCGGTCGAGGCAGATGACCGTTCATACTGAGCCCGGTTCTGCCGGAGGTTTTTTTTCCCCGTTAATGGGTGGTTTTTCTTCCCACTGTCGCTTCATGCTTGCTCAGTATGAGGGATTGCAGCAAAGCCATGTACAATGCAGACGACTCTCCCTGTGGCTCTACGGTTCCCCAGGAGTGAATGCTGCTTGTCGGGACTTTGATGCAATCAACTGGTTTCCTTATATAGGACATTTTGACCAATCTGTATAATCTGACCCAATCTGTATAATATGATTGAACTTGATTTTGTAAAGTGCCTTGAGATGACATGTTTCATGATTTGGCGCTATATAAATAAAATTGAATTGAATTGAATTGACCCGAAGAAACTTCTTCTGGGCGCTCTTTTACGTTGCCAGACAAAAAAGCGACCCCATCTGTTGATGTTAACATTACAGACAAACGACAAATCAATTTAGAATTAAGAACAACTCAAATGGTAATAAATTATTGTATATACTTAGCAGTGATCCAGATCAAACAACATTAGAGACTCTAAAACCATGCTGGGAAAAAGAAATAAAGCGAGGTTGGATAATCAATAAGAAGTTAAAAGAACACCAATAAGTAACGAAACCATAAATTCAATAGAAACATTAACACAGATTCCACTATGGATTTTAACAGAAGCAAAAGTAGATTTAGCATTTATGGACCAAAAATAAATTAATAAAGATAAAAAGGAAAAAGAAGTCATATTCAATTCATATATATACTGCAGGAATACATACAGTAAATAGTTTTTCTTAATATGTAAACATATTGACAGATACATTAAAAAACTCTGCTGGCAACATAGGAAAAGCAAGTGTTGTACCAAAAGTGCAAAGAAATCAAATCAATAAGGGACTATCAGTATACATGGGAGAATTTTTATCCATTCTATTAGCATTACAGTGGATAGAGTCACTATTAAAAGCATGGGTAAGTTTGGATTCAAGTTCCGCACTTATACGTTTAAAGCAAAGTCATTCAGAAAGCAGACAAGACATTTTAGTTGAAATACAGCATGCGTTGTTCAGAATTCAGATGATGGAATTATTTATTTTTTTAATGGGTACCAGCAGCCATTGAAGGCCAAAATGGCAACAACAAAGGAAAATTAATTTTAGTGTAATTACAAGAAAATCAGAGGCGAGAAGTGGTTAAACAAATAAATAAATAAAAAGTGACTAAATTAATGAAAAGAAGCAAAAAAAGAGTAGATTGTATTATATGATTCAATATGATACAATCAAGAGAAATGAGAACAGGACAGAGAAACAGGAGGGAGGATAAATTAATAACATAATTAACGTTTGGTCACACAGGACTTAATTATATATTGCATATATTCATTTTAAGAAATAAACAATATGGGAAGATGTCAACATTGTGTAAATATTGTTATATTAGCATGTGGGAGATATGAAAAAGAAAGAAGATGGATGATAGAAGACCTTGGAAAGATTCAAGAAAAAAATAATGTAATAATTATATTGCTGAAAGATTAAGACAGTAAAATTATCATAATTTGATTAATTTTTTTTAAAGCAACAAAGGTGGGTAATGAAATTTGAGGATAGCAAGAAATTAAAAAGAATTCATTGATAATCATTCTGTGCCCCACTCCATGTCGGTAGATGGCGGTAGTGCAGTGCACACATGGTGTTTTTTTGCAAACCGCCAAAAAAAACTCCACAAAGAAGAACACCACCTTCGTCTTGTGTGCCTGCCTAATGTAAGCTAGAAGAAACGAGTGGACCAGACCATTTCACTTGTGCTAACAAAGACAGATTTATTTTTGATACTTATATTGTTTTTTATGACAACCATTTAAGCTCTTACTGCCCATTTATTTGCCTGTACAGTAAACAGCAAGGGGTATATTTGAGATGGAATTTAAATAAAAGTTTAATTAATTAATAATAAAATCAAATGTATTTACCCAATACATATTTCCAGGGTCACCAACGGGGGCAGTGGAGTTGACCAAACTGATGGATAGACAGAAGATTGATCACCTTGAGGACCGCATTAAATACCTGGAGGAGGCCAACAGGGAGCTGAAAAAGGACAAAAACTTCCTTCTTACACAAATTAAGGAAGCTACTGCAGCACCTGCATCTAGCAGCAAGTCAGGTACTATGGTCATAAAATCAATAGCAAAATAGTATGGATTTTGAAGTGTAGAGTGACATGGTTATGCTCACTGTGAGGCGTTGTACATATTGCACCAAAAAGCTATTATTTTATAGGAAACCAAGCATTTAAGGTGCAGACGTCCACCTCAAACCAAGATGACTCACTTGTAATTTTAATAATACCCCTTTAAGTAACCTGGCTCTGGCCAGATGGATGTAGTTCCGCCGACCTTCACACATCCATCTGGACTTGCTGCTATTGTGATGGATTTCCATAACACATAAAATGAATGGACCAATCATAATTGCCGCTTGGGATTTGTGACATATGTCTGAGTAGCAACCTTTTGGATTCAGGCAAAGGCGGCTCGCAGTTTACTGTATTTTCTGGATTAGCAGGCACACTTAAAATCATTACATTTTCTCCAAAAATGATGGTACACATTTTTAATCTGGTGCACCTTATGATTACCATAGTTCTTGTGCTTACTTACTGATAGCATGTGGTACAATGCACGCAAAATTCTTTCTAAATATGTAAGTACGGCTTTGTCTATTGTCTAACCAATGTTTCCAATGGCATGAGGTTCCAGTGGTGTTCTGGTTTGATTTCAAAAGTAACAAAGGACTTAGATAATACTACAGTGTGAGCACCTTCTCTTAAACCTTTACTGATAGACCTCTCTCTTCTCCACCTCCAGGCTCTAGAGAGATTGCTCAGGTTCCTCCTTCATCTTCAACATCCACTACCCCCTCCTCTTCTTCCACAGACTTAAGCTCCTCATCATCTTCAGAGGAAGAGGAAAAAAAGAAGAAGAAGAAAAAGAAGACCAAAAAGTCCAAGAAACACTCTGATTCGTACAGCCGTTCAAGAAGTAAGCACAGCCAATTTGTGTAGCTTCAATATGTATACATATCGGATATTTATACAATCCACACTCTGACTGGTCATGTTGCATTTTATCCATCTTTCACGACAATCTCATGGCTCTACCTACACATCCACACACAGTAGTAGAAGTTAGTGCTTCATAAAATACTGTTCATACAGCAGTATGATGGATTAATTTATTAGTAGTATGAATGGCCAACTAAAAAATAATTGATTTGAGCAAAAACAAAATCAAGCATCAAGACCTACAGTGTGAACGTAGCCTAATATGGCACTTTTAATTTTTTTTTTTTTTCCTTCCACAGGACATGTGTATAATGCATTGTCTGTTCTGGGGTCCGTTCTTCGTACGTCGCTAACTCAGTTAACTGGATTTGATTGTTGACGATTTGGCATGATCTTGGATCGTTTGGTTCTTCGAAACTCATCCTGGACTTGCTGTCATAGCAACATGTGCGCCATCTTAAACCTGCTTGCGAGCAGGCTTATTTCATGTAAACAGGATTAGATCGCAGCTGTATAAATGGAGGAGATAGGGATATCCAGCCAGTGCACTTGGACCACCTAGTGGCAGAGGACGGGACAGAATTGTGGAACACCATTTTTTAATGTTTAATAAAAGACGAAACAAATAATGCTTAGTTCCTCTCGTTTAATTTAAAAAAAAATTTATAAAGAAAAGCCAGCAGGTAATCTTTTGCCTGCAATAAGAGAGTTATGTAAAGTCAGCAATACTACTGTCAAATGGTGTATTAGAACTTACTCTGAAGGTCCTTTTGAAGCAACTTGATCTCTAGTGCAATTTTTCTCTTTTTCAAGTTGTGGAGTTCAAATTCTCCTCTTAATTTGTGTTTTTTCAGGTCAAAATACTACATTTTTTGTTGAAGATGCAGTTTATATAGGGAACAGATGGCACCCTGTGTCATTTTGTGAAAGAAAAAGAAAGGGTGAAACATGCCTCATGCAACAAAAGTAAAAAGAACCATTTTTTTTCAGGCTTTTCCTTGGTGGCTGTTATAAACAGACAAACACATAATTTAACAGTGGCTTTTAAAAAGAGGAAAAAGTGTCTTTTTAAAATATAGTATAATAATTAAAGGCTACCATTTTGTAGAATATTCTTGTACTTCACTTTTTTCCCCATGTTCTAATGTGTCCGGTGGAGGCTCTGACATAAAAGAACAAAGTAAATATGAAATTATTAAAATGCAAAAATACATACTGTAGAAAGTGATAGAAACATCTAACATGGACAGCACTTATGCATTTAATTTGTCTGCTGCTTTTTACCAGCCCTCTCTCCTGGCTTTAGCAGACTTTGAGGTGTTCCCTGTCGTTTTAATTAATGACTCAAATTCAGCATAACCTTCCATTAAAAGCTTGTGTTCTGCTTGGGAGAAGAACTGTGGGCGTTCTTTGGCCATGCTGAACAGCCAATAGCAGCGTTGCTGATCATTGTTTCTACTATCGATACATTTCCCCTTTTAAACAAATGCATGAACGCGCAGTTATCTCAGATAACTCAATCCAGCCATACTAATCCTAAACAACAGGTGTGTTCGAAGAACCCAATTAGCCGGATCATGATTAGCTGGATGAAATCATCTTGGATGTGTCATTTGATCTCGGATGTTTTAAGCAACGTACGAAGAACGGACCCCAGGTCTCTTACTGGCTTCAATGTTTGCGATGCTGCTCTTTTGTCAAGATAAATACAAAATTCTGTGCTCAGTTTTGGGAACCCTGGGAACTCTCATCTGATAGGCTCAGGAGCCATGAATAAAACAATGGCTAGGAGAAAAGGAGCAAACTTGACAAAAACATTGTGAATGGAGAGGACCAGTGTTTTTATTACTTCCATCCTAGGTCACAAATGAGAATGATTTAGGTTGATTTTATAGTAAATACTTACTTATAGCTCTTTTCACTGTCTAAAACTGATGATACAGAGCAACTTTTTAAACAATGGTGCTGAGTAATATTGCCGTCAGTGGTATTGAGTAAAGGTTACTGCCCGGGCTGAGTGATATGGCCTAAAACCAATTTTGCAAAAATTGGATAATTTCCCAATTACCCCCAACCCACCCCTCCAAAAAAAAACCTCCAACAAACCATGCCTAAAGTGGATGCTGTCATTGTTTTTTTTGTTTATTTATTCTTGTTTTTTTTTTTTAAAGGGGAAGTCCGGTCAACAAGAAAAAATCAGGGTATCATTAGCTATAACTAAAACTAATACATTTGTGGTTATTTAATGAACTTATCTTTAATCAATAAGAAAATAAAAACATAAATTGTCGTCTGAATCACTGTGTATGGGGGCTGACATGACTGCCCAAATATGGGCAGTAAGGGGCGTTTGACATCACATCCTGCGACGTGGAAGAGCGGAAGCGGCGACAGCATTTCTCTCCGCTTTCCATGCAAAGTCAATAGGAGCCGTTCTACACAGCTGCGATCATCAATAATTATTTCGGATTTCCAGAGGACTTCACTGCTGACATTCCCAAGAGCTATTGCTAAAGCAACAATGCCCACGTGCATGGCCATCGGATGTTCCAACACAACTGGTAAAAGTGGAAAAAACATAGCTTATTTCAACACAGTCACTTCAGCGATCTCTCCTCCGCTGTGTGTGTGTGTGTGTGTGTGTGTGTGTGTGTGTGTGTGTGTGTGTGTGTGTGTGTGTGTGTGCGCGCTCAGCTGCAGCGCCGGTGCAAAGCCGTGCTCAGCCCAGCATGTGCTGGAATGCTCTTATATTTTAATACTTATACTATAATAATCAGCTAACTTAAGTCACTTCAGCGATCTCTCCTCCGCTGTGTGTCTGTGTGTGTGTGCGCGCGCTCTGCTGCAAACTGAAACTGAAACCCCGTCTGTTAGATGCAAAGCCGTGCTGCGCGGAGCGCGCACACACACACACACACACACACACACACACACGTGTATAGATATATACTGTAGGACCCGACTGAGTTTGATCTTGGAAAATAGTGCGCCGTGACAAACAGAGCGTTGAAACTTGCTCAACAGCGGGTCCGCCGAGTGACATAAAAAAATGGGAGGTGACAGTACTATTCTTGACCAAGATGGATTCCTCCACATAAACATGATTAAATGAGAATTATTATTAATTAAAAAAACTTCTAATTTTTTGCACAGTATGTAGTAGTTTTATATTTAAAGTACTTTCAGCAGTTTGAATTCTGATTTTGACCGGACTTCTCCTTTAAGTGACCACAGTGGATGGAGTTATCAACCGCTATGAGAGTGCCCTGAAGAGATTCACTAAGTTTGGATCCATGAAAAAGGCCTTCAACAAGATTAAAGTTGACCGCAACACCATTGCGAGGACAGCTGTTATTGCTGAGCTTGCAATAACTTTTCCTGACACCTTCAAGGAGCTGCTCCCAGGAAACCACGATAATGAGAAGATCTCCCAGTTTGCAGAGCGTTGTAGGAATGCTATAACAAAAGAGATGGCTGAAACCATCACAGCAAAAAAAAAAAGTGGTAAACTCCTCCCAATAATGTACAAGTACACTTAGACTATTACTTTTTAAACAACTTGGGCTTTTATTTTTTAGTTGAGTTGTGTTTTTAGTTTTTTTAATTTGTATTTCAGAAGTAAAATCTGCTGAACAAGAAGTTGAACCCTCTGTTTGGGGAAGAACAACTTTTTCTTTTTTGTTAAAAGTACTCAAGGTTTGTGCTCAAACACTGCCAGAAATTGAACCCTCTGTTGGAGGAAGAAAAAAATTGTTTAAAGCAAATAAAAGAAAGTGTTTGTGTTTACTTGTGGATTGGTTTTATTATGGTATTTAAAATGATTTATTGTAATAACACTTCAGGACATCCTTTTGTCAAGTGTAAGTAGTTTTAAAGGTCTAGGAAGAGATTGCACTAACAATTTTATTAAACTTTTTGACAGCATAATAACACTTAATGACGTATTTATAACTAGTCCTATATGTTTCACTTTACTTGAAGTAAGGAGACATTTTCATGACAATGTTATTAAGGCATTTGACAGCATATAAACGCTTAATGACATATTTATAACTAGTCCTATATGTTTCACTTTACTTGAGGTAAGGAGACATTTTCATGACAATGTTATTAAGGCATTTGACAGCATATAAACGCTTAATGACATCTTTATAACTAGTCCTATAGGTTTCACTTTACTTGAGGTAAGGAGACATTTTCTTGACTATTTTATTAAGGCATTTGACAGGATATAAACGCTCAATGACATCTTTATAACAAGTCCTATAAGGAGACATTTTTATAATACAATTTAAATGGTCTCATGATAGCCAAAGTTAAGAACAATCACAGTGTAATTTAATGTAAAAACCTGCATAGAAATAACTTTTTAAAGGTTTATAATTAGATCTGTCATGACACATTTATGATGGGTTATGAGTTTTGGGTTTATGTCAAGTTGTCATAATGAAGACATTTTTGTCTCGGTTAATGTCAAGTTATCATAACAAAGACATTTTAAACAATGTCAACTCTGCTTTAATAGTGTCATAATTTACCGAATGACAATTAATGACAACAGTCCTAAACATTCATAAAGAGTCAATTATGTTCATAACAGGTGTTATGTCATGTTTATGACAGTGTAATGTCAGTCTTATGTACACCCCTTCAAATAAAGTGTTACCAAAACTTGCTGTATAAGCGAAAGAGCCCGAGCATTCTTCAATCGGGCTGTTTGGGAATGTGACGTCAAACAGAACTAGTACCGTGCATCCAGCTGCTAACACTACGACTTTCGCTACCGATTTATTCAATTTAATTAATAACTCTTACTCTACGTACAAAAAAATGATAAAAAAAAAATCTGATACATCTTCAAACTCCCCCTCAAGCATCGGCGACTCCGATACTGAATATATATACGAAGAAACAGAGTTTGAACAAGGTGAACCTGAGGAGACTATATCTAACGCTGCCCAACAAAACATAGAGCCCATGCTCCATTGTAAGTACCCCTCACAATCCTCGCTCGTGAAGTGTGAATTGCATGAAACACTTTTGTCACTGCCGGCAATCCAGTCCTTTCGCGTTTCTTTTACAAATTTATCCTATTTCTTTCGGACTTTTTGATCCACCGGCCAAGTATGTAGTGCTACTTTCTGGCCTGCACTAAACCGCGGTGAAGTTGGTTTGACATTGGACATTCAAGCGCGGAGTCAGCGGAGCACTCTTGAGAAACAAAAATCAAATCAGATTTGTTGACGGTCCCACCGCGTATGGGAGAAGGGAGCAGCTGAGAGACGCTGGCCGAAATCGGAGTCCTCCAACCGGATCAACCGTGAGCTCGATCCCGCTGACTTCGCGGAGCTTGAATGTCCAATGTCAAGCCAACTTCACCGCAGTCTGCACTACAGCCACTAACTACGCCGATTTTTTTTTTAATATACGTACATGTACAATGTATGCAAACCCTCTGGCATGAGTCTGTGAAAAGGATTAATAGGACAAAAACACAGAAATAATCCTTAGTGAACAATGTTTGTTTTAACCTACCGGGCGGGTCGTCCTCTCTGCTGAAGCGCTGTGTGTCCGACTCCACTTTGTGATGTTACACAAACATGTCTGAACGTCCATCCATTCATTTTCTGACCCGCTTAATCCCTCATGGGGTCGCGGGGGTTGCTGGTGTCTATGTCCCGATATAAAATAATTGTAGCCGTCCAGTGGTTTCATGCTTCCATGCTCTCTCGTGTGTACTGCCTGCCGTGTTTATAAGGCAGCTGTATATGTCGCCGTACGGAACACTTGGCCAGCATTTCACAGACTCGCTCCGTCCCTTCAGGCTTTTGCTGTGTGGATCTGGCAATCTGATACCATCAACCATCAACTTACTCTTATAACGATCTTGTGATACGTTATCTAAAGAAGAAAAATACGTCGAGAACTCGTCGTTTCCTCTGTTTGTGCCCGCTATGTGTTCGCCTTCCAGTCCGGCGCGCATGCGCGAAAAACCCGGATGAAAACAATAGCAGTGAACTGGTCTATAAGCGATACTTGAAGGCATTTTATTGTGGACTTAGTTCGGCGATTTTTTTTTAAAAGCGCTTGCTCAAAGTAGACGTGGCTCAGCAGATTTGGTGTGTGAAAGAAGATACTGGAAAACATCCATATATCCTTGTTCGCCGTACCGGATGTACAATGTAAACGCCTGTGTGTTTCTATGCCAGTTCGCTTTGCGCATTCTCTGTGTTTTTTTTTTTTTTTTTTTTTTTTTTTTGTGTCCCCAGTGTCCTGTCTAGCAATATGGCAATAGGAATTGATGTCTCAATGCCAGATAGAGCTCGACAGATTTTGCTTTTACAAGTGGAGCAAACAGCTTTCGCCATAGTGTTCCACTTGATTTATGCTTGTAAATAGCTTTATTATGATTCCTGCAAGGAGAATTTCAAATTATATGGACATGACAATGGGAGAGTAAAGGAAGAACAAAAAGTGAAAGAAAAGAAAAAAAAGAGTAGAGGTGAAAGAAAGAGGAGATAAAAGGGAGAGAATGATAAAACCTTCTTTGTCTGCTCCATCACCTGGAAAGAGACACAAAAAGAACAGCACAACCAACAGACATAAAGCAACAGATACACTCGAATAACACCTAGATGCCATTGCTAAATCATATATATTATTATGTAAGCTGACATGTGTAATGTGATATTTGAAAAAAGAAAGTGAAAAAACATAAATAAATAAATAAATTATAAGATTACTGTATATAAGTGAACACTTAATACCTGGGACCCAGCACCTGTGGGAGATGTGAAAGTGCACTAGTTTAGGTGAAGATTATCCAGAAATAGCTTGATAGTGATTGTGGAGAACCGAAGACCCACCTTCCCCGAGCACAGAGGCAGGCGTCAGGGGACCCGTAACCCCGGACTCCCAAAGGGGCCCCTAAAGCAGGTCGCCCAGGAGGGGCCGACACAGGATATCTGCAACCCCCCCCAAGGAAGGAGCAGAGACGACCCCGAGGAAATCCCCCACCCACCGCAATGCCGACGCCCTCAAGAGCCGCGGAGACGAGCCCGTGGGCTCCGCCGGCAGCTAGCCCCGCTGAAGTGGTCCCGGCCATGGGCCCTGAGGGCCAGAGGCCCCAGGGGCGCCCCGCCCCCGCGACGAGGGCCCCGGCCGCCCCCCGGGGGGCCAGGCCCCGCGAAGAGGCCGCCGGGAGTGGGCCGGCGCACGCCCGGGAACCCGCCCCAAACCCGAAGCCAACCAACGCGCCAGGGGGCCAAGGCGCCCGCCAACGAAGTGGAGGAGGGCAGGACGTGGGGGGATGGGCTCCACACCTAGCGGAGACTTGAGATGTTCTTGGGAGAGGGAGCGGACCACACCCATACCTGGAAAAAAAAAAAAAAAACTCAAAAGAACTCATTCACCCCATCCCTCCATTGTGCCCCACTCACCACACACAGAAAAAAAAAAAAAAAAAAAAAAGACGCTGTACACACATTCCCACATAACACTCACATCCAACACTGACCAAAGGGGGGGGGTTCACCCCAAATCGACTATACGACTGCTTGTGCCCGACCCCCGGCCCCAGACCAGACGCCCCCCGGACCGGGCCCCCCCAAGAGGGCGGGCCAACACGACCCGCACGAGCCACCCGGCCAGAGCCCCCCCCCCCCTAAATACCTAATAAACCCCCTCCCTCCCCCCACCTTACCCTTGCCATCCCTGCCCCCCGCCCCCTGGGGGGAGCAGAGGCATCAGCCCCAGACCTGGCAAGCCGCTGACTGCACACCACAGCCCCCCGCCAAGACCCCGGACACAGTGGCCCGCACCTCCTCCAGGCCCCAGACTCCTTGTCGCCATCGGAGAACGGGGGTGTGCAGAAGACCCCGACCCTCCCTACGCCTGTTTAAATGTTGTGTTGTTGCATGTTGTTCTCAAGTGCCTTTAAAAACTGGGAGCGCCGAAGGGGATGCACGGCACAGCCCACCCCCCTTCCGGAAGGTAGCTGTTGCCAGCGCACCCCCTCCGTGTGACTGCCCAGAACCCTCAATGTCTAAGTGGGAGAGGAGGTGAAGGGAGCCGTCCGAGGTGAGGCCCACACAACATAAGCCCCCCCCCCAGACGTCTTCCCCCCACCCCCCCCCTACCATGGCCTATATGAGTGTGCGATGTGAAAAATGTTTGAAGTGAAAGTGTCTAAA
Organism: Fundulus diaphanus; assembly: GCA_037039145.1. NCBI lineage: Eukaryota > Metazoa > Chordata > Actinopteri > Cyprinodontiformes > Fundulidae > Fundulus > Fundulus diaphanus. Next base: position 46,791,182 of record CM073141.1, read on the forward strand.
ATGCATGATAAAATTGGGGAGAGGGGCGTCACCAGAAAGTGGCAACCTCCAGTAACGCCCCCTCCCTCATCACCTACATGTGTGGCGGCGTGATGGAGCAGGCAGAGGGAGGAGTCCGGGGATGGGGAGCAAATGACTGGGAAGCCAACCCAGGGAGCCAGCTCCCCTACTGACTCCAATAGGCACCCCCGCTCCCCGAAAGCCCCACCCAGAGAAGGGGGCCTCGCCAGCGGCACCACCGTAGCCCGGGGAACAGGGAGAGGCCGCAGGGCCCGCCAGCCAACAACCCACCAGGACCAACACCTCAACCCCCCCCAGCCCACCCACCAAGCCTACTTAAACTAAATAAATAAATAAATAATAATAATAATAATAATAAGAGGGGGGGACACTGGCCGGCCGGCCCGCACGAGCCATCCCAAACCCCACCCCCAGGTGAAACCCGCACCGGAAGACGACACGGACCAGGACCGGGACAGGGGGCCGGACACAAGCCCACCGGAACCCCCGAGGCCCCGCCGGGGCCCGCGCCCGAGGGCGGCGCGCCCCAGGGACCCCAGACCCCCAGACCCACCCCGGCCCCACCCAGCGGCAGCACAGCTACCAGGTCAGTAACCCACGTCCGTCAACACGCAGCTCCCAAAGAGCGCCGCAAGCGGCTACTGTAGGCCACCCGTAGGCCTCCCAAACTCCTCCCAGATGGGGGCAACAGACCCCGGAGCCGGATCCACCAGGCGCCCTACTCCAAGTGCCCCCAGGGCCCCAGGAACCCCTCCATCCAGCCACTGCGCCCTGCAGGAAGCAACCCACCGCCCCCTATTCCACTAAGTGATGGTGTTGATCAGAGGAGCCCAAAGAGACCAATCAGATGTGGAAGCAGATGCTGTCTCTAGATTAATATGATCCAACAAAAGATCTCTATACTGATTGATACTGAGATTTTGTTTACTTTTCCAATTCATGAGGATAGTTTTCTTTGCGATGCATAAAGCAGTAAAAACCATGTAAACTATTTCTTTTTTCAGAGGACTTTCCTCAAAATTACCGAGCAGGCAAACTGATGGGGAAGGTGTAATTTTACAGCTCAAGCACTTTGATAAGTCCTTACATATCTGTGTCCAGAACCTCTGTACTGGTGTGCATAACCATAACGCATGAAAATAATTATCAGGATGATTGCCTATGCAGTGTGGGCAGATATTAGATTGTGCCAGACCCATCTTGAATAATCTTTGTCCTGTGTAGTGTACTCTGTGAAGGATTTTGTATTGTATTAGTTGTAAGTTGGTGTTTCTAGTCAATTTGAAAGTTCTTAGACATGTCTGAGCCCAGAAATTTTGTTCAAAGGTGCCTGATAAATCTTTTTCCCACTTCATTATAGGAAGAGATATCGAATCATCTATTTTAGTCAGTGTCCTGTATGATTTAGACAGTAGTTTGGGGGGGGTTAAATCTAAGAACTCTATTATATTAGTTGGGACTTGTAAACCACCATTAATATGCTTATATTTATTTTTAATTATAGATTTAAGTTGTTCATATTCCAAGAATTTATTTTTACTGATGCCATATTGCATATTTAGTTTAGCAAAATTGATGAACTCGGTTCCGTCAAGTAGATGTTCCAGATATTTAATACCTTTATTCTTCCAGTATGTAAAGTTTATCATTTTATTATTTTGTAGGATATCAGGGTTATTCCAGATAGGTGTACGACTGCATGGGATAAGGGATGACTTTGTCATTTTGAGGAACTCCCACCATGCTGTCAGAGTAGAACTAATGTTGATATTTTTGAAGCATGTATGCCGTTTTATATTTGAGCTAATAAACGGCAGATCTGAAATCATGATATTATTGCACATTTCCTGTTCTATATCTAACCAAGGCTCATCTAAAAGACTATTTTTTATCCATTTAGAGATGTATTGTAGCCTATTTGCTAAGTAATAGTTATGGAAGTTAGGCAGATCTAATCCTCCCCTGTCTTTAGTCTTCTGTATTGTCTTTAAGCTAATACGTGGGGGTTTATCTTTCCAAAGAAATTTAGAAATGGCAGAGTCTAGAGATTTAAACCAGTCAGATGATGGTTTATTGGGGACCATTGAAAATAAATAATTAATTCTAGGTAGGACCATCATTTTTATTGAAGCTACCCTACCCATAAGTGTGATTGGAAGCGATTTCCATCTTTCAAGGTCCTCTTCTATCCTGTTTAAAAGTGGGGCATGGTTAAGTTTAAGTAAATCTGTTAATTTATTCGACACAGTAATACCTAAATATTTAATATTTCCTGATTGCATTTGTAAATTTAGGGAGTTTTCGAGAGAGCAATTAATTGACAGTACCGTAGATTTAGACCAGTTTAACGAGTAATCTGATACTTTAGAGAAAGATTCTAGTATTCTAATTACTTGTAGAAGAGAATTATTTGAATGCTGGAGATAAAGTAATACATCATCCGCGTACAGACTAATCTTGTGCTCTATTTTCATGCATTTTATACCTTTTACAGCTTTTGTTTGTCTGATTGTTGCTGCTAGAGGTTCTATAAAGATGGCAAAAAGTGATGGAGAAAGAGGGCATCCTTGCCTGGTGCCCCTCTGTAGACAAAAACTGGAAGATATTTGATTATTTGTCCTGACACAGGCTGTTGGAGAATTGTATAGAATTTTTAACCAGTTTACGAATAAATCGCCAAAACCGAATTTATGAAGCGTAGCGAATAAAAATTTCCAATTTACTCTATCAAATGCTTTTTCTGCGTCTAAAGACAATATATTGGTTTTAATGTTTTTACTGTAGGAATAATCAATTAAATTAAGTAATCGGCGTGTATTTGTGGATGACTGCCTTCCTCTGATGAAACCAGTTTGATCTGGATGTATTATGAGAGGAGTTACTTTTTCTAATCTTTTTGCAAAAGCTTTACAGATTATCTTAATATCTACATTAATTAAGGATATGGGACGATAACTAGTGGGCAACACAGGATCTTTGTCTGGCTTGAGCAGAAGGCTGATGGTGGCAGAGTTCATATTAGCTGGAAATCTACCTTTTTCCTGTATTTCCTGCAACATTATGTGGAACGTTGGGGCTAGAATATTCCAGAACTCTTTATAAAACTCAGTGGGGAATCCATCTGGACCTGGAGCCTTTTTATTAGGCATGCTTTTAAGAGCTTCCTGGGTTTCAGCTGTTGTCAGCGGGGAGTCCAGTGTCATTCTTTGGTTATCTGATAATTTAGGAAGTGTAATTTTATCCAGAAATTGCTTAATATCCTTCTCTGATGGATTTATCTGTGGTGTGTATAAAGATTTGTAGAAATCGCGGAAGGTATTATTTATACACTCTGGTTCACTTACTGTATTACCAGATGAATCTGTAACTGCAAATATAGTAGTTTTCTCCTTATTTATTTTAAGCTGATTAGCTAGAAAGCTTCCTGACTTATTGCCATGTTCAAAATTTTCTATTCGGAGTCTTTGTATTAGAAATATTCTCTGTGTTCTTGAACTGACGTCACACGTCGGAAATGGCCGATCGTAAACGAAGGCAGCACTCAAACGCGGAATACCATAATCGGTGTAAGAAATGCGCAATATTTAATATTTAAACTTAATTTGAACACTTTTGATCTGGACGTTATTCAACGGTTTTCAGGATTTTTTTTCAGTCCAAGAGTTAGACTTTAAGAGCTTGCATTGATGCTATGGGATTGCATGCAAAGTCTGCTTCATTAGATACAAAATCAGCAAACACATGAAAAGATGGATATTCTCCATCACTAGACCTTCTTATTTTCATGGCTGTCCGGTTCCATCTTGTGGTCAACCAATCTGGAAGTTTTAGCAAGAGTTTCTGGATTTCCACACAATCATTGAGAACCTCCAGTGACCTTATGTGTAAGGTGAATAGATCTCCAAAACGTTTTTCCAGCACTTTCCAACTGAGTCATATGCTTCATCTGTCCCCACTAGAAGAAAACCTTCAACTGCTTTCTTCGCGGGTCCACCAAGATACTTTCTGAGATAACAGAGTCTCACTGGATTTTGACCTTGATTTGACCAGATCCTAAGGATGACCCAAAATCTGGCCACGGCTCTTCGTCGCCTTCTGCAGAGTCTCCTTGTAGTTGATTCTCAGCTCTTCTGACAATGAATGCAGAAAGTGATGTACATGCATCTACTTTGCGCCCTGCGTCTGCACCAGGAGTGTGTATTTGTTGTATTTCTTCATAAATGGTTTGCATATATCTGCAGGCGACGTTTACATTGTTAATCAGCTCGTTTAATTCACTGTCTGAAGCTTCTTTTCTTAGTATTACTTTGCTCAGTCTTGCTTCATATCTCCATTTTTCAAAACCGACAGCATATCTGTGTTGAAGCGTTTTAAGTTTCTCCTCTTGAAGCTCTTTACCCTTTTCAGTTAACGTTCTAACTCTTTCACTTCTTCAAACAGTCTGTGGTTCTGATATTTGCTCAGTATCATTTTCCTCCACTTCAGTACTTGATAGAGCATAGAGTTCTTTATGATCTTTGTCAGTCATTTTATAAGTCTGGTTAAATGTCACTAAATGCTCTTTTTAAATTGCAAAATACTCCTTCAAATTTCTAACTTATGTGACTTGAATATTACTTTATACTGTAGCTGTAATGAGATTCACTCTTAATACAGATGTATTTCAACTTAAAGAAATTTGTTAACTTCCCACTTAGTTTGACCTCAAGATATATACACAACACTCTTTCCTTAACAACAACACATCACTTATAAGTTCAGTAGAGAATAAGTAACCTTTTGACAAATGTGTTGTAGAAACTTACGTGGCTTTAAACTTCACCTAATCCACTCTTATTCTACTTTTAACACTGTCCTTAATTAATTTCCACCGAACTTCTGTTAAACAAGGTTGTTGCTGCTGTGCTTGGTTTCTTGAAACCGGACAAATGGCGCCCTCTTGTGTTACACCACGGCACCGTCACTTACTGCAGCGGCCGTCCTCTTAACGGTTCCTAACCAGCGTTGGCTGGAGAGTTTCAGTGTCACTCACTGCGGCTGCTGTCGTCTTAACGGTTTGTAACCGGCGCTGGCTGGATGAGTTTTCACTTCGGAGGTCTTTAACAGATTAATTCTTCGTTGTCCACTCTAAATTAAAATATTAAGTAATTAAAACAACATCCATCCATCCATCCATCCATCTTCTTCCGCTTATCCGGGGTCGGGTCACGGGGGTAGCAGCTTCAGTAGGGAGGCCCAGACGTCCCTCTCTCCAGCCACTTGGTCCAGCTCCTCCGGGGGAATCCCAAGGCGTTCCCAGGCCAGCCGGGAGACATAGTCCCTCCAGCGTGTCCTGGGTCTTCCCCTGGGCCTCCTCCCGGTGGGACGTGCCCTGAACACCTCACCAGGGAGGCGTCCGGGAGGCATCCTAACCAGATGCCCGAGCCACCTCAACTGGCTCCTCTCGACGTGGAGGAGCAGCGGCTCTACTCTGAGTCCTCCCCGGATGACTGTGCTCCTCACCCTATCTCTAATGGAGAGCCCAGACACACTACGGAGAAAACTCATTTCAGCCGCTTGTATCCGGGATCTCGTTCTTTTGGTCACGACCCAAAGCTCGTGACCATAGATGAGGGTAGGAACGTAGATCGACCGGTAAATCGAGAGCTTCGCCTTTTGGCTCAGCTCTCTCATCACCACACCGCCCGCTTCACAGCAGACGCCGCACCAATCCGCCTGTCGATCTCCCGCTCCATCTTCCCCTCATTCGTGAACAAGACCCCAAGATACTTGAACTCCTCCACTAGGGGCAGTACATCCTCCCCAACCCGGAGGAGGCACTCTACCCTTTTCCGGTTCAAGACCATGGTCTCGGATTTGGAGGCACTGATTTTCATTCCCTCAACGGATCCCCTCAACACCTTGGCTGCGCCTAGAAATTCTGTCCATAAAAGTTATGAACAGAATCGGTGACAAAGGGCAACCTTGGCGGAGTCCAACTTTCACCGGAAACGAGTCCGACTTACTGCCGGCAATGCGGACCAGACTCTGACACCGGTCATACAGACCTGACAGCCCTTATTAAAGGGCCCGGTACTCCATACTCCCGGAGTACCCCCCACAGGATCCCTCGGGGGACACGGTCGAATGCCTTCTCCAGATCCACAAAACGCATGTAGACTGGTTGGGCAAACTCCCATGCCCCCTCCAGGATCCTGCTGAGGGTGTAGAGCTGATCCAGTGTTCCACGGCCAGGACGAAAACCACACTGCTCTTCCTGAATCTGAGATTCGACTATCTGACGGACCCTCCTTTCCAGAACCCCTGAATAGACCTTACCAGGGAGGCTTAAGAGTGTGATTCCTCTGTAATTAAAACACCATAACCAATAAATTTACAAAATATTACAAACATAAATACAAATACCTTGACAGCTACAGGAAACACGAGACTGCTACTTGTAGCCCTTTTCCAGACTTCTGCTAACCCTAACCCTTATATGCAAATCTCGCAGCCTTTCTCATATATGCAAATCTTGCTGCCTTTCTCATATACGCAAATCTCGCCATAACTTTCAACAAATAGTTTGAAAAGAAATAAAATACAATCATTTTACATAAACCTCAAAATGTGAACCAAACAACTTAAAATACATTATCTGAAATAAACATACATTTTTTCCAAGAAATAAATTATTTCACTGACACAAGCTCGGTTCATCTAGTGTGTCCGCTTACTATTTCTACAGTAACACCGCCGTCTGTACACGGAGACATTGAGACTCAGCCTGCAGAAGATCTTCCTCCTCCTCCTCCTCCTCCTCCTCCTCCCGCCTCATCGCTCAGCTGGACGGTAAGTTAACAACTGTTCATTGCTATTTTTATTTTTATTATTTATTTATTTATTATTTCTTCTTCATGTATTACCTCGTTTAAAAAGTCTGTCTCTCCCCGCTTATTATTTCTACAGTAACAACCCAGTCTGTACACGAAAATATTGACACAGAGCCAGCACTGGCACAAGATCTGCCTGCGTCATCTTCTCAGCACCCTGGTGAGTTAACGATGAGTTTGTGGTGCTGATGGTAACACATTGGCCCTGGAATGGGAGGGCTGGGGTTCTAATCCCTGTGCAGCCCTTAGCCTATTTTTTATTTTATTCTATTTTTCTTATGTTTTTCTTTTCTTGTATTACTCCGTTTAAAACTCTGTCTCTGTCTGTTTATTTTAATTTGCAGTAACATCAGCCAACCGCCGTGAAAGAAGAAAACACAAGAGGAGGCCCAGTCTCAGAAGCCTACGTTCATCAGTCCTGAGATTACAACGAGACATCACCCGGCTAATCACCAAAGCGTGTGCTGCTAGACAGATTATTGAAGGTATATCTTAAGTTCAAAGCTTTCAAAGAATGTGTTTGTAATATAATCAATATATATATATATATATATATATATATATATATATATATATATATATATATATATATATATATATATTAGGGCTGTCAAAATAACGCGGTAATTTCGATTAATTAATTTTAAAAAATTAACGGATTAAAAAAAATAACGCAGATTAATCGATGTCGTATAGGGGTTTTCAATAGGTGAGGCGCGCCTCCCCTGGGGGGCACCAAAGAGTCACAGGGGAGGCGCATGAAGACAGAGAAGAAGACAGCACTGCCGCTCAACTCTGTGAAATGTAGCGATATTCGTGCCTTCTGTTTGAGCGCGCAGGAACCAATCCAAGCGCACAGTGAAACAACTCAACGCTCAAAACCGGTCTGGCACGGTCTTAAAAACTCTTCTCAACCCGCTGTCCTCGTGGTGAGTTCCATCTCTGCTCGCACTACTTTGCTCGCGCACACCTGCTCGTTTCACACTCAACACCAGCTGTGCACTCGCTCGGCTGTTAAAGCCAATCACAGACAGTTTTTTTTCCCATTCAATCAGAGTATGGCTTGCAAATACTGCATTCAGATTAATTAAATCAAAATGCTGCAGCCTTTGGCAGAAATTACTAAACATCACAGAGGGATTGAAGAAAAACAAATAAAAAGTGTAATATTTTAGCCTAAAATATTTAGGCTAAAGTATTTAGACTAAAATATTAGAGTTACTAAGTGAGCTGTGAAAAATGTTTTTGTCTCTTTCCTTTCCAGCTTCTAGGAGGTTATGCAAAAGTTTATTCTGATCATAATCATCATGAATGTCATTATTATTTAAAGAGCACTTTAACACGAGGTAAAACAAAGTACCAAACATCAGAAATACATCAGATAAGAGATAACAACTAATAAAATGCTTGTTTGTTAAAATAGCACTAGGTCTAAATTAGGTATAATTATCCTAAAAAGTAGATTGGAATATGGAATATGTTGACATCTGTTAAATTCAGGTTATCTTTTTTATTATCATTTCAGTTGACGTTTCCTGTTGACGTGAGTTCAGTTTGACATTGGCATCTGTTTAGTTCAGTTTGACTGCTGTTGAAAACAGCACTTTAATGTATCTAATGCTGATTATTCATTGAAACATTTGAATTTTAATATTTTAAATACTTTCACAGCAAAAATTATATGCGATTAATTTAGATTAATTAATTACAGAGTATGTAATTAATTAGATTATTTTTTTTAATCGATTGACAGCCCTAATATATATATATATTTTGGATTACAGCCGCTGCATCAACATATACCAGTTTCTACTGGACGTCAAGCTACCTTGTACCGGCGGAAATCTGCTGTGCTTCTGAGGACCTGCAAGGTTCTGATGATTGAGCTGTTCGACCCATCGATGCCATAGTACTGTTAACCAGCTAAGTTGTGACCTCTGTAAAAAATGGATAGTCAGCAAATCAGAGATGCTTTGGATGAAATTGTGGAAGCTGTAAATGAACTCCGGAATCTCCCTGTTCAGCATGCAGCCGAATCTATAAATCTAACCCCAGGATCTCCCATCAGACTTGAAGGGCAGACCGATACGGATTGGGATTTTGAGCGTTTTCTATGGTTAGAACAAGCCATCGGCGAATTAAATATTCTTTCTCTCAACCACTCTCGCCTTTAAATGACTCGCTACAGTTTCAACAACAAGTTACAAATGTTTTAAATGAAATCACGCAAATGGTTAACGAACTTCAAAATATACCTGTTCAGCATGGGGTGGGGGATGCCAATTTAAATCCAGATAATTCACCGGATAGACATCAGGGTCATACGCACTCAAGTTCGAATTATGAGCGTTTATTATCACTAGAACAAGTGATTCATCAATTAAACGTTTCTGTCTCTCAAACATTTACCTCTAATCCTACAAGCGATCAGTTTCCGCAGCAGCAGCAGCAGCAAGGGGGTCGTTTAAATCAAAAATGTTGTTGAAAGCGGTGAACATAATCGGTCTGGTTCTTCGAATACTATTTTGCAAAATCCCTCATCCAGTTCGCCTCAACAGCCACGCTTGACCGCACCTGTCGTTCCCACGCTCAACCGAGAGGATCAGCCCTGCACGAGTCAGTCTCAGTCAGCTGTTAACCCGTGCATTCAGCGTGAACGTTTCAATGTTACAGAAATAAGACGTCCTTTCAGCGTGACAGCTTCGCCAACCGGTGAAATTCCTAACCCTGCCGAATTTTACACACAGGTTTATCATCTTCTTACCGAGCTCGCGGACTCTGTTGCACCTTTAACGTCGCGCAACGATATTATACAGCTAGAATTAAGCGGGGAAGGATTTTCTCGTCATGCGATCGTTCAGGTAAATGAGTAAGGTGATTCAATTCTGCCTGCATTTCTGGAATTTTTAGACGAGTTAACACAGTCTAATAGAGAATTGCCAGGACCCGAAAACTTGGAAATAGTACTTCAGGTTGTAAGAGCCCCACACGGCGGTGCAAAACGTAAGGCAATAAAAACATTAGACTGTGAGCTGATTCATAAAGAATGTCGTCATCTCTATATTGTTGAAAATGCTTCTAATCAGCTTTTTGCAACCAGTTTAGCACATCTATGTAACCCTGCTTTTACAGACGCCCAAGCCGTTCAGCAAGCCTTACTTTGGCAACGCACAGCCAGCCTCCCTGAGCAAACTCCAGTGACTTTCAGCGATGTGCAAAAATTTAAAAAGATAGTCAACAGGAAAATTGTCGTTTTTTTTAAAGATGTCAAGGAGGCAGTGCTTCGTAAATACCAGACCGGGTTTTCAGATCGTTCAAATCCTCTGTTTCTGTTCAAAAACCATTATAATGGAATAAAAAGCCTCACAGGTTTCACAGGCTCAAGGCACATTTGTGGCTACTGCTTTAACGGTTTCGATAACATTGGCATGCATAACTGTCAGGGTCGCTGTCTCGACCCAAACTACACTCTCCAGCAATACAGCCCTGTACATTGCAGTATATTACAGATTGTAAACGAATCTGCCGTAATTCTATCTGCTTTGCTAAACACAGAGACCCCAGATTGAAACCTAAACTCGGGAAGCTTGTGAGTAACTGCGAGACAACAAAGTTCTGCCCTGTGTGTAAAAAACTATATTATCTAGCACAGGCCAGCTGACAGCTTTGCTAGGGCCCGGGACAACACAGTCTTTTTGGGCCCCCCCTCTACACCTGCCGCCACCACACACACACACACACACACACACACACACACACACACAAGAACCAAGTGAACTTAACTGTATACTTCATGCCCTGGAAATCTCTATATTTTATACTGGATATTTTCAACCCATATATTGAATTTAGTGCACTAGTTGATCTTTTCTTCATAAGAGAACAGCAAGCACTGCAGCCAAAATATGGTCTTTTTTGACCTGCTTTATATCAGCCAGTCCCTAAGCTTGATGTATCATGAAACTGTTGACCTTTCGAGTTTTTTGATTTTTATTTTATTATTACAATTAAATAATAATAATGTTATGTTCATAGTGTTTTTTTCCCTAATCCACCTCTTATATCTTTCAATCCTTATGTAATTTTGTTTGTGTTGTGTGCACCTGCCTGTTGCTTTAATCCTATAAATTTCCCCGTCGTGGGTTATCTTATCTTTGTCATGTTTGTTTACCGGTGTACTCAGGACGCGCACACGGGACTGAAGGTTTTTAAAGAGTTTATTAACAAGAGGTACTGGATGGTGGATGATGAAGTCCGGAGGGTCAGGGTTGCAGAGGATCAGAGGTGTAGGTGACGATAGGAGCTGACGGCCCAGAGCTAGAGTCCATAAAGACCAAAGTGGTCAGAAAGCACAGTGGTCCGAGTAGCAGTCTTCAGGAGACACTATGGCTCAGAGCAGCGTATCTCCTGGGCGGCTAGTCAGGTTGGCAGATCTCTAGAGACACCTGGACACAGAGCAGAAACTTCTCCAGGGAAACACAGGGGTAACAGTCCTTAGAGTGACTGGCTAGACTAACCTTTACACGAGAGGGACAAATCTTCAAAGGCAAAACGAGGACTGGCATGGAGAGGTGGTGACTGAAGTCGGACCGGCACAAGAGTGAGACAGAGGGAGGCTTAAATAGGGAGACTAGGAGGTGAAATGCATCAGACTGATTACCAACAGGTGTGACTAATGGCTGTGGGAGGGAGAGCTGGGTGAACAACAAAACAAGAAAGAAGCCAGACAACTTAAACCATGACAATCTTAAATAACACTTTTTAATAGGATATATGTACTGGGTTCTTTCCAGGTCTTAATTACATTTTCTCTGTGGGCTCTAGTAACATATGGTAGATAAACTCTACTTTGAAAGTTAACATGAACTACTGCTGAAGAAGACCTCTTATCTACCTGGATGTTTTCTGGAGGACTGAAACGCCTCAGTCAGTGACGTCAGTCTGTGGGTCTGTCGAGGCAATGAGAGAAGTTTCGTCTCCTCTCTTCTTTTTCTGTCGCTCGACTTTTTCTTGCTCATGGTTTTTCACGTGCTTAGATAAATTTGTTGTGTTTCCGCTAAATTTAACCGGCTTTTTACAAAACATACAGCTTGATTTCAGTTACGGTACTAAAATAGAGCAAAACGGCGCTTCTTTCCCTCTTCATGCTTAACCGCTGCTGTGGTTTCTCTCTCTCCGAGTCTGACCACTGCCCAGCAGCAGTGCGGTTGTTTGTGTGTTGAGTTTGTGTGAGAGCTCGGTGTGCGGGCCAGGCTGAGCCTGCGTGCTGATTGGCTGGCGCTGCTGAGCCATGTACCAGTGGGGAGGGGGAGCAGCAATGTGCCGTGAATCTGCATTTGTTTGTCCATTACTGAAAGGGGGTGACCCGTCAAACTTAAATAATTATAGACCAATTTCTAATTTGTCTGTTTTGGCCAAAACGCTTGAATCCCTGGTGAGTGATCAGATGAAAGACTTCTTGCATGCACAGGACATTTTATCCCCAGTTCAGTCAGGTTTTAGGAAAAAACATAGTACCATCACAGCTGCAATAAAGGTGATAAATGATATCTCTGTGCATCACTTTTTATTGATTTGTCAAAAGCTTTTGACACAGTTGATCATGATGTTTTAAAGATTAGGCTTCTTAAATCGGGGTTTTCAAAGAAAACTGTCTCTTGGTTCTCAAACTATCTTAGTGACAGAACTCAGTGCATTAAGCATGATGGTGTTCAATCTGGTATTTTACCAATCTCTAAAGGGGTTCCACAAGGCTCTGTATTAGGCCCTCTTTTGTTTACTATTTATATAAATGATCTTAATCGGCATGTGTCTGATGCAAACTTTCATTTTTATGCAGATGACACAGTTATTTACTGCTGTGCACCCTCTCTTAAACAAGCCATTGCACATTTACAGAATGCTTTCAATGTGGTCCAAAATACTTTGCTACAGCTGAAACTTGTGCTCAATGCAGACAAAACTAAATGTATGCTTTTCACAGACCTTCGGAACAGGCCACTGAATGTTCCCTCAGTGGTTACTCTTGATGGACGTGAAATACAGACTGTTACAACTTATAAGTATCTTGGTATTGTTATTGATGATTGCCTATCATTTAAGCCTCATGTTCACTGTCTAGTGAGAAAGTTGAGACTAAAATTGGGTTTTTACTTTCGAAATAAGCTGTGCTTTTCTTTTAATGTAAAAAAACGGTTAGTGGATGCCCACTTTTTTAACTGTGCTGGATTATGGTGATATATTATATATGCATACATCTGCTCAATGCCTTCAAATGATTGACGCAGCCTACCACGCATCGTTGAGATTTATTACTAATTGTAAAGCTCGCACCCATCACTGTGAGCTGTATTCTCGTGTAGGGTGGTCTGCTTTGGCTACACGGAGGCTTTGTCATTGGTATACGTTTATATATAAGGCTATTCTTGGTTCGCTTCCATCTTATTTATGTACACTTCTTATGAAAAAAAGTACTGGTCATTACTCTCTCCATTCTCAGGCTGTTGTCTTGTTTTCTGTCCCACGTGTCAGTACTGAGCTGGGTAAAAAGGCCTTTGCTTACTCTGCTCCCTCTCTACATGGAATTTGCTGCAAAACAACTTGAAACTTAGTAAATTGGTTCCTTTGAGTATTTTTAAGATGAGAATGAGATGCTTTGAGTTGGACTCCCTCACATGTCAATGTTTTAAATGAGATTTTATTGTAAGTGCATATTTGGCTTTCTTGTGTGTGTCTTCGAACGTATGTAATGATGTGATGTAATTTCGATGCCTATCTTGGCCAGGTCTCCCTTGCAAAAGAGATTTTTAATCTCAATGGGTATAACCTGGTTAAATAAAGGATAAATACAAAAAAAAAAAAAAAATAAATCTCCACCCAACAAGGTGAATAATGTCTTCATCGCTGCCTTTACAACTGCCCATGCGCGTCTGAAATTGTACACCTGTCTCAAACGACTTCAACAGCGCGTTTTGTATATTGACACGGACAGCTTGATCTACTTGGTTAAACCAGGTGAGACCTCCCTCGAGCTGGGAAACTATTTGGGGGATTTACGGACGAACTGTCAGATAAAAGGCGCATTCAGAGCAGCCCCCCGCCCCCACCTCGGCTCTTCAGAATCAGAATCAGAATCAAATATACTTTAATAATCCCAGAGGGAAATTGCTGTTTCATTACCATCACCATTACATAAACATCACAAACATTTCAGGGGGGAGACGGTTCACTGAGGCCGTGCTGCCAAGGACAAAAACTGTCCACAAGGCGCTGCCCTTATCTGTTGAAGGAAGATTACAACAACATGGGGGAAGGGGAGGGAGAAAAAAAGACAGATGCTTGACAATTTATGCTCTCACAAATAGAGTCAAACAACCGACAAAAAAAACCCTCTGCACGAAAAGCACAAATGACACAAGACACATATATGCAGAAGGTAAACATTTGAGACCCGTCGCGTGTATGTAAAGTTCATCAGTTTTATGAGCATCAGTTATGTGTGAACTGTTTGGGTGAAAGTGTTTATATCTCCGTGAACACTCTCGAGAGGCCATTGTCCTTGATGTTATCAGCCAGCCTACAGTTCAGAAAAAGCATCCACAGGTGTCCGCAGGGAAGGAGGGTAGCCGGGAGCTTTACTGAGCACTCTCCGCCATAACAATCCAGGAGTAGAAATACGGAGGGCAACATCCAAATATGTTATTTGTTATGTGGGCAAGCAGCACTGCCTTTCCTGTCAGCTTTAAGTCTTTTGCTGGCTCCAAATGGTAAATCCAATTTTCCGAATTGTTGGGCTTTTCCGCGCTTCACTTCCAGATTTTATCCCATCACCCCTTGAGTTCAACCACCAAAGCCAGTGCGTTCCAACACAGCCAGCTTTTGGCTCTGCTCTTTCACCTTCCAGGTTTGTCCGTTCACAGCCTTAGTGAGTGCGTCATTTGCAGCCGGCAGCCTGATCAAGGCCAAATGGCTACAGACATCCGCTGTATTTGCTGATACTTCTAAAATCCTCAAAAACCAATAAGTAGAGATCCAAGTATCCTTAATCCAATGTAAAAGTTTCAAACGTCCAGGAATGACAAAGTCGAAAGACACACCGTTTTCCATCCAGGAATTTAGGGTGTATCCCACAAAATGAGTCAAATCAGGACTGGACGGGTCCCCCTTTCGTTGCCTACCCGTCGAAAAAATTTTTATCAATAGTATTGAGAGACCATCTTACCAGATCCATGTTTTTCTAGAGTTCGGTTGATATGAAGAAAGTGCTCAAAAAGACAATACAGAGGCATGACAGAAACAGGCGTATCGGAGAAGAACGGTGATAAACCTGTCATGAAACGAAAAGGGAAAATTGTGCTGTCTCCTAAATTCCCTGCAATAGACTTTGAGGATCCAACCATCGAGAATGGACGTGCTCGAAGCAAAAGAGTCAAAAACCCCAAATGGTTGAAATTTTCATCCTAAAAGTCTGTATGAAATAAAAACTGGAGAAAAGAATTTATAATAAAGATGCTTTAATGTTTCAAATTATTCATGCGTACAGTGTTTTTTTTAGACTAGTTACAGTTTGTAACAATCTTTAAACATTTGTAAAGAACAAGTTCCGTGATTAAACGTGATGAGGCCCTATTTTTGATACATTGGTGATATTTTTTCACAAAATCATATACCATGACATCATTTTTATAAACATCATAGTAGTAGGTAGCCAATATTTCATGCACTGAAAGCCCACAGGCTTTATAACACAGATAATAAACACAGTGGTGACCGCACATGATTGATAAGAGCGTCTTGAAGCTGACGATTATGATACAATATTTTCGAGGATTTCTCTTTCAGAAATGTCACTATGCTTGATGGATAAAATTCAAAATCAGGATTGAATCCATAAAATTTGAAAAAGGTGGCTCGATCATTCTCTTCCAAAGTCAGAGCTAGCCAGTGTTCTCCAGGCATGTATGAAGGATGAGTGTTGACGATCAAATAGGCCGGTCCCCTGTACGTGCGTTTCAGTAGCGGAAGGTGGTCGGATGCCCAGACGCCATGAAATAAGTCCCCCAACAGGTGATGCATCAGACTTTCGAGCTCGTGGTTATCCATGTTTTAATAAAAATCCACCAGGACCTGCCTTTTTGAGTCGATTTCCAAAATTGAGTCGTAACACGCGTACACAATCAGGGTGGTCGTGTGAGGCAAAGGAACTCTGAATCTCATTTCCAATCTCAAATTCCCATTACATACCGGTGACAGAGCGTCAGCATCCTCGCTCGGATTGAGATTAAAGACAAACAGGGAATAGCCGTTGTTAAATTCCTCACGAGCGATGCTTGAAGGAAGGTCTTTTAAATGACGACCTGTAGCGGTGAACATGTAATATTCCCTGACTGAAATACCCTTGTTGAATTGAGGTTGAAACGCTTTGGCGGGGACCTGTCTACCGTCTTTGCAGAGAGCTAAATATTCCACATCCATATGCTTAAAGTTGAAAGGTGACATGCTTCTCCTTCCAGTGAATGCCTCATGGTTTACCATACCTAAAACGACATATTTAGGCATGGTTCCCAAAAACAGATTCTCCTGTGTACATATCCTGGAATTTTCAGGGATAGAATATGTTTTCACATTCACGTGAAAGAGGATAGAGGGCATTTCCTCTCATTAAGGATAGAGGGCATTTCCTCTCATTAATGCTGAAGCATGCCCGAGTCAGGAGACTGAAACTTTTTTTTCACAAAAAGAGAAGCCCCCAGAATTTTCAGTCGGAAGGTTGAATCACGAGGTCCCATGAGAGAGAATGCGTCACTGGCTCTGGTTAATTTAACCATCATGTCAACAGAATTCAAGAGGAGTCTCTCACAGAAGAATATATCTGCGTGAAGCGGGCCCATCAGGTGTAACTCCCTCGAATTAGCTGTGAAGGAGTCTCTCCGGTTAGCCCCCGAATTAGGACCATCGACAAAAACAATCGAGTCCATAGCTCCCACAGTGTCTTTGTAAAAGAGACCTGCGCTAAATTGACTTTTTAATGTGCCTTCAGAATAGTTGAGCAAAGTTTCAATCATTGCTCTATACGGGTGAGTCGCGCTACTCTGTGAAATTAACCTGTTTCCCAGAATAACGTCGCATTGACTAAACATTGTATTCAGTGGGTAATTTATGAGTCCGACGGCGGCATCGTTAGCCAGGTTGCTTCCGTCAGCGTTGGTGATCTTTAGACGGACGTGCCGAAACGAAATAATTTTGAAAATATCGATCCTATCCCGCGACCGTACATAACAGGTGCGCCATAGAAACCTGGTAAAGCGCCCCCAACCTGCCTTTGGTAATAGGAGTCAAAATGGTGTGGGTCCTCTCTCAAGAAAACCATGTTTTCTTGGTTGTTTTTTTCTTCTCACGTTTTAGCACGTTGCAGCGTTGCTGGTGCGACTGGTTGCACAGCTATGAATGATTCCAGCCACAGTTGTGTGTTTTTATATGCACAATCCGTTTCACCTGAATGCTCGGTGTGAGGCCGCAGGTCTGAAATGCAGTTTCAAGATGCACATTCCGTATGTAAATTTCTGTTTTTATTTCAACTTGTATATTTTCAATGTGTTTCTTGGCAACCGGAAGATCGTAAGGATTATGAAAGGTTTCCGTGATAATATCTCCAAACACACCCTGGACTTGAACCGTTCGCAATAACGGTGCGTAAGCGTCGCCCACCATCTGTGAGGCAACAACGTCGCTGTAGAAATACAGATGGTAGAAGCCTGCCTTAAAATCTATAGGATGAGGGGCGTGCCAATGGTAAAATTTGACGTAAAAAAAACTTAGGTGGTTCTGAGCTCCGGCCTGGTAGGTGAGTATGTTTGCAGTGCGGTTAACTTTGAAATAAATATCTGAATCTTTCTCAGATGGGCTTCAATCTCTGTGATAAGCTGATTCAAATTAGTGTAGTATCCGCTTCCAATCTGTACGCGTTGGACTTTTTCCTCGCCCGCTTTCCTCCATTCAAAATAAGCGTTTTCTGAGGGGACGTTATGCCATGTGTGCGGGTATGAAACCTCCGTCAAAGCCACCTGCCACTGACCTTGTAAATTAATAGGCTCGGCTAAATCCACGCGGAAACACGATATGTTATTATCCTTAAAAACGTCGAGGCTAGCGTTGGACGGTAGCGTCAGATAAAATCCCTGGTCCTCGGTTATGCGATCCATGTTACACTGTCAGCCCTCCGGTGAGATGCGCTTTCTTTTATACATCATGCAGGTCAACGGCTCTCACCCAGCTGTTGAATTTCTCCGGCCAATTTTTCCAGTGTACTAAGACCTGCCTGACTCCCCGCACGGTGCGCCTGCCTAATATTTCACACACTTGATACATTTTGTTTTTTGACATTTTCACCTTTTGAAGCTCCTCATCGTAAAAAGAACCTTGAACGGGCTCTCCGTCTAAATCTTGTGTGTAGAGAGGAGCGTGTTCAGTCTTCCTGGACCTCCTGTAGTCTATTATTACCTCCTTGGTGTTACTGGTGTTCAGGATCAGCTTGTTCCTGCAGCACCACTGTGTGAGATTGCTGACCTCATCCCTGTAATGGGACTCATCGCTGTTGGAGATGAGACCCATTACAGTGGTGTCGTCCGCAAACCTCACCACTGTTTGTGGGGTGGACAACAGAACAATCCTGGGTTTAAAGGGTGAAGGAAGCAGGGCTAAAGACACAACCCTGTGGCGTTCCTGTGTTGAGGATCAGTGGACCAGATGTGTGCTTCCCTATCCTCACCACCTGGAGCCTGTTGCTGAGGAAGTCACTGATCCAGGAGCAGAGAGGTGTGGATAATTCCATGTTGTGGAGCACAGTGTTGAATGCTGAGCTGAAGTCCATGAAGAGGATCCTAACATAGGTGTTGGGCTGCTGCAGATGAGTCAGAGCTGAGTGCAGTGCTAATGAGACAGCATCCTCTGTGGAGCGATTCTCCCTGTAGACAAACTGCTGGCTGTCCAGGCCAGCAGGGATGGCTTCCTTGATGTACTTTAGGAGGATCCTGTCGAAGCCCTTCATGACGACGGGGGTCTGAACGCTGCATCCTGGGCCTTCAGCAGGGACCACACCAAGATGTTCACCCATGGTTTCTGGTTAGGAAACAATCTTTGTGGGTAGGACAGCATCAGTGGAAAAGTGGATATAGAAAAGCACAGATGATGTGTAGCTTTCTAAGTCTCTTTAAATACATACCAGTCAGTGTTTCCAAAACAGTCTTGTACAGCTGAGCAAGCCTGTTCTGTCCAAACCTGGGCGTTTTTTTAGCACCAGTCTGGCTCTGCAGCTCAGTGGCTTGTAGGCAGGAATCAGTTCTACAGAGATGTGATCTGATGAGCCAAGTGAGGAGCTGCAGCAGTTTTGTATGCTCCTGGGATGCATAGCCTTTAAATTAAAGTGGTTAAAGTCCTCATTATAGCGGCTTCTTCTTTATTGTTCATTTGGCCGGTAACAAAGCAGTAAAATTCCTCAAGAGCTATCTTAGAGTTAGCTCTCAGCTGCATATACACTGCAATTATCACAGAACTGAGCTCTCTACCCAGTTTAAATGGTCTGCACTTAACTTCCAGGTATTCCAGGTCAGGTGAGCAAAAGGTTCAGACGTTTTTTTCTGACGTGCACCAGGAGTTGTGGATATAAATTACCTTTTAAAGCGCCATCTTTTCCAAGATGACAGTTCTGCCAATCCTACTGTGGTTCTGGCCTACAAGTATTCATCCAGCCCAGCTGCTATCCTGTTGAGACTCTGACCTGCAAGTGTTCAACCAGCCAAGTTACTAATCCTGTTGTGGCTGTGCTCTGGCTCACTCTCTGCCGTGCTGTGGGACCTGCTGCCGCGCTCTGGCTCACTCTCTGCCGTGCTGTGGGACCTGCTGCCGCGCTCTGGCTCACTCTCTGCCGTGCTGTGGGACCTGCTGCCGCGCTCTGGCTCACTCTCTGCCGTGCTGTGGGACCTGCTGCCGCGCTCTGGCTCACTCTCTGCCGTGCTGTGGGACCTGCTGCCGCGCTCTGGCTCACTCTCTGCCGTGCTGTGGGACCTGCTGCCGCACTCTGGCTCACTCTCTGCCGTGCTTTGGGACCTGCTGCCGCGCTCTGGCTCACTCTCTGCCGTGCTGTGGGACCTGCTGCCGCGCTCTGGCTCACTCTCTGCCGTGCAGTGGGACCTGCTGCCGTGCTCTGGCTCACTCTCTGCCGTGCTGTGGGACCTGCTGCCATGCTCTGGCTCACTCTCTGCCGTGCTGTGGATCCAGCTACCGTGCTCTGTCTTCAAGAACTCGCCGTTGTTACGGCTGCTCCGGAGCACAGGGAGAGACGCCGCCCAGCTTCTCGTCGTCTCGGTCATGATCTCTATGACTCTCAGCTGGTCCCTTGAGTGAGGCTCATC
Source organism: Fundulus diaphanus (assembly GCA_037039145.1). Lineage (NCBI taxonomy): Eukaryota > Metazoa > Chordata > Actinopteri > Cyprinodontiformes > Fundulidae > Fundulus > Fundulus diaphanus. Next base: position 46,811,484 of record CM073141.1, read on the forward strand.
GTTTCATCAGCCCGAGCCCCACACATCAAGAAGACCCAGCTGAGGAATTTTTGTTACGGTGACCGAGATGACCTCTTTTCCTGCTGACCTGTTGCTACCTCCGAGACAGCCTCTGTTCCTCCGTCTGGCTCCTCCCGGCGCAGACACCGGGCACGCCTGCGCGTAAAGGTCTCCGAAGGAGCTCTTTCGCCTCAGTCCGAGGTCTCCGAGGGAGCTCTTCTGCCTCAGTCAGAGGTCTCCAAAGGTTCCGTCCCGCCTCAGTACGAGGCCTCCGAGGTAATCGTTCCGCCTCAGTACGAGGCCTCCGAGGTAATCGTTCCGCCTCAGTCCGAAGCCTCCGAGGTAATCGTTCCGCCTCAGTCCGAGGCCTCCGAGGTAATCGTTCCGCCTCAGTCCGAGGCCGCCGATGGAGCCGCTCGGCCTCCGTCCGAGGCCGCCGTTGTTGTCCCGCCTCCGTCCGAGGCCGCCGAGGGAGTTGTTCCGCCTCCGTCCGAGGCCGCCGAGGGAGTTGTTCCGCCTCCGTCCGAGGCCGCCGAGGGAGTTGTTCCGCCTCTGACTTTCCTGTTCGGCCGGGTCCGCCGACTGCGGTCTCCGAGCCATTTGACTTTGCCTCGCCGGGGTCGTCCTCCACGACGCCCACCTTGGACTTTCCTGTTCGGCCGGGTCCGCCGACTGCGGTCTCCGAGCCATTTGACTCTGCTTCGTCTGGGTCGTCCTCCACGACGCCCGCCTCAGACTTTCCTGTTCGGCCGGGTCCGCCGACTGCGGCCTCCGAGCCATTTGACTCTGCCTCATCATGGTGGTCCTCCACGACGCCTGCCTCGGACTTCCCTGCTCGGCCGGGTCCGCCGACTGCAGCATCCGGGCCGCCTGACTCTGCCTCGTCAGGCCGCCCTCCTCGAGATTTGAGTCGGGCGATGCTGCTCCGCCGCCTGCCACGTCCGGGTTTACCTCCACGGAGACTTTTTGTGGCCTAGCAGCCGCCTTTGCCTGCGCCCTTAAGGCCCAATGCCTTTTGTTTATTTATTCTAGTTCCGCCTTAGTTATGAGTTACTCAGCATCCCTCGGTTTGAGAGTTATTAGTGGTTCTGTTTTCTTAGAGTTCTTTAGTTTCTGTTCTGCTTTTGTTTTCCAGCTTTGCTTTAGTATTCTAGTTTTTGCCTTAGTTTTCTAGTTTTGACTTAAGTTTTCTAGTTCCTGTCTTAGTCTTGTAGTTCTTGTCTTAGTCCTGTAGTTCTTGTCTTAGTTCTGTATTTTAGTTCTCCAGTTTCTGTCTCATTTACTAGTCCCTACATCTATGGGTTCCTGTGCTGTATGGGTTCTTGCGCTTTCCCGGCGCTCATTAAGGTCCTGGCGCTCATTAAGGTCCCGGCGCTCATAGGTTCCTGAGCTCCCTAGTATTGAGCTGTTTTACGCTCCTTACTTTTTTCATGATCCTGGTATTCCTTATTCTGTCTGGTTCTCATGTTCCTTAGTTTTGTCTGGTGTTAGCCCTCCGTAGTTTGTTTTGTTCTGGCTTCCCCTAGTTTCCCTGTTCTAGTTCTCCTCAGTCCTCCTAGTTCCTCTGTTTCTCTGGTGTTTTAATTTTCTCTGTCCCCTGGCGTGTTAGGACGCCCTCTGGTTCCTGGCGTGTTAGGACGCCCTCTGGTTCCTGGTGTGTTAGACGCCCTCTGGTTCCTGGCATTTCAGTTATTCTTTAGTCTCTGGTGTTTTAGATGTTCCGGTTTCCCTCACGCCCCGGCGTTTTCCCTCTGGCGTTGTCGTACGCCTGTCCTTCCCTCTGGCGTTGTCGTACGCCTGTCCTTCCCTCTGGCGTTGTCGTACGCCTGTCCTTCCCTCTGGCGTTGGTACGCCTGTTTTGCCTGTTCTGCCCTCTGGCGTTGGTACGCCTGTTTTTCCCCCCCCCTGGTATTTTCATACGCCTGTGTTTCCCTACGCTCTCTGTTTGCCTGCCAGCGTTGTTAGACCCTCTGTTTGCCTGCCAGCGTTTGTTAGAAACCATTTTTGTTTACTAGCGTATTAGACGCCTACGTTTTTCCTCTTTAGTTTAGTTCGCCCTGGCTGGGTAGTTTTTTGTTTGAACCTCCCTCCACCCACCCTGGTTAGATTAGTTTGGTGCTGACTGTGGCCTGAAGTTGTCCGTCATTATAAGGGATGCTCTCCTGGTGATCTCCATCTCTCTTGCACAAGAGTGGGAGCCCTTGATGTTCCGTTCATTACAGTTCTCTAATATCATCGAAAGTGGTATGTCAGTATATGAAAACATTCTTGCCCAGAAAAAAAAGTGTCAGCAATTTCCCATAACCATGTTCCTCACTTGAGGGGGTTGGGGTTCAGAACCTAAACCCCACAATAAACAAGGGACCACTGTATTCCAAGCCTTTAATTCTTTTCATTTTGATTACAGCTTACAGATAACGAAAACCCTAAAATTCAGAGTCTCAGAAAATTTGAAAACTGAGAAAAGGTTGATTACTGGAAACTTATGGTGTCACACCCTTATCGGCTAATCAACTCAAAATACCAGCAAAGGTTTCCTGAGCCTTTAAAACAGTCTCACTCTGGGTCAGTAGGCAAAACAATCATAAAGACTGCCGACTGGACATATATCCAGAAGACAATCAACACCCTTCACAAGGAGGGGAAGACACAGAGATCTGTATCCAAGCATAACAACAGAAAATTGAGTGGAAGAAAGTAGTGTGATAGGAAAAGGGGAACCAGCAACAAGGAGAACTACAGCCTTGAAAAGATTTTCAACCAGTCAGTGATGGTTTTGGGGGCCATGTCATGCTGGTTCTGGTCCACTGTGTTTTCTGAAGTCAACATTCAATGTAGCCATCTAGAGAAAATTAGCACACTTCACGCTTCCTTCTGCAGACAAACTGTATGGATATGCTGATTTTATTTTCCAGCAGGACTTGGCACCTGCCCACATTGCCCAAGCTCCAGCTTTTCTTGATTGGCCACCAAACTCCCCTAATCTCAACCCCATAGAAAATATCTGGACTGTTGTCAAGAGGAAGATGGGAGACCCCAGACCCAACAAGGTAAATTACAGCAGCTATAAAAGCAATATGGGCTTCCTGAACACCAGAACCATAGGCTGATCACCTGTATGCCACAGAGCATTGGTGCAGTAATTCATGCAAGAGGAAGCCCGACCAAGTATTGACTCCATAGAAATGGGCATCCTTTTTTGATTGGTCTAATGTAATATTCTAATTTTCAGACATTGAATATTGGGGTTCTTTACCTAATCATCAGAATTACAAGAAATATAAGCTTACAATATTTTACACAATGTGTAAAGAATCTCGATAAAATAACAGTTACACTTTCTGAAATGCCTGGCAAAGAATATTGCACTTTTACACAATATATATATTTTTAGATTAACCTATATGCGCTCTCGTTTAAAAGTGAGTTTTCCTATTCACTGTTGCTACATGCATGCTTGGTATGGGGGACTGCAGCACACAACAACAATGTTCATCCAGGAGAAGTCATTACCAAAAGTCAATGACTCAATACAATTGGCCAGGTTTCCTTAGAAAACCTTTTTTCAGCCAATTTCTACAATAAAACTGCACTTGACCTCATTGTCAGATCATTAGGATCAAATTAGAGAATATGTAATTCACTTTAAATTTATTGAATGAACTTTTTTTGTACAGCGCCTTGAAACTATTTGTTGTTAATTAGCCCTACATAAGCTGCACCTCAATAGAGCCAAAGGCTAATTGCCTTCATGCCTTACATTACAATACAATGTTCACAAGTTATCTAACCGATTCTCATCGGTCACATTAGCTATGTTTACATGCACAAAATCTCACAATTGGATTAAAATCTATTTGGACTCAATAATCGGATTGTGCCGTTTATATGGGCACACAATTTATTCCGTTCATAATATGCATATATGCACCTGGCTTTATTCATAATATGACCACTCTGGCATGTGCAGTTATCAAATTCCACAAAAAAAGACACAGAAGAAGTACTACCGTCTTTGTTAAACAACAAAAAATAGTAAACAAAACAGTATTATATGGGTTTGTTTGTCTTCCAAGCACCCAGTATGGACTTGCACGATGTTCTAATTACGGTTGAAACGTTACTAAGTAAAAATTTTGAGCTCTTACTTTTTGAAACGCATTGTATCGGGAGCCCCGACAGTTTTGCTTCCCGATGTATCTCCGACATTCACCAACACGGAAATACGTCACATTTACGTTGGGTGTATATGCGCACTTGGGTCAGTTTGCCACATTTGGAATAACGTGAACCTGTGTTATAAGAATTATTATTCTGAAGTCACTATGGCCTCACACCACTCGGACATAGGAGGCCTGGAGACCTGATGTCTGTGTATAAGTTCCACTGTTTGCCGAGTGCAAGGCTGAATGCTGCGTAGAATGATTATTGTCTATGATAGACTGTCTTTGTTATGTCTCAAACCAAGGCCACGGTGCAGTATTAGGGGAAGCTGGAAAGTGAGACGGACAGAGACAGGGCAGACGCAGACTGCAGCGGGACCGTGGGGTGCGATTTACTTTCCATCTATGTCATCTCTGCTCTGTTTCTCAATAAAAGTGCTGGAACGTCATCACCACCGTCTCCTCATTTAGTAAAGATGGGAACTCAGTTACTATTGTTTACAATTCCACCCAGAACTCCCATAACAATTTGGCGTCAACGAACAAGATCTCCGACCGACGAGCCAGGGAGTCCGGGGACAGGAGCTGCTTTGGCCGACCCGGAGAGGTTATCCGGCCTCTGGTACCCCGAATGGATTTTCAAGGGACGTGGAGGAGCTCCTGGTCTCGGAGCGTCTCTGGGGCGTCAGCGCGAAGATCCGAACCTTTCTTTCATGAGACGGTAAGGGGATTATTTTCCAGCTCTTTAAAAAAAAAAAAAAACGCAATTGCTCAAAAATGCTTGCAAGCTTTTAAAATTTAAACCCCATTTAAAGAATACCTCAAGAAATTTTAAAAGTTAGAACTGTAAACCTAAAAAGGTAGTAAGTAAAAGCCGGTAGACATAATGAATTATATTTAATCCTTAAGGCAAATAAAACAGGATTCGCAATACAGAACGGTGACTAAAGTTTTAACATTAAACTAAAATTCAAAATTTAATTAAAATACGTTTTCAGCTGAAATGCGGACTCTCATGCTGGGAGGAGGAGGGGCAGAATGATTTTCACCTGGGGAACAAGACCGGGCTGAGCGATTTGCAGCTGGTCAATGGAAGTCCTTCTGTCCAGTGGGGCAGAGGCTGCCCACTAGTGTAGTGGGTGAAAGCGGCAGGGATGTTCAAGTCCCTGACTTCTGTGTAGACGTACGCAGATTTGAAAGGAGATCTCGATCATTATACCCAAACGATCATCAGATGTGAGGCCTTTCATTTTAGTTGGTCGATCTCGCGGAGGACTTATCAAAAAAAAAAAAAAAAAAATTTTTTTTTTAATATATAAAAAATAAAAATAAAAAAGTCCGGGAGGCGGAGTAGTCAGTATAATGGGTCAAAGGCAGTTCCCGGGGTCGAGCCTTGCCCCAGGGTGAGATGTTCGATTTCATGCTGGAAAAGTAGAGGCCCGGAAGCATGACATGCATAAATGATTTGAAATGATTTGATTAAACATGCAGAATTCTCACATAGGGGTTATTAATTTTTTTTATTGCAGTACTGCTACTAAATAATAAAAATAAATTTAAGAATTAATGAAAAGAAAAGCGAAAATTGAATAAAATGAATAAAAAAAAGAAACGGAAACAGAACTAAAAAGGCGTTGCACCGGGGAAGCGTTTACGTGGGGACCGACTAGGCACTTCCGTTGTGGATAAAATTGTTCGGAACTGCTCATAGCGACGTATAACTTTGAAAAATGGATAAGCGTCCAAGTGTCTACGAGACAAAGAGTTGTATCCTTGTGGGGCTGAAATGTAAAACCGCGTTTGGACGAAACATCCGGGGGTCGTAACCAGCGCACGCTCTCCACCTTTTAAACTAAGCGGGAACTTAACACGTTGAAAACATCTTACGGCGTTGCCATAGACGTTTTGAAAAATATGAAGAAACAGATCTGTGTAAGATAGTGAAAAACAGGCCTGTGTATGTTTGTCTGTCTGAATGTCATCTTCTGTAAGTAACTGAATGTATATCGTATGTAACTTGAATGTCATCTTCTAACTGTGTGTATGTATATCGTATGTAACGTTCGTCTGTGTGAATTAATTCGGTTAAAATGATAAATGTTCATGGTTTCAAGATGTTCATTTGTTTTGGGAGAACTGCAGCTCCGTAATTCAAATGACATTTTAAGCATGGACTATGTTAACTAAAACTAAAGAGAGATTTCAATAACAAGGGTTGTTTTTCCCACATTAAATATCCGGCCCGAATTAGACTGATACACGGAGAGATTAACATGGTTTAAACGAAAATATTTCAGCTTTGTTAGAAAATTGTAACTGGCAATGAGCTGTACATAAAAGCTTGTTGGGTTTACTCCACTATAGAATTAGGCAGTGACCCCATCATTTGTCTTAGCTCCAAAGTAATATAGAATTACTGAGATCTTATTGCTTGTCACAATAATGATTCATCACAAACCAGTCAATTTGAAAGAAGTTTAGAATACATGGTCTTTGATTTAAATATATGGGAAAAACTGTGCTTTGGCTTGGAACAAACTGTATGGAACTAAATATGAATTGCTAATTGCTTTTCTAAGGGTTTTCTATTGATTTATTTTATTTCCTTTTACTTAGAATTTGAATCAGCAAAGGGGGCATTTTGAGAAGCGTCAAAATATCAGAAAGCCACATAAACGTGTCATCAGTTACAAAAACATCTGATGTTATCCAGACACGCTGGGCTGGGTCGAGCCTCAGAGGGACAGTTTTAACGGTGCCAGGACAAAAGATATGATAAACAAATCTGACCATGATGTAAACATCTGAATGTTTATGGCGAGGCTGGGTCAGTGTGTTCTGGCTTGGGTGCACGGAAACTATGTCAGAGGGAAAAATAAAATGAAGCCAGCTTCTGGAGGGTTGAATTCTAATTCTAATCTCGGTTTTGTTTTGGGCAGTCTTCCCAATGTGCTTACGGGAAATTCTTATCATTTATAGAGAAACACTAGAAGCTCAGAAACCTAAAAGACAAAATCCTTGCTTTAAGGTTTCACCCTTTGACCAATAGGGGGTTTTCAGCTGACGTCACGCTCACGTGACTACTCTGCGCGTCCGCCGTATTGGGTGGCAGTCGTTTTGCACCGTTGACCCGCATTGTATTACGCCTTAGGCAGTATTGGAAGTGAACAATGGTGAAAACGTGTTTAATGGTTGGTTGCACGGCCCGTGGAGGTGGAGATCAACGCTCTTTCTTTCGCCTACCAGCCGTGATAGTGAATCAGTGCGAAAAAACAAAACAGCTCTCTGAACAACGCCGTCACCTATGGCTGACACGGATATCCAGGTCCGATTTGGACGGTGTTAAGATGGAATACGCCAGAGTCTGCGGTGCTCACTTTGTCACAGGTAAATTAACTGTTAAGTATTTAAAACATGTAAACCGTTGCTGTATTGTGGGCTGTAACAGCGCAACACATGATCGCCATGGGAAAAACATAGAAACGGGTTAATTTTCCACCGCTTTCCTGCCTGGAGGCGCAACCACGGAGAACAACTGTTATAGATAACAAAGAGTCGTCGGCTCGCTTGGATCGCGGCTGTAAGACGACCGAACATAACTTTCCACAGTATCCCGATGTCAATGAGAGTGTGTTCTAAACGTTTGAAACACATAGCAGTTAGTTAAAAGTACATTACATGCGTGAGTGGTTGTTAGCACTAACAGTTAGCAGCTACTAACAGTTAGCATGTGCCAGAGCCCGTCTGAGCACAGCTTACCTTTGTACGAGTTACTGTGTTCCCACTGTTTGCTGGCTTTATGATCTGCCGCTCCTGAACCCATCCATTCGTAAACTGTACATGAGGCTCCAAGGACTTGTAGCTTCAGAACTGTTCTGAAGTATAGGCGCTCACCCCACAAACAAGGTAGCCGAACACGTCCGATATGGAAAGTGACGTCCGCGCTACTTCCGGGTTACGCCGGTAGGCTTTTGCCGGCGTAAATACGGTAAATACAACTTAATTTTGCACTGGTCATTGTTCTGATTAAATAATTAAAGCCGCGAGCGGCGTCGAGCGGCCCTGCAGCCAAGCGCCTTCGCGCACCGCCGGCAGTCAGCCACCGCAGAAGCATGCGCCGCATTTGCGTCGGATTGTTTACATTTTTAACATCTTATTAAAACTCACCCGTCCACGTATGATGGCGATTTCCTTGATGTACATAACTTCGACATCTCGTACCCAACCAGATGTAAACTGGTTGTGAGCCTCTAGACCCTTGTAAGCTCTCATTTCCTCGAGAGTGTGCAGAGGGTTTTCACCGAACACCAGGTAATGCATGATGTCGCCGTGCTCTACATTTGGCCAATCATCAGGATTACGGCTAAACAAGGCACCGTGGAAGGCATAGGGGTCCATATGGTCGATCACGGAACATTTCCTCAGATAGACGTCCTTATCTGGTCGCTCTAGCGTGCTGGCGTACTTATCCATTCTCGATACGAAAATACGTGTAGGACAACTAGAGATAAGGAAGTGTACCACCCAATATGCCGGACCGGAAGTTGGCCAGTGACGTCAGTGAAAACCCCCTATTGAGATTTGGAAAGTTATATATGAATAAAAGTATTACTAACGGTAAATACACATGGTCAAAGGACCAAAAGAACTCAAAAGTTGTAATAAGTTAAAAATGTATGACATATTGGAAAAGACAATTTTTTTTTGTCTTTTTGTTTTTTTCTTTTTTTTCTTTTAGAGATGTTTCAAAAGAAAGGTGAGGAATAGATACCTTCCCAGGATCAGCAAGAGAAAAAACATCACGTTAAAGTGACACTAAGGGGACCAGAGTTTTAACTGCATGCTATTAACACTCTTGTTTTCTCTGAGTTATTGCTTTCAGATTAAAGGAGACGCCACCTTTCTGCCAACAGAAGATTCTGAGAAGACAGTGCTAGCAGTACGGTAAGGAGTCATAATTAGATTTGGACACTAAATTATACTAAGTTTTAACCAAGAGATCTTCCAGCGGAAGAAAGGTGGTGTCTTAAAAATGTTTGTTGCTTTCTGCTGTTAACAGCTCTATCTTTCTGCTTCCTTTTCTTTGCAAAGAAACCTGGTCAATATGATAGGAATGTGCTAACATAGAGATTTAGTCTCATTTTAGACATTCTCAGATGCGAGAGAATGCAGAACCACTGCCACAGTGACATGGAGGCTGATCCTTGGGACAAGGAGAAAAGGTGATGTCATTGACTTCAGCCTGATCCGTTTTTGAGTTTTATTTTGTCAGAGGCAGAGTTTGATTTATTTTTTATCCTTTTATTTCTTTATGTTTGTCATTTTAGAGGGAACACTGTAGTTTGTTTGTGACTGCTTTGCTGTAATTTCTTTTCAACCTATGGAGCGTTTCTTTGGCAAAAATGCTGGCAGAATTCATTCTGTTTGCAGGCGTGAGGACGGGAGGATGGACTTAAAGGGAAGGAGAATATTGTGCTGCTGATCTCTGACATTGGACTGAAAATGGATATTGAAGGACTATGACTGAGGCATCGGACAACCTTCGACAACAGACACAGATGAGTTCTGCAGACACGACTTCATGCGTTTCACTTCAGATTTTCCTGTACACAATAAAAAAAAAAAAAACACACATTAGAAACAAACACATCGGCGGATGCGCTTAGGAGAAAAATTTCAGATTAAAAGCAATCAAGATTATTATTAAACCCCTAGGATGTTAATTGTTTTAAGTCAGAGCTGTTATTAGCGAGCGATAACAGGGTCAAACGCATTCGGACAAAAGGTTCTGGTCTGGACACAAAGATGGTAGAAGCTCGCAAAGATAAGAAGGATTTTTCTAACAAAGTTTTATTTAAACCATCTAAAACATGTACAGGTATGTTTTGGAATTTTATTAGCCCCACAAGGGGTTTGACTAAGACAACAAGCTTCGTAAAATACATCATGCACGAGAAGAAATAGGGGACACCGCTAAACGAAATTCATTTTGCACCAAAATATTAAGTTACGTGATGAAAGCATAGAGCAGCTTAAGAAATCATGCTAAATCTAGAAAGGTTCGAGAACTTATGAATATAGGTGATTAAACCAAAGAGTGGGATACATAGAGGGACTGATTAAACGTAAAAGGAAAGTGGATAAGAACAATGTATGCAATTCAGATGATATGGGAAAAGTACATTTACATCAATAAGAGATAATTATGATCATGAAAAACTAGTGGGCGAAAAAGCTGAAGTAGGCATTACAGCAGCAGTTAATAGCATAAACGAATCAATGAACGAGTGAGCAAGCTAATTTTTTCAATATAAGCAGAATAAACTCTGAACCTTTTAAGCTACCTGTTGAAACGAAGGAGAAATTGCGAACACCACATTTACTGGGTATCTTGAAGTAAGTAGGATGTAATTAGGATGCCTGTAAAATCTGCCACTCCGGCAGACATCAATAAAATACCACAAAGGTTAAGGATTTAAACGGATAAAACTGCAAGGTTAGAATAATGCCTTATTCTACTAAATAACATGGGTAAATTAGGGATTAAAGCACCAGTGAAAATAGTTTGGAATTGTACGCAGTTACCTAAAAGGTTTGAGGAGACTTAACATCTCTCTTTTCGAACACAAAATAGCACAATAGTTGTCCTTTAACTAGATGTTAAAACATCCAGAAGGGAAAAAACACATAAACAGAGTTTAGCCAACTATTAACCTTGAGGTCTTTTAGACCAGGATAATCTAACGATCGTCTTCTTGCGTACATACAGAAAAGAAATGAGGTCAATTAGATTAGTTGGACGTTTGGTATCTGGTCAGGACAGCAGAAGCGACTCCTGGTCACAAGATGATGATAGGAGGATAAGAGCTTGAACATGATATCAAATGCATGAAGGTCGGCTCTGAGGAACATCAGAGCTGCAATGTCACCCGACAGTGAAACTCCTGCTGTGCTAAAAACATCTTGAACAGGACTATGCATGACTGCTTTGCTTCACAGGTGATGGAATTCAACTACAAGGTTTCACGAACATGACATGGAGAGGTTGGCGTTCAGGAAACGCACCTAGAACACACTCCTGGACTCTTAACAAAAGAATATTTGAAAAGGGGGATTCAACAATATGCAACTTGGGGTTAATGGGCTCTAAAGGGGGACACTTAAGAAGAGATAAACTGAAAGCCTGGGCTTACGACGAGGGACATTTCACAGACAGGGGGTTTGGACACCCAGGAATAGCTGCTGTGGTTTAAAAATGTCAAAGATTTGTCACAGGTGGTGGAGTGTTTCGATGACCCAGGCGCTTGGAACCAGGTTGGACCGAGGAGACGACGTCGTGTTCCCACAGGGATTACCTGTAACCTAACACTGACTGTGAACGTTTTTGTTTTTGGGTTTGCTGGGGTTGCCAAAAAGCATCGCAGATGACTTTCTCTATCCTGACCAGGTTCACGCTTAAAACAGAACAAAATTACAGAGACCTAAACAAACAAAGAATTCCTATAACATTCCTAAGAATTCCTATGATCCACAGATTAAAGTGCAGATAATAAGGCTAAACAAAGAATTAGAAGAAGGGCAAAACTTAATGCTGATCATTTACGAATGGGTGGTCAATATTTAAGAGGTTTCAAAGGAGCTGCACAATTTCTTCAATAATCACAACAGGCAGTGATTGATGAAACAATAAAGTAAATTCTAGAATGGGGAATTTTTAATCTGCTGGGGCATGACACGGGGCAAACATAAAGTAAGGATTTATAGATCACTGGGTGATATCAGTTAACAAAACACAGATCCTAAATTTGGAAAACTGTAGAAAAAGCAGCGGTAATAATAATGGATAAATGAAAATGTAAGAAAATCACTCGGAGTAATGTCTGCTTAAAGTTTTCAAGGGTAAACTAAACACATGAGACCCGAGAACAAGATATTTATTAAAAGGTTGCATTAGATGGGGTTAAAATTATGCTTGGATGTATTAACAATTAAACTAATGTTAGATGACTGAAACAGGTTTAAAGTCTCATAAAAACAATTCTATCTAGAGCAGTGTGGAGCAGTTACATGATCAGGGGGCGATGTTTTTAAAAGAAAAACAATGAATTACCGTTTTGCACAGCATACTACAGTTTAAAGGTTTGTTTCAAACAAGATTCAAACAGGGGGACATAAGGTGAGATCCTTACAATGAGAGACGTTCCACACAGGGGGTGTGGAGACCCCTGGGGCACGGCACCCAGGACGAGCTGTTGTGGTCTGAAGCTGTTGTGGACTTGACACAGCTGGTGGAACCAGATAGACGACGACGTGGTCCCACAGGTTACCTGACACCTAACACTGACTGTAAAGGGTTCTGGGTTTTCAGGGTTGCTGAAAACAGAAAGCTTCAGAGAACCTTAACCTTTCCTGACCAGGCACTCAGAATTTATAGATCAGATTACAGAGGCCTAGACAAATAGGAACGCAGAGACGCGTTCATCCAAGAACTTCTTAATCAAAGTCCTCAATCCTCAGTTTAAGAAGATAAATAAATAAATAATCACAATGTACACAATGTAAGGTTTACTTTATTATAGGATTAATTTGGGAACTAATTCTGATTTGCTTAAGTAGCTTTAGTTGCTCAACAATGTTAGAACGTTTTCAAAAGCTCTCCTGCTCACTGCTTTGTTTTGTAGAACCTTGGCATCCTTGAACAGTAACAGCATGGTATAAATATTTTGTCTTCTCTGTGCAGAACAGCACCTCACTTTCTTTCTTTTAAAAAAAAAGGAGAGAGAGAGAGAGAGAGAGAGAGAAAGAGGGAAAAGGCTTTCACATGGAAAGGCTTTCTTTTTCTCAGTTGGGTTTTCAAAATAAAACGGGAAATGACATGAAACGAATATGTTGATGAAATTATGTTGCAGAGAACTTCAACTGTCAGACAACAGCAGTTAAGACACACATTGAAAGCATTCTGTTAAGAATTATTATGCATTTACTGCAGATACATTTGAACTTAAAAATTACTCTTTTAACTAATAATTAAATTGCACAGCTCTGAGAGATAAATAATTGTGCACAGAAATATCTTGAATGTGAAAGTGGAAGGAGGATGTCTTAATAAATGACATGAATGGGGATTTTGATAAGAACACTAATTACACCTTGTTTCTGTTCCCCAATAGAAACAAGGACTCGTGTCTGCAGACCATCTTCACAAAGTGTTTTATTAGGGAGAAATGCAAAATAAAATGCTCAGTGCCCATCCAGAACTGAACATTAATTACCATCCAGCTCAATCGACCAGCCTGCGAGGAGGAACCAAGAAGAGGACTGGGGATGGAGAAGCCAGAGCACTGATTACTTATTCTTCAACGGGAGGAGTTGCCTGAAGAACCCTAGGCGCAATTTGATTAATTTCTGCCTTGTGCCCTGAATGGCCTGAAGGCTTTCTTAACTTGGCGTTCTTGACGTTTCGGATTCTTCTCACATTGTGTTACTGTTTCTTTAACTGCTCTGTTCCACTGACGTACATGTTTGATTTTTTTTGTGGTATGACATCTACACTGTGATGTTGCATTATGTTGATCAATATGGGTTTTATGGGGAAAAAAATGGAAACTGGTTGCTTCAGACACACAAAGCTCTATGGTTGATGCACCTTTTTGATTTGATATAGGAAGAACCAGGATCGGATTGGCTCTAAAGATCCTTTTAATATTAGCTGGAAATGTTAACACTTAGATTCAATACAGGGTTTTCTGGCTCAGATTGGCCAAGAGCAGATCTCCCTGGGAGGGGGGCCTTTCCAGTTTTTACTATCCCTGGGGGGGTAGCGTTTTCTGGGGTTCCCTTGCCCGCACTGAACCTCTCCTGCCTTTGCTCCTGGTGTTGTAAATTTGGAGTGGTGGATTATTGTCCATCGTAGGGGTGAGTGGAGAAAGGAGTAGGAGGGTATTCAGGGTGGGGAAGAGTAGACGGATTCGACCTTGGTTACTGAACAGGTTTTAGCTTATCTAGTCTAATATAATTTCAAAAAATGTGCACATAGGGACCTAAAACAGGCCTTACCTAATTAGATGAATCCTAAATTGTAGATAAAAGCTAAACCTTTGATCTTGTGTGTTAAAGCTCTATGAAGCATTAATGTTGGTCTGTACTAAAAGTTCCAGCACTGCCCGGTTCCAACACGGGAACCCTTTGGGTCCCACTTTACGAGTTTACAGAAATGGTTCCTCTGTGTTTTGTTCACATTTTCATTTGATGGGTCATCTTGTTTTGTCTTGATGCATCATCAAAAAAAAAAAAAAAAAAAAAAAAAAGAGGAATGTTATAAGAATTATTATTCTGGAGTCACTATGGCCTCACACCACTCGGACATAGGAGGCCTGGAGACCTGATGTCTGTGTATAAGTTCCACTGTTTGCCGAGTGCAAGGCTGAATGCTGCGTAGAATGATTATTGTCTATGATAGACTGTCTTTGTTATGTCTCAAACCAAGGCCACGGTGCAGTATTAGGGGAAGCTGGAAAGTGAGACGGACAGAGACAGGGCAGACGAAGACTGCAGCGGGACCGTGGGGTGTGATTACTTTCCATCTATGTGATCTCTGCTCTGTTTCTCAATAAAAGTGCTGGAACGTCATTACCGCCGTCTCTTCATTTAGTAAAGATGGGAACTCAGTTACTATTGTTTACAATTCCACCCAGAACTCCCATAACAACCTGACAAATGTTTATTTGCACGTTGATCGACTCATCAATCAGCATAAACCACCACTCTCATTCGGAATACAATTTCATTTTGATTGAGCTTAATCCGACCATAATATTCCCATTGGGTTGTTTATATGACATTTTTATTCCAATTGGCCCTTTATTCTGAATACTTTTGTCCATGTAAATGTACCTATTGTTGGAGTATAAACTATTTTATCTGAAAACAGAAATGATGACTCATAAGACAATACATTTTGAACTATAGAACTTTAATGAAAATCAGAAATGCAGTATCCTCTCACAAAACATATTTATCAAAAGTGCACATCAGAGCATGTGATTCCAGAGTAACATATCAAGTTCATCTTAGTGGTCTACAAACTTAATCATGAAGCAAAAGCTATGTTCCAAATACTGGCAGATTACAAAAACCATGAAGTGTTCTTTTGGTCATAGGATAAAAATGGACATCACTTGTTTATGGCAAGTCGTGGACTGTCAAACTATTTTCTTTTTACTGAAACAAATTTTCTGGAAAGTCTTATATTGAGTCATTAAAATGGACAACACATATTGCTTTAAATATGAATTCATCTTTTACGATGACATGGCTTTAAAACATGGAACAATAATAGAGATCTTACAGTTACACTTCGTGTGGAGTTTATGGGTTAGAGCTTCCAGTGCGTCTCAGTGTTCCCATTACATTTGCTTCCCATTAAATAGGGTGGAGCTATTGTGAAATTCCTGTTATGGCTGCATTTCCTTTAGTGACAAAGATTTTGCAGTTATTTGAGGAGAACTGAAGCTGCCTCTCTGATACAAGACACCACCTTTTGAATGTCGTCATCCTTCTGTTTGATGGAGACCACTACTCTGATGCTGGGGAGAAATAAGAAAACGGGATAGATGTTAGTGCCTTTCCGTTCATACTATTTCTAACCTTTTCTGAAAAGCTGATGATAAAGGAACTAAACTTGTATAACAGTTCTGTAGCCATACCAACCATTCAAAACCATTTTACACCAGTTAGGGCTTCATATTTGTGTCTCCGACCTGAGCACGTACTGAGACAGGTGTGCAGGTTTAAATCTCCCATATGCACACTGGAATTGACCCTACAACTTTATGATTTTAGGGAAGGCCAGTTTATTCATATAGCACTTTTTAGTTACAAGATGATTCAAAGTGCTGTACATGAACAGAAAAACATTACAGACATAGGAAAAACAAAGGAATAAGCTAAGTAAATTCTTGATTATAAAGTTATGGAACGTTATCAGGCAGTTCAGTGTGCTCTGTCCAGGTCACAGATGTATGGTGGCTGGGAAGTGAAACCAACAATACAAAATCAGAAACAAATTTGTGGAACACATGACTAGGTTTATGCGGTTTTATTTTTTGTGTGGTCAGTCCTTGAAGTTTTTAAGTGGCACAGAACAGACGGTTGGACCACATATGCAGCAGCAGTGCGTGCAATATTTTAATGAGGGTCGTAGACATTGCATAATGTATGTGACGGGGGAACGCGGCTTGACATAACACCGGCATCATTAAGTTTGCTCCCATTATCGCTCCCGGGTTAGCTTCGAAGATGACAGTCCTTCCTTTTCCGGTTGATTTTGTCATTTGCAAATTTGGTTCGTTAAATGTAGATTGGTTTCCTGAAATTGTAAATTTGTTTTCCAAAATATAAATTTGTTTTCTGAAATGTAAATTTGTTTCAGATTTTGTATTGTTGGTTTGAACGGCAACATTTGTTTGGGGCAGGCAGACTCTTGTTTTTCTGTCTGCCTTAAAGTCTCTCTGGTACATCTCAATGGCGATTCCAAAAAAGAAGCTTCCTCCGAGATTGCCCCCATTCTGCCAGCAAGTCGCAGCTGGCCTGCAGTTCTGCTTACACAGCATTTCAGTCAGAGTTCTGGTAGCGGACATATACCTCACATAGTTCAGGCAGCCTTGACATGGGTCAAACCAGCTGCAGACATAACCGCCAGCTCCAAAAAGCAGAGATCCTCTTATCATAAATCCAAATTTGAATACATTTTCAACATCCTCGACTGACAAAATGGACAGACACACGATCCTCCCCCCACCATGTGCCCAGCTGCATTTACAGTTTGGAAGATATGTAAAAAGAGGCTCCAAAAAAGATTGAAGATTGAAGAAGCAGGCAGGGAAACGGGGGAGGGAGAGGGAAAAGGAGAGGAGAGAAAAGAAAAGCGTCAAGAAATGACTTTTTTCCCTTCCCATTGAGCCACAGTCCCCCAAACATAATCAATGGAGACAGTTTTCAAGTTATTCTTTTCCCCTCAATTAATCCATCTGTTCTCAAATACATGCAGACCTTTCTGTTTCTTGATATTCCACTTATCTGAGATCGGGTTGCAGGGGCAGCAGATCCAGGGAGGAAACCCAAATATATATTTTCTTCAGAGACACTTTCCAACTAATTCTGAAGGATCCCAGAGTGTTTCTAATCTAGAAGCGATATATAGCCCCTCTAGTGTAATCTGGGTCTGCCACAGGGTCTCCTTTTAGTGGGACATAACCTTAAAACCGAAAGGTAGGTGTCAAGGAGGAATTCTGATCAAATGCCCAAACTAGCTCAAGAGGCTCAGTCTGATGAGGAGAAACTGTAGCCGCTTCCAGAGGATGGAGTTCCATCTCAAAGCCTGATCCCATTTATCCTATGGAGCGCCGTGCCTCCACAGTTCGGGCAAAGCCCATTGGAGCCCGGTTCCCATACGAGGACCTTTTCCCCACTGAGCTAGCCGCTTGGTCATTGCCCCTGGCCAAGGAACCACTTTCACCTTGGAGTAATTCACCTAAACCAGATGCCCCGTTGCCACAACCAGAAAAATTCTTTACTTTTAATGTGTTTTCACTGATTTATTTTTAAGTTGGGACCGAAGTAAAACAAAAAAAAAAGAGCTTATTGGCTAAGCTCCCGTAAGCAATTTTGAATCAATGCTATGCTGATCTGTTTTGGGTTACGGTCACAACAATATTTATTTCCAAAAGGGTTTTATAGACCGATGGAACATTAATGTTTGTTGTTTTTCCAGTCTGCTCATTACAAAGAATACAATTCTTCCAAATAGAGCTCAAAAGACCCTAAGTTAGTACCGAATGTCCGCTAGCATTAGTCACTATTAGCTTCCTGGATAACTTACTGCTATTTCCCAAGTAAACATTACGCCGTTTAAACCTAATGCTGGTCTTCTGGTTTAGATCCACCATCGTTTGATAGTGCTACGATCGTTAGTACAGCATTAATAGTGAACAATAACGTCGATTTAATGGTGTTTCATGTAACTTAAGGTTAACTCCTCAAGCTAATGTAAACAATGGCCACCGGATGTGCCCAAATACGTCACTTCCGGCCGATCATCCGCTACAGCGCCCTTTAGCTTCCCAAGTTACCGAGTTTAGTCTGATTTCCAAGAGAAATAATTACATTAATAAAATCAAGTGTCCTAAAGGTTATTGATTTTTATTTAGCAAATCATCCTTTAAAATGTCATTTCCTCAAACAATGTTTTGTCTAACTGGGGCATTGTGAATGGGATGAACACAAAATGTTGTTCTAAATTAGTTAAGCTAATTTAACCTCATTGCATATTCCTTAAGATGAACTTTGGTTCTCTAACTTGGATCTGCAGTGAACCCAAGATTCACTGAATCATTCTTATGATGATTTTCAACTACTACTTTTGATCTTTTTTGTGTACATAGTTCCTTAGTTTAACTTAATTTTGCTCTGTAGTTTTAGTTGAGTTTCACTAGCCTAATAGTGAGGATTTGTTGATTGAAATATAGTGTTAATACAGCATTCTACAGTGGTGTTCTATGGATGTTCATTTCTTTCTGTTCAAAAATTCTTATACTTTAGGAGAAGTTGTCATTCATTTATTCCATATGTGTGCAATTTGCCGTTAAAAGAATGCCAGTGCTCGAATCACTCTTTCAACTATTGTCCTAATATCAGCTGTTTGGGCTGATATTCACTAGACAATACCCAACTGACCGAGAGTTATTTATTAAACATTAAATAACTTAAAACATGCGCAATGGCACAACACAGTACTGGTCTTTCAATCTCAGTCAATTTGCCCCTGGAGACTGTAACAGGGGTCCTCGACAACATTGTTACTAGGACCACAGGGATACTCAAATCCTTCCACCATGTTAAGGTGGCAATTCTGTTACTGTCGTTTAGTACTAAATTATCAGTTTTATCTAATTTGTTTGTTGTGACTTGCTTCAATAGAAAGAACAGTGACTAGAGTATCTTACCTAGGAGTGGTAAGGAATCGCTCTTCTTTTTCCAAATACCGAGCAAGAGTCAAAGCAACCTTTCTTTCCAAACACTAGAAGAGAAAACAGTGAAACTTACTGACCAACTACACAGTTTGTAATTTATCAATTGGTTAAATTAAGATTGTTTTAAGTACATGGCAAAGATCTTCAAATTCAGTACATGGCAAAGATCTTCAAATTCAGTACATGGCAAAGATCTTCAAATTCAACATTCAAAGCATAATATTCAGTTTGCAAAGTCAGAGTATACATTTTTTACTTTTCTTGTTTATTTAAACAAACAAATCTCAGGATACAGTTGGACACCGGAATGTTTAATGAAACTGCCTCTTGGATTAAATTATAACAAGGTTAATGTAGGTGTCACCATCTCAAATTAAACGAAGCCATGACAACAAATTTAATTTTTCTGAGGTTTTGGAGGTATAATATGATCTGTTCTGCACTGTGTGAATGTCAAAAGTGAATACCAAAGGACCTGCTCAGGGGCGGTCAACATTGTTGCTTTGCTCAAAAGGTTGTCTTTCTACGAAATTCATAATCTCCAAACAGAGCACACCATCAACCAAACAGCCTTACCCCTCCCCTCAGCTGATGCAGCAGCTGTGTGTCGTTCTAGCATGTCTGACTTGAGACAGTCACAGAAGAAGCCTCGGAGCCTGAATATCCCATATTCAACCTCAAACTAACTTCACAACAGTTACTAAAAAGGGGAGCTGATATGTCTGAGGGTGGTCAAAAATACACAAAGGTTCCACTCATTCCAGAAGGATGAGAGAATCACAGAAGAGTGGCTGAAGTTAATGTATGGGGACTTTATTGAAGATGTTTTCCTGTGGGGGAATTCAAGTCAGGGTTTTCGAACAAAAGGATTAAAAAAACAACTTCTGTACCAACACAGAAGGTGGTGACCACAATGCTGTCATTTAATTTTTTATTTATTTTTTGGCTTTATTAGATTTTATTCTTCATGTTCAATGGACACAAAAACGGCAAAGTAGAAGAGAAAAAAGGTAGAAAAAAGATGAGACAAAATGCTAAAAGGAGAAGAAAAGGAGAGAACAAGATGACATCCTCGGAGTCTGCTTTTACACCTGTGAAGAGAGATAAAAAGAACACCAGAACAAACCAATCAAGTATTACGGGTACAAACAGCCAATGCCTTGATACCATCACTGAAAAATACAGTGTTATTTAATACGAGATGTACAGTATAAAGTGACAGCTAAAATGAATGATAGGGGTTTTCTGTATAGATGTGAATTTTTTAAGCACCTCAATCCAAGCACCTGAGGGCGTTTCTGAGAGTGCACGTGTATGTAAAGTTTATCCATAAGAAAAATGCTCAATAGTGGTTGTAAGGAGCCAAAGGCCCGCCCCCCAAAGTGCCGAGGCAGACATCGGAGAAACCAGATGCCCGAAAGGAACCCCAGAGCAAAGGTGACCAAGACGGACCAACACAGGGATACCTGCCTCCACCATCCCAGGAAAGAGCAGAGAGGTGCCCCATGAAACCCCCCAAAAGCCATACTGCCGAAGCTCCCAGGAACTGCGGCGACGGGCCCTTGGGCTCCGGCGAAAGCCAGCTATGCCGGAGCGGATCCAGCCATAGATCCAGAGACCCGAGTCCCTGGGACGAAATAGGCTTTCGCTCTGGATAAGGAACAGCTGTTGGACCGGGCTCATCGCTCCCCACAGCCCAAACCAAAGCCCGGGGAGCGGCCTCGCCCCATAACTGTCCATCTACACTACTATGCGGACTATGTCGACATTTTGCAACGTGGCAAGACCACGGGCATAGATATCTCCGTGTATCCCGACCTCAGAGCGCGGACGGCTCGGGACGCCTTTAACAATGCCGGTCGCCAGCTTAAGGAGATCCCAGACATTCATTTTGACTTTGTATATCCAGCTCGTCTAAAGCCGGGCGTACACTGTACGAGTTTTTCAGTCGTGATACTTACATACATCTCAAACTGTGCGACGGAACCGCGGTGTTTAAAAAGTTCACCGCTCACGATCTGTGCAGTGCGATGCTCGAACGCGACCGGAGTGCTCACACTGTACATCGTGTCCCCTCTGGGACCGCTCGCTGTGGTGGCAGAGGCAGGCGAGCGACGGTGGGTGACAGGGACCCAGAGCAGGGGGTCAAGCCCAGCTCTGGCGAGGCCCGCAGGAGGCACCGGGCGTTGGGGGAACAGAGGGGAGAGAGGAGGGACGAGACGCACCGGCGGCCGCGTAGCACGGCAGGTCGCCCGCCCCCGCGAGCGGAGGAGTGCTGAAACGGGCGGCCAGCGCAGCACGCGGACCGGAGCGCTGGCCTCTCCGCGGGTCCCGGGCCGGGCGGAGGTCGCTTCAGGGACGCCCGCTCCCCTCCCTCCGCTGGCGGGGACGGAGAGGAGGGGAGGGCGCCCCCTCGTAGCTCTGCTTGAACAGCAGGATGCGCTCACGAAAACCTCACGACAGCCGACTGAATTTCAAACATGTTTGATTTTCACCGACCGTCCGATTCCTGATCGGCAGGTAGTCGTGAGAAGCCAGTCCCCCCTCCTCCTCCCCTGTACGATCAAGCTGAAATTCGGCCCGATTCAAAAAATGCTCGCACGACTGAAGAATCGGCCCGAAAAGGGGAAAAACTCGTACAGTGTACGCCCGGCTTAAGGGTCACCAGCAACAGTGTCACAAAGGAATTCACCTCTCCTGCTGAAGTTGTGGTATTTGTTGTAGACTTATTATTTTGTTATTTTACTGTGGTGCTGCAGAATTTGCCAATCCTCTAAATATTTTTCAAGTTTTACAAAATTTTCTTATCTTTTATTTAAATGTGCAATTCTTCTCCTTAGACTTTAAATTGCTGACATATTGCAGCACTTTGTAGTTTTCTGAACGCACTTTGGTTGAGTTACTATTACTCTTCCTTTCTATAATTTTATTATAGCTTTCTTTAGTTTACACAATATCACATGGTGTTGTTAATAATGAAAATGTATTATATACCCTGCTGCTAGTTTGTTCACGCATTCAATGATGTTTGGCAGGAGCTTATGTTGAGCTTAAGTAGTAGTTATATGTTAGATATTTACTTTTGGGTTTATAGCCCTGAGTTTACCTTTTTGAATTTTGACTCCTAATGGAGTTAGCACTGGGTAAATCTCTTTTTCAAGGGAGTCCTGGCCAAGAGGCAGTAAAGTTGATGACATATTGAACAGAGATACATAAAAT
This sequence comes from Fundulus diaphanus, assembly GCA_037039145.1. Lineage (NCBI taxonomy): Eukaryota > Metazoa > Chordata > Actinopteri > Cyprinodontiformes > Fundulidae > Fundulus > Fundulus diaphanus. The sequence continues at coordinate 46,833,895 of CM073141.1, forward strand.
TAAATGACAGGTACATAAAAAGCATATCAAGTAAAACAATAACAGAAAATTTAAGCTGTTTCAAATTCTTTCACTTTCAACTTAAAAGCATTTAAGGATAAAATCTCAGTCAACTTCCAGTCTCTTTGTAAAAGATTGCACGCACAAGGAGCTGCGTAGCTAAAGGCTTTCTTCCCTAGCTCTGTGTGGGCAAAAGGAAAAGTGATCAACAACTGATCGTTGGATCTCAGAGCATAAAAGGCCATGCTTTTCTGTGTAAGTAAGGTACAAATGTAAGAGGGCAGTAATTCAAGAAGGGCCTTGTAAATAAAAGTGTACCAATGACACTCCCTCCTTGTAGAGAGGGAAGGCCATCCCAGCTGAGTACAGCCATGATGTGTCATGGCTCTATAGTTTGTGATGAACCTTAATGAAGCATGGTAAACAGAGTCAACATTTGAAGACATGAAGAAGTAGCATTCTTATAAAAAAGGTCACTATAATCTAAGACCGATAAAAACGTGACAGAGACGAGGTGCTTTTTTACTCCAATCATCAGTCATCCTGATCAGTAGGTCACTTCAATTTAGTGCCTAATGTCTCTTCTGACAATGATGGTAGGTACTTCTGGTACCTTATTGCGGGTTCCTGTTTCACATCGGGAGGCACTAGGTGAACTGGAACTTCCATAAACTAGTCAGGAACTCACTATTGGCCTGAAAAATATGCAAAACAATAAAGCTCCGGGTCCGTATGAATTCACAGTAGAATTTTATAGGGCATTTTTTATACCAAACTTATTCCATTACTGTACTCAGTTTATGTTGAATCTCTGGCTAATGGATCTTTGCCTCTCACTTTGAGATCCAGAACTTTGTACATCATATAGGCCTTTCTCTTTAATGAATGTTGATACAAAAATTCTTACAAAGGCTCTAGCTCGCCGCCTAGAGAAGGTTCTTCCATTTATTATCTCTGAAGAACAAACCGGATTTATAAAGGGACGGCAGCTTTTCTATAACATCCGCACTCTTTTTAATATTATTTACCCTGGCGAAAATGCTGTCATGCCTGAAGCTGTAATATCGGTCGACACAGAGAAAGTGTTTGACAGAGTTGAATGGGATTGTTTGTTTGTGGTTTTTGTTAAGTTCGGATTTGATAACGGGTTTATATCCTGGATACGCCTTCTCTACACTTCACTATGAGCCAGTATCACCACTAATAGTGTTCAGTCTGATTGTTTTCTTCTGAACATAGGATGCAGGCAGGGCTACCGTCTGTCTGTGCTATTGTTTGCGCTTGCCATTGAGCCTCTGTCCATTTACTTAAGAACTTCTAATACTTTTAATGGCGTCACCCGCTTCCATACTGAATTTAAATTGTCGTTATACGCTGAGGACCTATTATTGTATCTTTCAGACCCTGTTCATGCTGGTCCAGCAATTATTTTGTTCGTTCATCGGTTTGGTTAATTTTCCAGGTATAAGTTCAACGTTGCTAAGAGTGGTGCTTTCCTGTCAACACCCTAGCGCTGAATCTCTTGCAGTCCGATATTCCTTTTAGGCTGAGCTCTGTTGGGTTAAAATACTTGGGGGGGGGGGGGGGTGCTAACTAGAACCTGGAAATCTCTCTACTCCACTAATTTTTCCCTCCTATTGACTGAACTTAAAGCAGACTTTCTGGGATGGGGTTCCCTTCCTCTCATCAGGATTGGGAAGATCAATGTCATTAAGATGAAAGTCCTGCCAAAGTTTTTGTTCCTATTTCAATGCCTACCTTTATTTTTACCCAAGACGTTCTTTAAAACTGTTAATCAGACCATCTCTGACTTTTTATGGAAAGGTAAAGTACCCAAGATTTGTACGTTTAATGGCAGCCTTTCCCTACCTAACTTCCATACTTAATACTGGGTAACTAACATTTGTAAAATTGTATTTTGGTCGAAGTCTTCAATGGTGCCTTGGTGTCGTCTGGAAGCACGATCATGTCCTTGGTCTTCTCTGTCGGAACTTTTAACTGGCCCACTCCCAACCAAACCCTCTGGCTTTACTACCACCCCAGTGGTTAGATCTACCCTAAAACTATGGTCTCAGTTCAGGAAACAGTTTAAATTGGATTCAGCCTCACCTCTGGCCCCATTACTGAGAAACCATTTCTTCAAACCTACATTTCCTGACTCCACTTTTACTCAGTGGCACAATAAAGGCATTAAATGTTTTAAAGATCTCTATATGGGTGGGTTCTTTTGCACTTTTACACATCTCTTTTACACTCGTTAAGGAAAACTCTTCCCCACCTTCTCATCTTTTTAGATATTTTTAGGTAAGAAACTGCACTAAGTCTTTGTTTCCCACTTTCCCACATCTTCCTCCCATGCTGATTTGTGATGAATTTCTCGATTTATACCCCTCTCAGAATAACTGGTCTTTAAGATTTATAACACCATGTTATTGATGCCCCCACTATGATGCAGACAAAGGATGCCTGGGAACATGAGTTGGGTCTGCCCCTTGATAATAAGTGGTGGGATTCTAAAATGAACACTATCAATAGGACTTCCATATGTGCCAGTTTAGATATCATTATTCCAAAGCTAGTTTGTCATAGATATTTCCAAACTCAGTGGATACTTGTGATAGATGTGGCGGCTCACCACGTTACCTTACACATATGTTCTTCTTTTGTCCACCTCATTTACATTTTTGGCAGGTTTATTTTGACACAGTGTCAAAGGCATTTTCAAAACCTATTAATGTCTCTCCACATTTGGCAATCTTTGGTCTTCCTGTTAACCTTGGCTGCTATTCAGCCGACCAACTGGATGGTTCTGGCCTTTACCTCTTTAATTGCTAGATCCCATGTTCTTAATAGGGGGTTTTCACTGACGTCACTGGCCAACATCCGGTCCGCCATATTGGGTGGTACACTTCCTTATCTCTAGTTGTCGTACACGTATTTTCATATCGAGAATGGATAAGTACGCCAGCACGCTAGAGCGACCAGATAAGGACGTCTATCTGAGGAAATGTTCCGTGATCGACCATATGGACCCCTATGCCTTCCACGGTGCCTTGTTTAGCCGTAATCCTGATGATTGGCCAAATGTAGAGCACGGCGACATCGTGCATTACCTGGTGTTCGGTGAAAACCCTCTGCACACTCTCGAGGAAATGAGAGCTTACAAGGGTCTAGAGGCGCACAACCAGTTCACATCTGGTTGGGTACGAGATGTCGAAGTTATGTACATCAAGGAAATCGCCATCATACGTGGACGGGTGAGTTTTAATAAGATCTTAAAAATGTAAACAATCCGACGCAAATGCGGCGCATGCTTCTGCGGTGGCTGACTGCCGGCGGTGCGCGAAGGCGCTTGGCTGCAGGGCCGCTCGACGCCGCTCGCGGCTTTAATTATTTAATCAGAACAATGACCAGTGCAAAATTAAGTTGTATTTACCGTATTTACGCCGGTAAAAGTCTACCGGCGTAACCCGGAAGTAGCGCGGACGTCACTGTCCATATCGGTCTCATGTGCAGTTTACGAATGGATGGGTTCAGGAGCGGCAGATCATAAAGCCAGCAAACAGTGGGAACACAGTAACTCGTACAAAGGTAAGCTGCGCTCAGACGGGCTCTGGCACATGCTAACTGTTAGTAGCTGCTAACTGTTAGTGCTAACAACCACTCACGCATGTAATGTACTTTTAACTAACTGCTATGTGTTTCAAACGTTTAGAACACACTCTCATTGACATCGGGATACTGTGGAAAGTTATGTTCGGTCGTCTTACAGCCGCGATCCAAGCGAGCCGACGACTCTTTGTTATCTATAACAGTTGTTCTCCGTGGTTGCGCCTCCAGGCAGGAAAGCGGTGGAAAATTAACCCGTTTCTATGTTTTTCCCATGGCGATCATGTGTTGCGCTGTTACAGCCCACAATACAGCAACGGTTTACATGTTTTACATACTTAACAGTTAATTACCTGTGACAAAGTGAGCACCGCAGACTCTGGCGTATTCCAGCTTAACACCGTCCAAATCGGACCTGGATATCCGTGTCAGCCATAGGTGACGGCGTTGTTCAGAGAGCTGTTTTGTTTTTTCACACTGATTCACTATCACGGCTGGTAGGCGAAAGAAAGAGCGTTGATCTCCACCTCCACGGGCCGTGCAACCAACCATTAAACACGTTTTCACCATTGTTCACTTCCAATACTGCCTAAGGCGTAATACAATGCGGGTCAACGGTGCGAAACGACTACCACCCAATATGGCGGACGCGCAGAGTAGTCACGTGAGCGTGACGTCAGCTGAAAACCCCCTATTGGAAATCTCCTCAACCCCCCTGCCCCACACAGTGGATGAAGGAAGTTATGTCCTTTTTGAAAATTGAGAAAATAGATATTCAAGTACAGCTGTCCAAATAAATTTAATAGAAAATGGCAACTATTTTTGGGCTTTGCTGAGTCGACTTGAGATTTGCCCAACCCTCCCCCTTCTTTTTATTTTATTTATTTACTTTGATTAATTATTCTTCTTTTAATTATTATCATTATTATTATTATTATTATTATTATTATTGTTGTTGTTTAGTGTCTCCTGTTATTATTCTCTTTGTTTAGGCAATTTGATTATTCTTGTGTGTGTGTGTGTGTGTGTGTGTGTGTGTGTGTGTGTGTGTGTGTGTGTGTGTGTGTGTGTGTGGTCTGATGTCATGTATGTCAGGAAAACAACATGATGAAACTGTGTATGTTTTGCATTTGTAATACTGTATTTTAATGTTATACAACGTTCTCTAATAAAACATATTAAACAGAAACCAGCTGAACCCATGCACTGCAAAGGAGTAACTGCAGCTGATAACGCCAGCGAAGCACAGTGTTCCAGAAACAAACAGCAGGTGTAGCGCTCAAAAACCAACCGAATTGGTTGAAAAATGGTCCTTACGATCTCAGATAAGCAGATCCCAAAAACTAACAGCTGACATGACACAGGAGTAAGAAAGATGCACACCGCAACCTGCCCAAATATAAAGGCGTCCGCCCCACCAGTCAATCAGTGGTGCGCTCCCATCAGCACCTGGTGCACACAGAGGGACCGTGAAATACCATCTCACCATAATTGCAAAATAGAACAAAATAACTTGGTTTATTATTATTTTGTTTACAGTTCAGCTTGGATTTCATTTTGTGCGCTGCATAGATTTGCTTTGCTCGCTGAATCCAGATGCACTGCACGCTGCTTCAAGGGAACTGTGATACTGAACCCACCCCAACACCATCATTCAAGCAACTCCCACACCACATAAGACGATAGACACCCAGACTGGGTTCACCCCCAACCCCCCTCCTACCCATCCTCCACCAGCAGAATGCACTCCCTGAAGGGGAGAGCATCTGCCATGAGGTGTTAATGTCCATACCCCCTCCAGTGGGTCCTTGACAGACCCCAAGAACCGCCAGCAGACGAGATGCCCCGGGTAGGGCCAGACATCTGGGCATGTACTGGCCCAAACCCCCAGCAACATACACCACTGGACCCAAGCCCCCACCAGGACACCCACCTAGGGCGATACACCCCAGGAACCCTGAGCCCCTAACTCACCCCAGACCCACCCAGGAGCAGCACAGCTATCAGGCCAGTAAAGCACGTCCGTCGGCATGGACACCACAACCACACACCCCCACCCCATAGAGCATTGCAAGTAGCTGTCGGAGGCGCCCCGAGGCTCCCAAAACCCCACCCCAGTGGGGGCCAAAGACCCTGGCGCCGAACCCACCAGACACCCCACTCAGGGCATCCCCCAGACCCCCCAAGGCATCCACCAAATCAGCCACCACACCCCACAGGACACATCCAATAGCCCTCCATTCCCACTGGGTTTGATCCAATTCATTTTATTTATATAGCGCCAATTCACAACATGTCATCTCAAGGGACTCTACAAAGTCAAATTCAATCAAATCATACAGATTTCTCAAAAAGTCTCCTATCTAAGGAAAACCAGCAGATTGCATCAAGTCTTGACAAGCAGCCTTCACTCATGAAAGAGCGTAGAGCCACAGTGGACAGTTGTCTGCATTGTTGATGACTTTGCAGCAATCCCTCATAACGACTGGGGGTTAGAGAAGACAGAGCAGACACAAAAAGCACAGAAGCACACATTGAATCCTTTGTATGTTATATGGCAATAGAGGATGATCTGCCTCCCCTGAATGATGACTAACAGAACACCAGACCGGGTGTACCTACTATGAAGAGAAAAATGACAGAACAAAAAGTTAAAAGTTGAAATAACAACAAACAATGCAAATTGGAGAACAGTAGGAGAACACAGTAGAGTAAGAAAAATAGACCTTGATGTCCTCCAGCAGCCTAAGCCTATAGCAGAACTACAGAGATAGCCCAGGGCAACCTAAGCTACTCTAAGCTTTGTCAAAAAGGAAAGTTTTAAGCCTAGTCTCAAAAGTAGACAGGATTTGTGTCTCACGGATCAAAACTGGGAGTTGTTTCCACAGAATAGGAGCCTGATAACTAAATGGTCTGCCTCCCATTATAATTTTAGAGACGCTAGGAACCACCGGTAGATCTGCAGTCTGAGAACGAAGCGCTCTTTTAGGAACATATGGGATAATAAGATCTCAGATATATGAAAGAGCTTGATTATTAAGGGATTTATACATGAGAAGGTGCCTTTTAAATTCAACTCTTGATTTAACAGGAAGCCAATGAAGGGAAGCTAAAATAGGAGAAATATAATCCCTCTCTTTGATTTTCATCAGAAGTCTTGCTGCAGCGTTTTGGATCAGCTGAAGGCTTCGAACTGCATTTTGTGGACTTCCTTATAGTAAAGAATTACAATAGTCCAGCCTTGAAGTAACAAATGCATGGACTAGTTTTTAGGGGATGGAGCCCATCAAAGGAGACCAGAGAGATCGATCTGATGTGCAGGCAGATGCTGTCTCAAGACTATATATATAATCCTGCAAAAGATCTCTATACTGATAGATACTGAGCATTTTTTTTGGTTTTCCAATTCATGAGGATAGTTTTCTTAGCAAAAGTTTGCATGGCACTGAAAGCCTTGCAAACAGATTTTTTTTTTGCAAAGTGCTTTCATTCAAGTTACCCAGCAAGCAAACTGAGGGGAAAGGTGAAATATTACAACTCGGACACATTGACAAGTCTTCACATATCTGACCCCAGAACCTCTGAACAGGTGTACATAACGCTGGTGAAGAGTCTCAGTCATCCAGGTCATGGGCATTCCAAAAAAAGTAAAAAACAAAGCAACTGGACTTGTTTTTCGTAGTTGAAGACGTTTCGCTTCCTCTGAAGCGAAACGTCTTCAACTACGAAAAACAAGTCCAGTTGCTTTGTTTTTTACTTTTTTTGGAATGCCCATGACCTGGATGACTGAGAAAAACAAATTTAGACAATGTTGGGGGGTTTAGATCAAGGAACTCTAATCCATTTGATAGCATTTGTATATCAACTTTATTGATCTTAAATAAAAAAATGTATTATAGATTTAATTTGTTGATATTCTAAGGATTTATTTTTGTCAATATCATATTGTATATTTAATCTATCAAATCTGATAAACCTAGTTCCTTCAAATATATATTCCAGGTATTCAATACCTTTACTTTTGCAATAAGGAAAGTCTCTCTTGTTATTTTTTTGTTGGATGTTAGGATTATTCCAGATGGGAGTATGGCTGCACGGGATAAGTGATGACCACGTCATCTTAAGAAACTCCCACCATGCTGCCAGAGAAGAGCTGATGTTGATATTTTTAAAGCATTGCATGCCGTTTTATGTTTGAGCTAATAAATGGCAAATCAGAGATCTTGATATCATCACATATTTTCTGCTCAGTATCTAGCCAGGGCTTATCTAAGGGATTATGTTTTAACTATTTTGAGATGTACTGTAATCTATTTGCAAGGAGTAATGATGGAAATAAGGCAGATCTGAACCTCCTGTTTCTTTAGTCTTCTGTAGTGTTTTTAAGATAATACGTGCGTTTTATCTTTCCAAAGAAATTTAGAGATGGAGGAGTCCAGAGATATAAACCAGTGATTTGGGATCGTTGAGAATAACTAATTAATTCTAGGTAAAACCATTTTAATTGAAGCAACCCTTCCCATAAGTGAAATTGGTAGAGATTTCCACTTTACAAGATCATCTTCTATATTCTTTAAGAGGGAGATGTGGTTAAATTTTGTTAAACCCGACAATTTATGCGACACATCAATACCTAAATATTTAATACTCCCTGACTAGTTTTCTATCTAAGGGGTTCTGTCAAGAGCAGTTAATCGCCAGACCATTTCATAGAATAATCTGAAAGTCGACAGACAGACAGACAGACGTTACACTTTCTACACTACACACTTCTGATTGTTGCTGCTAGCGGTTCAATAAAAATAGCAAACAGTGAGGGGGAAAGCGGGCATCCTTGCCTGGTGCCCCTCTGGAGACAAACACTGGAAGGTGTTTGGTTATTTGTGTGTACATAGTTCCTTAGCTTCTTTTGATCCATTTTTTTCTTAGTAGTTTAGCAAAGTTTCACTAGCCTAGTAGACAGGATTTGTTGAGTAAATTATAGTGTTAATTCAGATAAACAGCATTGTATAGTGGTATTCTCTGGACGTTCATTTATTGAACTTGAAGTTCAATAAATTAACTTAAAGAGAAGTTGTCCCTCATTTATTCTGTGTGCAGAGTTTGCTGTTAAAAGAATGCCAGTGCTTGAATCACCTTTTCAACTATTGTCCTAATATCCGCTGTTTGGGGTCATATTCATTGGACAATATGTAACAGACCAAGGGTTATTTAAGAAATATTAAATAACTTGATGTTATTTACATCCAAGATGTGCGTAATGGCACATCTTGGATGTAGCTGAAACATAAGACTTACATAATCTACAATGAAGCGGAGAAGTTGCATGTCAGAGACTCTGGAGCCTGAACTTTTGTCCAGTTGTAGATGAAAAGCTGGAGCAAATGGTTCTCCTACTAACTTCAGACCTGGAATTCTGTCAAAGATGAAAAAACAAAGCATTAAATTCAGGAGGTTCCTTATAGAAAATATCAGTTAGAGTCCTGATAGTTTTCAGCCTCATGTTTTTTTCCATTTGTAGCTCTCCGGGAAATTATGTTTGCAGGCTTAGTTTTGGTTTCATCAATAGGAGGGGAGCTTGTTTGGAAACAGATACTACAAAAAGTGTACACATCCTTGATAATATCCCATATTTTTGTAATGTAAAAACCGTAATCAATCATCTCAACTTTTTCTATTGTTGTGACAAAATGCTGTACATCTGAAATACAAAATAAAAAATAAGAAAACTATACTGCCAAAAGTATCGGGTTCTTCAAGCTATCCTTGTATAATTCGAGGATAGACCTTTCCTTTTCCAACATGACTGTACCCCTCAAGAGAAAAGTTCATGGATGAGCAAGTTTGGTTTGGTAGAACTTGAGTCGTCTGTACAGTGTTCAGCACTAAGACAAGCTTAAAACTAATATTACAAATTAAATAAGTTCAAATAAAAATGTAAAAAATTGCATGGTGACGTTAAAGTATGACCCTCAGTTTCTACAGTTTATGTGCTAAAAATAATTATCCTGCGGTGTGTTACACTTCAAAAAACTGTAGCTCACAAACTCCAGTGCATGTATTCACATAGAATCCTAAAAGTAATTCTTAGTGATGTACCTTTTACCTTTTTTTTTTACCTTGGTAAGATATTCACAAAGCACCCTAGAACTTAAAGGTATACTATGCAACCGGGGTTGATTTTCCAGCGAGGCTCCCCCCAGAGGGCGAAAGTAAAAGTGCACTGTCGTAAATATGCTCAGCTGTTCTCCTGGTTTGTCCGTCAAGCCAGGCGCGGTTGTTTTGAGCTTAACAGTGTTTCCCGCAGGAATTTGGTTATGCGAGGCGGGGGGTTGTTGGACGACACGTTGTCCGCGGCTGGGGGGGGGGGGGGGGGGAGAGACGACGACACGTTGTCCGCGGACCGACTCGCGGAGCGGGGGGTATCCATGTGTTTTTTCCCTGCCATTCACGCACGCGCGAAAGCAACAACAAACCGCGTGATAACATCACTTTTTTTTTTTTTTTTGGGAATGTTGGCGAGGCGGTAGCGTGAGTTTGGCGAGGCGAAGATAGCGCTGCGGGAAACCCTGGCAGACAGGCGAATGCAACGAATACAAAAGTCGAAAAAACGGCAGTACAAACAATGACTAACACAGTGAAAGTATGAACATGCACACAGAGAGAGAGAAACCATTCCAATGCAGTGTTTCCCCTAGGAATTTGGGACGACCGGCGGAGCGGGGGGGGGAGACAAACTTTGCACCGCTGACCGGCTGAGCGGAGCGGGGGGGAGACAAACTTTGCGCCGCTGAGCAGAGCGGAGCGGGGGGGAGACAAACTTTTCACCGCTGACCGGCGGAGCGGAGCGGGGGGGAGACAAACTTTGCACCGCTGAGCGGCTGAGCAGAGCGGGGGGGAGACAAACTTTGCACCGCTGACCGGCTGGGCGGAGCGGGGGGGAGACAAACTTTGCACCGCTGACCGGCTGAGCGGAGCGGCGGGCATATCGAGTTAGTTTTATTTTTTTATTATTATTTTTTTGGAATGTCGGCGAGGCGGTAGCGTGAGGGAAACCCTACAATGTTACTTACAATCGCATCAGCAGAAACGCGAGGTCCGCGTCAGCCTTGCAGCCTTCTATGTTCACCCGTGTACGACTCCTCTCTCTGTCCAGAGCCCTTTTCCTCTTTCTTGCCTGCTCCGACATGGGCTTTCGCTGTTTTATCGCTGGTTCCGCCATGATAACTGCACAAATATCGCCACTGCGCTACCAACGAGCATGCCTTTCACTGCGGGCGTGTAGCAGTTCTCGCCGTAAAGCAAGACCGACTCTCGCGATCTTGCACGAGATTCTGAGCCTGTGGGCGCGGGCCGAGGGCTCCTGCAATTGCAAGTGCGGTATTTCCCCCACAGACCACCAGGGCGGCCGAGAAAACCTTAGTTCAACCTGAAATGACTCATTTAATCATCCAAAACGGTATGGAACATATTAATTAACTGAAAAATGTTGCATAGTATGCCTTTAAAAGAGCTCTTAACGTGAAAAAAATGACAGGAGTAGTGAGGTGTAATTTTAGCAACCCTAAGGCTCCATCCAAATACGTCTAATTATGGCTCCTAGCATTTGCTCCTTGGCCTTGCATGGGGTCAACAGTAAGAACACTGTTGTGGGGAGGAAAGGAGTTTCGGACTGCTGTGCTGACTTTGGACAGGCTTTAAAGGGGCCATGACAACAAATACAACTTTTCTGAGGTTTTGGGGGTATAATATGATCAGCTGTGCACTGATGAGGCCGTGTGAATGTCAAAAAGGGTCAGAACAGCATATGGGTTCTCTTTCTACTTAAATCATATTCTCCAATCAGAGCACACCATCAAGCAAACAGTCTTCCCCCTCCCCTCAGCTGATGCACCGGCCTTTAATTGCACTAGCATGTCTGACTGCTCCACTTGAGAGGAGGAAGGCAGAGAAGCATGCAGACAACAGCCCCAGATCAGCCTCTCTGTATCGGCTTGAAGAGGAGCCAGACGCAGCGGAGCACGAATATTCAATATTTAACCTCAAATTAACTTCACAGCGGTTACTAAAAGGGGGAGCTGATATGTCCTAAAATGCAAGAAGGTTCCACTCTCTTCCAAAGGATCACAGAAGACTGTGAGAGAATCACAGAAGACTGGCTGATGTTTATTTATGGGGACTTTACTGAAGACTTCCTTGAACGTGGGTGAATTCATGTCAGGGTTTTCGAACAAAGGGATAAAAAAAAAAAAAATAACAACAGAGAGAGTGACGACCGAAATACTGTCATTACCCATAAGTTTATGTCATTTCTAAATGCTGTCAAATGTAAGGAATTTGTTTGTAACTGAAAAATATGGCTGACGCCAAACCGCAGCCAGTGGTATGATTTTCCTGTCGCGGCGGGGGGAGTCAGCTCACCCGAGTCAGCTCTGATACGGAGCCAGCAGCAAGCTGAAGCTGGCTTCTTTCACAGTCATGACACAACCCAGCCAGCTCTACGGTCTATGTGGCTATTTATTTTGGTCCCACCGTGTTGAATCGCGCCGCCAGGTTAAAGCCTTTGGTCAGCTTGGCCTCTCTTGTCCGACATCCTGCAACACAAACACCTCCACCAGCCATAATAATGGATTTTTGTGTGTGTTGCACCGAGAAGAGCGGTGTGGATGGAGGGGGAGAAGTGGTGTTGGGGGGCCGAGTTTGACCGGTTTTCCAAATATGGTTGTAACCAATCAGAGTGAAGGCAACTAGGTAGAGCCGCATATCATTACCGCACTCAACCCTTTTACTGAGGAGGGATATTTGGCCTGACAAAACAACAAGCAGACATTTATTTATTTCAGCTTATTAATAATTTGTATCAATATCAACTACATGAAATGTCATGGCACCTTTAACTCCGACATAATTATGTGACAGAAATGTACATGGATGGTGCGAGTCAAATCCAGGCCTACAGCCTTCCGAAAATGAACTAAAAAGTGTGCACTCTCTTCTCTCTGGACATTTTTGTTCATCTTCGTGAGTTGGATTGTGCTTAAACGTCATGCCAAACAAAGGATCGGGGATTCCTTACAGCTCCTTAGCGCCGGTAAGGGATATTGTGAGGTTCCTATGCTAAAGTAGTTGCAAGAGGAAGTATACAGACTCCTTTTCCTACCTTCTTCCTCACTGACCGCACTATTCTTACAGGACTGATCATGGTGACCGCTGAGACTTCCGTATTGGCTTAAGAGTCCTAACACAAAACAGGTATTCGGATGGAGCCTAATGCATTCTTTATTACCTCAAAAAATAACGGCCATTGGCAAAGAAGTTGTCATAAGGAAAGAGACAAAATGAGGATTAACATTGGCCTCGCGTTTCCAAGGTGGAGAGCAGTTCGAAAGCAGAAGCAGCTCCAGTTTGACTCGGAGGTAGCTTTTCTCCTCCGGACAGGTGAATAACAGCATGAAGACAAATGTTGGTGTTCCAGTCACTTGTGTTACTATGTTGATTTGATTCAATGTAATGCTACAATTATGGCATGTGGGTTAATTAGTTTGTAGTAGTTTGACCTGCAATGGGTTAGGCATTATTGTATATGTGAGGCAAGTAACCGATAGCCCAGCTAACACAGTTAACATTATTTAATGCAGCCCGGCGGGCTTGTGAGCAGCCCACCGTTATCCTCGCGTACATTCAGGGCATTATTTTTTGACTAATAAAAAACTAAAACAGAAACGGGTAACTAGTAAGGCTGGGCAATATATTGAGATTTTAAAAATATCGAGATATTTAAAAAGAGATGAGGCTATTGTTTATATCGAGATGGTCTATAGGTCTATTCGCATGGGATTAGTTTTACCTAGGGACCTCATGTAATAAATAAATTAACTCCCTGTGTCAGCTTTGTATGTGGCACGGGATAACCGAAGCCTGAGATTTGCTAAAATGTACGGACATCTCTGCTGCTTATTGCGCATGTGAGCGGCTGTGTAATAGAAGCAATGCAGCCAACACCTCGCTGATAAGCATCTCTCTGCTATCTTATTTCTAAAATTATGGCTTTTGGGTTTTTTTTTTAATGTGCATTCACTTATTTGGGCTTGTCTTTTTTTCTCTAACAGAACCCCCTTTCCTGTTTATCAGACGGTGCAACAAAAGCTAGACCTCATCCTGTTGTTGCACTTTACAGACAGCGAGAGCTGGTTAATGTCTGTCCCATATGTAATACGTATGCCGCCCCCGACAATTTCAAAAATAAGAAAAGCCGTGGTGGGTAGAAATTTAACTCTAAAGGCAAGCATTTATACAGTACAGAAACGGGCTCTGTGTGGCGGGTTTCTTAATGGGCTTGTTTTCCAATAGAGTTTTGCTGGCCCGGGACCCAGGGTTTTCTAAACCTTCCAAACCAGCCTCCATTCTTCACCAAATGCAAGTACAAATGCGCCCAGGAAACAAAAAAACTGCTTATTCACGTATCAAATCCTGCCCATTTCTGTCCAAATCACAGAGATGCCTATTCACATTGGATTAGTATTATCACAGGACCTTGGAGTTCAGCAAAATATAGTAGGTAATTTGCAGGATAAATTTACTTTAAAAATTACTGACATGGTGCATTCACACAGGATTAAAAACACAGACAATCTCCGTAATTATTACAAATCACATGTGATCCCTAGGTAAAACTAATCCCATGCGAATAGGGCTTATGTTGCGTTATAATTATACTTTTATGTATTCCAGCAGGTTATTTTTCAGCAGTTTCTCATATATATACAGTTGTTTAAAAGAAAAACGTGCCTGTGAAAAATTTGGGGTAAAGCTTTGATTGAGAGACAGCTTCGGCCCTGATAACTGGTGCTTAGATTTTGGAGGTAAAAAGAGGCGTGGCTTGCCATACATCTTGGAAGGGCTCAATTGCAAAGCTTGTGGTGAAATTTCCCTTATTGCTCCTTTAAAGGCCCTTCTTTAATAATCACAATGCCACAAAAAATTTAAATAAAAATAACATTATAGTACACAAACTTACCCTTGTAAAGCTTTATAAACATGTTGGCACTTTTCTCTCAGAACAGTGAAAATACCTAAAAAACAATGTAAAAATGTAATTTTTAGAAAATACCTCTATTTAACAGAAGTTAAAAAAGCAGAACTTGTGATTAAAACCTCTACACCTGACACCAATATATGGTGCACTGAGGAAAAAGACGTTATATGAAATCTCCTACTTGGGTCCTCCTCCATGATGTTCAGAGCTTCGATGGCAGCAGCTGCTAGCATTGGAGGTAGGGAAGCAGAAAAACAGTAGCCTTGGCCCGACAGACGCTACAGGAAAAAAAAACAATCAAAAGAGAATGCTATTGTTATTATAAATATATGTTAGGGTTGTCAAAATAATTAATATTTCAATACAATCGATACAAAAATATAAATTCTAATATACTTGTTTGCCTCAACATCAAGCAAACTGACCTATTAATATTTGCCAAAATTGTGGCACTTCTTCTGGGAGGAGAGCTGCAATAACACAGATATTCAGCCTCCCCCCTCACTGCAGCTGTTCACCAGACCAAAACATCGATTTGCTACTGGACCTTTTAAACTCTGCTAAAAAGGCGAATACAGCCAGAAAAAGACATATTATACTGCCCTCTTTAGCTGATGAGGCAAACACTGCAACACTGAATTTACAGATAGAAGAAAAGGTTTTTCATTAAAATATTTTGACCTTTGATGACCTCTAGAAACATTTCTTTATATCTTGAAAATGATAGCGGCACAAACAAAAAAATTTGCTGCACAAACGTAGCACAAACGTTTGACGCCAATTTTGTCTGATTTGAAGAAGGTAGGGGGGCCAAACTTCGCTCTGGTTACTCTGAATTAGCTAAGTATATAAAAATATGTCTTATTTCTATTGCTTTTAAAAATGCATGTTTTACATCCAAATTGTTTTGTTTATTGCTCAGCACGTTGCTGCGCTTGTTCACACCAAAGCATCACATTCACACCAATGTGTTTTGAGGAAGCACAGTGCCTCCTATGTAAAATCAACTTAAATATACACCTTTGCGGTCATAGGCCATGTCTACATGAAGACGAACATGGTAAATTTTCATAATTCAATTTAATTTTATTTATATAGCGCCAATTCACAACACGTCATCTAAAGGCACTATGCTTGTCAAATTCAATCAAATCATACAGACAAAAAAATGTGCGTCTACACAAGACGACGCAACGCAGCACCACTGAAACACTGTAGTAGGTATGCAGGGCTCATTGGTGGCACTGTGACACTGCTACAGAAACATGCACAATACAACGGGCATGTGCAGACAACTCTTATCATGTAAACATGGCGAGGGATCAGACATAAATATCTAGACATGAACGTTATCTTTATGTGGGTTGGCAGAGGGCACATCGTGTAGAGCAGGCTCCTTAGAAAGAGTCCGAGGACACTACAAAGACATATCAAAACCAATATTTGCCCTTGCATGAATGCAATGGCATCATGATTGTTGTCATTTGTGAGAGTGAGACACATGAGTTACAGAGAAGTGAAGCTATGACGTCGTCGTTTCAGAAAAGATAGGCTTGAGAACACAAAACACACGGAAACACAAAACCGGTGTTTTGAATTTTATGCACTCCGCAAACGGTCTCCCAAAACAGATCCAGATGGACGCACAGCGGATAGACCTTCTCTCATTTCCATGCAGACGGGGCCATAATCAACTCAAAGTTTCACAATACTAAACAGAACCACTGATACACACTTTTTCTCTCTGTTTCTAATGCATATACTTATATTACCATTTTCATTCTGTCATTGCTATCCAGGTAAATATACCAGCTGATCCAGTCACCAATAAAAATTTATCTTACTTACCTGATGATCAATGACAAAGGAACGGCCACAGCAAAAGCCTCCAATGGAGGCCACAGCATTCTCCATGTTAGCACTAATCAGGTCAATATCATCAATCTGCCCAGAGCAAAATGTGTAGATTATTATTCTCCTTTACATAATTTTGGGAACAATACATTTTCAAACTTAGAATGATGATCAAGACAAATCTGACCATTACTTCTTATAACAGAATGCAGTTTGCAAATTGGATTGCTCTGGATGAGAAAATGTAAAAAGCACTTTGACTTAGTATTACAAAACAGGTAATAATGGCTAATTGAAAAAAAGAAAAAGTACAATAACAAACTTTTTTTAGTGTTTTTATATACTCACATTGACACCAAAGTGTTCTGTTACACCTTTGCCATGTTCACCCAACACACCAAAAGACATGCTCTCCTCCAGAAAGAGCCGCACCTTATACCTATACTTGAGCTTCACCTGGGAAATATAAAGTCAGACAGGTTGTAGAGACCAGGAAAACACAACATACCTATTGTGTTTTATGCTTTGCCTGTATTCTTTATGCGTGGAAGTCAGCAATGACACTTATGCATGTACAATTCAGGCTGTAAAACTGAGTTTTACAACTAAACTACACTAGCATTGCAGTTGTGATGTCAGGACCAAACTCAACCAGAAGATGCTGGTGAATGTTCTCAGTCATCCAGGTCATGGTCATTCCAAAAAAAGTTTAAAAAAACAAAACTGGACTTTTCCCGAAGTTTGAGGATGTTTCGCTTCCTATACAGAAAGCTTTCTCAATTCAAAAAGTCTGGAGTAGTGTGGAGTTACAAGCTTTATAGTACTGCCCAACAAAGGCCTTGTAATGGCTTAGATAACATGCAAATTGAACCGAAACAGGTCCTCCCCCTTAGTAATGGGGAGTCGTTAAGGTCATTGTAGGCTTGCAAATTGAACCGAAACTGGTGCACGCATTTGCAATGGAAAGTCGTTAGGGTCGTTATTGGCCTGGCTTACGGCAGCTCCAGTAACCTTGCTGGCTTCAGCGAAACGTCTTCAAACTTCGGAAAAAAGTCCAGTAGTTTTGTTTTTTAAACTTTGCCACTGTGTGGCAGTGCCCACTGCTCCCCAAGGGGATTGGTTAAGATGCAGAAGCTGTACCGATCCGTTGTGGTGAAGAGAGAGCTGAGCCAAAAGGCGAAGCTCTCGATTTACCGGTCGATCTACGTTCCTACCCTCATCTATGGTCACGAGCTTTGGGTCGTGACCGAAAGAACGAGATCCCGGATACAAGCGGCTGAAATGAGTTTTCTCCGTAGTGTGTCTGGGCTCTCCCTTAGAGATAGGGTGAGGAGCTCAGTCATCCGGGGAGGACTCAGAGTAGAGCCGCTGCTCCTCCACGTCGAGAGGAGCCAGTTGAGGTGGCTCGGGCATCTGGTCAGGATGCCTCCTGGACGCCTCCCTGGAGAGGTGTTCCGGGCACGTCCCACCGGGAGGAGACCCAGGGGAAGACCCAGGACACGCTGGAGGGACTATGTCTCCCGGCTGGCCTGGGAACGCCTTGGGATTCCTCCTGAGGAGCTGGCCCAAGTGGCTGGGGAGAGGGACGTCTGGGCCTCCCTACTGAAGCTGCTACCCCCGCGACCCGACCCCGGATAAGCGGAAGACAACGGACGGACGGACGGACGGGCAGAAGTGAATTTCTCCATTGTGAGATCAATAAAGTTCAATTATTATTATCATTATTGTTATCAGATAATGGAGAAAGTAAAACCTTCACAACTACTGTGCACTGTTTAAAACAAATTCATAGGTTAGATTGATCCCTCTATAGTGGGATCAGCCAGATCTTCTCAGTCATCTTCAGCTTGTCCAAAATGCTGCTCCACGCTTGTTTAACTGGGAAACGATGACGTCAACCCTTTTTTATCCTCTCAACACCGGCTGCTTGTTTCTTTTAGAGCCACTTTCAAGATTTGACTTAGCGTTAAATGGTCTAGCACCATCTTACCTCACTGAACTTTTGCTTAAACAGTCCTATTATGACACTAAGATCTGAAAATCAAATGGTTTTAGTCCTTTCTAATAAGTAAGTAAACTAACTTGTTTTATACAGCACCTTTCACAGATCAAAATCACAAAGTGCTTTACAGAGTGTAATAAATACCAAATAAAAAATACCACAAGAACAGCTTACAAGGATAACATAAAAAACACATACATTTAAGCAAACACTTCTCTAAATAAAATTGTCTTCAGCTAACTTTTAAAGGATTCAACAGAGTTGGCCACACGGAGAGAAAGGGGCAGGGCATTCCAAAGTCTGGGGGCTATAGCTTGGAAGGACAGGTCCCCTTGAGTTTTAAACCGGGTCTTGGGGGACCTTAAGAAGGTTTCGGCCCGAGGACCAGAGAGTGTAGCCAGAAAAGCAAGGGATTAAAAGGTCTGAGCTTTATATGGGGGCCTGTCCATTAAAAGTTCTAAAAGTCAAAACTAAAATTTTAAAATCAATTCTAAATGTTTGGCTAAATGTTTCTAAATGTTTTGACATAGCCGACCATGTCAAAACATCTGTCCTCAGCTTTTGAGCTGAGGACATATCCAATAGAACCAATACAGTGTACTGACCAGAGTGTGCAGCCATCAATATATCATTAGACACCTTTAACAGAGCAGTCTAGGTGGAGTGCATCTTACGGAAACCAGATTGGAACCTATCCAATAGCTGCCCTGCCACTAGCTTCTCCATAACCTTACCCAGAAAAGACAATTATGAAATCCAAATTGGGTTTTTTCAAAATAGGGTTTAATGTTTGAACAAGCGTAAGACTGACCCAGTAGAAATAGAAATGTTCAAGAATTTGACCACAAGTGGGCCGACATCAAATAGTTTTAAGAACAGTGATGTGGGTACAACATCTAATGGAAGAGAATTTCATCTTTTTCAGCAAAACTTTAATGTCCTCCTCGGTGACAGGAGTAAATGAAGGCAAGGCCAATTTATTTGTATAGCACATTTCAGTACAGAGACAATGCTAAGTGCTTTACATGATTAAAATACAGGAAAAAAAAAAACAGAATAAAAGCAAGTAGGAATAACATGTAGAAACAAAATAGAACATGCACAAATAGAAACTAAAAGCAAACATTAAAAACAGTTGGACTACAAAGCAGAACTAATGATGTTTCGGTAAAACAGCTTAACTAGAGCAGTCGAAGGCAATCTTAAACAAATGTGTTTTTAATCTTGATTTAAAGGACCTCAGGCTTTTCGCACTTTTACAGTTTTGTGGAAGTTTGTTCCAGATAAGTGGAGCGTAGGAACTAAATGCTGCTTCTCCGTTTTTGGTTCTGGTTCTACGTATGCGGAGTAGGCTGGAGCCAGAAGACCTGAGTGGTCTGGATGGTTGATACACTGATAACAAGTCTGTGATTGTTGTGCCATGTCAGGACGTGACAGACTGCATTTCCCATGATGCATGGTGGTCAAAATGGCCACCAACTCCCATCATGCAACGCGGCCCAAAATGGCCGGCGCCCTAGCAACCGATAACGTTGCTAGGGTAAAGTTGATAAAACTCGGTTGCACCCCGCAATCGATCTTCTTCCCTGGCGCCCTGCCAACCGAGAAGACACACAGCTGTTTAACTCCGTTGGGAAAATCCCACGCCACGTGCTCGAGTTTCTCGCTGGACCGAGATTTTTTCGAAGCAAAACTATTCCCTGTACAGACAGGAGGTCGACTCAAAAAGGTACCTTTAATTCCCTCTGATCAAATACTGGAAGCCGCCTTATCTCCCAGTGATCGAGAGAGGACGACGCGTTGTTTGGCCCAACAAGCGTCTAGGAGCCCAGAGAGAGAGAGAAAGACGAAGGAACTCTCTCAGTCTGGTCCCCGCTGCAGCCTGCGGACCCTGCGGTCGTCAAGACGCGTTCAGGACGTCGCGTGATCCGGAGCGCTCCGGACCGAAGCCGGGACTTTCACTCCGGACCAGCCCCGAGGCACCTCAAAGTAACGGGGTTCTCCCCTTTTATTTCTGTCTCACCAACAGGGTGTTTAGAAGTGCCTGGGCAGACGTAGAAATTTGTAGGCTTAGGTTAATGCTTTTATTCCACGACGAAGTTGGAATTATTTTGCTGAATATTTTCTTTGTATGTGCATGCATTTTACATTTGATTCTGCTGTGTTGATTTGTGATTCATCAATAACCCCGCCGTGGGTCATTGCTTCAGTTCTGTTCCATCTTCTTCCCTGCCTTCCCCCCCTCTCTTTCTTTTCGCTTCTTCTTATCAGTTTAATCTCTTTGTCCGAGCTCATTCCGCGGTTTTGCTTTAAACTACCAGTTAGCCGCGCCCTCTCGAAGCGAGGCATTACCCCATCAGCGTAAGCGTGGTTACGTCATCAGAACCTCCCCTCACGCTTCACGTAAATTGATAGACCATACGTCATCGTAGCGGCCATCTTGGGAGGGTGTCGGATGACTGGGCTGTAGCTTAGCTGATAGCTTTGTAAGGCATCAAAGCGTCCGGTAGGACTCCCACAGCTGCTCTGTCTGTCAATGCTATGTCAAATGCCGATGTTCTGAATGTGGTTTAAACAACCGTGAGCTGAACTAAGAGTTGCAACCGCTCATTTTAATCCATTTGTTTTTCTTTCCTTTCGTTTTGTTTGTTTTGTTTATTCTTTTATCTCCATATATATTTTGCGTGTTAGTTAGTAGTGAGTAAGATTTCCAAAGTCGTTGAATCAGAGAATTACTGTAACAGGGAATTGCTTTTGGTTCAATAAAACACCACTGCGGAATAGACATTGTTTTGTGTTCAATCCAATTCACAGTTGCCTGGTTATTCAGAAATCAGAGCTAACCTCCTTTGGAGTTAACATCTGACATTAATACAGAGACAATATCATTGGATGGTGATAGACGAATAAGGATTTAAACTCTAATTGCAGTTACATTGGGGTTCTCATAGCCTGCCGGATAAACCTCGTCGGTCACAAGTCCGACCAGATCATTTATCCCAGCATAAATGAGTTCATAACAGCAAATTAACTAATGCATTAATGGTATAAATACTTACAAGCTTATAGCTAACATCACCACCATTTGAACTATATTTTGTTGTAGCGGAATTTTGAGTTGAATGATTTATTATTTAAATTATAATGCCAAATTATAATTAATAATAATAATAAGCATATTCAACCATCTTCTGGCATAACAGTGATGTATTTAGGTGCTAAGCCATTCAGGGATTTATAGACTAACAGAAGTATTTTAAAGTCTATTCTCTGAGATACAGGGAGCCAGTGTAAGGACTTTAGAACTGGGGTTATGTGTTCTACTTTCTTAGTCTTAGTGAGGACGCGGGCATCAGCGTTCTGGATCAGCTGCAGCTGTCTGATCCACTTTTTAGGCAGACCTGTGAAAACACCGTTGCAGTAATCAATTCGACTAAAAATAAACGCATGGATTAGTTTTTCCACATCCTGCTGAGACATTAGTCCTTTAATCCTGGAAATGTTCTTCAGGTGATAGAAAGCCGACCTTGTAACTGTCTTTAGATGCTTTTGGAGGTTCAGGTCTGAGTCCATCACTACTCCCAGATTTCGGGCCTGATCAGTGGTTCCTAGCTGAAGCTGTGTGCCAACTTTTGATCTCTCCTCTATTGGTCCAAAGATTATTACTTCAGTTTTGTTTTTATTAAATTTAAGAAAATTTTGGCACATCCAGGCATTGATTTCTTCTAGGCATTTACTCAGTGCTTGAACTGGTCCATAGTCACCTGGTGACATGGTGATGTAAAGCTGTGTGTCGTCTGCATAGTTATGGTAGCTGATGTTGTTTTTTATGATCTGAGCTAGAGGGAGCATGTAGATATTGAACAGGAGGGGACCCAGAATGGACCCTTGGGGAACCACATGTGATTTTTGTCATCTTTGATGTAAAGTTACCTACTGACACAAAAAAGTCCCTGTCCTTTCAGTAGGATTTAAACCAGTTAAGAGCTGTACTAGAGAGGCCAACCCAGTTTTCCAGGCGCTCTAACAGGATGGAGTGATCAACAGTATCGAATGCTGCACTGAGGTCCAATAGTACCAGCACTGTGGATCTTTCAGTCAGTATTTATATGGATGTCATTAAACACCTTGATAAGGGCGGTCTCTGTACTGTGGTGAGCACAGAAACCTGACAGGAAAACGTCAAAGCGGCTGTTCGTTGTTAAGAAGGTGTTTAATTGTTGAAACACAGCTTTTTCAATAATCTTACTGATAAAGGGGAGGTTTGAGATGGGCCTGTAGTTCTGGAGTTTTAGTTTGTCTAAATTGTTCTTTTTCAGCAGTGGTTTGATAATAGGTGTTTTCCCCAGTCCCTAAAAACAGCAGACAGAAGGGACTTGTTTATTATCCGAGTTAAATCAGACGCTATGACAGGCAAAACTTTCTTAAAGAAAACTGTGGGTAGAACATCAAGGCAGCAGGAGGAGGAACTTAGCTGCTGAATGATCTCCTCTAAGCTTTTGTAGTTTATTTGGCTGAATTGGGACATTTTGTCAAGATAAGTTCCTGCTGGATAAAGCTTTGGTTCTGGAGTTGATATGGATGTACAAACTGATCCTCTAATCCTTAGGATTCTCTCAGTAAAGAAGTTGGCAAATTCATTAGAGGCCCTGGTGGAGTGGAGTTCAGAAGCCACGGACACAGGAGGATTTGTTAACCTGTCGACTGTGGAAAATAAGGCACGAGAATTATTGATGTTTTTGTTGATGATCTCAGAGAAGAAAGATTCTTACTTGCATTTTTCAGTTGTAAGTTATACCTGTCAAGTCTCTCTTTATAGATGTCATAGTGAACCTGGAGTCTCGTCTTTCTCCATCTGCGTTCAGCTTTCCTACACTCCCTTTTTTCACTTCTAACTGCTGAAGCACTTCTCCATGGAGATTTTTTCTTCCCGAAAAAAAAAAAATCCACTTTAACTGGAGCAATGCAGTCAATGATGTCTGAGACTTTAGAATGAAAGTTATCTACTAGCTCATCTACTGAGTTGCAGCCCAAGGTTGAAGTAGCAGAGTAAGCTTGAATAAAAGTTTCCGTGGCATTGTCCTTAAAGGTGTGTTTTCTTACGATGTCCCTTTGGCTAAATGAGTCACTTGAAATTATGCTTTCAAAGGTAACAGAAAAGTGATCAGATAAGGCAACATCATTTACATTGACTTTAGAAATCTTTAGACCTTTAGTGATGATCAAGTCTAAAACATGTCCCTGTTTGTGTGTTGGCTGTTTAACATGTTGGGTTAAACCAAAGTTTCTAAGTGTGTCACACAGTTCTTATGCACTTCTGTCTTCAGGGTTGTCAACATAAAAGTTATAGTCTCCCACAATAATTAAACAGTCATAATCAACGCATATCAGACAGGAGGTCACTAAAATCATTAAAAAAGTTTGATGTGGACTTAGGAGGCCTGTAAACATTCAGAAACATAGTTCGTACAGGGCTTTTTACCTGGAGAGCCAAATGTTCAAAAGAGTCAAATTTTCCCCAAAAAACAACTTTTTACACTTTAGTGAATCATTAAACAATGTTGCCACTCCTCCACCTTTCCTTTGCTGTCTGCTCTCACAAAGAAAATTATAGTTTGGAGAAGTCGACTCCAACATAATATGTAATTCATTAAGTTCATGTAACCATGTTTCTGTTAAAAAAATAACATCAAGATTATTGTCAATAATGAAGTCATTAATTAAAAGGAATTTTTCTGACAGAGATCTAATGTTTAATAAACCCAGTTTATATGACTTAGTGGTTGATGATGTCTCTGTGGCAGGTTGCATCTGACAGTTTATGACTTAAATACGATTGATTATTCCTGTTTCTTATCATTTTGCTTTTATTTCTGCCACGTATCATCACAGATATTCCATAATCTCCGACAAAAGGCCCAAGCTGATGCTGGAAACTGTCATGTCTGATAAACGTGCGGCCAGGGCCCGATCTGTATCACAGAGAAGTAATCTGGAGGTCCCGAGCACCAGAATGTTCTGTGATACGTAGGAGGAGGAGGATCTGGGGCTCTGAGGCCTTTGGAAAATGCTGGTTTAGTCACAGCAGAATGGCTATGTGGAGAGGATGTCATCTGTAGGCCAATCTTAAAAACTTTGTTCATGTTATGAGAAAATTCCAGAAAAGGAACTTCTGGGCTTTGTGGAGAAGAAGGGGAGGTGGGTGCAGTCTGGACCGCTGTTCATGACGATGGAGGTTTTTGGTCCTCTCTTTGTCCTGCTGAGATCTGGGATGAATCCTCCTGTAATTCTGACGTAGCCTCTTTCTGTGTCATCTTTCTGGCCATCTTTATCTTGGCTTGTTCAGGCTGTACTGGGCTTATCATTTGTTTTGGCACTGGTTGAGCTTTGTTTTGGGACAAAGCTGATGGTGCAGAATAGAAGATGTTTGAAATCAGCCGTTTTGCACCTGACCTATTTAGAGAGAAACCATCTCTGTTGAGATGGTTCCTCAACAATGAGGACCATAAGCACACTGAAGGGCCAGTACTAGACATGCTATCAAAAGACGGATTTATACTTGCCCTGATATATATCTTTTTCACAGAAATGTTTAAAAATCTGTTACAGTCCTCTGTTGAAAATACAGGTATCAGCAGAGTTGAGGGTGACAATATTACTGATGGTATCGACCAAGAGGGGGGGGGGGGCATTGAGTCTGAATGGACCATGTTCCGCGCCTCTATTGTTGAGGCGGCTAGTCGGAGCTGTGGCCGCAAGGTTGTCGGTGCATGTCGCGGCGGCAACCCTCGAACCCGCTGGTGGACACCAGCGGTGAGGGAAGCCGTCAAGCTGAAGAAGGAGTCCTACCGGGCTTTTTTGGCCTGTGGGACTTCGGAAGCAGCTGATGTGTACCGGCAGTCGAAGCGGCAGGCGGCTCGGCTGGTCGCCGAGGCAAAAACTCGGGCGTGGGAAGAGTTCGGAGAGGCCATGGAGAAAGACTTCCGTACGGCTTCGAAGCGATTCTGGTCCACTATCCGGCGTCTCAGGAGGGGGAAGCAGTGCAGCATCAACACTGTTTACAGTGGGGGAGGTGTGCTGCTGACCTCGACTCGGGACGTCGTGTTTCGGTGGGCGGAATACTTCGAAGACCTCCTTAATCCCACCAACACGTCTTCCATTGCGGAAGCAGAGCCTGAGGACTCTGGGTCGGGTTCTTCCATCTCTGGTGCTGAGGTTGCCGAGGTTGTTAAAAAGCTCCTCGGTGGCAAAGCCCCGGGGGTGGATGAGATTCGCCCTGAGTACCTTAAGGCTCTGGATGTTGTGGGGCTGTGTTGGTTAACGCGGCTCTGCAGCATTGCGTGGACATCGGGGGCAATTCCCCTGGATTGGCAGACTGGGTTGGTGGTCCCCCTATTTAAAAAGGGGGACCGGAGGGTGTGTTCCAACTACAGAGGAATCACACTCTTAAGCCTCCCTGGTAAGGTCTATTCAGGGGTTCTGGAAAGGAGGGTCCGTCGGATAGTTGAATCTCGGATTCAGGAAGAGCAGTGTGGTTTTCGTCCTGGCCGTGGAACACTGGACCAGCTCTACACCCTCAGCAGAATTCTGGAGGAGTTCAAGTATCTTGGGGTCTTGTTCACGAATGAGGGGAAGATGGAGCGGGAGATCGACAGGCGGATTGGTGCAGCGTCTGCTGTGAAGCGGGCGCTGTACCGATCCGTTGTGGTGAAGAGAGAGCTGAGCCAAAAGGCCAAGCTCTCGATTTACCGGTCGATCTACGTTCCTACCCTCATCTATGGTCACGAGCTTTGGGTCGTGACCGAAAGAACGAGATCCCGGATACAAGCGGCTGAAATTAGTTTTCTCCGTAGTGTGTCTGGGCTCTCCCTTAGAGATAGGGTGGGGAGCTCAGTCATCCGGGGAGGACTCAGAGTAGAGCCGCTGCTCCTCCACGTCGAGAGGAGCCAGTTGAGGTGGCTCGGGCATCTGGTTAGGATGCCTCCTGGACGCCTCCCTGGTGAGGTGTTCCGGGCACGTCCCACCGGGAGGAGGCCCAGGGGAATACCCAGGACACGCTGGAGGGACTATGTCTCCCGGCTGGCCTGGGAACGCCTTGGGATTCCTCCGGAGGAGCTGGCCCAAGTGGCTGGGGAGAGGGACGTCTGGGCCTCCCTACTGAAGCTGCTGCCCCCGCGACCCGACCCCGGATAAGCGGAAGAAGACGGACGGACGGTATCGACCAAGACTTTAGGGTTTTTCTTGTTCGTGTTCACAAGATTAGAGAAATATGCAGATCTGGCCTGTTTAATCATATCATTAAGTGACGAGATCAACTCGATCAATGCAATCTGAGGACTTGAAGTTTTGTAGATTTCCACAAACGCTCCACCTTACGACATGATCTCCTAAACAATGATATATCTTCATTCATCCAAGGACTAGGGTTTTATGAGAAAATATTTTGTGTCTTATTGGAGCAAACTCATATAGAACGGATTTAGCCCACCTATACTTCATTGAAGTAGGTGAGGGCCTCTGAGTTCGTAAAAATCCCAAAACTCAATTTACAATGAATAATTCTAACGTGTCATTTAATTACTTTATACTTTGTGTTTTGACTTGAGTTTCACTCACCTCTGAGCACCAGTACACTAGTACTTCAATGTTCTCTGACTAAGTATAGAAGTAACAGCTTATGAATACAAAATATCAAAATCAATGTTATATCCCAACCTTACTTCTGCTTATTTCTTATTCAAAACATTAACTTATCAGAAATAAGTTGCAAGTTTAAACACTGTTTAAAATCAAACGACTGTGTCAGTAGCTCTGATGCAAGAAGGATCATCAATGTGAATGTTCATATCTCCAAGGATTAAAACATTCTCAAGTATAATAACAGAGGATAAAAACTGAAAAATCATCTAAATGCTCGTGCAGGACCAGGAGCACGGTTTATTAAAACAATAAAATGAGTCAGTGTTCCCAACTTTAACCATCTGCAGCTCAAAGGAGTTGTAAGAGGGAAGGACCATAAGACAACAGGAGAAGCAGTCCCGGTAGATAAGAGCAAGCTCGCCTCCTCGCCGCTCAAAATGTGGAGTCCCAAACATGGAACAGCTCGGAGGGCACATTCCGTTTAAATGTGTGCCACGTTTCCGTCAGAAACATAAAATCCATCCGTTCTTCTTTAAACATATCACCAAGGAGAAAAGTTTTATTCGCTATAGAGCGAGTGTTCAGCAAGGTGAGCCTTCCTGGCTTTACGCAGTGGATCGCAGATGCACGCTGAACAGCTGGACAACATGGCGGAGAAAGGCCACCATTCACACACCCCGCCCGCCAAGGGACAGCTTGGAGGATCTGCACATGCTTTATGTGAACCCGGGCTCGTCGAGTCCGGAAGGTCTGGTCAGAGTGCCACAGAATTGGCGACACACAGGACAGCGCTGACACATCGGCCGGATCCCATCCTGGCACGCAGACTGGCACCGGCTGGAGGCGCCTCTCGTCCCGAGCAAATCCAGACCCGCTCAATGAAGATGTTATCCCCCGGAGTTTCCTCAGCTCTAGATCCTGCTTCTTTCTCTGTCCACGGTGGTTAGCTAGCATCAGCTACTCAGATGATGATGTGGCGCAGACAAAATTTGGAGGGAAAAACTCAGCATACCTGTCCCAGGTAACACAGACAGTTTCCATATGCTCCTTAATGCGAAAAAGCGTGTCGATCATATTATATTGACTGACAGCTGAGACACAGTTGGTTGACAGGCTTAATAAGGCAAAATATATTATCAAACAGATCACAAACAAACGAGAGAGTGCAGATGGAGCAAAAGCCAAGCCTAACACAGGCGCCATCTTGCTTCCTTTAAAAGTGATGTACGCACACATACAGCGTTCCATAAAAAAAAGAATGAATTTCCCATCGTTTCTGCAAGTTATTACACCAAACTGTATGTCATGTTAATGTTTTACTTCATGTGAAAGTACAAAGGCTTGTGAGCTGTATAGTCAATTTGAAAAGCGTTTTAATCCTTTACTTAATACCAAACACAACTCTGGTTTAAACACAGCCCATAGATACAAGAGTGAATACCACTTTTTGAGCAA
The DNA here is from genome assembly GCA_037039145.1 of Fundulus diaphanus. Lineage (NCBI taxonomy): Eukaryota > Metazoa > Chordata > Actinopteri > Cyprinodontiformes > Fundulidae > Fundulus > Fundulus diaphanus. The sequence continues at coordinate 46,862,490 of CM073141.1, forward strand.
AAGCAGTACCTACAGTACAGCAGATGATAGTGGTTTTGTTTTCAGAATAATTTCCATTTTAAAAACAAACATCAATGATTCTGAAACCAAAACTGAAAAATGTTATGAATCCTTTCAAAGACCTCTTCCCCATACCTCAAAAAAGATGACATGCCAGTGCAGTGCAGTTAGGGTTTTTTATGTTGATCTTATATAAAGTTTATTAGTGCAAGACTTTACCAGCTCAGGGAGGGGACAAATGTCAGCTGCGTTGATGTACATTCCCTCAACCACAATGAATTTCCGCGTCACTCGAGCTTTACGAGGATTCTGCAACAAAATTATGTTTATATAAAGATTGGGACCCAGAAAAGGAAACCGCAGATTTAAATAAATAAATACATAAATAGAAGTACATTCCTCAGCTCAGAAAACATCTAAATGTTTATACAGCATAGAGAACAAATGTAACACTTAAAAGTAAGAACTAAACTCAATAAACTGGTCCTAACCTTCTGGTCCTCCAACTCTTGTTCCTTTAGCAACCTCTCCAGATCCTCCATGTCATTGTGTTTGAAGTATTTGATGAAGCTCCGAGATGCCTGAAGACCTTTCTGGATGGCGAAACAAGCAGCTTCATCCCTGGACACAAAACACAAAAACATGGAAAAAAAATAAGTTACCTACAATTTAAATGACTGTCTATTAATACACAAAGTAAAAACCACTCACACAAAGATTATGTCCCCTCTTTTGGAGTAGGCAGGAATCGCACTAGCAATAGTTGCAAAGCCATATGAATAGATAATGGCCTCCTCTGTTTTCATGAATTTGGCAAGGCGACTCTCCAGTTCAAGATGGACATCTGGGAACAAAGGTGGTAGGTAGCAATAAGAACAAGAGAAACAGATAATGAAGGGTTTATTTTCACCCAGTGCATGGTCCAACCAAAATGTGACCTATTATGCTTCCTTTTAAACGTTTAGGATAGGCCTTTGGGCTATACAAAACCTGTTCATTACATTTTTTGCAACATTCTCAGATAATGAGATTTCACCTCCACGGTAGGGCTGCAACTAATGATCATTTTTATTTGTCGACTTATCTATCGATTGTTTTTTCTATGATCTCCATCATCACTTCAGTTGCTTGTAAAAAATATTTTGACTCACCTGTTCTTGTCAACACACCTTTTTTGATATGAGACAAACACACAAACACTTCAGACATCGAACATATTGGCTGCCAGTCCAAATAATAATAGAAGAAAAAACGGGTACAAACACAAATATAGTTTAAAATGAATGTAGGAGTCCTTGGATACAGCGCATGGTTTGGCAAGCTGTTTTAGAGTAATGCTAATATTGAGTAAAATGACATGTGCGCTCATCAGTGCAGATCGATATTGCACTGGGCCAAAAAATGCCCCACATCCTCCCAAATTTATCATGAGTGCCAAGCTTATTTTGTTTATTTATTTTCTAATCAGATATGGTCAAGACACAGACTTTTAGGAGATCAAAACATAGGATGTATTACTGATAATACCATACCCATATATTACTGATAATTTGACTTACGTTCCTTCTCTCCGCAGAATCACACATCTGCGTACTTTGCCCTGTCTGGTGTAAATTTACGCTTTTTTTTGTTGTTGAGGTTTTTACGGCACTAGTGGCTCGTTTTTTTTCGCATAGTGGGCTGACAGGAAAGGGGGTACAAGAGAGGGGGAGAGACATGTGGCAAAGGACCACAGGTCGGAGTCGAACCTGGGTCGGCCACGTCGAGGACTGAGGTCTCCGTACATGGGTCGTGTGCGCCAACCACTGCGCCACCAAAGCATGCCCCGAAATGTACACTTTTAAAAACACGGCGGTAAGCCGCGCCTCTGACTATACGTGGCCAATTTATTGCCTCCTTAAAGTGACCAGATTTGGTCTCTAATGTAAACTGGGGACGTCTCTGATTTTGTTAAGCACAGAATCTCTGCCTGAGGGTTGGTTTGTGTTGTCTGAACTGCAACCCCGACGGGGGTGGGCGGGAAAGGTGTGTTTGGCAAAGCTTTACTACATCTTGACAGAGGACAGAACCCGTTAAATACCTCTTGTTGCGCTAAACTTCTTTTTATTCCATCATGATGCACTGAAATCAGGGACATTTCCAGGGATAGCTTTTGCCGGGGACAGGTCATCCAAAACAGGATCTGTCCCCAGAAATCGGGAGCATCTGGTCACCCTACCGGATGGGCGGAGTGATATTACACACTTGGAAAGAATATGTAATGCGCCTTATAATCCAGCGCGCTTTATGGACCGAAAAAGATGGTATTTAATGACGGATAGGACATTATATCACAGTTGTGCAATTCATCTTTTTCCAGTGTTGTTCATAGTAATATTTTCTTTTATTGTATTTATTTCTTGTTCTTTTGTGGGGTTGCAATAGGGTTGTAAGCCCGGGCGCCAAACATGCTATAACCGCCCCTGGCTGCAGCTGTGTGGAGAAATGACACAGAAACAAGCTGCTTTATAGGACAACTGCTCAGAAAAGAAAGACAAGTACACATTGGAGTGGCAGGCTCTGCTTTGGGGGAGGTGCTGTGGAGGGAGGGTTGCAGCAGATCGCAAGGGAGCGGGACCTGAAAGGTGTGCTTGTTCAAATTTTCAGGTTAGCTCCACGGTTCTCTCGCAACTTACTACTGCACATTTACTTTATTTTATTTTGTCTACACCATCAACACCAAGTCAAATTCCTTGTAAGTGCAAACCTACTTGGCAATAAACTTGATTCTGATTCTGAAGTGTAAGGAAATTATACACACATTTTTTGGCATGTATTAATGTCAATGTTAAGTTGTGTATGTGATTTATTCCAATAATAATTATAACTTCAATGTAAGATGTGATATAAAAGTAATGTGTTACATTTTTGTATGTTACAGTTTTACTTCGCTGCAATTGCTAGGTGAGGGGCAACACCTGTGTCGATTACGTAATAATCAGGAGGACAAAACATTTACTTGTTAAGGTGCGTTCACATTGGCAGTGCTATGTCGCCACTTGTCGCTCGCCTGACATTATCACCAGCTGTTCGCACAGCGGGTGACAAGCCAGAAATATATGGCATTATATTTATGCCTTTGATTTAAGCGCGCAGGAACCAATCTGAGTGTGCAGTGAGACAGGTATTCAGTGTTTAAACATCACACACGCGCACTCAAAACATGTCTGGCGCGTCCTCAACTCTGATAAACTCTTCTCAACCCACTATCCTCACGCTCAGTTCCATCTCTGCTCGCGCACTCGACCTGCTTCTTCCACGCTCAACACCAGCTGTGCGCTCGCTCGGCTGTTTCTCCGCTCGCGACTTCAAAACTGTTCCCTCCAGCAGCCAATCACAGACAGGTTTTTTTTTCCCATCCAATCAGAGTATGGCTTGCAAATACTACATTCGGATGGATTAAATCAAAATGCTGCAGCTTTTGGCAGAAATTACTAAATATAACGGTGGGTTTGAAGAAAAAAAGAAAAACAAATAAACTGCTTAATATTTTAGCCTAAAATATTTAGACTAAAATATTTCCTTGAGCTACCAAGTGAGGTGCGAAAAAATGTATATTTTCTTTACAGCTTCTGGGAGGTGATGCAAAAGTTTCTTGTGATCATAATCATCATCATTGTCATCATTATTTAAAGAGCACTTTAACACGAGGTAAAACAAAGTGCCAAACATCAGAAATACATCAGATAAGAGATAACATCTAATACAATGACTTGGCTAAAGACTCAACATATTTAAAATTATAATAATAATAATAGTAAAAATTTTATATAAACCATAATAGAACCAGCCAGCACAGCAGAAGGCCAATGAGTAAAAATAGGTTTTAAGACAGGTTTTAAAACTGGACAGCGGTGGGCTGTCAAATGTACAAAGGTAAGTCTATAACTTAGGGGGCTTCAATAGGGAAGGCTCTGTTCCCTCTAAGCTTCTGCTCAAAACTGTGAATGACCATGAGCAGTTGGTCAGCAGACGTAAATCAGTAAGCAGGGGTGTAAATGTGAAGGAAAAGCTCATTTAAATAAGGTGGGCAAAGCTGTTTAAAACCTTAAAAACAAACAGAAGTTCTTTAAACTGAACTCTAAGATAAACAGGCAACCAGTGAAGGGAGGCCAGGATGGGGAAATGTGCTCTCTTTTATGTTTTTCCATTAAAAAGTGTGCAGCAGTATTTGAACCAGCTGCAGACGTTTGAGTGAGGACTGACCGATTCAGAGATAAAGAATTACACTAATCCAGCCATGATGAAATGAAGGCTTGGAGTAGTGTTTCTATATTTTTGCCTTGAAAGAATAGGTTTTACCTTTGTTCCTTAAATGATAAAAATGACTTAACTGAGGTCCTTTTTGACTGTCAAGTTTAAAATCACCGTCCGTTATAAAATCGAGGGGCTAAACATTCATTGCCAGGGGGTCTTAATCAACAGGATCAACAGTTCTTTGGGCGTTCAAACTGATATATTTGACAATTCATGATTTGCAAAGAGAAAGTGAATTGAGTTTTGATGGTCTCCTTGTCATCACCTTTATCTCTTCCTACAGATTCTCTATCTCAATCAATTCAGGACTTTGCGTGTGGCTTTTCATCTAGATCTATATTGAAAAACCTACAGTAAAGTAATGAAATGTTGATTCTGGATGTAGTGTAGGAATTCCTTTAATATAAACTAAAAAAAATCTTTAGAAAAGAGGCAACAGTATTTAGTAGCTCATGGAAATATTTTAGTCTAAATAATTTACACTAAATACTTTAGGCTAAAATATTAAACAGTTTATTTTTTTTTCGACAGACAGACAGACAGACAGACAGCTCCAGCTGCTGTTGTGCTGTTTGCGGTAGCTAATGCGGACGTGACTACGTTGGTTACAGAAAAGTAACTTGACATTGTTAGCTGTTGTCTGTCCCTTGCAGCTGATCTGTGGCTGTCCGCAGTGGTGTAGTGGTCCCTGGAGAAGTGGGTATACTCTCAATGTTTGCCCTTTTAGACGCAGCTCAGAAAAATGCTGTTTTAGAAACAATGACATGTAACACTGCTCTATTTAGTTTACTCAAAAATCCATCACTAGGGTTTACTCATTTTAGCCTAAAATATTTAGCCTAAAACATTTAGATTAAAATATTTCCTTGAGCTACTACGTGAGGTGTTAAAATACTGTTGTCTCTTTTTTAAAGATTTTATCCAGCTTCTGGCAGGTAATGTAAAATTTTCTTTGGTTTATATTGAAGGAATTCCTACACTACATCCAGAATCAACATTTCATTACTTTACTGTAGGATTTTTCAATATAGATCTAGATGATGAGGCATATGGAAAGTCCTAAATTGAATGAGAAAGAGAATCTATAGAAAGAGATAAAGTTAATGACGAGGAGAACATCAAAACTCAAATCTCTTTGTCTTTCTAAATCATGAATTGTCAAATATACCAGTTGAAACACCCAAAGAACTGTTGATCCTGTTGATTGAGACCCCCTGACAATGAATGTTTAGCCCCTCGATTTTAAAACGGACGGTGATTTTAAACTTGACAGTCAAAAAGGACCTCAGTTAAGTCATTTTTATCATTTAAGGAACAAAGCAAAGGTAAAACCTATTCTTTCAAGGCAAAAATATGGAAACACTACTCCAAGCCTTCATTTCATCATGGCTGGATTTGTGTAATTCTCTTTATCTCTGAATCGGTCAGTCCTCACTCAGATGTCTGCAGCTGGTTCAAACGCTGCTGCACACCTTTTAATGGAAAAACATAAAAGAGAGCACATTAGCCCATCCTAGCCTCCCTTCACTAGTTGCCTGTTTATCTTAGAGTTCAGTTTAAAGAATTTCTGTTTGTTTTTAAGGATTTAAACAGCTTATTATTATTATTGTTGTTGTTTTAAACTGTTGAGTCTTTACTCAAGTCATTTTATTAGATGTTATTTTGTTGTACCTCGTGTTAAAGTGCTCTTTAAATAATGATGACAATGATGATTATGATCACCAGAAACGTTTGCATCATCACCCAGAAGCTGGAAAGAAAAGAGACAAAAAGATTTTTCACACCTCACTTAGTAACTCAAGGAATTATTTTAGACTAAATATTTTAGGCTAAAATATTAAACTGTTTATTGGTTGTTGTTTTTTCTTCAATCCCACCGTTATGTTTAGTAATTTCTACCAAAAGCTGCAGCCTTTTGATTTAATCCATCTGAATGCAGTATTTGCAAGCCCTACTGTGATTGGATGGAAAGAAACCTGTCTGTGATTGGCTGGTGAGGTGGACAGTTTTTGAAGTCACGAGCGCACACTCTACTGAGTGCGCTCAGTAGAGTGTGCGCACAGCTGGTGTTGAGCGTGGAAGGAGCAGGTCACGGGCAGACACGGAAACGAGCGCGAGGATAGGATAGTGGGTTGAGAAGAGCTTATCAGTTTTGAACAAAAGACACAAATATCGCTCCAGAAGTTGATATAGGCAATGCTGACTGAGAAATAAGTGGGTATACAGCGTATACCCACTTACTTTTGTTGAAATTTGCATTTTCCCCATTCTCTAGCTCTTTCTCCGCCTCGAGCTTCTTTTCCAAACATTGTAAAAATATACGGCTTCACCATCAACCGGAAGCAGGTCCGCGCAAACACGCGGAATCAATTATATCTGACAATATATCTGACTAAACTGTTTTATGACCGTATTTTTTTAGAAAAAAAATAAGGCATTTTTAATGCCACAGATAATCACATTTAATGACTTTTAATGCCAATCAAGGCCTTAATTTAAAAAAAATTCATTTAATGACTTTTAATGCCCCGCGGAAACCCTGTGAGAAGAGTTTATCAGAGCTGAGCGCGCGCCAGACAGGTTTTGAGCGTGCGCGTCTGATGTTTAAACACTGAATACCTGTCTCACTGCGCGCTCAAATCAAAGGCACCAATATAATGCCATAGAAATACAGTAGTAAAATGGCCCTTAACTGCCACTCCAGTCTCCTCACTCTCTCTTCTCCAGGCTTGCCCCATTTCTGAACCTGTCTAAGTAGTAACAATTTGGTTGAGTCATAGAAGTCAGGCTGACCACAGACCGCCATTGTCAGCTTGTCTTCCATGGTTAATGAAAACTGCTTTGTGTCTGCTGCAGTCCTTCACACTATGTCACAGCCATATCTAGTTCCTGAGTGGTTGTCGCGACGCAACAAAAACACAAAAGTTCAGCTTTTTCAACTCCTGCAACAGTCGCTTCACATCCCTCGCAGGTTTTGTGTCGCTCTGGCATCGCTTTAATCGGCAAAACTTGCACGTTTTGCGTCGCTAGATTTACCTCTGTGGCTTTGCGTAGCTTCTGTTTGAGTCACTTCGCTCCCTTGTGGCACCTGTGCATAGGGATATCATGTAAATCTGTCGCTCTGCCTGCCACATTTGTGCTCAAATTGAACGCACCTTTACAGCTGGATGTTTTTTTAAGCATCTGCTTTTTCTAGAAGCAGTAGAGAACCAAATCGAAATCCAAAAACATGCAAAGAGAGAAGTTTTCATAATAGTTCACCTTTAAAGGAATGATACACACTACATGTGCTGTGCCTCCTTCCTCTGCCACTGAACAGGATGACTTCTAACCAAAACTATAAATGTCTGAAATGGGACAATACTAGAAGTCTACCCATAAGAAGTAAGCTGCCACAAACACAGTGAATCCTTTGCAAAGCAGGATATTCAAACACTGAGCATAAAATGTGCTGTGCTGTTGGTATACACTCACCGGCCACTTTATTAGGTACCCCATGCTAGTAACGGGTTGGACCCCCTTTTGCCTTCAGAACTGCCTCAATTCTTCGTGGCATAGATTCAACAAGGTGCTGGAAGCATTCCTCAGGGAGTTTGGTCCATATTGACATGATGGCATCACACAGTTGCCGCAGATTTGTCGGCTGCACATCCATGATGCGAATCTCCCGTTCCACCACATCCCAAAGATGCTCTATTGGATTGAGATCTGGTGACTGTGGAGGCCATTTGAGTACAGCGAACTCATTGTCATGTTCAAGAAACCAGTCTGAGATGATTCCAGCTTTATGACATGGCGCATTATCCTGCTGAAAGTAGCCATCATGGGTTGGGTACATTGTGGTCATAAAGGGATGGACATGGTCAGCAACAATACTCAGGTAGGCTGTGGCGTTGCAACGATGCTCAATTGGTACCAAGGGGCCCAAAGAGTGCCAAGAAAATATTCCCCACACCATGACACCACCACCACCAGCCTAAACCGTTGATACAAGGCAGGATGGATCCATGCTTTCATGTTGTAGACGCCAAATTCTGACCCTACCATCCGACTGTCGCAGCAGAAATCGAGACTCATCAGACCAGGCAAAGTTTTTCCAATCTTCTATTGTCCAATTTCGATGAGCTTGTGCAAATTGTAGCCTCAGTTTCCTGTTCTTAGCTGAAAGGAGTTGCACCCGATGTGGTCTTCTGCTGCTGTAGCCCATCTGCCTCAGAGTTCGACGTACTGTGCGTTCAGAGATGCTCTTCTGCCCACATTGGTTGTAACGGGTGGTTATTTGAGTCACTGTTGCCCTTCTATCAGCTCGAACCAGTCTGGCCATTCTCCTCTGACCTCTGGCATCAACAAGGCATTTCCGCCCACAGAACTGCCGCTCACTGGATGTTTTTTTCTTTTTCGGACCATTCTCTGTAAACCCTAGAGATGGTTGTGCGTGAAAATCCCAGTAGATTAGCAGTTTCTGAAATACTCAGACCAGCCCTTCTGGCACCAACAATCATGCCACGTTCAAAGTCACTCAAATCACCTTTCTTCCCCATACTGATGCTCGGTTTGAACTGCAGGAGATTCTCTTGACCATGTCTACATGCCTAAATGCACTGAGTTGCCGCCATGTGATTGGCTGCTTAGAAATTAAGTGTTAACGAGCAGTTGGACAGGTGTACCTAATAAAGTGGCCGGTGAGTGTATATAAATATTTTGATTTAAAATACTTTAGCTGTGCATAGTTTTAGGTCAACAATAAAACAAACAAAAACAAAACAACAACAATACTTATAATAAAATCCTGGTTGAGAAGAACATGATCCTCATTGCTTGTGGTCTAGACCTAAAGCAACGAGGATACTGTTTCTCTCCAGCAATTGATATGCAAAGTTTACTCTAACCTAAAAAGACGACTTTGGCCCACCGAGCAACAGTCCAGTCCTTTTTCTGCTAAGTTCAGGTAAGATGCTTCTAATGTTACTGCCTCAGGAATGGTTTAACTCAATGAACGGCTATAATCCATGTCAAGGATACATCTGTGTGTTTGACTCTTGAAGCTCTGTCTCCAGCTGCAGTCCATACTTTGTGAAACTCCTCAAACTCTTAAATGGGCTTTACTTCACAATACTCTCAAAGGTACAATTAACCCTATTGATTGTGTTTTATTGTGTTTATCCACCACTTCACATTCTAACTAACTTTCCATTAATATGCTTTAATACAGCCCTTAGAACAGCCAGCTTCTTTAGCAATGACCTTTAGTGGTTATCAAAGTCTGCTGCACAACTGCAAAGTCAGCAGTTTTTCATGATGGCGTCCATAACAGTAAGATTTCTCTATTTAACAATTCTTTATTTTTAAATGGACTTATGTAATGTAAGCATTTTCAGATAAACTGAATTTTGGGTTTTTATTGACTATGATCAAAATTAACATAAGTAAACTGCTTAAAATAGATCACTCTGTTGTAATGATCTATATGTCATGTTTTGAATTGTATTAAATAACGCAACTTTACATGGCTCATTAGATACTACTCAAACGGTTCTGTCCATAGGGTTAGGCATGAGTGCCTTGCTGTGTCGCTTGTGTTTCTAAGTTGTACGTTTCCCCATGCACAGCTGGCCATGTCTGTGTGCTGAAACATCTTAGAACAAACAAATGTCCACTTCTCTAGCAGACTCCAAGCAACAAGCAGCACTGTTCACTCACCAAATGTCCCATAAAAGCCTCTTGGACCACATGTGCCAACCCCATATTTTTTTAGAGACATTAAAGCCTTTTCCTGTAGTGAGCAAATAGGACAAAGAAGAACAAAATTAAAGTTTGGTCAAATTCAAATGAAGAAGAGTAAATAAACAATATTTTACTAACCTTCACACGCTCGTTGTCAAGGAGACCCAAGAAGTTAAAGGAGGCAAAATTAATGCACTCTTTTCCATTAACTATGATTTTATGGCTGGGTGGTCTAAAATAAAAAAAGGTTAAAGACTTGATAAAAAAACAATTTAAAGTACAAACACACACAGCACTATTACTGTATTTTCCCAACTATAAGACGCGCTTTTTTCCCCATACTTTGAACCATGCGGTTTATAATGAGATGCGGCTTTTCTGTGGATTTTTCTTCACCCGCCAGGAGGAGCTTTATCAGAAAGTGAGACAGGTGGGAAATCAAAATTGGAAATCAAAGAAGAAAACACAAATTTTCATTTAGCACATGCAAGCAGCAGGCACGACGGAGGATTTTTTTCAAACCCATACCCACTCATCATGGAAACCACAAGAAGAAGTTCATACACGCCATAGGACCAGACATTATAAATATGGATGAAGTGCCATTGACCTTTGATCTGCCTCTGACCAGGACCGTAAACAAGACAGGTGCATCATCCATTATGGTGAAAACCACCGGACACGAGAGGACACATTTCACATGTCCTGGGCTGCACCGCCTCTGGAAAGAAGCTTCCCCTGATGGTAATTTTAAAGCCCAAAACTATGCCGAAAGACCAACTCCCGAAGGACATTGTGGGAAAGGATGGATGCTATAAAGTCTAATGAAGGACTGGTTAACGGAGTGCTACGGAAAGCGCCCAGGAGGATTTTTTCACTGGAAAAAAGCACTGCTCGTTTTGGACAGTATGAGGGCCCACATCACCGATTCAGTGAAAGCAGTCATCAAGAGAACCAACTGAATTCCTGCTGTGATTCTTAGAGGTACAACAAAGTTTTTGCAACCCCTGGACATCAGTGTAAATCGAGCATTTAAAGCAGCACTCTGGGGGGAACAGGAGGCTTGGATGACTAGTGGCGATAAATCCTTCGCAAATACTGGCCGCATGCAAAGAGCATCTTTTCTGATGTCTATCAATGGATCCTAAAAGCGTGGAGCAGCGTGAAGGAATCTACCACCACTAATGGGTTCCGAAAGGCTGGAGTGGCGGCTGCGTGAAGACGGCACCACAGCTTCAGAGCCAGCTTCGCCCCGGGCTGACATCGACACAGAACAGGTATGTGATGAAGCTCTTCTGAGGCTGTTCAACTCCAACACCGAAGAAGATAACTTCAGTGGTTTCAGTGCGCTGGAGGATGATGAATAAACCAATCAATAACTTTTCTGTTTTGTTTGATGCTACAGGCACCAATCGCAAACTAATCAGTTATGTTCAGTTAAACTACCTAATCAGTACAGTCAATATCAGCGGCTTTTAGCCCGGTGCAGCTTATATATGTACATTTCCATTTTATTTATTTTTTTAAACCTTGTGGGTGCGGCTTATATTGAGGTGCGCTCTATGGTCGGGGAAAATACAGTAGTTCGTTACTCAGTCCTGAAAATGTTGTGGGATGTCTCTGTCCTTAAATTTCTCAACACAGGTGCCTGAAGCACATGTAGAAGTTACAGGAGGTGCATTCGGACTATAGCTCCTTGATAATCATGCCTCTACAAAGCGCCCCCCCCCCCTTTACGCATCACTGTCATTCACATCCTAGAGTTTGGATATTTCCTGGAAATGTATTTCTTCAGAACGTTTGTGCTCTTTTGTACATAATGCTATTGGAACTCTTCAGTGCATTTAATAATATAAATCACAATTGAATTAGTTCAAATGAACATTTTCATTAATTTTCATTAATGGATGATTCCAAAGACATACTTTCAAAAGGAAGACTTTTTTTATTATTTAAAATGTAAATTCTGAAAGGAAACATTACTTTGAGTAATTAATTTGAGTTCAGTCCCTTCAAGTCACTAACCTGAAAGAGGTAAATAATTTTAAAAGCTATATATTGTTTTTAAGAGTGCAACATAATCTGGCCTGACTCGTTTTTTCGTCTTATGTTTAACAGTTTTATTGAGAGTTGACGCTGAAATCCCTTACTGGCCTATCAATATAATCAGAAGGCGAGTGTGACAACAGACACCAGCTATAAAAGATAAATTCAACCTTGTGGACAGTTTGCTTATCTATTACTGTGGGGGAAAGCAAATATGTGATACACAACCGGTTTTGCAGGAGTTTTCCAACTTCAAGAGTGGAAAGGTCTGTAATTTTCGTCGTTGGCACACTTCAACTGTGGGACAAAATGTAAACAAATCCTGGAGAAAAAAGAAATCACATGCCATGATATTTAAAGTGTAACTCATCCTGATGTAAATAAATGCATACCTCTGCCCTAGACACATTTTGAAGAGACACAGCTAAGTGTGAGGATGAGGGGTAGGGGTTACGTGGCTCAGGTCAGGATGAGGAAAAGTGACATGTAGAAGCATGGAGGGCCACCTAGTGATTTTGCCATGAATCTGTCGTTTGAGGTGGAGGATTTTTCACCCCTTCATCATTGAAGGTTGAGGGAGCCCAGCGAGGCTAAGCCTTATCACTTCCACCCACTGGCTCAAGGCAGTTTGTCCTCCATTGCGCTGCCGAGCAGTAGAAGACAGAATGGGTGCAGTTTCTGTGTGGTAAAGTGATGTTAGCAGCATCATTGAAGACATGGACTAACGCTCAAAGCAGTAACAAAGCTAAACACTATCGATCAATGCTCGTGATTCCAATGACTGCTCCACTAAGACGGTTTAAAGACAGTTATAGCAGAACCAAGTTCACCTGTCTAAATGTAAAAAATAGCTCAGTAACTTTAAAGTAGCACCCATAGGCCCAGTTTATACAGTTTATTTGCAAATAAAAGACGATTTTCGGGTTAGCTAAACTTTAAATAATTAATTTGCATTTTATTGCATTTAATATTTAATGAAATTTATTCGAACATGAACATGACAGAAGTATCTGATCACCTACCAACCAGCAAGAATTTTGGTTCAAACAGACCTGTTAGGTCATCTTTCTCGGGCTTCCTCGGACTGGGGCTGTATGCAAGATCACACCTCATGGAGTATCAATGACCTGAAGAGAGCTGGGACCACAGTCTTAAAGGTTATTATTAGTAACGGACTAGTCGTTCATGGATTAAAATGTTGCAAAAGCTCCCCTTCCTCAAAGCCAGTACATGTCCAGTACATGCAATACCAAAATATAACTTTTTGGTATACACGCTACTCGCCATGTTTGGACGAAGAAGGATGAGTACAATCCCAAGAACACTATTCCAATCATTATAGCATGTGGCTGGAAATATTCTTTTGCTTTTCCCCAAAGGGTACAGGACAACTACACTGAGAGGAGGATGGATGAGGCAGACATTTTTGGCAACAACCTCCTTCCTCCAGTGGAAGCATTGTAGATGGGTCATGACTGGTTCTTCCAGCAATGACCCAAAACACACAGCCAAGGCAACTCAGGAGTGGCTCGTAAGAACCATTTCAAGGTCCTGGAGTGGCTAAGCCTGTCTCCAGACCTGAAGCCAATAGAACATTTTTGCAGGGAGCTGAAACTCTGTTACCCAGCAACAGCCCTGAAACCGACAAGATCTGGAGAAGAACCGTAGGGTTAGGATTGGGTCAAAATCTCTGCTGCAGTGTGTGCAAACCTGGTCAAGGACAACAGGACAAGTCTGACCCACTTTAACTGTAGACAAACACTTGTGTACTAAATATTGAGTTCAATTTTTCTATTACATCCAATACTTTTCAGTGCAATAAAATGCTAATTATTTAAATATCATACAATGCGATTTTGTGTGTTATTTATTTTTTATTCCTGCTCTCACAGTTGAAGCGTACCAACGATTAACCTTACAGACATCTCCATTCTTTGTAAGTGGGAACACTTGCAAAATCAGTGGTGTATCAAGAACCTATTTTTCCCCACTGTATGTACAAGAGAGAGTAAAAAGGATTCCCGTTTTACCCTGAAACAACATCATATTTAAGAGAAGGATGGTCTTTTGAAACTGGAGGGACAAGAAGGTCTGGCTGCCATTCTTCTATCAGGTCCTCTTTTTCCTGTAACAAAAACCACGTATTTAGTATATATCTATATAACTAAATATAACAATCTGGGTTTTTACGGTGCAATCCTCACCCTTTCTGTAAGTTTGTAAGTCTCATGAAGTTTGTAGGTCTTGGAGAATAAAAGTCTGATGATCCACAATATCAAGATCCCCTCAAGAATCAGGTGATATGCAGGAGCCTGGAAAAGACCAGCATAAAGGTAAATTTAAAGTTGATGTTTTGAATAGCCATTTAGTTTACAAATCAGGGCAGTCAGCAGATACAGTATGCGGTCAAAGGAGCCCAAACAACCATGGGTGAGCAAAAAGCTAAATTTGCTCCTTTTCAAGCTATGCATGAGAAATCTGATTCTGTCCTTTTTGCTTTCCAAAGATTGCATTATGCAAAGGTGTTGCACACATTTGTTTTCATCACAAAGCAAAAATATGTGAGCAGGAGGATGTAGAATGAACATGTATTGAAGATTTTGGTGAGTTTGTACAGGAAATGTATTTTAAAATGTAATTTATTTCATTGGGAGCTGGCTGTTGAAAACAATCCTACCAGGTATATTTATGAGGATTTTCAGAGACTGTGAGGCAAAAAAAGAAGAGAGCTCCTACCTAAATTAAAAGCTTGTGACAGAGGACATATAGCTCATTTTGTATGAGCAGTTGGTGACACATCCCCTCAGGGAGCAAAGAGAGCCAAAGTAGAATACGATGCCTACATCTTCCACCCCCAAAGGCTCTACCACAGAGTAACATGAGTCTAGGGTATCCTTGTTTTTAACCTTTGTATTTTACTCAATGTATATAAATCTACCACAAAAGGATTCAAACTTGGTAATTTAAATATTTGTAGGGATGAAACTATTGATTCTGTAGTTAACATTCAGAGCATTTATAGACTGGACAGGAATAAATATGGAGTTGGAGTTGCTATTTACATCCAGGATCAATTTCCAGTTAAGAAAAGATCTAGGTGTGAATGGTGTAGAAGCTCTATGGTTTTAAGTGAACATTCTTCATCTCAAGCCAATATTAGTATTCTGTTGTTATAGACCTCCCAGTGCTAGTAGTGAGTATCTAAATGGTATTTACACAATGTTACAGCAGGCTACTGACTCTAGCAGCGTAATATTTTAAAGTAAAATTTTAAGTAAAATTCCCAAGCAAAGGTAAAATATTATATAAAAAAACAACGTATAGATTGTTTTGTAAAGATGATTTCATCATAGACATGGACAACGTAAACTGGGGCTTAGTACCGGAGGAAAAACATAGTCTGAAAGCATTAGATACTCTTTACCACTGTATGTGATAAACATGCTCCTGTGAAGAAGCCTTCTGTTCGAAAAGCTCCTTGGTTAGATGGGGAACTTAAAAATGATATGGAAGGGAGAGCTAGGCTTAAGAAGACAGCCAATAAATCAGGGCATCTGAAAGACTGGTATGCTTATAAGGCATTAAGAAATTTAGTAACAAAACTAAACATTCAAAAGAAAAAATATCATCAATGTAAGCTTAAAGAGTATAGCTGTGACAGTAAAAGATTATGGATTACACTAAATGAAGTTATTGATAGGAAGAAAACCTGTTCAATTCCATCATTTATAGAAGCAAATGAGGAAATATAAAGACCTCAAGATATTGCTAATTATTTCACCAATTCTATCAAAAATAAAACAGAAACAATTAGAAATGAAATGCCATCGCCTATGAGTGATCAGTATTTCAATAATTAAAAATTACATTATGTCAAAAAAATAATTGTTCATTTTTTTTCAAGCCAGTAAAGGATATGGAAGAACTTATTTTCTATTAAAAGTGATTGCCCCTTTGGGCATGACAATCTTGATGGTAAGCTTCTCTAATTTTCAGCAAGACACATAACTAAAGCCCTATGTCATATTATTAATCTATGTCTTTATGAAGGCATCTTTCCAAATTTGTTGAAAACTACAAAAGTTGTACCACTGGTAAAATATCAGAGGAATCAACTTTTAGGTGAAAATAGAAGACCTATTAGTATTCTTCCAATTTTAAGTAAATCATTAGAGAAGGTTATGTACAAAACAAATTCAGTATTATTTCAGTGGCAACAGTCTTAACTCAGATCTCCAGCACGCTTATAAGGCATGCTATTCGACAGCCACCGCATTGGCAAGTCTTCCTTATGAATGGCTAAAACTAATTGATAAAAAATATACGGTGAGTGTGGTGTATCTCAATTTCAGCTCTGCTTTTGATGTTATTGACCAACTGTTGTTAAGGAAACTATCTGCATGAATTTAATGGAGAGTTATCTAAGTGAAAGACAGCAATGTGTCCTCTTCAATGGCTCATTTTCTCACATAAATACTCTGTCCTGTGGTATTCCACGGGGCAGTTGACTTGGGCTTCTTTTTTTTTTTTTTTTTTTTTTTTTTTTATAACTTTATTTTTATTGAGCTTTTTAGAATACAGACATAAGGCAGTCAAAACAATACAAAAGATAAGAAAATATAGAACCAACAAAACAAACATACTAGGGGGAAACTCTTATTCCTATATCCCAAAGATCAAGGGCATCCTTCATAACCCAAGTTTGTCCTGTAAAGTTGATGTGAAGCTTGTCCATTTTTCCCATTTGGCTTGACATTTTTCTTCCTGTGTTCTCAGTCTGTGTGTTAGAACCTCCGTCTCATATAATGTGTTCACAGTCTGTATCCATTCCTTTGTGGTGGGGGGATCGGATTGGCCCCACTTCCTGGTTATTACCTTTTTGGCAGCCTTTTTTTTATAACTTTATTTTTATTGAGCTTTTTAGAATACAGACATAAGGCAGTCAAAACAATACAAAAGATAAGAAAATATAGAACCAACAAAACAAACATACTAGGGGGAAACTCTTATTCCTATATCCCAAAGATCAAGGGCATCCTTCATAACCCAAGTTTGTCCTGTAAAGTTGATGTGAAGCTTGTCCATTTTTCCCATTTGGCTTGACATTTTTCTTCCTGTGTTCTCAGTCTGTGTGTTAGAACCTCCGTCTCATATAATGTGTTCACAGTCTGTATCCATTCCTTTGTGGTGGGGGGATCGGATTGGCCCCACTTCCTGGTTATTACCTTTTTGGCAGCCACCGACAGGATTTTAAACAAATAGCAGTCATTATTAAGAACAACGTTGTCCAAAAGGCCTAGATATAGAACCAAACCGGTGTTAGGTACTGTGTAACCTAATATTGTTACAATCTTTCTGTGTATTTCGTTCCAGAACTCAGTCATTTTAGAACAGAGCCAGAAAATATGTGCATGGTTAACATTAGATGCTCCACAATTTCTCCAACAAGGTTGAACAGTAGATTTAAATTTACTGATAATTTTAGGTGTTATAAAAAATCTGATTATATTTTTCCAACAGTGTTCTCTCCAAATTCTGGAAGAGGATGTCGTGGTTTGGGTCCTCCAGATATTCGACCAATCGTCTTCCGTTATCTGAATTCCCAATTCCTTTTCCCATTTTGTTTTAATATCTAGAGTGTTAGTGCCTCTGTTTTCCAACAGATATTTATAGATCAGGGACACTGTTCTATATTTTTTCCCTTTATAAGTCTCCATTAACATTTTGACAATTCCATTTTCCTTTTGGTCTACTCTGTGTTTTACCTCTTTGTTATAGAAGTCCCTTAATTGTAGATATCTAAAATGATCTTGAGTTCCAAGGGCAAATTCTTGTTGTAGTTCCTGGAAACTTTTAAAGTGCCCATCTTTAAGGACTACACATAACGCTGTTAAACCTCTTTCTGTGCATTGTTTAAATCTTAGGTCCTGTGTAAATATTTGTTGTAGGCTGGCCACTGAATCAAACCCAATTGTTCCTCTAATTTACATTTCCGGATTATATGTAACCATTTGCCCAGGGTAAAACTGGTAATAGCATTAACTTTCTCAAGTGTATTCTTAATGGTCTCTACATCTCCAATGATACTCCGCAGTTCTCTTCCGTGGACTTTTTGTTCGATATTTTTCCATTTCGCCTCGTAATTTATGTCACTTATATTTATTATGGGAGTTATTTGGGCAGCCTGGTAATATTCTCTAAGGTCCGGTAGTGCCATACCTCCTTTCTCTTTTGGTAATTGTAAAGTTACAAATTTTATTCTGGGTCTTTTCGCGTTCCATATGAATCTGGATATCATCCTGTTCCAAGTTTTAAACTGTCCGTCCGGGATTTCTATAGGTAGTGCCATGAAGAGGTATAATAACCTTGGTAATACATTTGTTTTAATGGTTTCGATTCTAGAACTAAAATCTAGTGTTAAAGCGTCCCACCTTCTAATGTCCCTTTTAATTTCTTGGTCCATTCTAATAAAGTTAGCTTTATATAAGTCATCTATATTTTTTGTTAATTGTACTCCTAGGTATGTCATCATAGTAGAGTTCCAATTTAAATTATATTGTTTACGAATCTTTTCTGAAGGTGAATAACCAAATGTCAGAACCTGTGTCTTTTTCAAATTTAATTTATATCCTGAATAGAAGCCAAATATTTCTAACTGTTTGATCAGACAAGGCAGTGAATTTTCCGGGTTTGATAAATAGCAGATTACATCATCTGTAAACAAGCTTATTGTATGAAATTCATTATGTATATCAATACCCATGAGTTCCTTATGTTGTCTTAAGTGTTGTGCCAGTGGTTCAATATAGATTGCGAATAATGTTGGTGATAAACAACAGCCCTGGCGTGTGGAACGCTCCAGTCTTATATTGTCAGTTAGATTTCCGTTAATCTTGATTCTGGCCACTGGAGATTGGTATAAGGTCCTTACACATTGTACAGCCTTTCCATTAAAGCCAAATTTTTCAAGTGTTTTATATAAGAAGTTCCAGCTTACGCTGTCAAAAGCTTTCTCTGCATCAAGACTGATCAAAACAGCTTTTATATTTTTATTTTGAATATGGTCTATGATGTGAAGTGCTCTCCTGATATTATCTCGCGTTTGGCGACCTCTAATAAATCCTGTTTGGTCCTCGTCTATGATATCTCCAATGAATTGATCGAATCGGTTTGCTAATATTGAGGTATAAATTTTATAATCCACGTTTAGAATAGATAAAGGTCTGTAGTCGGAGCATGTCTCACTTTTCCTCTTTTTTGGAATGACTGTTATAATTGCTTCCCTCCAGGATGGAGGAAGCACTGCATGTTCCAAAGTATAATTAAAAGATTTTTCTAGTAGCGGTAGAAGATCCTCACTGAACGATTTATACCACTCGGATGGCAATCCATCACTGCCTGGTGTTTTACCGTTTTTCAATTTATTAATTGCTTTTTGTATTTCCATTTTTGTTATGTGAGAGGTGAGAAGTTTGTTTTGGGTTTCTCCAATTGAGGGCAAGTCAAGTGAATCCAAGAAGATTTCTGTCTGTCCATCTTCAGCGGAAGGAGGTTGACTATATAGTCTCTGATAGTACGTCCTAAACATGTCCTCAATAGTTGCAGGGTCGTGTGTCATTTGATTTGTATCACCATCCTTTAATTTGTAGATATTTCTATCTGACTGTTGTTTTTTCAGTTTCTTTGCCAGTCGTTTATTTCCTTTGAATCCGACTTCATGATATGATTGTCTTATAAATTTCAATTTCTTTTCAATTTCGTATGTAAGTGTTTTATCAATGTTGTTTCTTAATTCTTTTATCTTAGTAAACAGGTTGGGATCTTGAGTTAATTTGTGTTGTTTTTCTAATTCTATTAATTTAGCTCTTTCTTTATCATAGGCTTCCACTCTGGATTTCTTAAAGGCCACAGTTTTTGAAATCAATTTTCCTCTTAGTACTGCCTTAAGCGCGTCCCAAAGTATTGCCGGATTAACCTGTCCATCATCATTTTCTTCTATGTAAGTTTTTATCTCATGGGAAATTTCAGCTTTGATTGTTTTGTAGTTCAATAGGCCTACATTTAATCGCCATGCTGTTTTACGTTTTCTGGAAGGTAAATTAAGTTTTAATATTAGGGAAGAGTGGTCAGATATACTTGTTTCTTCTATTTTACATTCCTTTACTTTATATAAATCAGCTTTATTCATGAAAAGGTAATCAATTCTGGAGTAACTTTTATTGGGCGCTGAGTAATGGGTATAATCTTTTATATTAGGGTTCAATTCCCTCCAGACGTCAACAAATCCAAACTCTTCAAGTGCTAATTTAAATTTTTTTTGTGGATGAAGTTTGCTGTTTTTTATAATTAGTTGAATCAAGCTTCGTGTTCAATACCATATTGAAATCCCCACCCCAGATCAGTATTCCCTCTGTTTCTGTTATTATTTTACTGAGAAGATTAGTAAGAAATTGTATGTTGGCATCTGGAGGATTGTAGACATTGACTAGTGTTACCTTAATATTTTCAAGAGTCCCCTTCACTATCACATATCTGCCTTCTTTGTCTGACAGATCATGGCTGCAGTCAAATTTCACCGAGTTGTGAATTAGAATTGAAACTCCTCTTTTGTTTCCATGTCTGAATGAACTATAAAATGTATTGGAGTAGCCAAAGCCCCTAAGCTTTTCATGTTCCTGTTTAGACAGGTGCGTTTCCTGTAAATAGATTATCTGTGCTTTTTCTTTACGCATTTTAGTTAAAATCTTTTTGCGTTTTATAGGATTGTTCAAACCGTTCACATTCAATGAAACAATCTTGATGTCATCAACCATTATTTAGATTAGAAAAGACACCATGAGACATCAAAAAAGGAATCCCCAACAAATAACTGAACAAGTTATTAGAACATGAATTAACAAATAGAACAGAAGCTTCCAAAGGTAGGGATGTGTGGGGACATCCCTCATGGTCCCTGCTGGTGGGCAGAGGGCAGAATGCAACACTAAGGTGGAGGCCCTCTCTAGTAGTAGCCTGAGGTCTACTTGTACTAGATAAGTCCAACATTTGGTGAACGTTACAACATTTATTCCGTTCGGTAATTGGATAATTATTTATCAAAAGACCCATAACGTATAGTTTTGGTAACAGAAGGGAGACTAATATCCAGAACTGGTTTAAATCAGGCTGAAAAAGTCGGTAATTTCTTGTGGTTGTACGAACCTCCTCCTGTGATTCAAGCTCAGAGTCACTGGTCCGCGCGTCTGAACTCAGTAAGCTTCTCCCTCGCGCGTTGACCTGTCTCGGTGTTGTTGGTCCGTTTCCATGGCAGCAGCGAGTCCAGCCTCTCCTTGGCCAATCTTAACTTGTTTTCTTTTGGAGCCCAGGTCAAATTGAAGCCTCTCTTAATCATATCCGACGCTGTTTCGTCAGCGTTCTCATAAGTCCGTACCCCCGAGTCCCAGAAGATTCTCATCTTGGTGTACGGCGTCTGAAATCTGATACCTTTCTGTTTCAAGGCTGCCTTTAACGGGCCGTATGCTTTGCGCCTTTCCATGACATCTGAAGCATAATCGTTGTCGAAATAAAGGCGTTTGCCATCCATCTCCACTTTCTGTTCCCAGGCTTTCTTTAGAATCATCTCTTTTGTGTTGAATTGTAGAAAGTTCACAATTATAGATCTCGGGGCTGTGTTAGGAGGCGGCCTGGGTGCCAATGCTCGGTGGGCTCGTTGTATCCGGAGATCACTTCCGTCTGATAGCTTCAGCTGTTTAGTTAGCAAATCAGTGACAAAATCGGAGACCGATCTACCTTCTTTTCCTTCCGGAACTCCGTAGATACGAAGATTATTTCTCCGGCTTCGACTCTCCAAATCCACAAGTTTGTCGTTCATAGCTTTATTTCTTTCTAATGTTTCAAGCAGCTCATTTTTCATTTCCAAGCACGCAGTTTCCAGGTCAGCTATTCGTGTCTGTGCCTCGGTGATGTTACCCTTCTGGTTCTGTAGCTCGCGCATCATTTCTTCCCTGAATCTGTTGAGGTCTTCTTTCATCGTAGCCTTTACGTCTTCTTTGAGTTCTTCTATATCGTGTTTCATTTCGTTTTTAAACTCTCTTAAGTCTTTTGAAAGCGTCTTGATACTTTCCAACAGAGTGTATTGTTGTGAGTCGACGCCAGCTTTCTTCGAGGTAGCATTAGCATCGTCTTCACTAGCATCTCCCGACTGGTCGCCACAATCTTGTGCTTTAGAGGTTTTCTTTTCGGTCTTGTTGGTTTTCGGCATCTTCCCCCTCTAAGTGATTTTGCCTAGGGTTCTAATATTCTTCTGAGTTAAGATAGGGGGAGAGTTTAAATTACCGATACGGATGAGCCTGTTTTTATGCGGCCATCTTGTTGCAGCGTTGACCCGGAAGTCCACTTGGGCTTCTTTTTTACAGTATATTTGTGAATGAGGTTTCATATGTTCTTAGAAAGGCTCAGGTAATCACTTATGCTGATGATGCAACTATGTCTCTGCAGAGAGCTGTGATGCATTAGAGTGTATGCTTCAGGAAGAATTGAATCTGATTACTAATTGGGCCATAGAAAACAAGTTAAAAATAAATGCCTTAAAAACTAAATGTTTTAGTATCTAAAACAACTTTAAAATCTGTATGCAATCTGAAGCTCTCCATACTCGATGCCTATTGAATAAGTGAATGAAGCAAAACTGCTTGGAGTTACTATTGACTAATATTCTCATATTAAACAAGTAATTTTAAAGTGAGTAGAGCCATTTCTAGTATATGACAATGTTCACATTTTTAACCACCATAACAACTAAATTAGCTTTACAGTCTCTGGTTCTTCCACAGCATGACTATTGCTCCATTATCATGTCAAGTGCATAAAAAAAAAAAGATCTTGCAAATCTACAGTTAATCCAGAACAGAGCGGCTCACCTTGCACTGAACTGCCCATTTAGGACCAGTGTAAGTTTGATCCATGAGAGATTGTTGTGGTTTAGAGTGGAGGACAGATTTTTATGCAGTCTTATGTTATTTTTAAGGAATGTTGTTTCATCTCAAAAACCTGCAAGTCTGTTTTCTCAACTTTTGTCCACCAGTAATCAATATGGGATCAATACAAAGCAAGCTTCAGAGTTATTTTATACCTCCTTTGCTCAGAACTAATGCTTTAAAAAGGACTGTCATCTATAGAGCCATAATATTGTGAAATCGGCTTCCCAATTACTTAATTGCACAGGTCTATGAATCTGCTGTTAAAAAGAAGCTAAAACAGTATATGCTTAAGGGTGAAATGTCTAATTGTTAATGTTATACGTGTATTTTGTAATGTTTGATTGTATGTTTATGTGTTGTACATACAAATGTTTAAGAATTCAAAAATGTATTTTATGGTATGTAATTTAGTATGGATGTAATGATGGAGCTCAGGAAGAGTAGTCTTTTCTACGGTAGGCAAGCCAAATTTATTTGTCAAATTCAAATAAAATCAGTACAGAGACAATGTAAAGTGCTTTACATGATTGAAATATAGGAAAATAAAACAGAATAAAGACTTAGACAACTTTATTTGTCATTTTGTATGCACAGAGTGCGTACAGAACGAAATTTCGTTTCGCATACAGCTTGAAAAGTTACAGTAAATAGCAGTGATTTTCAGTGCAGCAGTGATTTCCTAGTAAACAATTGAAATGAAAACAGTGCAGGAGAAAAACGACAGTGGTAACAGAGTTCGGCAGCATATGTAGTGCTAGATAAGGATGCAATGATGGAATGTGCAAATATACGAATATTGTACAGAGGCCATTTTGTGGCCGTTCAACAGTCTGATGGCATATGTGCAAATGTGTAAATGTGCAATTATGCAAATGTGCAAATATAAGAATGTGGTACAGAGTCCATTTTTGTGGCTTCAGCAGTTCAACAGTCTGATGGCAACAGGGAAAAAGCTTTTGCAGAACCTGGTGGACCTGCAGCGGATGCTGCGGAACCTCTTCCCAGAGGGCAGCAGGGAGAACAGTCCATGGTGGGGGTGTGAGGGGTCCCTGATGATGTTACGGGCTCGGGACACACAGCGCTGAGATGAGATGTCCTTGATGGAGGGAAGAGGAGCCCCGATGATCCCTTCTGCTGTCCTCACCACTCTCCTCACGTTCTTCCAGTCGGAGGCATTGCAGTCTCCACACCACACGGAGAGACAGCTAGTCAGAATGCTCTCTATGGTGCTTCTGTAGAAGGTCGTGAGGATGGGCGGGGGCAGGTGGGCTCTCCTCATCCTCCGCAGGAAATACAGTCGCTTCTGTGCCCTCTTCACCAGTGACGTGGTGTTCACAGACCAGGTGAGGTTGTCCGTGATGTGCACCCCCAGGAACTTGGTGCTGCTGACCACCTCCACAGCTGAGCTGTTGATGAGCAGTGGAGCGTGGTGAGGCCTGTTTTTCCTGAAGTCGACGATGATCTCCTTCGTCTTCTCCACGTTCAGGACCAGGCTGTTGTCTCTGCACCAGCCCACCAGCTGCTCCACCTCCTCTCTGTAGTCCTGGTTGTTGTCGTCTCTAATCAGGCCCACCACCGTTGTGTCGTCTGCAAACTTCACGATGTGATTGGTGGTGAACCTGGGGACGCAGTCATGAGTCATCAGGGTGAACAGCAGGGTGCTCAGGACGCAGCCCTGAGGGGAGCCCGTGCTCAGGGTGATGACATCAGAGATGTTCTGTCCGACCCGGACTGACTGAGGTCTGTTGGTGAGGAAGTCCAGCAGCCAGTTGCGAAGAGGTGTGCTGAAGCCCAGATGTTCCAGTTTTCCTACCAGGTGCTGTGGGATGATGGTGTTGAATGCTGAACTGAAGTCCAGGAACAGCATCCACATGTGCGTGTTCTTCTCCTCCAGGTGTGCCAGGCTTAGGTGAAAAGCAGAGGAGATGGCGTCCTCAGTGGAGCGGTTCCGTCGGTAGGCAAACTGGAAGGGGTCGAGTGTTGGGGGGAGACTGGAGACGATGTGTTGTTTCCCCAGCCTTTCAAAGCACTTCATCATGATGAGAGTCAGTGCAACAGGCCGGTAGTCATTGAAACAGGTGACTTGAGGTTTCTTTGGCACCGGAATGATGGAGGCCGACTTAAAGCATGCTGGCACTGTGGCTTGGTCCAGTGAGGTGTTAAGAATATCTGAGGACACCACCCAGCTGACCTGCTCACTCCTTGAGCACCCGCCCAGGTATGTTGTCGGGACCTGGGGCCTTCCGCGGGTTGACTCTCCTCAGATTCTTCCACACGTCGGCTGTGTCAAGGAGGAGGACCTCCTCTTCCTGATGGGGAACAGCCTTCACTGCTGGAGTGCTGTTCAGTGCCTCAAACCTCCCAAAGAAGTTATTTAGTCCATTGAGGAAGTTAGCATCAATTTCACCCACCGGGGGGGAGGGCGTGTTGTATTCGGTGATCGCCCGTATGCCTCTCCACATGCTCCTGGTGTTGCTTGCATCATAGAAAAGCTCCTGGATTTTCTGACTGTGTTTTCGCTTGGTTAGCCTGATGGCACGGTTCAAGTTGGCTCTCGCTGTCCTCAGTGCCTCCTTGTCACCAGACTTGAAAGCTGAGTTCCGTGCTTTTAGCGCTTTACGGACCTCCACAGTCATTCAGGGTCGTCGGTTGGCTCGGGTGATGATGGTCTTGGTGGTGCTGACTTCCTCAATGCATTTGTTGATGTAGGCTGACACAGTCATGGCGTACTCATCAATGTTGATCTTGTCCTCATAAGTTGCTGCAGCTTTGAACATGTCCCAGTCAGAGCACTCAAAACAGTCCTGGAGCGCCTCCACTGCTCCCTCAGTCCACACCCTCACCTGCCTCACTGCAGGTTTAGCTCTGATCAGCAGGGGCCTGTATGCTGGGAATAGCATCACAGAAAGGTGGTCTGAAGAGCCCAGATGGGGGCGGGGGGCTGCCTTGAATGCGCCTTTAATATTTGTGTAAACCAAGTCTAGAGTGTTCTCTCCCCGAGTTGCAAAATCCACGTGTTGGTAGAAATGAGGGAGAACAGTTTTCATATTTGCCTGGTTAAAATCCCCAGCAACAATGAAAAACCCCTCTGTATGTGCAGATTGCAGCTCAGAGATAGTTATTATTTAAAGCTTTATATTAGATCTTTTGCCCCATCGATGGTGTAAGCAAGGAGAACACGTTGATAGCTTTAAAGATTTTTAACTGCAGTTATATTTCTATGATTTGATTGTGTGATTACTAGCTACAAGCTGCGGGCATCTCTCTCAGTGGATGGAGCGTGAGGCTTTACCAGGTTTGAGCTCCTTTCTGCGGACAACTCTGCGAAAGCACCCCGCTGCTCTCCCGGGCTCTTTTTACAGAAAGATGGGCCAGCAACATCCGCTACCTTGTACTGCAAGAGGCAGATGGATGGACACTTCAGAGACATAACTTAACAGCTTTCAGTGTAAAATGAAGGAAAGCCTCAATAAATCCACGGTTCTGATACAGCGAGTCTGGGTATAGAAAGCTTTAGTGTCCTCTTTTCTTTTTTTTTACCCTTCAGGCGTGGCTCATGGTTTGAAAATAATTAAATTATATCTCGGTTTGACCCACTCTGTTCATAGTGGTCCTTAATATTAATGTGTCGCTCTTCAGTTTTTCTGGACTTTCTTGGAGAAAATCTTCTCATTTCTCTCCGCTGCGCGGCCAATGACTGAAAAGAAGGGCGTTCACTCAAAACTTCTCTCGAGCCAGCATGCATTGGCCTTACTCCTCACTAGGGCCGCAAATATCCAACCTGGCCCTGAAAAAAAATGCTTGGGAAACACTCAAAAGTGTAGAGACAGCAGGCTCAATTTGCGGCAGCGGCAGCTAGAGGCACTTCTGCTGGCACCTTCACTGGCACGTGGCTGCCACAAAGCTGCCACGGCCATTGCCGCACTCCTGTTGCTAGTTATGAACAAACGATTTGTTATGGATCCCTGGTAGTCTATAACTACTTTCAAATAATTATGTTTTATTGATATTATTTCCAATAAAAGCTTGGACGCTGGACGCACCTGACGCTGCTGCACTTCCACTACTGTTTTGGGGCAAACGGTTTGTCATTGGGGTTATTTAATTAATGCCTGTCATATGTTTACTTTCAATTAATTATGTGCTAAATTGATCTTATTTAATAAATACTTGAAAATATGAGGAGACTCTTTATTTAAGATGGAAACTGACTGTGCTTATGTATAATGTGTTGAAAGAAAGTCAAGGAGACATTCCACAAACACTCAGCATGAGCGGGTATTTGTGACACCAAGTTTGCAGATGAGTTGAACAGGTTCTTCACCCGGTTTGACTCCCCCCACACCTTCGGTCCTGCCTTCCTCCCCCCTCACAGTCACACCAATGCAGGTGAGAGGTCAGCTGATGAGGCTGAAACAGAGGAAAGCCTCAGGACCGGACGGCATCCCCCCCAGGCTACTGAGGACCTGTGCAGATGAGCTCTGTGAGGTCCTCAGCTACATCTACAATCCGAGCCTCAGCCTGGGGGTGGTGCCCACCCTGTGGTAGACCTCCTGTGTGGTACCGGTTCCCAAAACACAGCACGCCAAGGAACCGGCCCACTTCAGACCAGTCACCCTGACCTCCCACCTGATGAAGACCATGGAGCGCCTCATCCTAGCACACCTACACACCGTGGTGAGCCCCACCCTGGACCCCCTGCAGTTTGCCTACCGGCCCAACATCGGAGTAGAGGACGCCATCATCTACCTGCTGCAGCGGGCACTCACCCACCTGGAGACCACCGGGAGCCCTGTGAGAGTCATGTTCTTTGACTTCTCCAGCGCTTTTAACACCATCAGACCGGTGCTGCTGAGGGGGAAGCTGGAGGGACGCTGGGGTGGACAAACATCTAGCTGACTGGCCCATCGACTACCTCACTGACCGCCCTCAGCACGTGCGGCTGCACAGCTGTCAGTCAGAGGTGGCACTCTGCAGCACCGGGGCCCCCCAGGGCACCGTTCTGTCTCCATTCCTTTTCACCCTCTACACCTCGGACTTCAACTACAACACGGACAGCTGCCACCTTCAGACGTTCTCTGATGACTCGGCCATTGTGGGCTGTGTGTCTGAGGGGAACGAGCTGGAGTACCGGTCGGTCATCATGAACTTTGTGGACTGGTGTGAGAAAAACCATCTGTGTTTAAACACCAGTAAGACCAAGGAGATGGTGATCGACTTCAGGAGAAGACCCCCACCTCACTTCCCCGTGAACATCATGGGGCAGGACATAGAAACTGTGGAGAGTTTCAAATACCTGGGTGTTCACGTCAACAATAAACTGGACTGGACTAACACAGACGCTCTGTATAAGAAGGGCCAGAGCCGCCTCCACCTCCTCAGGAGGCTGAGGTCATTTGGTGTGAGCAGGCCCCTGCTTAAGACTTTTTATGACTCTGTGGTGGCCTCAGCCCTCCTCTACGCGGTCATCTGCTGGGCCCCTGGCTGCGCAGAGAGGGACAGAAAGAGGCTGAATAAGCTGGTGAGGGAGGCCACTTCTGTCCTGGGCTGCTCTCTGGACTCTGTGGAGGAAGTAGCGGAGAGGAGGGTGTTGTCCAAGCTCACATCCATCATGGACAACACCTTCCACCCCCTACACCAGACTGCAGAGGAGCTGAGCAGCTCCTTTAGTGACAGAGTTAGACATCCTGTCTGTAAAACGAAGCGCCATCGCAGGTCATTCATCCCTGCTGCTATCAGATTATACAATGCTGCACTATAACTGTAACTATAACTGTAATAACCAACGTGCAATAACTAATGTGCAATTCTATTTAATACACTGTGCAATAATCCTGAAAGAAGTGACTTCTGCTGCTATTACACCTGAATATATGTCAATACATATGTATATAAGTCACCAGGAATGTACATAAGACATCCTCTGCCTTATTTCTATTTTGTATTTTTATTCTTATTTTTCTTATCTACTTCTTTTTTTGATCCACTGTATAAACGAGGACACACTGTATATAACTGATGCACCTTGTCCTACTTTTGGCACCTTCTTCTGATTGACTACTGAACCGATGTGACCAGTGAATTTCTCCAATGTGAGATCAATAAAGCCCATCTTATCTTATAGCCTATCTTAATCGTTACATACAGAAAGTAAAAATCAACTAGAAAAAGCTGTTTCTGCGAAACAGCAGTGAGAATGCTTTCCTGCAGAATGATTGAGGAAAAGATGCATAAGATCTTTGAAGAGGAGAAAAAAAAACTAGCTGTAAAGAACCCACTAAAAATCACACAAGACCCTATATGAACATGAAAGAACAATAGCTGAATGATTAGAAGAAGAAAAAAAACTGAGGGAATGGCACCAAACGTTTCCTAACTCATTCTAAACACTGAATTGTTTAACAAAGCTGAAGTAGAATTTCAAACTCGAATAGAATGAAAAAGACTAGTTAAAGACAGAAACTATGAGATGTCACAAGTTAGGTAAAACAGAGGGAGGAGAAAGAGAGAATAGTTAGAGAAACAGCAAATTAACGAGCGAAAGGAGCAGAAGGAGCAGAGGAGAAGGAGCGTGTGAGAGAAAGGAGGAGTGGAGAAGAAAGAGCACGAGAGAGAAAGGAGAAGGAGCCTAGGAGAAAGAGCATGTGAGAGAAAAGAGGAGAAGGAGCAAGCGAGAGAGCAAAGGAGAGGAGAAGAAGGAGCGAGCGAGAGAGAGCAAGGGAGAGAAGCAGCGAGCGAGCGAGCAAAGGTGAAGGAACGAGCGAGCGAGAGAGAGGAGAAGGAGCAAGCGAGAGAGCAAGGGAGCGAGCGAGAGAGAGGAGAAGGAGCAAGCGAGAGAGCAAGGGAGCGAGCGAGAGAGAGGAGAAGGAGCAAGCGAGAGAGCAAGGGAGCGAGCGAGAGAGAGGAGAAGGAGCAAGCGAGAGAGCAAGGGAGCGAGCGAGAGAGAGGAGAAGGAGCGTGGTAATGTGTAGAATCAGCTGTTCCTCACGCTCTGGCCTTTTAGTGAGAAACAATGAAGAGACTTCCCCTCGAACAAACTGAAATATCTCGGCAACCGTATAAGCTACAGATGCTTTTCTTGGATCGTTTTTCTCACAAAAGATAGAGGAAAACGAAAATCTGTTTTGTTTGTGAAGATTTTAATTAAGGCGCAATAATTCATTAAAAAAGGAGAAAATCTGAAAAAAAAATTTGATTGCGAAAAAAGTGTGCAAAACAAATTGCTATAACTCAAAAAGTATAACATATATCAAAATAATTCTTTCAACGTCAGGATCAGCCATCTTTGCACAACAATCATGGTTATTTTCATGTTTGTACAAAAAACGGTCTAAAAATGCCAGTGAGTACAAAAGTTGACAATTTGGAAGGAATTTGGTCTGAAGCTGTTTCAGCATTTTGCAGATTTCCTACTCTCGAACAAACCCTTCCCGTGGCAAAACGGTAAGAGTTATCTGAAAAATTCTTGAATTGTGAGCGCCAGAAGGGTCTGAACATTAATTAGTGAAAGTCTCATGTCTGTACATCAAACATTTTAGGAGAGGCAGCGATCATTAAACGGGTGTCGTTCAGGTTTTCAATTCTGATTTTTGCACACTGCTCCATAGAAAATGAATGGAGGACGTTTCGGTTTCTCGACGCTCTGAGGCAGCTTGCGAAAAATCTATAAATCCCACACCAATGACGTTTACATTTCCAGAATCCAGACAAAAATACCTACGTTTTGGTGTATAATTTAATGTGCATAGAGTGAAAATTGAAGAATTTGAAGGATTCTCCATTCATTTTAATGAGAGCATAAAACTCAAAAAGTTAAATATTTTAAATATTATAAAAGTTATTACCAAAAGTCATAGCACTAATGTCCTTAACGAGCTGAACGTTTTGATACCAAAATTCTTGAAATCGGTTGAAAAATGCCATACGAGTTAGGCGTCGAAAAACGTACGGAATAGTAATAATAAAGAAAAACAGGAAAACAATAAGTGAGAATGCTGAATACCATTCTCACTTCATTAATAAACACCAAGGAACCTGGTGGAAGGATGCCAGGCAGTGCCAGAGTGTTAAAGTGGTGCCAAGAGGCTGTTTCCGTGGAAGAAATGGAGATTATCAGCAAACGGGATGTCAGGATAGTTAAGAGCTATTGACTGTCAGTGAATTGATGATCTCTTTGTTTATTATTTAATTAAAAAAAAACGTCAGACTCAAAAGCCGCATGCCACAGCGGCTGTCGCACACCTGTTACTGTTTTTTGGCAAATGACATGTTATAGATTGCCTTTTAGTCTATAACTACTTTCAAATAATCATGATTTATTGATTATATTTCCAATAGACGCTCGTGGCACTTTCGCCAGCCGGCTGTCACAAGGTGTCACAATGCTGACAGTCCAGCTGCCGCAACTAATGGCAGGTACTCTGACACCTTGTGGCACCTGCAGTGGCATGCGACTGCCACAAGGTGTCACAAAGCCGGCAGACCACCTGCTGCTATCACGCTCCTGTTGCTGTTAAGCTATTTGTAGTTATTAATGGACAATAAAATCTTGACACAGCTCTATCATACATCATTTTATCGGTTACCATATAGACATATAAAAGGGTAGATTGTCTACTGTTGACCCCATAATGACTTTTGCGGCGCATAAAACATGGCTGTCTAGGAGCGGTCATCCTGAAAATAGCACAAGAATGCCAGAGAGGCGCATCCCACACTCTCCACAGGAGTTGTCATCAACTTGTCGGTTAAACGACAAATAATCGTGTCAATGGACTTCCTTTGCTTAATTTTTAAAATAAAAAGTAAACTTGGTGGTGTTGTGTTTTTTTTTTAATCAAAGTTTTCACGTGAGTCATGTTCACTTTAACCTGACGGATATCAGTCAGTCAGTCACCAAACACTTTTATAATATTGATATGTAAAGATATAAGCTCATTCGGCTGGAGACGAAAATGGCTTCCTGAGTGTAGCTTATTATTCTGGTAAAACGTGGATTCTAATGTAAAACATGACACAATCGGTGACAGTTCTAGTAGGTAAATCTTAATATTGTGTTTTGTGTAATTAGCTTTAGCAAATTTATTATTAAGTACTTTACATGTTTCTCTATCAAAGTGTCGCTAAATACTACTACTACATTTAATTTATACTGCACTTTCCATCAAAAGATCTCCCTAACCTGCTGATTCAAGCTGAGCGATGGGGAGCTTGTCTTCTGTGGGTTGATAAGTTCTTTGAGGTAGGCGGGGGCATGTCCATGGATGCATTGATGTGTGAGGAGGGAAACCTTATACATCATGTGATATGGGGCGACTGTGGCTAGATGGGTTGAGTAGTCGTCTGGCAATCGGAAGGTTGTGGGTTCAATTCCAGCTTCCCCTTACCACATGTCGATGTGCCCCTGGGCAAGGCACTTAACCCCAAATTGCCTACCGAGCTGCGTCTCGGTGTATGAATGTGTGCGCGTTAGTGAGAGCGATTGGGTGAATGTGGCTATAGTGTACAGCGCTTTGGGTGGTCAGCATGACTGGAAAAGCGCTATATAAGTTCAGTCCATTTACCATTTACATTTATACTCAATCCTGGTGGAGATTGGAAGCCAGTGTAGCGAATGGAGGATGGGGGTAATATGCTCATGTTTCCGCTCTCTCATCAGGATCCTAGCTGCAGAGAAGCCTCTGCAGACTTTTTCTAGGGATCCCAATGAGAAGTGCGTTGCAATAGTCCAGTCTGGAGGAGACAAAGGCATGAACCAGCTTTTCTGCGTCTGGGAGGGAGAGAATGGGACGGAGTTTGGAAATATTTCGGAGGTGATAGAAAGAGGTCTTGCATAGGTGATTTATATGTGCTTCAAAAGTGAGTTGGGAGTCCATTTTTACACCAAGATTTCTAACTGTTGATGAAAGCGGGATGTTAGTGCCAGAAAAGGTGATGCTGGTTATGGATAATGATTTGGTTTGATGAGGAGTTTCAACCAGGATGGCTTCGGTTTTGGAGCTATTTAGTTGAAGAAAGTTTTGCTCCATCCATACCTTTATCTCCTCCAGACAGGTGGTGAGTTTTGATGGGGATGACTGTGAGGGTGGGGTGTCAGCTGTGACATTTACATAGAGCTGTATGTCATCAGCATAGCAGTGGAATGAAATATTGTGGCAGCTGATGATTTGGCCAAGGGGAGTGAGGTAAAGGATGAAGAGGATGGGGCCAAGGACTGACCCCTGGGGGACACCACATGTAACTTTGTGTGGATGTGATTTGGAGTGGCCTAGTGAAATGTATTCTGTCCGGTTTGTGAGATATGATCTGAACCAACTGAGAGCAGTGTCATTTAGTCCAGTAGTGAGGTGGAGCCGGTTTAAGAGAATGCCATCGTCGACAGTATCAAATGCAGCAGAAAAGTCAAGAAGGATGAGGAGGGATGAAGAGCCAGCATCGGATGATATGAGGAGGTCGTTTGTGACTCTGACTAGGGCTGTCTCTGTGCTGTGGGCAGAGCGGAAACCTGACTGGAATTTTTCCAGAGGTTATTATGTTTGAGGTGGTCCTGAAGGTGAGTGGCAACTACTTTCTCAAGTACTTTTGATATGAAAGGGAGATTTGAGATGGGCCTGTAATTGGATAGGACTTCTGGATCAAGAGTGGGTTTCTTAAGCAATGGTGTGATAATGGCATTTTTAAGACAGGGGAAACATAACCAGATTGAAGGGAATTATTTATAACAGCAGTGATCAGGGGACTTAGGGCAGTGATATGGGATTTTACCAGGGATGTTGGGAGAGGGTCCAGGGGACAGGTGGAGGATTTCATCTTCCTGATCATGTTCTGCACCTCTTCTGATGAAACCTCAGGAAAGTAGTTTAGAGGATTGGAGATGGTATGAGTTGGGGGAACAGTTTGGGTGGGAGGACCAGAGAGAGCAGAGCAAATAAGGGCAGTTTTTGATGTGAAGAAATCCATAAATTCATTGTACTGCTCAAGTATGAGAACATATTCCCTAAAAAGACAATAGGTTTTTAGGACTGTCAACATAGAACCTAATATTTCGGCTGTCCTGTTCCCCTCTCAAAAAAAAAAATGGGAAAATTAATCTAGCAAGGATTTTTTTTTTTTTTAGATGAGTGGCTGTGTGTACTTATTCATCACATGAGAATACTCTATTACTGTTATCCCCAGTAAGAATACAACACTGAACCATGTGCTATGATAGCTGTATGTTTAAGGTTAGGAGCAAAAGCAAACAAACAAAAATGGCTTGAAAATCTGTTTAATATTCAACGAGTTAAAACTGATTAAATGCTGATGCCTGTGCGTGCTAAAAACATTACACCTTATATTTTGGTCTAACGCTTTTTATGAAATCAAAAACAATAATGACACCATCATCACCATACAAATGGTTTTAAATATTCTCCTGTACACCGTAATCGCACACTGTTCTCTTTCTCCTGCATTGTTTACAGTTCAATTGTTTAGTTTTTTTAAATCACTGCTGCACTTTATCCTGTAATTTACAAGCTGTACGCAACGAAATGTCGTTCTGTATGCACTCTGTGCATACAAAATGACAAATAAAGATGTCCAAGTCTAACAATTTAAAAAGTACTTACTAACAGTCAATACCTCAGCAATAGAAATGCGGCAGCGGCTGGCGGCTTGCCCGCTTTGTGACACCTTGTGGCAGCAGCATGCCACTGCAGGTGCCACAAAGTGCCAGACGACCTGCCACTGGTTGCGGAAGCTGGACTGTAGGTGTCGTGCTAAACGACTTATCCCCGCCAGAATTTGTATCCCCTGCGTTGGAAGCGCATTCAGCTGGAAGAATGAATCCAGCCAACTCCGTCTCATTTCCAACCTATTAGGCGTGGAAATGAAGATGTTTTACTTTTCTTAACGAAATATCGCAATGGTGTTGTTACGTTATCGTTCAGTTAGTAGAATAAAACTGAAAATGTGACACTTGTTAATGCTATCCTAAGGGATTGCTATGTCGGTTAAAACCAGGGCTTTGAACCGGTTCAAGGAACGAAAACCGGGAACTTTTTGTATTTTACAGGGAACAGAAACGAAACCGGAAACATTATTTTTTATGTTCTGGAACTGGAACACTTATTTAAAAATAATGGTAACCGGTTAATACCGGTTTTATTTCGTTCCTCAAAGTTTTCGTTGCCTAATTAACTAAACAAAAAAAGTAATTATTTTCCTGCGCACGTTACTAATGACGGCTGAGGTTCACTTCCTGTGTGACATCACATCACACATTCGCTGACTGAATGGAGAGAGAGCGGTGTGTCCACTAGAGCTACACATCTTAAATAACAGGTAAATTACGATCCATCGTTAAGTAAAACGCTCATTCCAAACAGCTGACAGGAACGAAATTAACCGTTCCGGGAACAGTATTTTTTTGTTCTAACCGGTTCAGGAACGTCAATTTATTGGTGGAACTCATAACCGGAAACGTTATAATTCCGTTTCTGTTCGGAACGAACCGATTGGGAAAAAAAAAAAAATAAATAAAAAATCGGTTCAAAGCCCTGGTTAAACTCGATTGATCACTCAATATAACACGTTCTGGGAAAGTAAACGACTCTGTGGTCATTTCTAAATGTGTCACGAAAATATTAGCTTTATGTTATTAGATTGTCACATGTCTATCTGCTGAAACCAAAAATCCACCTTCCTGAGTCCATCAGAGCTGTCTGCTTGTTCGTCTTTTTTCTTTTTCTTTTTTGGTAGCTAGACCCGCATGAATGGATCACATAAAGCGGATTTCACGTGTGATCAAATGACCACTGAATAAAGGTACAGCCAAAATTATCAGATAAGATTTTAATTCAACCAAGAACCATATAGAGATATTAACCATATTAAGAAAACCAGATATGTCGCTTTTAATAATAGAACAATATGAGGAGTATAAAAAATTATATTTCATTTCATTAGAATGTGATTAGAATCATTTGCCCAAACAGAGCAACACAAGTGCGACAACGGCAGCGGCACCTTCGTGGCAGTCACATGCCAGTGAATGCATAGACATAATATAAGAATAGACCCCGCAATGACTGTCGCGGCGCAGGAATTACGGCCGCCATCTTCGGGCGGTCGACCTGCTACCCTAACCAGCTGATTCAAGCTGAACACACTAAAGATACCTCAGCACTGTGCGGCGTATTTTTGTTTAAATCGACGGACTATTGACGTCAGGGCTCGAGGGATAACTTTTCACAAGTAAGATTAAAAGATATTGTTTATATTAGAATGTGATTTTTCTAATATTAGATAGAGAGATACATGTCTACACGTCCAAGTTTTTGTGACAGCCTCTCCAAAGTTGCATCTACTCCGTGAAGGCATCAGAGCTTTAGACATTGGTGAATAGAGAGAGAGAGAGAGAGAGAGAGAGAGAGAGAGAGAGAGAGAGAGAGAGAGAGAGAGAGTGTCATGGCCAAAAGTATTGAGAATGATTCAAATGTTAATATTTACAAAGTCTACTGCTTCAGTTTTTATAACGGCAATTTGCATATACTCCAGAATGTTATAAAGAGTGATCAGCCTAACAGCAATTAATTGCAAAGTCAATATTTGCCTAGAAAATTAACTTTATCCCCCAAAACACATTTCAACGTCATTGCAGCCCCGCCTTAAAAGGACCAGCTAACATCGTTTCAGTGATTGTTCCATTAACACAGGTGTGGGTGGTGATGAGGACAGGGCTGGAGACCAATCTGTCATGATTAAGTAAGAATGACACCACTGGACACTTTAAAAAGAGGCTGGTGCTTGGCATCATTGTTTCTCTTCTGTGAACCATGGTTATCTCTAAAGAAACACGTGCAGTCATCATTGCACTGCACAAAAATGGCCCAACAGGAAAGAGAATCGCAGCTAGAAAGATTGCACCTCAGTCAACAATCTATCGCATCATCAAGAACTTCAAGGAGAGAGGTTCCATTGTTGCCAAAAAGGCTCCAGGGCGCCCAAGAAAGACCAGCAAGCGCCAGGACCGTCTCTTAAAAGTGTTTCAGCTGCGGGATCGGGCTACCACCAGTGCAGAGCTTGCTCAGGAATGGCAGCAGGCAGGTGTGAGTGCATCTGCACGCACTGTGAGGCGGAGACTCTTGGAGCAAGGCCTGGTCTCAAGGAGGGCAGCAAAGAAGCCACTTCTCTGCAGGAAAAACATCAGGGACAGACTGATATTCTGCAAAAGGTACAGGGAGTGGACTGCTGAGGACTGGGGTAAAGTCATTTTCTCTGATGAATCCCCCTTTCCGATTGTTTGGGACATCTGGAAAACAGCTTGTTCGGAGAAGACGAGGTGAGCGCTACCACCAGTCTTGTCTCATGCCAACTGTAAAGCATCCTGAAACCATTCATGAGTGGGGTTGCTTCTCAGCCAAGGGAGTCGGCTCTCTCACAGTCTTACCTAAAAACACAGCCATGAATAAAGAATGGTACCAGAATGTCCTCCGAGAGCAACTTCTCCCAACCATCCAAGAGCAGTTTGGTGATGAACAATGCCTTTTCCAGCATGATGGAGCACCTTGCCATAAAGCGAAGGTGATATCTAACTGGCTCAGGGAACAAAACAGAGATTTTGGTTCCATGGCCTGGAAACTCCCCTGATCTTAATCCCATTGAAAACTTGTGGTCAATCATCAAGAGACGGGTGGAAAAAAGAAAACCTAGGAATTCTGACAAAATGCAAGCATTGATTGTGCAAGAATGGACTGCTATCAGTCAGGATTTGGTCCAGAAGTTGATTGAGAGCATGCCAGGGAGAATTGCAGAGGTCCTGAAGAAGAGGGGTCAACACTCCAAATATTGACTTGCTGCATTAACTCATTCTAACTGTCATTAAAAGCTTTTGTTACTCATAATATGATTGCAATTGTATTTCTGTACGTATGTGATGACATCTGACATACACACATGAAAACCAGAGGGCAGCAGATCATGTGAAAAATATAATATTTGTGTCATTCTCAATACTTTTGGCCATGACTAACTATATATATATATATATATATATATATATATATATATATATATATACACACACACACGCCCGCCGACAGGGTGTGCGTCTGTGTCACGGCACGTTGCTGCTTCCCCTCCCCTCTCGTACATGGCTCAGCCAATCAGCACGCAGGCTCAGCCTGGCCCGCCCACTCAGCTCTCTGGTGTCTCTCACAAACAACAGCACTGCTGCTGCTCAGACTCGGAGAGAGAGAGACCGCAGAAGCGGAAAAACACGAAGAGGGAAAGAAGCGCCGTTTGGCTCTATTTTAATACCGTAAATGAAATCAAACTGTATGTTTTGTAAAAAGCCGGTTAAATTAATCCGAAACACAACTAATTTATCTAAGCACGTGAAAAACCATGAGCAGGAAAACGTCGAGCGACAAACGGAGAGAGGAGACGAAACTTCTCTCATTGCCCCGACAGACCCAGACCCACAGACTGACGTCACTGACTGAGGCGTTTCAGTCCTCCAGGGAACATCCAGGTAGATCAGAGTGGTCATCTTCAGCAGCACTTCATGTTAACTTTCAAAGTAGATATTATCTATCATATGTTACTGGAGCCCACACAGAAAATGTAATTAAGACCTTGAAAGAAACCAGTACATATATCCTATTAAAAAGTGTTATTTAAGATAAGATAACATTAGCTAATCCTTTATTTATCCCACGACGGGGAAATTTATAGGATTAAAGCAACAGGCAGGTGCACACAACACAGACAAAATTACATAAGGATTGAAAGATATAAGAGGTGGATTAGGAAAGAAACACTATGAACATTATTATTATTATTAGTATTATTATTATTATTTAATTGTAATAATAAAATAAAAATCACAAAACCCGAAAGGTCAACAGTTTCATGATACATCAAGCTTAGGGACTGGCTAATATACAGCAGGTCAAAAAAGACCATATTTTGGCTGCAGTGCTTGCTGTTCTCTTATGAAGAAAAGATCAACTAGTGCACTAAATTCAATAGATGGGTTGAAAATATCCAGTATAAAATACAGAGATTTCCAGGGCATGAAATATACAGTTAAGTTGACTTTTTTTGGTGTGTGTGTGTGTGTGTGTGTGGTGGCGGCAGGTGTAGAGGAGGGCCCAAATAGACTGTGTTGTCCCGGGCCCTAGCAAAGCTGTCAGCTGGCCTGTATATATATATTATTCGCTAATGTCTAACAAAGCTCTGATGCCTTCACAGAGCAGCTGCAATACATATCTATCTATATAGATAGATATTTATTGTTATGGCCTGGCTCTTGGACCATAACAAATCAAGGGGAAGCCCCGCATGGGATAACTTAAAATGGGATTTATTTAACAAAGATCATAACTGGTTGGAGAGGAGAGGGAAAGAGAGAAGTAGGTGGCAGAGAGAGAGAAAGAATGAGCTGAGCTCCTCCGAGCTGGTCTGATCTGAACTGCTCCCAGCTGGGGTTGATCATCTGGTGCTTGCGCCGTCAGGTGAGGAAGCTTGCTGACGTCAGTCTGACCAGCTGCCTCCACTTCCAATCAGCACCAATTAGAAGCTCTACACAGGGACTCAGAGGAAAGGCCTAGGGCCGTAACAATAATATATATATATTAGGGCTGTCAATCGATTAAAAAAATTAATCTAATTAATTACATACTCTGTAATTAATTAATCTAAATTAATCCCATATAATTGTTTTGCTGTGAAAGTATTTAAAATATTTAAATTCAAATGTTTCAATGAATAATCAGCATTAGATACATTAAAGTGCTGTTTTCAACAGCAGTCAAACTAAACTAAACAGATGCCAATGTCAAACTGAACTCACGTCAACAGGAAACGTCAACTGAAATGATAATAAAAAAGATAACCTGAATTTAACAGACGTCAACATATTCCATATTCCAATCTACCTTTTAGGCTAATTATACATAATTTAGACCTAGTGCTATTTTAACAAACAAGCATTTTATTAGTTGTTATCTCTTATCTGATGTATTTCTGATGTTTGGCACTTTGTTTTACCTCGTGTTAAAGTGCTCTTTAAATAATAATGACATTCATGATGATTATGATCAGAATAAACTTTTGCATAACCTCCCAGAAGCTGGAAAGAAAAGAGACAAAAACATCTTTCACAGCTCACTTAGTAACTCTAATATTTTAGTCTAAATACTTTAGCCTAAATATTTTAGGCTAAAATATTACACTTTTTATTTGTTTTTCTTCAATCCCTCTGTGATGTTTAGTAATTTCTGCCAAAGGCTGCAGCATTTTGATTTAATTCATCTGAATGCAGTATTTGCAAGCCATACTCTGATTGAATGGGAAAAAAAACTGTCTGTGATTGGCTTTAACAGCCGAGCGAGTGCACAGCTGGTGTTGAGTGTGAAACGAGCAGGTGTGCGCGAGCAAAGTAGTGCGCGAGCAGAGATGGAACTCACCGCAATCAGCGGGTTGAGAAGAGTTTTTCAGACCGTGCCAGACCGGTTTTGAGAGTTGTTTCACTGCGCGCTTGGATTGGTTCCTGCGCGCTCAAACAGAAGGCACGAATATCGCTACATAGTTTCACAGAGTTGAGCGGCAGCGCTGTCTTCTTCTCTGTCTTCATGCGCCTCCCCTGAGACTCTTTGGCGCCCCCCAGGGGAGGCGCGCCTCACCTATTGAAAACCCCTATACGACATCGATTAATCTGCGTTATTTTTTTTAATCCGTTAATTTTTTTTAAATTAATTAATCGAAATTAACGCGTTATCTTGACAGCCCTAATATATATATATATATATATTTGTCCTGTTTGTCTCTCTCTATATATATATATATATATATATATATATATATATATATACATATATATATATATATATATATATATATATATATATATATATATATATATATATACACACACATATATATATATATATATATACATATATATATATGTATATATATATATATATACATATATATATATATATACACATACATATACATACATATACATACATATATACACACATATATACACACATATATACACATACACATATATATATACACACATATATACACATATATATACATATTATATGTATATATATATGTGTATATATATACATATATATACACATATATACATATATATACACATATATACACACACATATATACACATATATACACATATATATACACACACATATATATACACAAATATACATATATATACACATATATACACACATATATATATATACACAAATATACATATATATACACATATATACACACATATATACACACATATATACACACATATATATATATATATATATACATATATATACATATATATACACATCCATCCATCCATCCATTTTCCAAACCGCTTAATCCCTCATGGGGTCGCGGGGGTTGCTGGTGCCTATCTCCAGCGTTCACTGGGCGAGAGGCGGGGTATACCCTGGACAGGTCGCCAGTCTGTCGCAGACAAACAGGACAAACAACCATTCACACCTAAGGACAATTTGAAGAAGCCAATTAACCTAACAGTCATGTTTTTGGACTGTGGGAGGAAGCCGGAGTACCCGGAGAGAACCCACGCATGCACAGGGAGAACATGCAAACTCCATGCAGAAAGACCCAGGGGTGTACTTGAACCCAGGACCTTCTTGCTGCAAGGCAACAGTGCTACCCACTGCGCCACTGTGCAGCCCTGATAATCATTTGCTTGTTAATTAGCCAGACCCTTGTTTCACCTGTTAGTGCTCTATTTAAACCTCCCTCTGTCTTCAGTTCAGCACTGGGCCGTCTTCTGCTATCCACCACTCCATGCCAGTCCCTCTGTAAGTCTTTGTATTCTGCTGTTCATTCCTGCAAAAGCTCTGCTCTGTGCCCTGGTGTCTCCTGTGAACTGCTAACCTGACTAGCTGCTCCGGAGAAGCTCTGCTCTGTGCCCTGGTGTCTCCTGAGAACTGCTAACCTGTCAAGCTGCTCTGGTGAAGCTCTGCTCTGTGTCCTGGTGTCTCCTGATAACTGCTAACCTGACTAGCCGCCAGAATAAGTTCTGCTCAGAGTCCTGGTGTTGCTATGAGGCCTGCTAGCCGAGCAGCACTTGTGAGTGTGGACTCTCTCTCTCTGGGCCGTCAGCTCCTGCCATCACCTACATCTCTGACCTTCTGCAGTCCTGAACCTCCGGTCTTCATCACTCAGCACCCTTCCTTTAAATAAAACTCTTAAACTTTAGTCCCGTGTGCGCTTCCTGAGTTCTTCGGTAAACAAATCATGATTATATATATATATATATATATATATATATATATATATATATATATATATATATATATATATATATATATATATATATACTCACCGGCCACTTTATTAGGTACCCCATGCTAGTAACGGGTTGGACCCCCCATGCCTTCAGAACTGCTTCAATTCTTCTTGGCATAGATTCAATTTAGTTGCCACAGATTTGTCGGCTGCACATCCATGATGCGAATCTCCCGTTCCACCACATCCCAAAAATGCTCTATTGGATTGAGATCTGGTGACTGTGGAGGCCATTTGAGTACAGCAAACTCATTGTCATGTTCAAGAAACCAGTCTGAGATGATTCCAGCTTTATGACATGGCGCATTATCCTGCTGAAAGTAGCCATCATGGGTTGGGTACATTGTGGTCATAAAGGGATGGACATGGTCAGTAAC
This sequence comes from Fundulus diaphanus, assembly GCA_037039145.1. NCBI lineage: Eukaryota > Metazoa > Chordata > Actinopteri > Cyprinodontiformes > Fundulidae > Fundulus > Fundulus diaphanus. Next base: position 46,905,259 of record CM073141.1, read on the forward strand.
AATACTCAGGTAGGCTGTGGAGTTGCAACGATGCTCAATTGGTACCAAGGGGCCCAAAGAGTGCCAAGAAAATATTCCCCACACCATGACACCACCACCACCAGCCTGAACCGTTGATACAAGGCAGGATGGATCCATGCTTTCATGTTGTAGATGCCAAATTCTGACCCTACCATCCGACTGTCGCAGCAGAAATCGAGACTCATCAGACCAGGCAACGTTTTTCCAATCTTCTATTGTCCAATTTCGATGAGCTTGTGCAAATTGTAGCCTCAGTTTCCTGTTCTTAGCTGAAAGGAGTGGCACCCGATGTGGTCTTCTGCTGCTGTAGCCCATCTGCCTCAAAGTTCGACGTACTGTGCGTTCAGAGATGCTCTTCTGCCCACCTTGGTTGTAACGGGTGGTTATTTGAGTCACTGTTGCCCTTCTATCAGCTCGAACCAGTCTGGCCATTCTCCTCTGACCTCTGGCATCAACAAGGCATTTCTGCCCACAGAACTGCCGCTCACTGGATGTTTTTTCTTTTTCGGACCATTCTCTGTAAACCATAGATATGGTTGTGCGTGAAAATCCCAGTAGATTAGCAGTTTCTGAAATACTCAGACCAGCCCTTCTGGCACCAACAATCATGCCACGTTCAAAGTCACTCAAATCACCTTTCTTCCCCATACTGATGCTCGGTTTGAACTGCAGGAGATTCTCTTGACCATGTCTACATGCCTAAATGCACTGAGTTGCCGCCATGTGATTGGCTGCTTAGAAATTAAGTGTTAACGAGCAGTTCGACAGGTGTACCTAATAAAGTGGCCGGTGAGTGTATATATATATATATATATATATATATATATATATATATATATATATATATATATATATATATATATATTAGGGCTGGGCGATATAGAAAAAAAGCTTATCGATAAAAAAAAAATGCATATTGATCGATATCGATAATTATTGAAAATATTTAAAACCATATTTTATGTGCAGCTCTGCCTGGACATTTTATGATATTGCTAAATGATTTGATTTAAATAAAGAACACAAACACAGAATTCCAATTAAATCTTTGTTTAACCAACTTTGGTTGGTTAAATAAAGAGTGGCAGGTTTTTCAGCTGCAGAGAACAGCAGACATATCCATCACTATGAAGCATGTTACTGCATGAGTTATGTCCTTATGCCGCTTGGACGATTTGTCATTTTATCACAAAGAAGGGAGCCCAGTTTAGCTGCTGTACCTGCTTTGTTTTGGAAGAAGTTCCAGACGACGCGGGGCCGCGCAGCTCAGCTCGCGGGGCCGTACAGCTCAGCTCGCGGGGCCGCTCAGCTCAGCTCGCGGGGCCGCGCTGCTGCGGGTGTGAGCGGCTTACGTGATGAATACTGGTGGGTTGCGTTACCAGACTCTGCTTTTACCGGTTCCTTGCAAGTTTTACAAATCACTGTGGTTTATTTCTATCAGGCTGACGAACTAGTAAAACCCCGTTTTGGGACAATTTCCTCCGCCGCTACTTGCTGCGACATATTCACGTGTTGTGTGTTGTGGTTTGAGAGGGCGGCGCTTAGTGACGGCGTGCCGACTGTAGCAAGGAAGTAAAACTGTCTATCGAAGTTTTTATCGACCCTATTTTTTCCTATCGCACCACACGTATATCGATCGATAGATATTGTTATTGAATTATCGCCCAGCCCTAATATATATTAGGGCTGTCAAAATAACGCGTTAATTTCGATTAATTAATTTAAATAACATTAACGGATTAAAAAAATTAACGCAAATTAATCGTATAGGGTAGTTCACTGCTATTGTTTTCATCCGGGTTTTTTCGCGCCTGCGCGCCGGACTGGAAGGCAGAAGGCGAGCACAGCGGCAGACGCCAACAGAGCAAACAACAAGTTCTCGACGTATTTTTCTTCTTTAGGTAACGTATCACAAGATCGTTTTAAGAGTAAGTTGCGCTGCTCAACGCGTTCGTGTGTATCGGCCAGTGGACGGACGGAGAAAATGCATGACAGCTTCTGCAGTGGCTGACGGCCGGCGGTGCGCGAAGGCGCTTGGCTGCAGGGCCGATTGACGCCGCTTGCGGCTTTAATTATTTAAGCAGAACAATGACCAGTGCAAAATTAAGTTGTATTTACCGGAGATGAAGTGTAGACTGCAAATTCTTTCGGGCTATGATGGCTCCCAGTCCATTGGGATTTTTTTGCCTGGGTCCTTTTTCACTGAAAATATCCATTTCTTTCTTCGTCCTTCGGTAAACGAAAGAAACGTACATCCAACGATTTGGAATGCCTCTGTGTGGCATAAACTAAAAGCACGCTCTAATTCACCCGTTTTGTCACGGTGTTTGGCGAGAACAGTCCTGTTTTTGCCTACCGGCGTAACCCGTAAGTAGCGCGGACGTCACTTTACTGTTGTAAAGTGTTGATATTGAGGGGAGTGTTCATTTATTTTCATTGTGTCCCCTACGTTACTGTGTGCCACATATGCCACAACGACACATGTTAAAACGTCTGAAGGCATGAAAGGTGAATAAGAATTTTTGAACTTTAATTTATCTAATGCTGATTATTCATTGAATCATTTGAATTTAAATATTCAGAACCTCTGGGACTGAAGCTCTGTGCTCTAACCACTAGGCCACCACTCCCTATATATATATATATATATATATATATATATATATATATATATATATATATATATATATATATATATATATATATATATATATATATATATAGGGAGTGGTGGCCTAGTGGTTAGAGCACAGAGCTTCAGTCCCAGAGGTTCTGAGTTCAACTCCCACAAGCTGCCATTCTGGGTCCCTGAGCAAGACCCTTAACCCCCAATTGCTCCCCAGGCGCCGCACAGTGGCAGCCCACTGCTCCCCGAGGGGATGGGTTAAGAAGAAGTGAATTTCTCCATTGTGAGATCAATAAAGTTCAAATTTTTTTATTTTATTTATATATATATATATATATATATATATATATATATGAAGAAATAGAGAGAGATTTATGTGTGTATAATTTGTGTGTATATTAGATTAATATGTAACTGCAAAATATGTAAGTGCGTGTACATTTTTCATCCAGTTTGACTTCAGTTTAAATAGTTTTGGTTCTGAATAAATATGTGTAATCTGTCTGAAAGGTCACGAGCATTGTGAACATATGATTAAAATGAGATCTGATCTGCCTCCTATTCATTTTGACAGCAGCTGTCTGATCTGTGGTCTGACCCAAGATGGCCGCCCTGTAGGCACGTCAGTCTAGCGGCCGGCAGCATACAATGGGGCGTCTACGTATATGATGTCTATGCTTCTACGTATATGATGTCTATAGGCCCATTCATACCTCACGTAAAAGACGGATACGTGTGGAGTGTTTCATACGTTCTAACCGTCGGGATAGCGGCAAGATGGCGAAGAGAGCGGATGCGTAGCTTTGAGCTCTAGGTAGCAAACTCCTTGAATAAAAGTAGAACAGCTATGAGGTCTTGAATTTACACATAAAAAAAGGAATCTCGTCGTGAACCAACAATAATAATAACTAAAAGCCTCCTGTGAAAACGGGAAAGAAAACTACAAGCAAGAGGAAAACATTGACAGCAATAGCTAACAACAAAGCTAACACCAAATCCAACAAGGCTCTGCTAACTCACGACTACTGCATGGACACTGATACCAGAGGGACGAAAAATACCCTTACATCACCATGCAAAACCGCTGTACCACACAAGAAGGCGAAAGGAGACGATGAGGTCAGTTCCAATGCATCCAACTCCAAGATTTTAGAAGCAGTTGAAAATCTACAGAAAATGATGCTGAACTTTGGAGAAGAAATGAAACAGAACACGCTCTCTCTTGCAAATATTGCCAAAGCGGTGGAGTTTAATAGTGCTGAAATTCAAGATTGTAAGAAAAAAAACGAAAAGATGGAGAGTGAAATAGCTCAACTTAAAACCACAAACGCCGAGCTGACAAAGAAGGTCCAAGATTTTGAAAGAAAAGCGGCAGAATCAGAGCGCTATAAAAGAAGATGGAATCTGCGCATCAAAGGCTTAAAAGAGCGAAAGGACGAAGATACAAGACAGGAAGTCGCAACCCTCATCAGACAGATTATGCCACATTGGAAAGAAAAGATGGACTTTATCCTGGACACTGTACACCGTCTTGGCCCAAGCAACACCAACCACCCACGGCAGATTATTGTACAGTTTTCAGGACGGGTCTTCAGGGACGAACTCTGGCGATCCAACAACACCCCATATGCAGGGAGCTCAACATCCGTTTCGCTGAAGACCTCACCAAAGAAGACCGAGAAGCACGGCTGGCCCTGTGGCCCAAAGTAGAGCAAGCACGAAAAGCTGGAATAAAGGCGGTATTTAAAGGTCCATATGCCTTTATCAACGGTCAACGAGTTACTCCTTAGAGACACAATAGTTCTACACGACATTTCTAACTTCGAATAAACTTATCAGTTTAGGAGTTATGTTACCTACAGTTCAATTTGTTCTCAGGTAAAACCCATTTAAATATCGTTCAACGTTATTTTATTTTTTTTATTTTTTTGTTATTATATTAATTCCTTATGTTTAACTTGAAAAGTGAACTTTCGCTAATTTCTGTTAATGCAAGGGGCCTAAGAGATTTGACTAAAAGGAAAAGTTTCTTTTTATTTTGTAAAGGGAAAAATGCTAATATTCTTACAAGAAACTCACTGAAAACATGATGATAGCAACTTTTGGACTAAACAATGGGGAGATGAAACTTATTTTTGTCATGGTTCTTCAAGATCAGCAGGGGTCGCTATTCTTCTAAAAAATTTCCAAGGTCAGGTAACCTCAAGTAAAATGGATGAAAATGGTCACTGGTTATTCCTCACTGTCTGTCTGGATAACCTAACTCTTATTTTGTTAAATATATATGGTTATAATAATCCAAACCAGAACAAATTATTGCTAGAAGAAATAACCCTAAACTTAGACCACCTAAAATCACTTTACTCAACAAACAATGTTGTAATTGGTGGAGATCTCAACCTCGTTCAAGATGAATATTATGATAAATGGCCTTCTATACATAACTCAAGTTATCCAAACAAAATATTTAACAATTTTTGCAATGAACAAAATTTAGTAGACGTGTGGCGTCATCTTAACCCTAATTGTATAACATTTTCATGGTTTAGTTCAAATAGCAAATCAAGACTTGATTACTGGCTTATAACAAATGAATTATTAATCAATGACATCAACTCAGACATTTCTGCTGCACCATTAACTGACCATAGTCTTATTTCCTTACAAATGAAACCTCAAAACTGGAAACCAGGCGCAAATAAATATTGGAAATTTAACTACAGTCTTCTAAAAAATGACACCTACTGTCAAAAAATCAAAGAATTAATCCAGAATATAAAGCATTCTGAAGAATTAAATGACCCTGTTCAAAAGTGGGAATTCCTAAAGTACAAGATCAGGCAATTTTCTATCTCATTCAGTAAACAAACTAAAAAAGAACTTCAAAGAAAAGAAATTGATATTATACAACAACTAAATATATATTGCAATAAACCCAACCCATCAATTGAAGACAAACAACAAATAAGAATCCTCCAACCTAAACTGGATGAAATGTATATTCAAAGGGCCAAAGGGGCCTTTATTAGATCAAGAGTGAAATGGATCGAGGAAGGAGAAAAAAAAACACGGCCTACTTTTGTAATTTGGAAAAAAGAAGACAACAACAAAATTCTATCCAATCCTTAATAATAAACAATGCTGAAACCAACAATGAAAAATTAATATCGACAGAGATCTTTAAATTTTATAGCAATTTATATACCTCCAAATTTTCAGAATCAAAATCTCACACCTTTTTTAATCAAATTGAAACATTTATCCCTAAAATAGATGATAACTACAAAAAAACCTGCGACAACATTATTACAATAGAAGAACTTGATAAGGCTGTTAATCACTTATCATTAAACAAAGCACCAGGTCCGGATGGACTGACTGGGAATTTTTATAAACACTTTTGGGAAGACATCAAAATATTACTGCATCAAGTTTTTACAGATATCTTTAAAAGTCATACTATACCTACCACAATGAAACAAGGAATTATTATATGTATCCCAAAACCAGACAAGGACCCCAGAATTATTGAAAATAGAAGACCCATTACACTCAGAAATTCAGATTATAAATTATTAACATACATATTTACCATGCGTCTACAATCCGGAATCTCAAACATAATTGCAGAATCTCAAACTGGCTTCCTAAAAGGATGATCAATTCACAACAATATTAGACTGGTAAAAGACCTAATTGAATATAGCGACATGATCCAAGATGATGGCTTTATTCCAGTGCTTCCCAAACTTTTTGCATCGCGTACCCCTTGGAGCATTTCATCTCCATCCGCGTACCCCCCCCCCCCCCAAAAAAAAAGAAACATTCAACATGGGGATCAGAGTTTTATTAACTGGACTGCAGATACTAAATACATCTGCATTATAAAAGGGCATAACATAATGACATGTAACAAACAAGAACAAAGACTATAACGAGCCTGTTCAGAATACAGCCAAAACTGCGAACCTGGAAGCTATTGAAGAAATATCAATTATTTTTTATAATAAAAATTCTTTAAAAATAGAAAAAAGCTTAAAATGGGATATAAATGAGTGTGCCCCATCAAGGTAAAATAGTAGAACAATTTGACATAGATTTGGAGTCAATGGGTCACATGACCCGGAAGCTATTGAAGAAATATCAATTATTTTTATAATACAAATTCTTTAAAAATAGAAAAAAGCTTAAAATGGGATATAAATGAGTGTGCCCCATCAAGGTAAAATAGTAGAACAATTTGACATAGATTTGGAGTCAATGGGTCACATGACCCGGAAGCTATTGAAGAAATATCAATTATTTTTATAATACAAATTCTTTAAAAATAGAAAAAAGCTTAAAATGGGATATAAATGAGTGTGCCCCATCAAGGTAAAATAGTAGAACAATTTTACATAGATTTGGAGTCAGTGGGTCACATAACCTGGAAGCTATTGAAGAAATATCACATTTTGCTATAATAACAATTCTTTAAAAATAGACAAAGCCTTAAAATGGAATAAAAATTAGTGTGCCTTACAGCTGTTATTTATTGGCATGATTTCCTATTAGTTTTGTCTTAGCTAGTCACTAGATAAGGAATTTATTGATTTTTATTTCTCAAGAGTGCTTGGTTCAAAACTTTTTTGACGGTCCCTAACTGCACCACCGCGTGTGGGAGGAGGGAGCAGCTGAGAGACGCTGGCCAAAAACGGAGTCCTTCAACCGGATCAACCATGAGCTGGATCCCGCTGACTCCGCGGAGCTTGAATTATGAAGGTTATTTTGTTCCAATACGATTTGTGCATTGTAAGTGTGAATTTGAAGTTGTAGAGGGAGTTAAATTCTAAAAAAAAAATTTACAAGTACAAATTTTTTTTACACCTCTTCAAATTTTGAGTACAAGTACACAAATTGTGTTCTGTGAGTTGCACATCAAAAACCTCTTACATTCTCAGTTTTCCTCCAAATGGTCCAGAACTATTGTTGCTAAACTATTTGTGCATTGTAATTTTGGTGTTTTGTAATTGTAGATTTTTTTAAATCTGTCACAAGTACAAAACAAAGTTACACCTCTTCAAATTCTTGAGTACAAGTACACAAATTGTGTTCTGTGAGTTGCACATCATAAGTGTCTGTCATTCAGTTCTGCTACAGTTGATCTAAATCAAAAGTTGCAAAACAAATTCAAACACGTGTATTAAAATCTTCAAAAAAATATATTTTAATATTTTTTTCCCTTAACACAAATACAAATCAACAAGTACAACTGCACGAATCTGCTCCTGTGAGTCACAAATTCATCTTTACAAGTTACGCCTTCATTTTCACTTTTGACACAACTGCCCCAACGGTAAAAAATGATCTGTGACTTGTGGGTAGTACCCTTGATCAGACAGCAGGGGGAGCTGCCAGCTCGGTCAGTCTGTACCAACCGGAAATACACACTGCCTTGTTGCCTTTTAAGTACTCTGCACGCATATGCCTTTGAAGGACGCAGCTGTCACTGTCATAAACAAAGCCATGTTTTTCTTTCCTGTCACTACATTTTTGAACCGAAAAACCAGAAAATTTTAATGAAAAAAAAAAACGGCCCGTTTTTGGATTTCCATTTCATTTCATTTTCCATTTTCTCCTTCGGCCGGTTTCACGGCTGGCCCGGAAGTGCAGGAAAATATTTCAAAATAAAAGCATCGCTGTAACATAATGGAAGCCTGAAGAAAAAAATAATAATGAAGCGTAGAGATGTCTTGAATAAAAAAAGGACGGTTTTACGTTGCAACATGATAGTTTATTGTAGAGACATGAGCTTTATTACATTATTGTGTGTTTTATTAGTGGAACATGAAACATAAAAGCAAATCACATGCTGTAAACCAAAAATATAGAAGCAAAGTTTATTTTTCTCATCAAGCAAACCCCCTCAAGCAAAACCCACCTTCACTATTGGATTGCTGTCTATATGTGTCTTGATTTTAGTGAACAGTACATATTTTTGAAGCTAACAGAGAAATTAAGATTTTTTTCATTGATTTATTTGATTTATCTTCACTCACAAATAAATACAAATAGGGGACCCAGCAAACACGTCCAGGTGGGGCCCATACCCAGCAAACACGTCCAGGTGGGGCCCATGTGGGCCTCACTTGGGCTAGATGGGCTTCAGCTGGGCATGGGCTCAGGGTGGGCTGTGTTGCTGGGACCCATGTGGGCAGCCCATATACTGCCCACATGACTCATGGTAGATAGACCAAGCATGGGCAATAGGTGGGCTCCAGTTGGGCAGCCCTTACAAATTCAAAATGGTCAAATCGACATGTTATATAACAACAGACACTGAAATGTCTCCTTTTTTATGCTATTTTATTTATTTATTTTTAATAAGTGAAAGTCTTTAATCGCACACTAATCCAGCCTATTTAGATGATACATTTATATATTTTTTAAATTATTTAAATTTAAATCACTTCATAACCCCCCTTTCAGTGAAGCGGCTGAAAATTTAGATCTGAAAATTTTACTGAGATGACAGATCAATATGTTTCATAATAAACCGGCCCTGATCAGTATTTCATATTCTTAAAGTTTTTAATGTCTCTTCCTTTATTGTTTTCACACAGGTGAATTCTACTTTCATATTGATACACTGGAATTAATGTCAAACCAAAAAGTATGTGCTTTGTTGTTTTATTATTTTATGTATAGCGTAATGATTTTGTACACTTTTCATTAAGTTAATTCTGTTCTAACATCATCAGCTGTGGATTAAGTAGCTTTTAAGAGCTTTTTTTAAAAAAAACATGTTTTGCTAAGATGTCTTGCAAACGAAGGATGCTAAGAATTTAGTATTTCATTAATTGTGGCCTTTATTAACAAACTTTAGAAAGGGAAAAATAAATTACCACAATTCTCAATTCAGTCACTAGGGGGCAGTGAACACGAGACAGGGGAACGTTTATAATGTTCACATTTTAATAATTTCACAACTAAATTAGTATCTTGAAAATCACCCAAGCTAACTAAAAAAATACGAAAATTGTCTGAAACAGAACTAAACCTTGGATCGTCCAGGATCATTCAGTATTCTCTCTAACAAAACAATTCTATTTCTACCGGAAGTGGATTCTGACACCATGCTTAGCCGGAAGTTAACAGGCGCCATCTTGTTGGAAGGATGTTGTTTTTATCTTTGGAGACGAGACGGTATCTTTCGGACGACATACTGGTAAGAATATGCCTCTACATCTAATAAATACTGTTTTTCGGAAAGTAACTATAAAGAGAGGTTGCAATCTGCCAGTAAACAAAAAGAAGAAGTAACTATAAAGATTGCAGGAGCTAGGTTTATAGTGTCTGCTGCAGACATAGTTTAGAGAATGCTACGGGTTTGAGAATACCGCTGTCGGCTTTGCGGCAGATTCTACCGTCTTAAGGGAATCAGAGCTGGACTTACACTATTAGACCTTATAGCTGCTTGGGCTGTTTAGTGTATTTATTTATTTTGGCAGTCGGTATTTGACTAAAAGTTAAAAGGGCCGTGAGTATACCACAACGCCGACCGTTTTTAACGCGCGTTAATGGCGCTGATGTGTTTTTCCCTCGCCGCGCTGGACTTTTTTTTTTTTCCCTCGACACGGTTGTTCCAGTGACCCGCGCTCATTGTTTCCAAGCCGGATTATTTCGTACGACTGAGTTTTTTTTTCTATTTGCAGGTTGCTGTTCTTTGGGTTTGTTTCTGAAAGTGAAGTCGCTTTTTCACTCTTAAATAAGTGACGATGCAGTGCATATAACCAGCTGAAATCCCTCCGCCTTATAATGCACACATTAGCATATAGTCACCTCTGTGATGCGATAAACAAATCTAGCTTCATTTTACATGGACTTAGATCAGAAACAAATTTTCTAACCAAATCATTTGCAGTTGTTGGTTGGAGTTTGTTATCTCCCGTGTTTGTTATCATAGTTGAAAGCTAAAACATTTCTTTTTTTTTTCTTTTTTAGAAATAATGGAGTCTTCAGAAAGAACAAAGAGGAGGAAAATATTGGGAAAAGTGGAGGAACATTTGCTTATGCTCGAAAAGCAAAACCCTTTAAGACATTTTTAGGTAAATTGAAAAAACTCTATCCGTCGACCACAAAACCCTGTCCACCAACTCGTCAGGCGCATCCAGAAGCAGAAAGTGGCAAGCAAAAAGTCTGACCAAATGGTTTATCGGGCCTGAGGAGGATGAATGCTACTGGCCACCAGCAAGAGTTAACATTGCAAAGGCGGTCATAGAGCAACAGGACCCACACTCTGACTGGGCAACCTACACGTTGACTGTCAAGAGGAAAGCAGGTAGTGTAACCATCTTTCTTAATGTATGATATGATGCGACAAGAAGAGCTCACCATTGATTTGGTTAGAATTTGTTCTCTGAAATGAAAGTAATTGTAACTCTTTCTTTTGTATCTTTCGGACAGCAACATACGAGATAGCCCGTATAAAATTGGTTGAGTTTGAGCAGAACACAGATGTCCCGACTGTGTCTGATTCTGCGGAGAACATGGGAAGGGATAAGCGCAAAAACAGGTAAGGCTATTGGGATTATGCATGCATGTTAGTGTCGTCTCCCAGCACCACACACACTGACAGTCTATGGAAACACTGATGTCTACATTGTATGATTATATGCACAACTGCGTCACCTGTTGTACAAAATATATTGTTTTAGTATTCTGTACCAAACTACTTTTAAAACACTTCAATTCACTTAACTGTAACAAATGAATTATCTGATTGTGCTGGTATATTTTACAGGTCTAGGAGAGTGATTCTGTCCAGCGGGGAAGAAGATGATGATGACCCTACACCTCCTCTGCCTCCATCCATCCTCAGGTCTGTGCTGACGCCTCCATTGCCTTCATCCACCCACAGGCCTACACCTCCTCTGCCTCCAGCCACCCTCAGGTCTGCCCCGACACCTCTACTGCCTCCAATTCTGACATACAGTGATGTGAGTGAAACTGATTGGAATGTGTACTTTCAATCGGCCCGTTTAATTGTCTGACTGAAGTGTCTGTGCTGACATCTCCTTTGCTCTATCCAACTGGTCTACAATGACACTTTTTTGCTTGTACTCCTCCTTAGGTCAACCATTTCACCACCCGAAACCCCGCAAATGCAAATAAGGGACAACATCCTTGTTCACATCCTGACAATCCTCGAGGAACTCAAAGAAGACAATCGAGTCACTAGAAGGATGCTACAAACCATGGTACAGCGTGGCAGCAGTGGTGACATCCTTTCTTTCATCCCAGATGGTTTCCACCTAAAGACAGTTAGGGAGGTCGAAGTAATGGAGGAAAAACTGTCTGACCCAAGCTTCATGTCTGAACTGGTATGTATGTAAAGTCTAGACTAGTGAAATTTCATTCAGTTTTATTGGGGGGCTGGCAGTAGATGTGATCTGAGCTGCAACAAATCATCAATAAATTGAACAGTAATCAATAATTCAATTAACTGGCAACTACAGTTTTCTTAAAGCAAAAAAGTCCTAATTCTATGATTTCAGCTTCATAAATAGGAATATCTTGGTCTTCTTTGTTCATTCATGGCCATAAACCGAGTATCTCTTTGTTTTGTGGACAGAACAAGAGATTTGGGAAGCACCAACATATTTCAAAATGTTTTAACATTTTATTATTATAGCAACCAATCACAATGTTGAAATAATCAACAATTATACATTAATCTATATCGATAGATTTATCAACAATGAAAATAATCTAGATCCAGAGTTTGTCTTTTTGTCAGGTTTACTCCTGTGGTTATAAAATGATTTAGCTGGGGGTGCGCTCGTGGCGTAGCTGGTAGCGCGGCCCATGTTTGGAGGCCTTTGGTCTGACCCGCGGCCCTTTGCCGCACGTCTCCCCCCTTCCTACGCCCCTTTCCTGTCAGTCTACTGTCAATAAAAGCGAGCCATTAAAAGCTGCAAATAAATTAAAAATGATTTAACTTTGTACTGACTTTGTTCCCCCTTAGGTACGGAATGGAAAGCGGGAATTCAGGACTTTAAAGCTGTTTGAAGTCATATTTGGTAAGTGCATGATGGATAATAATAACTGTAATATAGTAACTTTAGTCCAGAGAAATTTATACTAATTTATTGTGACCATAACATATTTCCTGCAGGAGCTTTAAAGAAGAACACCTTAACCAGCGAGATCACCAGGAATGATGTGAAGATGGCAGTTTAGAAATGGCTGATCGGATCAAGGGACAGGGGAGGCAATGGACAGGTCCGACAGGTCCCTCCTTCTCCCACTAGATCCACTTCTGGCTCAGCGGAAGAAAATTTGTTATGGGACCTTTTTTTTTTTCCTGTTCCATTTTTTTTCTTGATTGTAGTGACTACTTGTCTATGAAAAAACTTAAAAGTAAACAAACAAAAAATAAATTTAAATCAAATTGTCTCTTGATGAATAGTGGGTTTCTGGTTTAACGCAGTACAAAAAATTCTCAAAATACGTCAAAATGCAGTTCCGTGAGTTTATTCCAGGTTTCTTCAGGAAAAAATAAACTTGATACAAACTGAAAAAACTACTTGCCACCTCTCCTGGCCTGGTTTCCTGATAGGACTGGTAGATTGACAGACTGCAGCACTGGAAGACTGGTAAAAAATCATAAGCCTGGAGTACATGTATTTATACACCAAATGAACTAAATAATCTGAGTTCTAAAACAAAAATAGGGAAATAGCTCCTACATTGATGTATAACACTTTCATAACTGGTTATAATGGTTATTATAATCTGTATCACATTGTGTGTGCGTGTGTATTATGCATCTTATTTGATCTGTAAAATACTATTATTGCTTTTCATTTAATAAAAAACGCTTGATTAATGGCATGGCATTTTTATTTTATATAGTAGATAGAGGCAACTCATGCTGCTTGACAAGCAGCACTCACATAAAAAATAATACATAATACAATGATAAAACAAAATAAAAACCCACTCCAAAATTAAATAGCCTGAAATAAAAAGGCTAGCCTGGGTACAGTGTAGGACATAAGCAAAGATAGGCAATGCAGCTTATCTAGCTATTGGTTAGATTGGATCTCATTTGTCTTATGAATAAGAATCTCCATCTATAGGCTATTCAATAAGGGAGATTGTAACTCTTGTTTAGTACAAATGTAATCAAAAATTTCCATCGTGGAGAGAGAAAACACTGAGGAACTCACGTGAAAGCTGCTATAGATGCTTTTCTAGCCCAGACACGGAACAGTGTAACTTTTTAATTAGCATCTTTTGTATGACAAATATGAAATACATGAGGCACTCTATCCCCGTGGCAGTATTTGTATGTATTTGTGAGTAAAGATAAATCAATTATATCTATGAAAAAATCTTCATTTCTCTGTTAGCTTAAAAAATGTGTACTGTCACTAAAATCAAGACACATATAGACAGTAATCCTATAGTGAAGGTGGGTTTTGCTTGATGAGAAAAATAAACTTTGCTTCTATATTTTTGGTTTACAGCATGTGATTTGCTTTTATGCTTCATGTTCCATTAATAAAACACCCAATAATGTAATAAAGCTCATGTCTCTACAATAAACTATCATGTTGCAACGTAAAAACCGTCCTTTTTTTATTCAAGACATCTCTACGCTTCATTATTATTTTTTCTTCAGGCTTCCATTATGTTACATCGATGCTTTTATTTTGAAATATTTTCCTACACTTCCGGGCCAGCCGTGAAACCGGCTTTATCTTTTAAATCCGAAGGAGAAAATGGAAAATGGAATTGGCGAAATCCAAAAACGGGCCGTTTTTTTTCATTAAAATTTTCTGGTTTTTCGGTTCAAAAATGTAGTGACAGGAAAGAAAAACATGGCTTTGTTTATGACAGTGACAGCTGCGTCCTTCAAAGGCATATGCGTGCAGAGTACTTAAAAGGCAACAAGGCAGTGTGTATTTCCGGTTGGTACAGACTGACCGAGCTGGCAGCTCCCCCTGCTGTCTGATCAAGGGTACTACCCACAAGTCACAGATCATTTTTTACCGTTGGGGCAGTTGTGTCAAAAGTGAAAATGAAGGCGTAACTTGTAAAGATGAATTTGTGACTCACAGGAGCAGATTCGTGCAGTTGTACTTGTTGATTTGTATTTGTGTTAAGGGAAAAAAATATTAAAAAATATTTTTTTGAAGATTTTAATACACGTGTTTGAATTTGTTTTGCAACTTTTGATTTAGATCAACTGTAGCAGAACTGAATGACAGACACTTATGATGTGCAACTCACAGAACACAATTTGTGTACTTGTACTCAAGAATTTGAAGAGGTGTAACTTTGTTTTGTACTTGTGACAGATTTAAAAAAATCTACAATTACAAAACACCAAAATTACAATGCACAAATAGTTTAGCAACAATAGTTCTGGACCATTTGGAGGAAAACTGAGAATGTAAGAGGTTTTTGATGTGCAACTCACAGAACACAATTTGTGTACTTGTACTCAAAATTTGAAGAGGTGTAAAAAAAATTTGTACTTGTAAATTTTTTTTTTTTAGAATTTAACTCCCTCTACAACTTCAAATTCACACTTACAATGCACAAATCGTATTGGAACAAAATAACCTTCATATTGAATGTCCAATATCAAACTAACTTCACCGCAGTCTGTAATGTGAGGGGTGTGCTTGAGAGGACGCGCATAACCCCTGTATGTCTGGCCGAATCGGCGACAGTTTCAGTCTTAAATCGTCTTCCACACATAGTCTGTGTCGGTATTTAGTTTTCAGGCTGGTCAGACATGAAAATCCTCTCTCACATAAATATGTAGTGGCGAATGGCATTAATTTCTTGGACCAGGCTGTGAAGACCGAGGAGGACCTGGAGGGCTGCGCGCAGCTCCTCCGTGCGCTGAGGCGCTCGGCTCCTCTTCCCCTCCCGGCCGCATAATGACCTCCGCGGCTACGATGACGGAGCCTCTCCACAGCGGCTGGACCCCGCCGGCTGCGATCAGCGGAGGAACCACACCCCCTCCACCGCCCGCTGATGACGGCACTCCCCTCCCTCTGCGCCAGCAGAAACCCTGCGGCTCCTCCTGTCCTTCTCCGGGGACGTCACAGGTCGCCTCTAACCAACTTTATCAGTGTCGAGCCCGAGCCCTACTCCAGCTCGTGTTATTCATTGAATTTAAGGTTGCTGCTTCGCGTACGAGGCCACTATTGGACGGCATTTGATTATTTTTTTTTTCCTGCATTTTTTTTTTTCCAAAATCTTTTCCCGTACCCCCTGTCATGACGTCGCGTACCCCCTAGGGGTACGCGAACAATAGTTTGGGAATAACTGCTTTATTCTTTTCCTTGACTTTTATAAGGCTTTTGACTCAGTGGAACACCAATTCTTATTCGCAGTTCTTGAACATTTAGGTTTTGGAGCAAATTTTGTTAACTTAATCAAAGGTCTATATCAAGGCATTAATAGTTGTGTAATACTTCCTAAAGGCACCACAGCTAGATTTAACATTAATGTTGGAATTCCTCAAGGATGTCCCATTTCACCATATCTGTTTAACTTAGTTGCAGAAATGTTAGCAATCTATCTTAAAAACTGTGCAGACATTGAGAAATTAAACGTTTTCGATACAGAATTAATCATTAGCCAGTTAGCAGATGACACCACCGTTTTCTTAAAAGATCACAAACAAGTTCCAATTGTAATTGATAAAATTAAACTTTACGGAACCCTTAAGATTAATTGGTTGAAATCCTGGATTAAAAATTCTCATTTGTTCTGGTATTGTGTTCCTAATTATATATTTAACAAAATAGGTGGTCTAAAACTTGTACTCCTAGCTGATTTCAATATACACAAATTACCCATTAAACTATCAGAGTTCCATCAACAAGTATTACTATACTGGAAAATGATATATGTTCATAACTACTCACCACATTCCTCTATCATGTGGAATAATAGATTTATTCTACATCGCAATAAATCATTATTCTACAAAGATTGGATG
This sequence comes from Fundulus diaphanus, assembly GCA_037039145.1. NCBI lineage: Eukaryota > Metazoa > Chordata > Actinopteri > Cyprinodontiformes > Fundulidae > Fundulus > Fundulus diaphanus. Next base: position 46,921,914 of record CM073141.1, read on the forward strand.
GAGAGGAATATTTGGTCTATTATACACTTAATGGACACTAATGGTTGCATATTAAATTACGAACAATTCTGTAAAAAATATCAGTTCTTCCCTCCAAAAGCTGAATTTACAAGATTACTTAACGCCTTGCCAAAACAATTTATTAATCAGATTCAAAATATAATAATATATCACCCAATTACCCCACAACTACCCAATTTATCTATTAATGGACTATCAATCACTGACCAAAAATTCAATAACCACACAATTAGAAACTGTCTAAACGAAACTTTATTCCCTGGGAAAATGAATAAAAATAACATTCTTTGCAAATTTGAACAAAAATCAATTGAAATACTGAGAACCTTTTATTTAAAACTTCCCATACAACCAAAAGCTAAAGAAACTCACTTTAAAATTTTAAATGCAATTTACCCCTCAAAAGAACTACTAAGAATTTGTTTTAATATTGATGACAATAAATGCTCATTCTGTGAAAGTGATGTAGAAACGATAGACCATGTCTTCTATGAATGCAGTCAGACTAAAACATTTTGGAATTGCTTAGAAAGATGGGTCAAATCCAAAATTGCACTCCCTAACTCTATCTCTAGAGATATGGTAGTTTTTGGAATACTATTGAAAGACAAAACAATAGAACTCTGTTGTAACCTAATTTTATGTTTAGCAAAATTCTTTATTCATAAACAAAGAGTCTTGAGATCATCCCCAATCTTTAATATTTTTTTATCTGAATTCAAGTTATATTTAACATCTCTTAAATGTATAGAATCTTACAAATACCTAACTGAAATACTAATGGAATTGCCCACTGATGTACAACAATCCTAACATATAAATCCCCTTGTTATGTTAATTAATGTTTCATTATCATTACTCACTCATTCTTTATTTTCCTCATCAATGTTACTTTGTATTTCCATTTTGAAATCTGCCTCTACTATGCCTTCCATAGAATTGTACTGTTGCTATTGCCTTACTTGTTTGTACTTACTTTGTTTAAATAAAGTTCATAAAAAAAAAAAAAAAAAAAACGTTCTAACCGTCGATTTCGTCCGTATTTTGACACGAAAATTGGGAGCTTACGATTACGGATGAAACCATAGACATATATAAAGAGTAGACCCCGCATTGACTGTCGCTGCGCAGGAATTACGGCCGCCATCTTGGGGCGGTCGACTTGCTACCCTAACCTGCTGATTCAAGCTGAACACACTAATGATGCCTCAGCACTGTGCGGCTCATTTTTGTTTAAATCGAGGGACTATTTACGTCAGGGCTCGAGGAATACCTTTTCACAAGTAAGATGAACAGATATGGTTTATATTTTTGATTAGAATGTGATTTTTCTAAAATTAGGCAGAGAGATACAGGTCTACACGTCCAAGTCTTTGTGACTTAGTCTCTCCAAAATCTGCTCCGTGAAGGCATCAAAGCTTTGTTAGACATTAGTGAATAAACAGCATATATATATATATATATATATATATATATATATATATATATATATATATATACATATATATACAGAGAGAGAGAGAGAGAGAGAGAGAGAGAGAGAGAGAGAGAGAGAGAGATTTGCAAAAACAGATAACTCAGTTTTTATAAATAAAAAAAAAACATACTTTTTATTATTTAGTTAAGATCATACCAGTTAAACTAACCTGCCTGATGAATTTGATCAGGTAAGAGCGACATAACAAAATAATGGCATCTCAAAAATACACCTTCATTAAACGGACCCCCCCCCCCCCCTACACACACACACACACGCTTACATTTTAGTTTATTTGGCTAAAAACGGAGTTATCTGTTTTTGCAAATGAACTCTTTATATATACAGTGAACCCTCGCTATATGGTTCCCCTTTCACGGTCTCGCTGCTTCATGGATTTGCATTGATGAGCCGTTCATTACAGTTCTCAAACATAATCGATGGTGGCATGTCGGTTTATATATATGTGTGTGTGTGTGTATGAGTGGCTGTGTTTTGCAGCATACATAAATTCTGGCAGAATATTCAATTACTTTTAACCACACTAAGAACATTTAACTGTACTGAACCATTTGTTATAATAGCTATAGACCAGTTCATTGTTATTGTTTTGATTCGGGTTTTTCGCGCATGCGCGCCGGACTGGTTGGCAAAAGACGAACACAATGGCGGACGCAAACAGAGAAACTGACGAGTTCTCCACGTATTTTTCTTCTTTAGATAACGTATCACAAGATCGTTTTAAGACTAAGTTGATGGTTGATAGTATCAGATTGCCAGATCCACACAGCAAAAGCCTGAAGGGACGGAGCGAGTCTGTGAAATGCTGCCAAGTGTTCAGTACCGCGACATATACAGCTACCTTATAAACACGCAGGCCATTACACACGAGAGAGCATGGAAGCATGAAACCACTGGACGGCTGCAATTATATTATATCTGGACATAGGCTCCAGCAACGCCCGCGACGCCATGAGGGATTAAGCGGGTCAGAACATGGATGGATGGATGTTCAGACATGTTTGTGTAACATACGAACGCGGAGTCGGACAGGAAGACCCGCCCGGTAGGTTAAAAAAAAACATAGTTCACTACGGATTATTTTGGTGTTTTTGTCTTGTTAAAATGGGTGGGGGTGTCAGCGACATTGCAGCGTAAACACAGAAGTACTAGCGCCCGTGAACGGGCGGAGGAGAGGGGAGGGGAGGTGGCGATCGCTACCTCCCCTCCGCCGCTATTTAAGTACAACAATGACTAGAGCAGAATTAAGTTGTATTTACCGGATATGAAGTGTAGACTGCATATTCTGTCGCAGTATGATGGATCCCCCAGTCCATTGTGAGTGTCTGCCTGCGCTCTTTTCATTGAAAATATCCATTTCTTTATTCGTCTTTCCTCCTTCGGTAAACGACAGAAACGTACATCCGACGATTTGGAATGCCTCTGTGTGCAACCGGGAGCACAACAAGTCGTAGGCATTGTTTAGATTCCAAAAGTAAATTAACTAAAAATACGCTCTAAATCACCCGTTTCGTCACAGTAGTAGACGAGAACAGCGCTGTTTTTGCCAACCACCGAGATCCGGATGTAGCGCTGACGTCACGCGTGATGTCACGCGTGAACTGGTCTATAGCTTTAAAGTTTTCAGAAAAAAAAACAACGTGAAAATTAGTTCAATAATCAGCAAGTATAGTTGACTTAAATTGATTCTGCACCTGGTTAACACATTACACTGAGCTGAGTTCTCGACCGCCCCAAGATGGCGCCCCTAAATCTCGTCCGTGCCTATAGGCGAGAGCGGTCGATGCGGGGTCAACTCTTTATATATGTCTATGGATGAAACGGATCAATACGGAGCAATACTACCGGAAAAGGTGGGGGCGCTATTGAGTTTGTAGTACAAAATGTCAACAAAATCACGAAGAAGGATATAATTCTGGGCTTTAAACAATGGAGGGATTCGAGGAACGACTTGTGGAGCTTGTCCGCAACTACCCACGCATATATGATGTGTCGTGTCAGGGGCACAGGGACAGTATAATACACTGGAGTGCTGATTTTGCCGAAAAACTGAAGTCACTGGCCGCCATCTTGCTACTCCCTACTCTCACAGAATCCCATAGGATTTGGTTGCAACAACAAGCAGTTTTCTGGCTGAGTGAAAACGTTTCACAGGTAATTCTACAGTCAGTGGATGTACTAACACTATCAACTACTAGGAAATTAGGTGCTGAAATATTTTACATGTTATTCATATTAAATATATATATATATGTATATATAGGGCATGGGCGTCATGACGTATTACTTTCCGTGGCCGCCATATTGAATGCTTCTGCCGCCGCTACTCAGACTACTGCCTATGACCACCGCGTACTTTACTTCCTCTCTCAGCGGTGTTTTAATTTGATTAAATTTACCTTAACTTGATTTCAACCATGGTAAACCGTTGCTGTGTTGTGGGCTGTAACAGCGCAACACATGATCGCCATGGGAAAAACATAGAAAATGGGTTAACTTTCCACCGCTTTCCTGCCTGGATGCGCAACAACGGAGAACAAGTGTCAGCGATAAAAAGAGTCGTCAGCTCGCTTGGATCGCGGCTTTAAGACTACCGATCATAACTTTCCACAGTATCCCGATGTCAATGAGAGTGTGTTCCCTGCATTTTCATTCTGGTAAGCTAAAGATGCACGCCTACATTGTTTCTTTCCTTCAGCCGCGACACCACATACATGCACATAAATACTAAAACGGCAGCGGGAAAAGGCTCAAAAACGTGAGAAACCCGGAGGGTTTAGGGAGGGTTGGCAGTTAATGTTACTTACTACACCTTTGAAACACATAGCAACTAGTTAAAAGTCCATTACATGCGTGAGTGGTCGTTAGCACTAACGGTTAGGAGGTGCCAGAGCCCGTCTGAGCACAGCTTACCTTTGCACGAATTACTGTGTTCCCACTGTTTGCTGACTTTATGATCTGCCGCTCCTGAACCCATCCATTCGTAAACTGCACATGAGACTCCAAGGATTTGTAGCTTTGGAACTGTTCTGAAGTATAGGCGCTCACACCATAAACTAGGTAGCCGAAGACGTCTGATATGCAAAACAGTGGCAACAAGTGGTCGTCGGCGCTCCATAATAATGCTGATTTTGTCAACATACCGGTCCCTGGCTTCTCTATTTAATGTGTCCCGGTGAATTTCAGATCCTTTTTAGGATTTTAACATATTTTTTCTATCTATTCTTTCTCAACTCTACTTCTACGTCTCTTCGTTCAACAACGTTATGTCAGAGGTATTTTAGCGTTGCGTTGCCATCAACATGGCCGCCACGTCCCACAATGCAACGCGGATCCCAAGCCCTATAAGTATGTGTATATGTATATATGTATATATATGTATACACATATGTAAATATATGTTTTGTATATTGTTATTTATATATTTATAAATGTTAAACATATATATTTAAATGAATAAAATGCAAAATATTTCAGCACATGACTTTCTCAGTACTTGATATTTTTAGAACATAACATAAAAGTATATGGCATTTGACATTTTAAAAGTCTTAAGCCCCCCCTGAACATGAGAAAATCCTCGTTATTCGATGCTGTAGCGCACATATTCCTTAGTTACTGGGGGGAAATAGGGAGTACCAATATGGCGGCTGGTGGCTTCAAAGCGACTCGTTCAAACAGACGGTGATTAGCACTCCAGTGTATTATATAGCTCAGTGGGCCGTGCGGTGCGTGACCATTACGAGCCAGTGGAACCCTGCCTTAAGTGACCGTCAGAGCACTAATGATTGGTTGTTAAGCTACAGAGAGCTTATATAGTTTGCTACTACTTGACTCAACTGCACAATGGAGCTAAACGCGACCGTAGAAACGCATTTGTTGGAAAGAAATAGCTGCACTGCGTAACTTGACATGACATAAGACCAGTAACCTAACATAAAACAGCGGATTTCAGCTCAACTCAGCCCAAAGCGCCACGTGTCGCTTCGTTAAGGTTTACTGTATTAATCCCAAGAAATTGAGTTGCCATTGATATTTAAAAAACACATACAAGGAAAAACACTCTGCTAGACCACAATAAAAGTGCCACATCGCTAGAATATAACAACATCAGTGTCAATAATCAGTATCAAATATTAGATAATACAAAGTGATCATTATAAAAGCACACTGCAGCAGGAACAAAACTGCCTCTACGGCCATTATCTGTAGAGGCTCATACACTTCTTCCGGTCTATAGGCGCAGGCCTACTGGGATCTAACTGAGAAAACTCCAAACGATTTAAAACTGCAAGATATTAATTAAATATGAGGAATCTGTATGTGTACACAAGAATATCTAGACAATAGGTTGATTAAAAAGTAACATTACCTCATAAAAAGCTTGTACCATTTCCACCAACACCCATTGCTGCCCGGAAGCCATCTTCTTCTTCTTCTTCTTCTTACTCTTCTTCTTTGTTTTTTTGTTGTTGCTTTTTCCAGCGGTTGGCAAGAAACTGAAGATATGCGTTACCGCCACCTACTGTTATGAAGTGAGGGAGAAGTCTCTAATTTGTGTATTTGCTTGTCATATACTCTATTATTTACTATACTATATTCTATTGATCAATTTCGTTTTCCGACAACAATCTATTAACATTTCAATTATTTTACTCTCTGACTCTTTTTGCAATTTATTTATATTTTTTGTTTCTTTAATACTTCTAAATTCTTCTAACATACTTCTCTCACTCATTTTCTCTTGTTCTAAAATCACATGTTATACTGTTTCATTCTCTCCACAAAATTGACATTTCCCTGTATCATGTTTGCCTATTTTAAATAGTGAGCAACTGATTCCAGTGTGACCAAATCTCATTATTCTTATTAATTGATCTCTTCTGTTTCTACTTCATGTTCTAATTTCCCCCACTCTCTTTTGAATCTTATAATATCTTCCCCTTTTGTCCCTTCATTCCAGTCTTTCTGCCACTTTTCCTTCGGTTCTTATCTATGTTTCTTGCCTCCAATTTGCTTGTAGTTACTCTAAAATCAATTTCACCTGCTATCAACCTTTTTCAATGTTTCCGCCATTTCATTTCCCTAAACCCGAATGTGTGCAGGTACCCATCAAAATATAATGTCTGAACCCATCATCTGATTTCTGAACAATGATAATTGTATTCCCAATAAAAATGTCTGGATGGCTTTCTGAATGACAGATCTGTAGACTGAAAAGAAAGAAATTGAATCTAAACACATGATTGTTCTTAATGGTTAATTTATTCTATCCACCGAACTACATAATTGATAATTGGTCAAATTATCAGATGGCATGGGATTAATTTCCATGCTTATGCTGATGACACTCAGCTATATTTATCCATAATTCCTGACGAATCCAATCAATTACTTAGACTACATACATGTCCTGATGACATTAAAACTGGTACGACTTAAAAATTTCTGCTTTTAAATTCTAATAAGACAGAAGTTGTCATCTTTGGACGACAGTCTTTAATAAATAAACATCTTAATCAATCACTTAATCTGGATAGCATTAAATTGGCTTCTGGTAATAAAGTAAAAAACCATGGTGTTATTTTTGAACAGAACATGTCATTTAGATCCCAGAATCCTAGAATGGGATGCAGATCTTTTAGTTATCAAGCTCCTCTCCTGTGGAACCAACTCCCTGTTTTAGTCCGTGAGGCACACCCCTTAAAACTTTCCCTTTTGACAAAGTTTATAGAGTGGCTTCAGAGTGGCTTAGGTTATCCTGAGCTAACTCTGTAGTTATACTGCTATAGGCTTAGGCTGCTGGAGGACATTAAGATCTATTTCTCTCACTCTGCTGAATTCTCCTACTGTTTTGCATTGCTTGTTGTTATTTCAAGTTTTACATTTTTCTTCTCTCCATCCTTTTTCTCTACATAATAGGTACACCTGGCCTGGCGTTCTGTTAGCTGTGACTCAATCCTGGGTGGCCGATCATCTACCATTACCCTTACATAAAAAGGATTTCTGAATCAATGTGTGCTTCTGTACTGTTTTGGGTCTCTGCTCTGTCTTCTTTAACCCCCAGTCGGTTGCAGCAGATGGACATTCATGCTGAGCCTGTATCTGCTGGAGGTTTCTGTGTGTTAAAGGGGAGTTTTCCTCTCCACCGTCACTACATGCATTCTCAGTGTGAGGGATTGCAGCAAAGCCATGAACAATGCAGATGACTGTCTCTGTGGCTCTACACTCATTCAGTTGATTCTTTAACAGCCCTAGTGTTTAAAATATGAAGTCTAAGAGTGATCCAAAGTTTATTTCGATTACAGAGATTCACATAAATGTGAGATTTTGCTGGGTTCCTGCCCACATAGGTATAAAAGGAAATTAGGGGGCAGACAAGACAAAATAGCTCAAAGAGCAATTAGGACAAAATATTATAAATATACCTTTTGGAAAAGGAGAAGCTAAGACAATAATCAATAAGGAAACAATGAATATATAATGATTGTACAGAGAAAATGATAATTCACCAAAACGGAGTTAGACTTAAAGGGTTTTATTGTAAAATAAAAACAAAAACAGTGGAAGTGACTAGTAAGAGTCCAATGTGAGCAGGGAACAGGTAGAACTGATGACAGGCTGCGCACAGCAGGGATGACAGGCAGAACAGACTGATGGCAGCTGAGCTAGCAGAAGGCAGAGAGCTCAACAGGCAAAACAGTCCAAGGGGCAAGGCATGAACCAAAAACGTTTAAACAACCCAGGTTTGCAACTAGAGTTAAAAGCCGATGAGCTATCCAGTGAGGGCAGGGCAAGCAGAGATGTGTTGTTTAACATTGTTTATAATGACCTAAAATGCATGTACTTTTCACTCATGGTGCAAATCTTATCTTTGAAATATTGCATATGAAGTTAAACAAAACTTGACAAAAACTACAACAAATGTTTAGATGAGATTTAAACATGTAGTTTTGCACAAGTATAAGTTCATCAATACTATTTTATCAATTTGTGACATGTCCCATGAGCCGAGCGAAGAGTAAACTTTCTCCCACTTCGTGGGCCTAGAATACAAAAGTTTGCGGGCTACTATTCCGGCAGATAGCAAGCATAGTAAACATGGAGCGACATCGTAAATGGCACACAGACAAAAGACGTTTCAAAGATTCTTCGGAGGAACAATATTTTTTTTACTGAGGTAAAGCCATCTGCTTTATTTGCAAGCAGTCTGTTGCTGTACTCAAGGAGTACAACATCCGTCGCCACTATGAAATGAAGCATCCAGCTTTTTCACATTACAAAGGAGATGAATGAAAGAACAAGACCAAATACCTGCTGCAAAACTCTGTTCGCAACAAAGCACTCTTACACAATCATCACCTGCGCAGTACAGCGCTACACGGGCCAGTTTTGAGATTTCAGCTCTGATTGCCCAGACTGGAAAATCCTTTTCAACAGGTGAATCTGTTCATTTGTGTCTGTCTGTCTGGAATCAAATAAAATTGATTCCATTAAAAATAAAATAATTGGCATCTTCCCAAACATGATTACCTCGTCCTCAGTAAGGGAGGCAGCGTTGGAGGAATCTTTAGAACTGTTTAGAAGCAGTAGAGCTTTCTAAAATTTTAGCTTCATCTAAACCTTCTACCTGTATGTTAGACCCAATCCCAACCAAGTTGTTTAAGGAGATATTCCCTTTGATCAGTGGTCCTATTTTAGACATGATTAATCTATCCTTAGTAAATGGATATGTACCACAGGTTTTTAAAGTAGCTGTTATTAAACCTTTACTTAAGAAACCATCTCTTGATCAAGATGAGTTAGTAAATTACAGACCTATATCTAATCTTCTTTTCTTATCTAAAATTCTTGAGAAAGTAGTTGCTAATCAACTTTGTGAACATTTACAAAGTAATGACCTACTTGAGGAGTTTCAGTCAGGCTTCAGAGCTCATCATAGCACTGAAACAGCTCTGGTGAAGGTCACTAATGATATTCTCATGGCCTCAGATAATGGACTTGTGTCTATACTTGTCCTGTTAGATCTTAGTGCTGCATTTGATACAGTTGATCACAATATTCTCCTACAAAGACTTGAGCATACTGTAGGGATTAAGGGGAAAGCATTAGGCTGGTTTAAATCTTATCCGTCGGACAGATTCCAGTTTGTTCATGTTAATAATAAATCTTCTTCAAACTCTAGGGTCACTTGTGGAGTACCACAGGGTTCAGTCCTTGGACCAATTCTCTTTATTATATATATATGCTTCCGATTGGCAAAATTATCAGACAGCATGGGATTAATTTCCACTGTTATGCTGATGACACTCAGTTGTATTTATCCATAAATCCTGATGAATCCAATCAATTACTTCGACTGCAGTCATGTCTTGATGACATCAAAAGCTGGATGACTTTAAATTTCCTGCACTTAAATTCTGACAAGACAGAGTCCTCAAAAAATAAACTTCTTAATCAATCACGTAATCTGGATGGCATTAACTTGGCCTCTGGTAATAAAGTAAAAAATCTCGGTTTTATTTTTGACCAAGACATGTCATTTAAATCCCATATTAAACAGGTTTCCAGAGTTTCCTTTTTTCACCTCCGGAATATCGCCAAAATTAGAAACATTCTGTCCAGGAGTGATGCTGAAAAACTAGTCCATGCATTTGTTACTTCAAGGCTGGACTATTGTAATTCTTTACTATCAGGAAGTCCACAAAATGCAGTTCAAAGTCTTCAGCTGATCCAAAATGCTGCAGCAAGAGTTCTGATGAAAATCAACAAGAGGGATCATATTTCTCCAATTTTAGCTTCCCTTCATTGGCTTCCTGTTAAATCAAGAATAGAATTTAAAATTCTTCTTCTAACGTATAAAGCCCTTAGTAATCAAGCTCCATCATATATCAGAGCTCTGATTACCCCGTATGTTCCTAACAGAGCACTTCGCTCTCAGACTGCAGGTCTGCTGGTGGTTCCTAGAGTCTCTAAAAGTAGAATGGGAGGCAGATCCTTTAGCTATCAGGCTCCTCTCCTGTGGAATCAACTCCCAGTTTTGGTCCGTGAGGCAGACACCCCGTCTACTTTTAAGACTTTGCTGACGTCCCCAAGTCCAGCGAGGGGGTCGAGGAGGACCCGGCTCCCCAAGTTTCCAAGTTCCGCGAGGGGGTCGAGGAAGACCCGCCTCCCCAAGTTTCCAAGTTCCGCGAGGGGGTCGAGGAGGACCCGCCTCCCCAAGTTTCCAAGTTCCGCGAGGGGGTCGAGGAGGACCCGCCTCCCCAAGTTTCCAAGTCCCGCGAGGGGGTCGAGGAGGACCCGCCTCCCCAAGTTTCCAAGTCCCGCGAGGGGGTCGAGGAGGACCCGCCTCCCCAAGTTTCCAAGTCCCGCGAGGGGGTCGAGGAGGAGCCGCCTCCCCAAGTTTCCAAGTCCCGCGAGGGGGTCGAGGAGGACCTGCCTTCCCAAGTTTCCAAGTCCCGCGAGGGGGTCGAGGAGGACCCGCCTCCCCAAGTTTCCAAGTCCCGCGAGGCGGTCGAGGAGGACCCGCCTCCTGACAGCTGCAGCCAGACGTCTCCTGGACTCAATAGCCAGGGGGACCCACCTCTCGTCTCAGCTTCAGGGTTCTTCGAGGGTCCTGCGCTGGAGTTTCTCATCAGAAAGACCCAGATGAAGCTCCGGTGCCGGCCACCTGAGACCTTGCCACTTCGCCGTCGGGGTCGCCCTCCACGACACTCGCTCCAGACTCTGCCTCGTCGAGGCCGCCCTCCTCGAGGCTTCAATCAGACAGCTCGAAGACAAAACTATTCCATAAACCAAAACAGAACCTAAACCTAAGACAGAATCGGTAAAATAGAAAGAAGTACAAAATAAACCAATAACAAAACCCCAAATCATGACAGAGTCAGCTGCACCCTGATAATGAGTGACTGATAAAAACCAAAGACCAGCTTAATGTTTCTCTCTAGTGTCATATTATTGTTGCTGCTAAAGTGTTTTGCTGTTGGACAGGCATGTTTTGACATTTATCACGTGTACAATTATACTGGAATTTTGGTATTTGCTTTGAATACCAAATATGTTTGTTATATTTCATGTTTTCTGATGTTCCTCAAACAGAAACGGGCAGTAGTTCTATGCAATATTATATATTGTTGTATTTGGCCTGGGCCCTCAAATAAATTTTAATTATGGTCCGCTCAGTGAAGACCATTATTGTTGTAGAAAAATAATCCGTTTCTCTTCCAGATGTTTCTAAATGTTCTAAGGTTCTAGATGTTATTTAATGTTACTCACAATTGAACACTGCCACTGCTTTTTTGTTCTTCAAAATTTTTAGATTCCACATTTATTTAATAAAGGATAGAGTGCTATAGTAACGTCCATCCATTTTCTAACACGTCTATCCCTTGTGGGGTCATGAGTGTTGCTGGTGCCTATCTCCAGCTATCAATGGGCGAGAGACGGCGTACACCCTGGACTGGTCGCCAGTCTATCACAGGACTGCTATAGTAACAACTTCTGGAATATTAGTTTGTGTTGCTAGGACAGACTTAAAACACAGATTGCAGTAAAAAACATCACCTTTCATCGGGTCCACCGGCTCGGAGGTAAGAAACCCGACAAAACCCGTCCTCGTCCGATAGTAGCTAAATTTGAGCATTATAAACAAAAATAATTTGTTAGAAGTTGCGGCAGGGAACTGAGAGGGATAGACTTTAGTGTTAATGATCAGTTTCCTAAGGAAATCCTAGATCGCAGGCGAGTACTGTTCCCAATCAGGAAAAAATACATGATGGACGGCGTTAAAGCCACCATATCGGTTGACAGACTTTAGATTAATGGACAGTTGTTCAGGGATCAGAAGATCACCCCTTGGCTTTATTAGTTACACCACAGGTGGATTTAAAGCATGTTTCACTGATTTAAAAATAAATAAATAAATAAAAAAGGTGCATAGATCGGTACACGGTGATAAATAAAATATACGCACAGCTCAAGAGCACGTTGGTATGGTTGTTGTTCACGGTTGGGTACACGAGGCATGGGCTATGGTTTATCCTTTTTCGCATTCTCTTACTCTTTGCACTTTCTTATTTCCTTGTGTTTTTCTGTCTTATTTGTCTGCTTCCTTCCTGTTCATCAGACAATCACAAGCACATCATATGATGCTACCTGGGTCTATGTATGACTATTTTCTCGAGGGCATGCACCTTCTAACTTCTCACTCACATCTATGGCGAATGTAAAGTTTGTGACATGGAATGTGCAAGGGGCTGGCACCAGAGAGAAAAAATTGAAGATCATTAACCAGCTTACTAGATTAAAGGCAGATGTTGTCTTATTGCAAGAAACCCACAAATCAGCTACAAATGCAAGTGATCTTAATTCACCTGAGTTCCCTGATGTGTTTGAGGCCTGCTATAACTCTAGACAGAGAGGTGTAGCAATTTTAATCCACAAAAACGTTATTTTTAAAATATTAGACAAAACTATAGATCCTGAAGGTAGATACATAATAATTAAAATAGCTATCCATAACCAGAAGCTATGTATCGTCAGTATATATGGTCCAAATGTTGATGACCCCTCTTTTTTCCACCAATTCTTCCATGCACTTTCAAAACACGGGGATTGTTCACTAATTATAGGAGGTGACTTCAACTTTGGTTTAAATAACGATATAGACAGGTCGAATACAACAGGGACTCAGCGCAGTTGGCAGTCAGTAAATGTAGTCAAACAATACATGAGTGATTTTGGTCTTTGCGATGCATGGCGATCTCTTCATCCTAATGGTAAGGAATATACTTTTTTCTCAAATGTTCACCATTCGTACTCTCGTCTGGACTACTTTCTAATAAGCAGCTCACTGCTGTTGGAAGTTTCAGAGACGGTAATTCATCCTATTGCTATCAGTGATCACGCTCCTGTTACTCTCACCTTAACTAATAAAAAAGTAACCCCACAAAACAAAAGCTGGAGATTTAATACATCACTGCTTAAAGATGAAGAATTTATAAAATTCATCAAAGAACAGTGGGCTTCATACTTGGAATACAATGATAAACCAGGTACATCAGCATCGATATTGTGGGAAGCTGGAAAAGCAGTGATGAGAGGTAAAATAATTTCTTTCTCATCTCATAAAAAGAAAAAAGAAAACAAAAAGATTCAGGAATTAGAAGAAAAACTTAAGTTACTAGAATCCTCGCAAGAAGAGGGAAAGTTAGATAAAATCCGTGAAGTAAAATTAGAATTAAAACCACTATATTGAAAAGCAAAATAGATTTCTAATACAAAGACTGAACATGGCAATAAATCAGGAAGCTTCCTAGCTAATCAGCTTAAAATAAATAAGGAGAAAACTACTATATTCGCAGTTACAGATTCAACTGGTAACACAGTAAGTGAACCGGAGTGTATAAACAACACCTTCCGCGATTTCTACAAATCCTTATACACGCCACAGATAAATCCATCAGATAATGATATCAAGCAATTTCTGGATAAAATTACTCTTCCTAAATTATCAGACAGTCAAAGAATGACACTGGACTAACCCTAACAATACACTAATAAAAAGGCTCCAGGTCCAGATGGATTCCCCACTGAGTTTTACAAAGAGTTCTGGAATATTCTAGCCCCAACGTTCCACAGAATGTTGCAGGAAATACAGGAAAAAGGCAGATTTCCGGCTAATATGAATTCTGCCACCATCAGCCTTCTGCTCAAGCCAGACAAAGATCCTATGTTGCCCACCAGTTATCGTCCCATATCCTTAATTAATGTGGATATTAAGATAATCTGTAAAGCTTTTGCAAAAAGATTAGACAAAGTAACTCCTCTCATAATACATCCAGATCAAACTGGTTTCATCAGAGGAAGGCAGTCATCCAAAAATACACGCAGATTACTTAATTTAATTGATTATTCCTACAGTAAAAACATTAAAACCAATATATTGTCTTTAGATGCAGAAAAAGCATTTGATAGAGTAAACTGGAAATTTTTATTCGCTACTCTACATAAATTCGGTTTTGGCAATTTTTTCATAAATTGGTTAAAAATCTTATACAGTTCTCCAACAGCCTGTGTCAGGACAAATAATCAAATATCTTTCAGTTTTTGTCTACAGAGGCGCACCAGGCAAGGATGCCCTCTTTCTCCATCACTTTTTGCCATCTTTATAGAACCTCTAGCAGCAACAATCAGACAAACAAAAGCTGTAAAAAAGGTATATAATGCATGAAAATAGAGCATAAGATTAGTCTCTACGCGGATGATGTATTACTTTATCTCCAGCATTCAAATACTTCTCTTTCACAAGTAATTACAATACTAGAATCTTTCTCTAAAGTATCAGATTACTCTTTAAACTGGTCTAAGTCTACGGTACTGTCAATTAATTGCTCTCTTGAAAACTCCCTAGATTTACAAATGCAATCAGGAAATATTAAATATTTAGGTATTACTGTGTCATCTAAATTAACGGATTTACTAAAACTTAACCACACCCCACTTTTAAACAGGATAGAAGAGGACCTTAAAAGATGAAAATCGCTTCCAATTTCACTTATGGGTAGAGTAGCTTCAATACCGACTGGTTTAAATCTCTAGACTCTGCCATTTCTAAATTTCTTTGGAAAGATAAACCCCCACGTATTAGCTTAAAGACAATACAGAAGACTAAAGACAGAGGAGGACTAGATTTGCCTAACTTCCATAACTATTACTTAGCAAATAGGCTACAATACATCTCTAAATGGATAAAAAATAATCATCTAGATGAGCCTTGGTTGGATATAGAACAGGAAATGTGCAATAATATCATGATTTCAGATTTGCCGTTTATTAGCTCAAATATAAAACGGCATACATGCTTCAAAACTATCAACATTAGTTTTACTCTGACAGCATGGTGGGAGTTAACCTGACAAAAGCCAGCTATATGTCGCTCCGCCTAGTGAGTGGAGCTAGGCGGAGCAACATACAGCTGGCTTTTGTCAGGTTAGGTGGGAGTTCCTTAAAATGACAAAGTCATCCCTTATCCCATGCAGTCGTACACCTATCTGGAATAACCCTGACATCATACAAAATAATAAAATGATAAACTTAACATACTGGAAGAATAAAGGTATTCAATATCTGGAACATTTACTTGATGGAACCAAGTTCATCAATTTTGCCAAACAAAATATGCAATATGGCATTAGTAAAAATAAATTCTTGGAATATGAACAACTTAAATCTATAATTAGAAATAAATTTAAGCATATTAAAGGTGGTTTACAAATAATGGACGTTCTGGTGGGCTTGTGCCCCCTGTCCCGGTCCTGGTCCGTGCGGTCTCCCGGTGCGGGTTTCGCCTGGGGGGTGGGGTTTGGGACGGCTCGTGCGGGCTGGCTAACCCTAACCCAACCAAGTTGTTTAAGGAGATATTCCCTTTGATCAGTGGTCCTATTTTAGACATGATTAATCTATCCTTAGTAAATGGATATGTACCACAGGTTTTTAAAGTAGCTGTTATTAAACCTTTACTTAAGAAACCATCTCTTGATCAAGATGAGTTAGTAAATTACAGACCTATATCTAATCTTCTTTTCTTATCTAAAATTCTTGAGAAAGTAGTTGCTAATCAACTTTGTGAACATTTACAAAGTAATGACCTACTTGAGGAGTTTCAGTCAGGCTTCAGAGCTCATCATAGCACTGAAACAGCTCTGGTGAAGGTCACTAATGATATTCTCATGGCCTCAGATAATGGACTTGTGTCTATACTTGTCCTGTTAGATCTTAGTGCTGCATTTGATACAGTTGATCACAATATTCTCCTACAAAGACTTGAGCATACTGTAGGGATTAAGGGGAAAGCATTAGGCTGGTTTAAATCTTATCCGTCGGACAGATTCCAGTTTGTTCATGTTAATAATAAATCTTCTTCAAACTCTAGGGTCACTTGTGGAGTACCACAGGGTTCAGTCCTTGGACCAATTCTCTTTATTATATATATATGCTTCCGATTGGCAAAATTATCAGACAGCATGGGATTAATTTCCACTGTTATGCTGATGACACTCAGTTGTATTTATCCATAAATCCTGATGAATCCAATCAATTACTTCGACTGCAGTCATGTCTTGATGACATCAAAAGCTGGATGACTTTAAATTTCCTGCACTTAAATTCTGACAAGACAGAGTCCTCAAAAAATAAACTTCTTAATCAATCACGTAATCTGGATGGCATTAACTTGGCCTCTGGTAATAAAGTAAAAAATCTCGGTTTTATTTTTGACCAAGACATGTCATTTAAATCCCATATTAAACAGGTTTCCAGAGTTTCCTTTTTTCACCTCCGGAATATCGCCAAAATTAGAAACATTCTGTCCAGGAGTGATGCTGAAAAACTAGTCCATGCATTTGTTACTTCAAGGCTGGACTATTGTAATTCTTTACTATCAGGAAGTCCACAAAATGCAGTTCAAAGTCTTCAGCTGATCCAAAATGCTGCAGCAAGAGTTCTGATGAAAATCAACAAGAGGGATCATATTTCTCCAATTTTAGCTTCCCTTCATTGGCTTCCTGTTAAATCAAGAATAGAATTTAAAATTCTTCTTCTAACGTATAAAGCCCTTAGTAATCAAGCTCCATCATATATCAGAGCTCTGATTACCCCGTATGTTCCTAACAGAGCACTTCGCTCTCAGACTGCAGGTCTGCTGGTGGTTCCTAGAGTCTCTAAAAGTAGAATGGGAGGCAGATCCTTTAGCTATCAGGCTCCTCTCCTGTGGAATCAACTCCCAGTTTTGGTCCGTGAGGCAGACACCCCGTCTACTTTTAAGACTTTGCTGACGTCCCCAAGTCCAGCGAGGGGGTCGAGGAGGACCCGGCTCCCCAAGTTTCCAAGTTCCGCGAGGGGGTCGAGGAAGACCCGCCTCCCCAAGTTTCCAAGTTCCGCGAGGGGGTCGAGGAGGACCCGCCTCCCCAAGTTTCCAAGTTCCGCGAGGGGGTCGAGGAGGACCCGCCTCCCCAAGTTTCCAAGTCCCGCGAGGGGGTCGAGGAGGACCCGCCTCCCCAAGTTTCCAAGTCCCGCGAGGGGGTCGAGGAGGACCCGCCTCCCCAAGTTTCCAAGTCCCGCGAGGGGGTCGAGGAGGAGCCGCCTCCCCAAGTTTCCAAGTCCCGCGAGGGGGTCGAGGAGGACCTGCCTTCCCAAGTTTCCAAGTCCCGCGAGGGGGTCGAGGAGGACCCGCCTCCCCAAGTTTCCAAGTCCCGCGAGGCGGTCGAGGAGGACCCGCCTCCTGACAGCTGCAGCCAGACGTCTCCTGGACTCAATAGCCAGGGGGACCCACCTCTCGTCTCAGCTTCAGGGTTCTTCGAGGGTCCTGCGCTGGAGTTTCTCATCAGAAAGACCCAGATGAAGCTCCGGTGCCGGCCACCTGAGACCTTGCCACTTCGCCGTCGGGGTCGCCCTCCACGACACTCGCTCCAGACTCTGCCTCGTCGAGGCCGCCCTCCTCGAGGCTTCAATCAGACAGCTCGAAGACAAAACTATTCCATAAACCAAAACAGAACCTAAACCTAAGACAGAATCGGTAAAATAGAAAGAAGTACAAAATAAACCAATAACAAAACCCCAAATCATGACAGAGTCAGCTGCACCCTGATAATGAGTGACTGATAAAAACCAAAGACCAGCTTAATGTTTCTCTCTAGTGTCATATTATTGTTGCTGCTAAAGTGTTTTGCTGTTGGACAGGCATGTTTTGACATTTATCACGTGTACAATTATACTGGAATTTTGGTATTTGCTTTGAATACCAAATATGTTTGTTATATTTCATGTTTTCTGATGTTCCTCAAACAGAAACGGGCAGTAGTTCTATGCAATATTATATATTGTTGTATTTGGCCTGGGCCCTCAAATAAATTTTAATTATGGTCCGCTCAGTGAAGACCATTATTGTTGTAGAAAAATAATCCGTTTCTCTTCCAGATGTTTCTAAATGTTCTAAGGTTCTAGATGTTATTTAATGTTACTCACAATTGAACACTGCCACTGCTTTTTTGTTCTTCAAAATTTTTAGATTCCACATTTATTTAATAAAGGATAGAGTGCTATAGTAACGTCCATCCATTTTCTAACACGTCTATCCCTTGTGGGGTCATGAGTGTTGCTGGTGCCTATCTCCAGCTATCAATGGGCGAGAGACGGCGTACACCCTGGACTGGTCGCCAGTCTATCACAGGACTGCTATAGTAACAACTTCTGGAATATTAGTTTGTGTTGCTAGGACAGACTTAAAACACAGATTGCAGTAAAAAACATCACCTTTCATCGGGTCCACCGGCTCGGAGGTAAGAAACCCGACAAAACCCGTCCTCGTCCGATAGTAGCTAAATTTGAGCATTATAAACAAAAATAATTTGTTAGAAGTTGCGGCAGGGAACTGAGAGGGATAGACTTTAGTGTTAATGATCAGTTTCCTAAGGAAATCCTAGATCGCAGGCGAGTACTGTTCCCAATCAGGAAAAAATACATGATGGACGGCGTTAAAGCCACCATATCGGTTGACAGACTTTAGATTAATGGACAGTTGTTCAGGGATCAGAAGATCACCCCTTGGCTTTATTAGTTACACCACAGGTGGATTTAAAGCATGTTTCACTGATTTAAAAATAAATAAATAAATAAAAAAGGTGCATAGATCGGTACACGGTGATAAATAAAATATACGCACAGCTCAAGAGCACGTTGGTATGGTTGTTGTTCACGGTTGGGTACACGAGGCATGGGCTATGGTTTATCCTTTTTCGCATTCTCTTACTCTTTGCACTTTCTTATTTCCTTGTGTTTTTCTGTCTTATTTGTCTGCTTCCTTCCTGTTCATCAGACAATCACAAGCACATCATATGATGCTACCTGGGTCTATGTATGACTATTTTCTCGAGGGCATGCACCTTCTAACTTCTCACTCACATCTATGGCGAATGTAAAGTTTGTGACATGGAATGTGCAAGGGGCTGGCACCAGAGAGAAAAAATTGAAGATCATTAACCAGCTTACTAGATTAAAGGCAGATGTTGTCTTATTGCAAGAAACCCACAAATCAGCTACAAATGCAAGTGATCTTAATTCACCTGAGTTCCCTGATGTGTTTGAGGCCTGCTATAACTCTAGACAGAGAGGTGTAGCAATTTTAATCCACAAAAACGTTATTTTTAAAATATTAGACAAAACTATAGATCCTGAAGGTAGATACATAATAATTAAAATAGCTATCCATAACCAGAAGCTATGTATCGTCAGTATATATGGTCCAAATGTTGATGACCCCTCTTTTTTCCACCAATTCTTCCATGCACTTTCAAAACACGGGGATTGTTCACTAATTATAGGAGGTGACTTCAACTTTGGTTTAAATAACGATATAGACAGGTCGAATACAACAGGGACTCAGCGCAGTTGGCAGTCAGTAAATGTAGTCAAACAATACATGAGTGATTTTGGTCTTTGCGATGCATGGCGATCTCTTCATCCTAATGGTAAGGAATATACTTTTTTCTCAAATGTTCACCATTCGTACTCTCGTCTGGACTACTTTCTAATAAGCAGCTCACTGCTGTTGGAAGTTTCAGAGACGGTAATTCATCCTATTGCTATCAGTGATCACGCTCCTGTTACTCTCACCTTAACTAATAAAAAAGTAACCCCACAAAACAAAAGCTGGAGATTTAATACATCACTGCTTAAAGATGAAGAATTTATAAAATTCATCAAAGAACAGTGGGCTTCATACTTGGAATACAATGATAAACCAGGTACATCAGCATCGATATTGTGGGAAGCTGGAAAAGCAGTGATGAGAGGTAAAATAATTTCTTTCTCATCTCATAAAAAGAAAAAAGAAAACAAAAAGATTCAGGAATTAGAAGAAAAACTTAAGTTACTAGAATCCTCGCAAGAAGAGGGAAAGTTAGATAAAATCCGTGAAGTAAAATTAGAATTAAAACCACTATATTGAAAAGCAAAATAGATTTCTAATACAAAGACTGAACATGGCAATAAATCAGGAAGCTTCCTAGCTAATCAGCTTAAAATAAATAAGGAGAAAACTACTATATTCGCAGTTACAGATTCAACTGGTAACACAGTAAGTGAACCGGAGTGTATAAACAACACCTTCCGCGATTTCTACAAATCCTTATACACGCCACAGATAAATCCATCAGATAATGATATCAAGCAATTTCTGGATAAAATTACTCTTCCTAAATTATCAGACAGTCAAAGAATGACACTGGACTAACCCTAACAATACACTAATAAAAAGGCTCCAGGTCCAGATGGATTCCCCACTGAGTTTTACAAAGAGTTCTGGAATATTCTAGCCCCAACGTTCCACAGAATGTTGCAGGAAATACAGGAAAAAGGCAGATTTCCGGCTAATATGAATTCTGCCACCATCAGCCTTCTGCTCAAGCCAGACAAAGATCCTATGTTGCCCACCAGTTATCGTCCCATATCCTTAATTAATGTGGATATTAAGATAATCTGTAAAGCTTTTGCAAAAAGATTAGACAAAGTAACTCCTCTCATAATACATCCAGATCAAACTGGTTTCATCAGAGGAAGGCAGTCATCCAAAAATACACGCAGATTACTTAATTTAATTGATTATTCCTACAGTAAAAACATTAAAACCAATATATTGTCTTTAGATGCAGAAAAAGCATTTGATAGAGTAAACTGGAAATTTTTATTCGCTACTCTACATAAATTCGGTTTTGGCAATTTTTTCATAAATTGGTTAAAAATCTTATACAGTTCTCCAACAGCCTGTGTCAGGACAAATAATCAAATATCTTTCAGTTTTTGTCTACAGAGGCGCACCAGGCAAGGATGCCCTCTTTCTCCATCACTTTTTGCCATCTTTATAGAACCTCTAGCAGCAACAATCAGACAAACAAAAGCTGTAAAAAAGGTATATAATGCATGAAAATAGAGCATAAGATTAGTCTCTACGCGGATGATGTATTACTTTATCTCCAGCATTCAAATACTTCTCTTTCACAAGTAATTACAATACTAGAATCTTTCTCTAAAGTATCAGATTACTCTTTAAACTGGTCTAAGTCTACGGTACTGTCAATTAATTGCTCTCTTGAAAACTCCCTAGATTTACAAATGCAATCAGGAAATATTAAATATTTAGGTATTACTGTGTCATCTAAATTAACGGATTTACTAAAACTTAACCACACCCCACTTTTAAACAGGATAGAAGAGGACCTTAAAAGATGAAAATCGCTTCCAATTTCACTTATGGGTAGAGTAGCTTCAATACCGACTGGTTTAAATCTCTAGACTCTGCCATTTCTAAATTTCTTTGGAAAGATAAACCCCCACGTATTAGCTTAAAGACAATACAGAAGACTAAAGACAGAGGAGGACTAGATTTGCCTAACTTCCATAACTATTACTTAGCAAATAGGCTACAATACATCTCTAAATGGATAAAAAATAATCATCTAGATGAGCCTTGGTTGGATATAGAACAGGAAATGTGCAATAATATCATGATTTCAGATTTGCCGTTTATTAGCTCAAATATAAAACGGCATACATGCTTCAAAACTATCAACATTAGTTTTACTCTGACAGCATGGTGGGAGTTAACCTGACAAAAGCCAGCTATATGTCGCTCCGCCTAGTGAGTGGAGCTAGGCGGAGCAACATACAGCTGGCTTTTGTCAGGTTAGGTGGGAGTTCCTTAAAATGACAAAGTCATCCCTTATCCCATGCAGTCGTACACCTATCTGGAATAACCCTGACATCATACAAAATAATAAAATGATAAACTTAACATACTGGAAGAATAAAGGTATTCAATATCTGGAACATTTACTTGATGGAACCAAGTTCATCAATTTTGCCAAACAAAATATGCAATATGGCATTAGTAAAAATAAATTCTTGGAATATGAACAACTTAAATCTATAATTAGAAATAAATTTAAGCATATTAAAGGTGGTTTACAAATAATGGACGTTCTGGTGGGCTTGTGCCCCCTGTCCCGGTCCTGGTCCGTGCGGTCTCCCGGTGCGGGTTTCGCCTGGGGGGTGGGGTTTGGGACGGCTCGTGCGGGCTGGCTGGCCAGGGTCCCCCCTCTTATTTGTTTATTTATTTATTTTTTTGGGGGGGGTAAAGCCAGTAGGCTTGGTGGGTGGGCTGGGGGGGTTGGAGGTGTTGGTCCTGGTGGGGGGTTGGCTGGCGGGCACTGCAGCCTCTCCCGGCATTGCGGTGGCTGGGGGATTTCCTCGGGGTCGTCTCTCCTCTTTCCTTGGGGGGGTGGCAGATTTCCTGTGTTGGCCCCTCTTGGGCGCCCTTCTTTGGGGGCCCCTTTGGGAGTCCGGGGTTATGGGTCCCCTGACCCCTGCCTCTGTGCTCGGGGAAGGCGGGCCTTTGGTTCTCCACAACCACTATCGAGCTATTTCCTTCTGGATAATTTTCACCTAAACTAGTGCACTCTCACAAACTCCCACAGGTGCAGGGTTCCAGGTATTAAGTGTTCACCTATATACAGAAAGCCTTTAATTTATTTATTTATTTATTCTTTTTTTTTCTTTCACTTTCCTTTGTTAGGTATCACTTTACACATGTCAGCTTAAATAATAATACATATGATTTTTATCATTCTCTCCCTTTTATCTCTTCACCTCTTCTCTTTCTCTTTTTTTCTCTTCTTGTTCTTCCTTTACTCTCCAACTTTCCCACTGTAGTGTCCATATAATTTGAAATTCTCCCTGCAGGAATCACAATAAAGCTATTTACATGCATAAATCAAGCGGAGCACTATGGCGAAAGCTGTTTGCTCCGCTTGTGAAAGCAAAAAAAAAGAGCTCTATTTGGCATTGAGAGATCAATTCCTATTGCCACATTGCTAAACAGGACACTGGAAAAAAAAAAAAAAAAAAAAAAAAAAAGTATAATGCTTCCTCATAAGCACATGTCACTTGGCTCATATTAAAACAGTCATCTGCCTTCAACCTGAACTGACTTTATCCAGTCTCCAAAGAATCTAATGAATCTTAAGTATGTTAGATTTACGTTACTTTATTGGGAGAAATCATGTCAAAATGTTCCCTCATAGGTGAAATCCTCACTCTCCTCAATCTCCAAGCTATCTTTCCTCCTCTCACCAAAAATCTCCAAACTATCCCAAAACTATCAAAATTCTATCCAAACTCTGCTATCCAGAACCAGAACTCACGGCAACTCTCCAACAAAAACCCACATTTTGACTGAATACTGAGATGCTTAAATGTCTGTCAAAGCTTACAAGCAATCTGAACTGCTTCCCGAAGCAGTCACGTGGTACGGCTGGGTAGCGAGTCTTCGGATGTCATAATTTTCAATTCTACCCCTAAATGAAGCAAGCCTTCATACGCACTTTGCGGAAACACGCCCTACTTTACTCAACACGCTTCGAAGCCTTGGCTCATCTCATAACATCTCTACAAATAATCCTTCTGTTCATCTCCCAGGTCGTACCTTCTTCCAGTGTGGAGAATTTAAGAACCCTCCTCGGAAAAGATCATCCAGTCCTTTGGCAGCATGAATGCCTTGAGCCTTCCTGTGCCCTCCAGTCATCTGTTGCTCCTCCGATCCCACTGACGTCCCCGACCTTTCTCACCATCAGGCCTGTCCATCCTCCATAGTGGATGAACCATCGAGTCCCCAGCCACACCTCTGCTCAACCACAGTAACTGCAACCTGTGTCTCTTCCTCTGGTACATCATCCATCATCTCCTCCGTAAGTCAACCTGTGCTGCATCATCTAGCCAGCCTGTCTGTTGTTGGTGCTCACCTCCCACTACCCATAGTCCTCGACCAAAGCCTTCCCAGCGGGACAGAACCTAGATCCACTTCCACTCACCCCTTTTCCCCTTCAATAAACCCATTACATTGGACGACTGTCTCCGTGTTTGTTGCTTCCAGGTCATTCATGGAAAGTATGAATGTGACAAAGACCACAGAAAGTGTGGAACATATATTATTGCACTGTGGGAAATATGAGGATGAAAGGATGAGACTAAATCAAAAGATAAGGCAGATAGTTGATTAGGAGACAACAGGAGAGGGGATAAATGAAACTGTCAGGTTTGTGTTGTTTTTTTCAAGACGAAAGCACAGACAAGAGCTGGGAAGCGGCCTGTGGAATAATGAGTGATTTATTAGAATGATGAAAGCTTTATATTATTGCCCAAAAAGGCCTTGTTATGGCTTAGATAACATGCAAATTAAACCAAACTGGTCCACCCCTTAGCAATGGGGAGTCGTTAGGGTAATCGTTGGCCTGGCTTATAGGGGAGATGTTGTGATTTTTGGGCAATAATATAAAGCTTGGAACTCCACATTAGTCCAGACATTTGAATTGAGAAAGCTTTCTTTTTTTTTTTTTTTTTTTTTTCAGTCTTTTATATATATATTTATTGTTTTCAACAAATTAACAAAACTACAGGACAGTTATCAAAATACAAAGATATGCAGAACATCGATCAGACCGCAATGACTAATTGGCGTCGGTAGACGCTGGCTTTGAGATCTTCTACAATGACATCATTAGTGAATGAATCCAAACAAGATTGCAGTTACAAATAAATTCCAGAGTACAGCTGCCCAACTATAATTTATGTAACCATAAAAACAACAAAAACAGTGATACCCTGACCCAACCCACCCCAAGTTATCAAGGATAGAAGATAGAACAGCAAAAAAGATAGATGGGGAAGAAAGAAAAAAAAATAATATAATAATAATAAAAAAAAATAAAAAGGGAAGGTTAATTTGTATAACCAAAACAAGTATGATAATTAAATAAAATATTCAGCTCCTCCGCATACTGCTGGAAATGAGTGCGTAAGGGTGTATTAAGTCCCTTGTGTACCAACTGAGAGGCTTTCTGACAGGCGGGGAGGCAGCAGAGCCACATTGCAGACGCCAATCCATCACTACACGTGTCCAGTGGCACCACTCAAAAGTTCAAGGAATGGCCCCCACGTCCCAACATATCTGCGTACATCATTATTGAGAGTGTAGCGTATTTTTTCAAGATGTAAACAAGAAGCCATGTTGTTCAGCCAGCATTTAAAGGAGGGAGGTGAGGGAGACTTCCACTCTGTAAGAATGACACGTTTAGCCACGACCATCCCAAAGGCCAGAGCCTCACGAACAGGCAGGGGCAGAGCAGAGCAGGAGTCAGAGACACCAAACAGAGCAATGAGACAGTCCGAAGGTATCTGATGTTTGTACGCCGTTTGGTAAAGATTAAATATGTCAGACCAAAAGGTTGTTAAATAATGGCAGTGCCAGAATTGATGTCCAAGGGTAGCCTTGGGGTGTCCACATCGGTCACATGAACTTGGATGACTAGGGAATATTTTATTCAACCTAGCTTTAGAGTAGTGCAGGCGATGCACCACTTTAAACTGGATTAGTTGCAATCTGGCATTAATAGAGCAGTTTTTTATTCCCAACAGCACACGATCCCAAAGCGCAGTGGAAATAGTAACTCCCAAATCAATTGACCAGGCATCTCTGATATGAGTAGATGATGTTGGCATAGAGAAAACATTTACAAACAGTGAGATTAGACATCTGGAAGTGGGAGGTTTTATAAGAAGATCATAAAAAATATGCTGTGCTGAAAGCTGATTTGTGCTCAAAGCAAGATGGTTTGCGAAACTCCTAGCCTGCAAATAACGAAAAAAATCATTTGGGGACAAATTGAATTTAGACTGTAACTGAGGGTATGGTGAAATCTGTTTATTGATAAAAAGATCCTTGAGAGAGGAGAGACCCCTGGCTGACCAGAGTTTGAAGGTGGGATCAGAGAGGCCTGGCTTAAAGCAGGGGTTATTACACAAAGGGGCATAAATGGACAGATCTGGGAGTTTCAGGACCCTCTTTATTTGTGTCAAAATCTTAACTGAGTTCCTGAGTATGAAGTCAGACATGATCCTCTTTAGGGGGATATCTGGTTTAGAGAATAGTATTGCAGGTAATGAGGCAGAAGTTTGTAGCAACAAGTTATAAGATTCAATCTGAGGCCAGCCAGGGAGAGAAACGGAAGGAGTCCCCGCCCCGGCAGAGCCTGACGTCCAGAATGTCCAAGCCCTCGCATTGCAGGCCCAATAATAGTGTCGAAATATCGGAAGGCCAAAGCCACCCTCACATCTAGCTTTCTGTAAATGCGCTTTAGAGATTCGGGAAGGTTTGTATGCCCAAATGAATGGCATAATAATTGAATCCAATGTATTAAAAAAGGAAGAAGGAATGAAAATTGGGATATTTTGAAAGAGATAAATAAACTTAGGAAGGACAACCATTTTGATAATATTAATTCGACCAATTAATGAGAGTGGGAGTAGCCGCCAGCTGTCGATCCAATTTCTTAGCTTAGAGAGTAACTCTAAATAATTTAATTGGAAAAGTAGCTTGGAGTTTACAGGAATTTTGATACCGAGATACATAAAGTGGTCATGGGAGATTTTTAATGGTAAACTATTCAGGAAACCAGAGTGAAGACCATCAGACAGAGGGACAAAGGCAGACTTAGCTCAGTTGATTGTGAAACCAGAGAGCTGTCCAAAGCTCTGCAGCACCTCAAGAAGCGGTGGAAAAGAGGCACTAGCATCAAGCAACGTCAAGACTACATCGTCTGCATATAAACCTATGACGTGCTCTGATGTACCGCATGTGATACCTGTGATAACTTGATTAGACCTAATGGCAACAGCCAAGGGTTCCAAAGCCAAAGCAAAAAGCATGGGAGACAGGCAGCAGCCCTGCCTAGTACCACGTTTCAGTAGAAAGGCGGGTGATCTATCTCTATTGGTCAACACCTGAGACCTGGGATGAGTGTAAAGCATTTCTATCAGAGACAGAAAACCTGTGCCAAAGCCAAATCTTCTGAGAACAGCGAACATGTATCCCCACTCCACCTGATCAAAAGCCTGCTGAGCATCCAAAGATATGATTGCAGAGTTGGGGAAAGCATGAGAGTACATAATGTTAAGTAGTCTCCTTGTGTTGGAGAAAGAGAATCTTTCTGGAATGAATCCAGATTGATCTGGATGTACCAGACCACTAATGTGTGAGGACAATCGGTTGGCTAAGACCTTAGCAATAATTTTCTGATCAGAGTTAAGCAGGCTCAAGGGGTGATATGATGCCACGTTGGTAGGGTCTTTATCTTTTTTGAGTAAAAGACAAATATTAGCATCATATAAAGACTCAGGAAAATGGCCAACCTCCACGGAAGACCTGACCATACGCAGTAAAAGTGGTGACACTATATCAATATGAGACTTGTAAAACTCAATACCAAAGCCGTCAGGGCCGCTTGCCTTTCCACTAGGAAAAGAGCGACTTGCTGCCCTTATCTCCTCAAGAGTCACCTCACCATCTAGTTCCAGCCTGGCAGCATCTGCAAGAGTTGGAATGTCCAATGGCTGAAGAAAGCGTGTAATATCCTCTGTAGATGCAGTTGTATTGGAGGCATAAAGTTTATTGTAGTACTGAAAGAAAGTTTTGTTTATTAGCTTATGATCTGTCAGAAGCTCGCCTGATGGAGAAAGTATCTTATTAATGGCTCGCTCAGCCTGCATCCCCTTCAACTGCCTAGATAGTATTTTATCTGCTTTGTCCCCCAGTTCAAAATACTTCTGACGGAGCCTCTGAATATCATCCATAACCCGCTCACCCAAAATACAGTTATATTCATACTTTAGGTTCACAATAGAGGTAAATATGTGGTCAGAATTGGAGCTATGGAATGCATCTTCCAGTGTGGCTAGCTGCCTCTCAATTTCAGCCAGACGGTTACGTCTGAGCTTTTTAACATTAGATTGGTATGATATAATATCACCTCTTATGACAACCTTGAAAGATTCCCATAGAGTAGAATCAGAGACAGCGCCATTGTCATTGTAGGCCAAAAAATCTACGATCTTATTAGAGACAAATTTGCAAAAGGAGCTGTCCAAGTTTAAGGAGGGATTAAGTTTCCAATTGTATTGTGCTCTTTGAGTATCAAAGTTAAATTCAACTGACAACGGTGCATGATCAGAAATGAGAATAGGGTGGTAGGTGGATTTGAAAACACGGGGTAATAAGTTTGAATCAACCAGAAAATAATCAATTCTTGTTGAGGATTTGTGTACCGAAGAAAAAAAGGAGTATTGGCTCTCTGTGGGATGTAGATGGCGCCAGACATCGACCAGATCCAAAGATGTTGCTAATTTGGTTATAACCGATGTGGACTGCAATGGTGGGGCAGGTTTAGGAGAAGACCTGTCTAGGATAGGGTCGAGGTAGCAATTAAAATCACCGCCAACAACGATCCTATGTTCGCTGTATTCCGCTACGAGATTAAATACTCTTTTGTAGAAGTCTGGACAGTCAAAGTTAGGTGCATAGATGTTAAGGAGGGCCAGAGGGACAGAATTAATAAAGCCAGTAATAAGAACATATCTCCCGCCTGAATCAGTCACCTGTGACTTAAATATGAAAGGTACAGATTTACGAATGAGAATGGCCACTCCTCTCGCCCTGGAGGTGAAGTTGGATTGATACACCCGCGACACCCATGAAGTCCTCAAACGTCTCTGCTCTGCAGGTGAGATATGTGTCTCCTGCAAGAACACAACATCAGCCGACAGATCCTTTAAGTGAGAAAAAACCTTGCCCCTCTTGAGTGCCCTTCCCATACCTCTGCAGTTCCAGGTAATGAAGGTAATCGGATTCATAGCTGGCATGGAAGGGGCATAATCAAAGAATATTCAGAACGATGGACAAAAAGGTGTTGTCTGAGCTGAATAAAAGGGGGGGGGAAGGAAAGGAAGAAAGAAAAGGAAAAAGGAGAAGAAAGAAAAAAAAGAAAGAAAAAGGCACCCACCCACCCCTCCCTGCCCCATATTCTGAAACCAAATGATCAAATACCGCCCTCAAACCACCCTCCTCCCACTCCCACACTGCAGTGAAAAAACAAACAGTGCTTCCCTTTGAGCTAAGGGAGGCTGCTGGGAACTGACCAGAGCAGCACACCACGAGAACTTCCATAACCACTCCTAGATAGGGAGCAAAAACCCTGGAAATCTCCAAAAAACAAAGAACAGTACAAATAACACACCTGGACAATTATAAATTTCAGAATCAGGTATATAACAACTACAAGGGGATGTACAAACCAGAGAATATTCAAACTAGAAAGAAGTTAAGGAAAGGAATAAAGAAAGAAATGTCTATCCAGAATGACCGCTGAGAATATAACATGTAACTGATATACGATTAGGAAAAGAAAAACAAAAAAACACAACCAACGATATTGTGCTTCAAAGTACAAAAATTATCAAACCAATGAGCCTATTTTGAGACATCTGCTGCGGCAGCGATGGAAGCAGTGTAATGTTCAGCCTCTGCCGGAGAGAGAAAAGTCTTAACAATGTTGTTGTGTACAACCTGGAGCTTGGCTGGATAGCGTAGTGAGCACTTAGCGCCCGCCTCGGTTAGCTTCTTCCTCACGTTATTGTAGGCCATCCGTTGCGCCACAACTTCAGCTGTGTAGTCAGGAAAGATGGACACACGGGCTCCGTTGTACATCAGGGGTGAATGCAGACGGCTGAGTCGCAGAATGTTAGCCACGTCCCTATCGTTGTGGATCTTTGCGATGATAGCACGTGGTCGCTCCTCGGGTGATGGTTTTGGCCTAGGACTGCGGTGGGCGCGATCAATCTTGATGGGCTTGGCAAAATTATCCTTCCCGAGTACCTCCGGTAACAGCCGTGAAATAAAGTCAGTAGGACGACCTTGTTCTACACCTTCCTTGATGCCAAGCACCCTTATATTGCATCTGCGGGACCGACCTTCCAAATCACTTAGCTTCACTCTCAACATGGCGTTAGCTTCCCGGAGTTGATCACAGGAGGCTTCAAGGACTGAGATGCGGCCATCGGCAGACGACATGGCTTCATCAATGGCGTTGACTCGGCTCTCTAACTTCCGTTGTTGATTTTGCACGGCAGAGAGAGAAGATTCAATAGCGTTGAAACGACCCTCCATTGTCTTCTTAAGGTCATCAATATGATCGAAAAGTTTAGCAACTTGCACCCCCTGGGCTGTGATAGCACCTAGGATAGCTTCGTTGCTAGCTCCGGAACTCAACTGAGCTGCCTCCTTCTGTGCGCCGTCCTTCTTCCCCATTTTGGAACAAGAGTAGAAAAAAAGTATACCCAAGCTCTAAAAATAAAAAAATATTGAATAGAGGGCCAGGTGTGTTATGTTAAAAGCGAGGTTTAAGGAGATGACACGGAGCCTCACAAAAAAGCGTCTACTTCATTGCAGCGCTCTAGTGCCCCCTCTGAATTGAGAAAGCTTTCTGGATGGGAAGCGAAACGTCTTCAAACTTCGGTAAAGTGTCCAGTTGTTTTGTTTTTTAACTTTTTTTGAATGATCATGACCCAGATAACTGGGAATCGTCACCAGCATACACAGATGAGAGGCATAAAACAATTAAGTTGAAGGAGAGGGAGGGCAAACAATTGGCGGTGGCAGGAGGAGAACGGACTCTAACAGAGAAACTTAATGAATGGAGGAATAGTGTAACTAAACTAAGGGTGGACGGGCAGAAAATAAAGATCTAACAGAACAACTAAAATCATAATGAACAGAAGCTGACTAACACAGGAACCAAATCTAACAGATATACGAATATACTAAACTACTAAAATAATCGAGAACGGAAAACAGACTAACAAGAGCCGAGTAGTTGTTTTTTATTCAATATTATTTTTTTATTAATGATATAAAATAGTGGGCTGCAATGTGGTACAGTGGGTAGCGCTGTTGCCTTGCAGCAAGAAGGTCCTGGGTTTGACTTAGACTTTCTTTATTGTCATTTTGTATGCACAGAGTGCATACAGAACGAAATTTCGTTTCCATACAGCTCAGACCTGGGTCTTTCTGCGTGGAGTTTGCATGTTCTCCCTGTGCATGCGTGGGTTCTTTCCGGGTAATCCAGCTTCCTCCCACAGTCCAAAACATGACTGTTAGGTTAATTGGCCTCTATAAATTCTCCTTAGGTGAGAGTGTGCGCGTGGATGGTTGTTTGTCCTGTCTCTATGTTGCCCTGCGATAGATTGGCGACCTGTCCAGGGTGTACCCCGCCTCTCGCCCACTGACAGCTGGAGATAGTCACCAGCACCCCTCGCGACCCCATGAAGGATAAGCGTGCATAGATAATGAATGGATGGCTATAAAATAATCCCATCAAATATGATTCATGCTACATATTCCAATAACGTAGGTGGCGGTATGCACTTTAAAGTCATGGATTGCAATCTGCCATAACACAAAAAGAAGAAAAAGCAGTCTGTGCCACATTATTTGAAAGCCATTCTGTGAATAGATGTCCAGTGTTCCTCTCCTGCCTTGTCTGTTTATGATTAAGTTCTCGTCTTCTGAATCCTATTGTCTTGCTTTACCCTTGCCTGACATCCCGGTTCATAATTTCTGGATCAAGCCTAGGTATATACCCCACGACTTGTACCTCTTGCCTAGCCCTTGGGTTTGTTTGCTTTATTCTGCCTTCAAGTGTATGACTCTTGATTGTTTAATGGATCCCTCTCAAGCCTCAGCCTTTCTGTCAGTGGTGATCTTAAAGCTGCCTGTGTAGCAGTGTGATGTTATTACACTAGATTGACAAGTGAATTCGTCCGGTAGGATACTGTATCAGCACCGGCAGCTTTAATTTTGAAAATACGACAGAGCCATTGAAAAACAGCGGGTTACTTCCTGTTTCTAAATTATTATTTTTATTCAAATTTAATTTGTTACGAATGAAAATGTAAATTATTATCTTTACTATTGAACACATTGAGTTCATGGATTATTGTTTTGAGTGCTAGTTCAGGGGTTTAAGAAGACAAATTAACGGATCATACCACTAAAGTCTGTGAAGGGTTTCCCCATGCGCTTCGTCGCGCTCTTTCTGTTCAGATTCTGTGGGAAGAGGTATGAAGTTTTGTTTTCTGTGTTCAATATGTGTAATAAGTGACAGTTTGATTATTGGTTTTGTAAAATAATATGCTTTGTCACATTTGGACTTTGTTGAGCAGTGATAGAGCTGTGTTAATAGTTGTTTAGCTGTTCTTGTGCTACATGAAACATTGCTAATGAAAGTGCTACATTCATGTGCTGAAAATAGTATTGTTCATTGTTAAACAGGAGCTGTGGAACTCTAATGAGAAAAGGCCTGTTTTTGTGACTATTTTCTATTTGAATGCAGGTATGTGATGTTTCATTATTTTTGGTGTGGGATTATTTCGTTTAGTTTTTTTTACTCATGTATTGTTTGAGATCATTTTTATTTTGTAAGGTAAACGTGTTATTTTACACAAGTTGCAGGCGCTTTGCGCTCGCTCTTTCTGTTCAGATTCTGTGGGAAGAGGAGCTGTGGAACTCTAATGAGAAAAGGCCTGTTTTTGTGACTATTTTCTATTTGAATGCAGCATTAAAGGTGCCTTCAGATCAGCCGTGGCCTGATTATTATTTCTCACAAGACACAACGCAGAATCAACTACGCTACAAAACTGGTGCCGTGACCCTTCGTCTGGTCAGCTGAAGCAGACCTCCGGTGTTGCTGCACGACGCCTTTTGGTTCCACCTGCACCTTGAAGACACTGTCAGTGCGGAGTTCCTCGGACACTGTTGGTTTGTTTTTTTTACACAGGACACATTCCCCATGGAAGGTCAGAATATGAATAAAATATCAACTCCTAGTCATGGGAAATTATCCATGGGTAGGGGAAGAGGGGTTTTGCGGCTAGCAGCTGCTATGCAGTCTACTCCAGAAACTCCAGGGTTTTTGGCTTCAAACCTTTCTGGGTCTGGGAGGAAAGCAGGGTTTGATGACCTGACTAGTCAAACTTTGAGTTTCACTCCGGGCTTGAGCCCAGTGACTCATTCATCCCCTCATGTGTTTTCACCTGACGAAGAAGCTGCCTCCACGCAATTAACTGATCTAATCAGGTCCATTGGGTCAGAAATAGGGGAGTCCATCAAAATGTCCTTGATGCAGAACGCCGCTGCGGAGCCTCCACCCGTCTCAACCCCGGATCACAATATGAACACTTCACAGTCATTTCCAGGTTGCACTACTGTTATTGATGCATCAAAACTTAATCTTGTGTTACGCTCTGATGTTGATGTTCCGCCTTATTTCAGGGGTGACAAATCTGATAAATGTTCTGTTTTTGAGTGGGAAGACCTCATGCAGGCCTACCTTAGACAGAAACCCTCTACTACTGCTGAACAAGTTGAAGTGGTTATGAACAGATTGATGGGGAGGGCAAGAGATGTCACTAAAGTTTGGATGCGTAGTACTGCAAATGCAACCGATGTTTCCACTATCTTTAGCATTCTCAGGCAACATTTTGGTGACACCGTCCATTCAGACCTACCTCTAGCTGACTTCTATGCTAGCACACCGTACACAAACGAGGGACCTCTGGATTATTGGATCCGGCTTAACAAAGCTGCAGAGGTTGCTGAAAGGTGCTTGGCTAGTAAAGGGGAACCAATGACTGACCTGAGTTCACATCTGGTGCTCATGTTTATTCGCCATTGTCCTGACAGAGAACTGGCCCTGGTTTTTAAAACCAAGCCTTCTCGCGACTGGACATCTAGTGAAGTGCAAAACCATTTGGATGAGTATTTAAGGGATCATATGGTTGTTCGAAACCGTGGGAAACAGAATGTGCCGGTTACCGAGCTTTCACATGAGGGGGTGGCTGTTAATGAACAAACTGTGTTGCCCACTTTTAGACGTGTTCCAGAGCCAGAGTGTTCCAAAACAGTTATTGAAAACACCACAATGGACAGGGTCTTGAGTCTACTGGAGACTGCTCTGATCAGTAACACACAGGCTATAAGCAACAGGCCCAATAAGCAGATCTCTAGACGCTCACGGGAATGTCAGGTTTGTGGCAACCTGCAACATGACACCAGGTCACACTGTAGGATGCACAGGTTATGCTTTCGATGCTTCTCTCCAGAGCACATCAGTATTCACTGTTCTCAAACTCAGACACCTCAAATGCACCGGGTTGGTCAGGGACAGGCTGATTCGTCGCAGGAAAACTAGATGGCCCTCATTTAACGGGGGATGGTGTGGGCCTCTGTAGTGTTTCCCCCAAATTGGACGACGATATTCAGACTGTGTACATGATGGCTTGCAACACAGTACCTAATGATAAAACTGTCATTTTTCAAAATGTGGCAAAAGTGCCTATCAGTGACAGCCTGTTTTACACTACGGTGCTAGTTGGCAACAAGATTGGGCTGCGGGGGATGTTAGATAGTGGGTCTATGGCTACATCTGTACGTGCAGACATGATCCCTCAGCTACGTGAGGCAGGAGTGGTGATGGGAGATGTCATTCCTCCCACTGACATTGTTCTTGTTGGGTGTGGTGGCAAACAGACTGTTCCGGTGGGCATCTGTGAACTGAAACTTAAGCTTTTTGGGTTTGACTATGAGGTTCCGGTTTTGGTGGTTGACGGTCAGGCTGATGAGCTCATTGTTGGCACGAATGTGATGAAACCGCTTATAAAACAGTTTAAGTCTGATGAGGCCTGTTGGCGGATACTGAGTAGACCTGACTCCGACTGTTTGGATGAAAATAGCCAGTTTGTCAGATTTTTGGCCAATCTTGAAAGGTGGAGGGGGAAGGAAATCCCGGAAAAAGTTGGAACTGTCAAACTGAAGAAGGCCGTGACTCTTGAACCTATGAGTGAACATGTGGTATGGGGCCGTCTTCCACCTAAGACTGAACTCTCTGTGGGGAGTACTGTTGTTGTTGAACCGAGTACTTCACGCTGTGTGCACCGTAGTGTGATGGTCGGCAGAGTAGTTACTCCACTTTGGGGAGGAGGGTGGCTTCCTGTGAAGATCATCAATCCTACTATGTCTCAGATTGTGTTGAGAAGGAACGCTAAGGTAGCTGACGTGTATCCATGCATTGCCTTGGAGGATTTTGATGGTGGCATGGAGATGAGGGTACATCAGAATGTGTGTAGGGCGGGCAGTTCTAATGGCAGCCTTACAGCTGAGTCGAGTTGCAGTGTTAATACAACAGGTGGAACTGGCAAATTGGCTGATTTGGGGCTGCAGGATCTGTCTGTTGGCGACTGTGAAGTTTCCGAACATTGGAAAGAGAAGCTGACTGACCTAGTCGTGAAGTATGAAGACGTGTTTTCGAGACATCACTTGGACTGCGGCAAGGCTGCTGAATTCTGCCATCGTATCAGACTTACCGATGAACGCCCTTTTCGTCTGCCTTATCGTAGGCTGTCTCCTGCTCACTACCAAAAGTTGAGAGAGACTTTAGATGATATGGAGGAGCGTGAAATCATCAGAAAGTCGAGCAGTGAGTATGCTTCTCCACTTGTTCTTTGCTGGAAGAAAAATGGTGACTTGAGGCTATGTACGGACTTCAGATGGTTGAACGCCCGTACAGTGAAGGATGCGCACCCTTTACCGCATCAAGCTGACATCCTTGCAGCGTTGGGAGGTAACGCATTTTTTAGCTCAATGGATTTGACTTCGGGATATTACAATGTCCCCCTTCATGAGGATGATAAGAAATACACTGCTTTCTCATCTCCTCTTGGATTGCATGAGTATAACCGCATGCCGCAGGGTCTGTGTAACAGCCCGGCTACTTTTATGCGAATGATGCTCACGATTTTTGGTGACCAGAACTTTTTGAGCCTTCTTTGTTACTTGGACGATTTGCTGGTGTTTGGCAAGTCTGAGGAGGAAAGCCTGCAGAGACTTGAGATGGTGTTTCAGCGGTTAAGAGAACATAACCTAAAGCTGTCTCCATCCAAGTGTCAGTTTTTGAGGAAGTCAGTCAAGTTCTTGGGTCACATTGTTACGAGAGAAGGGATTGCAACAGACCCTGATAAAGTGCAGGCAATCGTGGGTGTGTCAGAAGCGGATCTTATGGAACCTGATGGCACCACACCATCTCCTAAGAAGATTCGCTCTTTTCTTGGAATGGTGGTGTATTATCAACATTACATTGAGAACTGCTCTGTGATTGCCAAGCCATTATTCCAACTGACTACTGGGACTGCCAAGCCACGGAGGGGAAAGGGCCGAAAGAAACAAGCTTTGTCGCGTAAGCTTGTTGCGACTGACTGGACCCCGGAGTGTAGCGAAGCATTTAGGAATTTGAAAGCTGCATTGACGGAACAGGTTCTTCTTGCACACCCAGACTTTACAAAGCCTTTCCTGCTCTCTGTTGATGCGTCCTCTTCCGGATTAGGAGCTGTGCTGTCACAGGTACAGGATGGCCACAACATTGCCAGGCCCATTGCCTTTGCGAGTAAGTCCCTGAATCATGCGCAGTCCAAATACCCGGCTCATAGGCTTGAGTTTCTCGCAATGAAATGGGCTATTCATGATAAGTTTAGTCATTGGCTGCGTGGACACAAATTTACTGTTTGGACTGACAACAATCCTCTCAAATACATTCTTACCAAGCCGAGGCTGGACGCTTGCGAACAGAGGTGGGTGGCCAAATTGGCCCCCTTTGATTTTGACATTCAGTATATTCCAGGGCCGC
Organism: Fundulus diaphanus; assembly: GCA_037039145.1. Taxonomy (NCBI): domain Eukaryota; kingdom Metazoa; phylum Chordata; class Actinopteri; order Cyprinodontiformes; family Fundulidae; genus Fundulus; species Fundulus diaphanus. The sequence goes on from CM073141.1 coordinate 46,959,105, forward strand.
GAAATGTTGTGGCAGATGCATTGAGCAGGGAACCATTTGCTCAGCACAAAATGATCCACCGCTTGACGAGGACTCCATATGACACTTTGTTGGAGGAGGTCAGGGGTTTGCTGGCAGAAGATGTTCAAAACATGTTTCGCCTTTCACGGGAAGAGTTTGTGGATGAGAGGCGCAAACTTATTCCTTCGACTCAGGGCTCTGTCACAGGCTGTGTGGACTTTGAGGACAACAATGGGAGAGTTTCTCACGATGAGGTGTCAGCCGTATTCAAGTCTCACCGTTGTTGGAGTGAAGGTGCGAAAATGAGGGCAACCTGTCACACCCAACAATTGGAGAAACTGTTGCCAGTGGGGCAGAGCCCACTACCTGTCCTCACTCATGATGAGCTGTATGATAAGCAGTGTCAGGATCCTGTGGTCAGCCGGGTTTCTTTTTATGTGAACAGGGGAAGTCGACCATCCCGACGTGAGCGCACTCATGAATCGCGGGAGACAAACCGTACATTACGACAGTGGGGTAAACTCACGACCCGGCTGGGCGTGTTGTACCGTGTTTCTAAACATGTGGTGAGCAAGAAAAAAGTGTTCCAATATGTGGTTCCAGTTGCTTTGAGAGGCCAGGTGTTGAAAGGGGTGCATGATGATGCAGGCCATCAAGGTCAGCAGCGCACAATGTGGCTTGCCAGACAACGCTTTTACTGGGATTCGATGGAACGCGATGTCAAAGAATATGTGAGTCATTGCAAGAGATGTGTTTTGAGCAAAGCACCCGAACCTGAGGCCAGAGCTCCACTTGTTTCTGTTGTCACATCAGCACCACTAGAATTGGTTTGTATTGACTTCTGGTCTGCGGAGGATGTCAATAACAAGTCCATCGACGTTCTGGTGGTGACAGACCATTTTACCAGGCTCGCATGTGCTTACCCGTGTCCAAATCAGTCTGCCAAGTCAGTGGCTCGCGTGTTATGGAATAATTTTTTTTCCATTTACGGGTTTCCAGCTTGTATTCACTCTGACAGAGGGGCTAATTTCGAGAGTTCCCTCATTGCCGAGCTACTTCAGATGGCCGGTGTTCGTAAGAGCCATACAACCCCGTATCATCCTGCGGGAAATGGCCAGGCTGAACGTCTAAACCGGACTCTGGGTAGCATGATCCGTGCTTTGCCTCCTCGGGCAAAGGAAAAATGGCCTCAGATGCTAAACACCTTGACTTTTGCCTATAATTGCACAGTACACGAAACGACAGGTTTTCCCCCTTTCTTTTTAATGTTCGGGCGAACTCCCAGGTTACCTGTTGATGTAATGTTTGGAAGTGTTCTCTTGGATGGAGAGACTGCTGACATGGACAAATATGTTCAGTCATTGGGCACGGACCTCAGGGAAGCAATGACTTTGGCTCAGCGGCATGCTGAGAAGCAGCAATTGAGACAAGCCAAGGTGTATAACCGAAAGGCTAAGGGACATTCTTTGGAGAAGGGAGACAGAGTTTTGATGGCTAACAAAGGGGAACGGGGGAAAAGGAAATTGGCTGATCGTTGGAAGGATACGGTTTACATGGTGGTCCATAAGAACAGTGGACTGAACACCTATGTTATCCGTCATCCTGTTACGGGACGAGTCAGGACAGTTCATAGAAATCTGATCATGCCTGTAAACTTTCTGCCTTTCCCATCATGGGATGACTCTGTGTCTCAGGCTTCTTTTTCAAACACGGTTTCGGAAGGAGGGTCATCAGATGATGTGGTTCCAGGTGAACGGGACAGTGACGCTCGAACAGCCCACTGGGTTTCCTCTCTTCCAGAGTCTAGTGTGGTTATGACTGCAGATGCGACAGTAGCAAGTGAATCTGAAGCGATTGGAGGGAATGATGGTAGCGTTCAGGGTGGAGGGACCATGTCTGCCTGCGGGGACCATAGAAGCGTTTTGGATGGAGTGGATCATGGGTCAGAAAGCTCACGCCCAAGTGACACTATGGGCTCAACCAAGGAGGTTAGTGGCTCATGTGTGTCTAGATGTGACTCAGTCGTTACGGTTGTACCTTTAGGGGTTCCTTCGGTTGTTCAAGAGGAAGGGATACGGACAAGACTGGGTAGATTAATCAAACCAGTTAACAGGTTGATTCAGACAATGTCCACACAAAGAGTTAAGATTTTGTCATAGCTCATTCAAGGGCCATTTAGTTTGTTATATGTGTAATTTCATTATTTTCCTCATTAATTGGAACTTCCTTCACTGGGGTCTGACCATAATTTTATTGAAGTTGTCCATTGCACTGGACATATTTGAGTGATTTTGGGTGTACTCTATGAGAGATGTGTAAGTGGCACGTCTTCTATGGTGAGGTGGGGATTTAGCTACCCCTCATCTTCCCTAATTCTTCATTGAATAGCTCTTTGCTGGTCGATCATTTTGGTCTTGTATGGAGGGTATACCTGGGTTACATGTTTTGTTGTGGTCAGATTTGTAAGTTTTATTCTATTTGGTTCGTTTTTTTTTTGTATTTTTGTAACATGCCTGCAATCTAGTGTAAAACAGTGGGGGTGAATGTAGCAGTGTGATGTTATTACACTAGATTGACAAGTGAATTCGTCCGGTAGGATACTGTATCAGCACCGGCAGCTTTAATTTTGAAAATACGACAGAGCCATTGAAAAACAGCGGGTTACTTCCTGTTTCTAAATTATTATTTTTATTCAAATTTAATTTGTTACGAATGAAAATGTAAATTATTATCTTTACTATTGAACACATTGAGTTCATGGATTATTGTTTTGAGTGCTAGTTCAGGGGTTTAAGAAGACAAATTAACGGATCATACCACTAAAGTCTGTGAAGGGTTTCCCCATGCGCTTCGTCGCGCTCTTTCTGTTCAGATTCTGTGGGAAGAGGTATGAAGTTTTGTTTTCTGTGTTCAATATGTGTAATAAGTGACAGTTTGATTATTGGTTTTGTAAAATAATATGCTTTGTCACATTTGGACTTTGTTGAGCAGTGATAGAGCTGTGTTAATAGTTGTTTAGCTGTTCTTGTGCTACATGAAACATTGCTAATGAAAGTGCTACATTCATGTGCTGAAAATAGTATTGTTCATTGTTAAACAGGAGCTGTGGAACTCTAATGAGAAAAGGCCTGTTTTTGTGACTATTTTCTATTTGAATGCAGGTATGTGATGTTTCATTATTTTTGGTGTGGGATTATTTCGTTTAGTTTTTTTTACTCATGTATTGTTTGAGATCATTTTTATTTTGTAAGGTAAACGTGTTATTTTACACAAGTTGCAGGCGCTTTGCGCTCGCTCTTTCTGTTCAGATTCTGTGGGAAGAGGAGCTGTGGAACTCTAATGAGAAAAGGCCTGTTTTTGTGACTATTTTCTATTTGAATGCAGCATTAAAGGTGCCTTCAGATCAGCCGTGGCCTGATTATTATTTCTCACAAGACACAACGCAGAATCAACTACGCTACACCTGCTTGTCCCAAAATGCAGCCTGGTGTGACATCACTGCCCTCTCAATACTCACTCCCTGGATCCAAACAGAGCCCATGGAACCTCAATGATCATTTACTTCCACATGAATCCTGATGAAGTTAGTGGCTTTGTTTCTGTTTTTTTTATCCTCAGCAGCCATTAACCATTGCTTCTTCCTTACAGTGGTTCCTGAGAGTATTCCTGGCAGTTTCTCGTTTCCCTCTAGCAAGTTTATTTTAATAAACCTTTTGAAATGCTCCCTGTGTTTGAATGAATTTGCAGGCTCTCTGTCTTTAGCATTGGATGTAAGTTATCTGAAGTTTCTCTTTATAGCTGTCAATGCAATATGGACTACTGTACCAACTAGAAACATAAATTGAACTTGACTTGAACTGTATTATAACTAGGATTGTTTACAATGCATTAAACTGAATAAAATCCATCTGAACATGGATTGGACTGATGTGATATATTTCTGGATATACATTGGACCTGTTTGCCTGGTGGTAAGTACCTTGAGATGACGTTTGCTGTGAATTTAGGCAATATATATACACACACACACATACAGACTACAAAGTACGAGCTCTTTTTGTTATTTTCCATGAGGTGAGCTGTACTTGTACGTCAATTGAATTGTGGGATTCCTTATAGCGCCTTAGTGCCGGTAATGGACATCACAAAGCTCCTATGCTAAAGTAGCTGTGACAGGAAGCACACAGGCTTCTTTTCCTACCTCCTTCCTTATTGACTGCACTATTCGGACAGCACTTATCATGGCAACTGCTGACGCACTACTTGCTTTGGCTAGAGTTTTTACCCAAAAGAGGTCCAACCTTTGTCTATGGTTTGGATAATAGCCTGTCGCTTCAGTCAGCACTAACAAGGGATATATCTAAAATTGTTCCTCGTTAGGCCCCGGCCAGGATGTTCATGTTCTCAACATTCAAAAATCATTGAGCTCAAACAAAAACAGGGAACATCAAAACCAAAAACCATACATTTCTGACGTGCTTCAACAAAATTTTCTGTTTTGCAAAAAACTTTTTCACTTAAAAGTGATTTGAAAGAAAAAAAAATTTTTAAGCAAACTTTAATTTCAAAAATTATTTGCAGTTTAAATTTTTTTAACAACAATTTTTGTAAAAAAAAACATTTGATTGAATAATAGAAAGTTTTGATTACAAATATTTATTTTGATCGAAATTACCTTTTGTTTGATTGAATAATAAAAAGCCAAAATTTCCTCCATATCTGAACAGCAATGTTATGTATATTTTAAAAATACGATGCATTCAGGCTCTTTACATTTGTTGACGCTTGTTGTTAGGTACACCATAAAACGTTTTAGAATGTGAAGCGGTGGTAAGGTGGTCAAGTCATTAAGAAGCCACAACTAAGTTGTTATAATGCTAAAACGTCAGACGTTAAGATTGAAATAATCAATTTACTTTTTTCTTTCATTCTCATTTCAAGCCAAAATATTAAAACTTCTAGATTATTTGTTTATTTATTTGTTTATTCATAGCAAAACTGTAAAACTAAAATTAGATACATTTTTTCATCCATTAAAGTACAGTACACATTACACCAGTATGATTCTAAACATTAGATATAACAATATAAACACAAAAAATGTAAAACTTCCAAATCAGCATGTCTTAAATGCCTTTAACACAGGTATTTTAAATAATGTAATCACATCTATCAGTCTTACACATTTTAATATAAGCTGTTGGTTCAAATATACTAGGTCATTTATTTCAACTATTTTTTTTTCTAGTAATCTTTCAGCAGAAGTCCTACAATGGAGGAATATTTAAGGCATTGCTTGTTATACACACCGCGGCGCAAAGGAGTTGGATGTTAAAAACAAACGAAACTAACTCCGCCCGCCCCTGAGTAGTTCGGGATTCATTGCTCTTTAAACCCCAATGTACCCAAAAGTTAAAATTGAATGAATACAATGCCTCGAGACACTCCATTGGCTAGCAGCCGACAACGTAACGTTTTCAACAAGCCGCCATGTTAGAAAGCCCACCCCTTCTTTCATTCGGTTGGAATAAGACTACTTGTAGTTTAAGGACAAAAACGGCATTTGACCGCTTCAATCTAACCCAGCATACTTTTACAGAAGGTATATTTGTTTTGTTCGGCTTTGTCTCCTACGCTGATTTAGCGGCTCCCACTAATGGCGACTGCAACTCCTACCGGCTATAGAGGCACGTGTGGCAGTGCTACGCCGCAAAGTCCGACCAGAATAACCAGGCTGCAGGAAAAACAACAGCTCAGGGACCTCAACGACCGCCTGGCCGTTTACATAGATAAAGTCCGCAGCTTAGAGTTTGAGAACGACGTCCTCCACCGACAGATTAGCGAGAAAGAAGAAACTAGAAGTCGGGAACTCGGCGGACTGAAAGCTCTGTATGAGACGGAGCTAGCCGACGCCAGGAGGAGTTTGGATGACTCTTCCAAGGAGCGGGCCTGGCTGGAGATCGAATTGGGAAAGGTCAAATCCGACCATGAACAGCTTCAGCACAAGTAAGCGTTCAACACATTATGTCATTCTATTGACGAGTCGTTTTAAATCCTTAAACATGCAGGTGATTCTGGGTGATACGTTTGCTGGGAGCGTCCTCCGCGTTCAGCCCATTATGGGACCGTTTCAGAATGATTTATCTTTGGTTTTGCTTTAAAATGTGGCTCTAATACATAGTCCAGCCAAGAGCTGTTGATTGTATGGTGGGTGCCAACGGGACTTGGATATGACTTATTGGTGTTTTATTATGAGAAATGTTTACAGAATGTTGCTTAAATGCGTTAATGGTAAATATTATTGACAGTAAGCCCATTGTGTCGGATGCGCATTTGGATGTACATCCCCCAGTTGTTAACATGCATCAGTTTGGTTCTGGACAGCAGCAACTGTCACCCTTGCAGCTGCTGAGAATAAGTGCATGAGCTGGATAAACTGGGATATTTGCTTTACACTTTATTAGCTTCATTTTCAGTACCTAAAACAACTGCCGTAAAATAAGCGGTTGTTAATGAATGAATATGTTTTTTTTATTCTGTTAATTTCACCTTGGTGAAAACATTTTATCGGTTCAGACACTGCAGTCTGATTGTGTAGTCTGGGATGACAGGTGTGAAGCTGTTGCAAGCTAACCAGGGAACTATAGTATATGAAGCCTTGCAATTTGGCAGTAGATCTCAAGTGTGAGTGAAATACTATGTGGTATGTGTTTGTTTTTATTGGTTGACTTAATTTATTTAAGGCGTCCTGTGGGTCACAGTATATCACAGTTTGTCAATTAGCCACTACCAAACTAACCTAAAATCAGTTAGATTTATCTGGTATGCATTAACCTTACTCATGTGCAGGAGTTGACCAAATGCACACCGTTCTGGGGAGAACCTCTTAACTCCAGGACTTCACATCAGTGCATATGGTCATTGTAAGTGTAAAAAAAATAAAAATAAAAAATAAATAAATAAATAAATAAATAAATAAATATATATATATATATATATATATATATATATATATATATATATATATATATATATATATATATATATATATATATAATTTCCCTTTTTATAGTCCTACAGAAGGGAAATATGTCTCTGTTTAACCCTTGCCTTAGGGCAGGGGGCAGGGGTCGCCAACATGTTGCCCGCGGGCACCAAGTAGCCCACGAGGACCACATGTGGTGCCCACAAGCCTGTTCTAAGAACAGCACAACCTGTCAGTGAGCTGTATCTAAAACTTTATTTTATTCTGTTAATCTTCCTCTGTACTCACACTTGCATTTATATAGATTTAAAAATGACAATATCTATAACAAAGCATGAAAAAGGTTATTTTACATTAAACTAAAGTAAACCCTGACTCTTCTAGTTCAAAGGTCAGTACTGGTAGCCCTTCGTATGACAACAGCAATGAAGTAGCTCTGTTTCAAAAAGATTGGTGACCCCTGCCTTAGGGAGTTACTCTTGAAGCTGGTATTGCTTTTTCTTCCTCCACTTCCATGATAAAAATGAGAATGATAACAAATGTTAAACAAGTCTCAAAAATTGAGACTTGTTATATTAACAAGCTATATTAACAATCAGCTTTAGATTCAGTTTGAAAGGTACACAAAAAACCCAGTGTCACAACACTTATGGCAGCACATTGCTCACACTTAATGAACGTGTCACAGCAAGAAAAGAGCTTTGGTTCAGTGTGGAGGAGGAGGAGAAAAAAATACTGACCACCATTGCAGTGTATGGACATTATTTTATTACCCCGTTTACACTACCCCTTTTTAACCGTGCCGAGACCGGTCCGAGCTCGGTAACTGAGATAACTATCGAGTGTAAATGGAACGCAAACTGAACTGAACCGAGCCAGACACAACCGGACCGCGTGTTATAGGAATTCTAAGCAAAGATAACTGAATTCCCATCTTTACTAAATGAAGAGACGGCGGTGATGACGTTCCAGCACTTTTATTGAGAAAACAGAGCAGAGATCACATAGATGGAAAGTAATCACACCCCACGGTCCCGCTGCAGTCTGCGTCTGCCCTGTCTCTACCTGTCTTGCATTTTCGGCTATCCCTAATACTGCACCGTGGCCTTGGTTTGAGACATAACAAAGACAGTCCATCCTAGACAATCACCATGCTGCACAGTATCTGTAGAGATGCAGCATTCAGCCTTGCACTCAGCAACAGTGGATTACATACACAGACATCTAGTCTCTAGGCCTCCTCTGTCCGAGTGGTGTGAGGCCATAGTGACTTCAGAATAATATTTCTTATAACATTCCTCTTTTTTTTTTTTTTTGATGATGGCGGCGTCAGCATCAAGACAAGACAAAACAAGATGACCCATCATATGAAATGTGAACAAAACACAGAGGACCCATTTCTGTAAACTCGCAAAGTGGGACCCAAGAGGTTCCCGTGTTGGAACCGGGCAGTGCTGGTACTTTTAGTACAGATCAACATTAATGCTTCATAGAGCTTTAACACACAAGATCAAAGGTTTAGCTTTCATCTACAATTTTTAGGGTTCATCTAATTAAGTAAGGCCTGTTTTAGGTCCCTATGCGCACATTATTTTAATCTTACATTAGACTAGGTAAGCTAAACCTGTTCAGTAACCAAGGTCGAATCCCTCTACTCCTCCCCAACCCTGTCAAACCCCACTTTGTTCTCCATTTCCCATGGACAATCATCCATCACTTTCATACCTTACAAATCCAGGAGTACCAGTGAGGGGTATCAGAGGGCTGGCCGGGCCTTCAGTCACCAGAAAACGTCATCCTCTCTAAAGGATGATTAAAAACTCACGCTCTCGGCCAATCTGAGCAAGAAGTCCCTGTATTGAAGCTAGGTGTTACCATTACTAGCTAATATTAAAGGATCTTTAGAACCAATCAGATCCTGGTTCTTCCTATATCAAATCAAAAAGTGCATAAACCGTAGGTCTTTGTGTGTCTGAAGCAGTTTCCATTTTTTACCCATACAACCATATTGATCAACATGATACAACATTACAGTGTAGATGTCATCACACCAACAGTCAAACATGTGAGTCAGTGGAACAGAGCAGTTAAAGAAACAGTAACACAATATGAGAAGAATCCGAAACGTCAAGAACGCAAAGGAAGCCTTCAGGCCATTCAGGCACAAGGCAGAAATTAATCAAATTGCGCTTAGGGTCTCTTCAGGCAACTCCTCCCGTTGAAGAATAAGAAATCAGAGTTCTCTGGCTTCTCCATCCCCAGTCCTCTTCTTGGTTCCCCCTCGCAGGCTGGTCGATTGAGCTGGATGGTAATAAGTGTTCAGTTCTGGATTGGGCATGAGCATTTTATTTTGCATTTCCCCTAATAAAAAACTTTGTGAAGATGGTCTGCAGACACGAGCCCTTGTTTCTATGGGGTAACAGAAACAAGGTGTAATTAGTGTTCTTATCAAAACCCCCATTCATGTCATTTATTAAAAACATCCTCCAAGCATTTTCACATTCAAGATATTTCTGTGCACAATTGTTTAGCTCCCAGAGCTCTGCAAATTAATTATTAGTTAAAAGAGTAATCTTTAAGTTCAAATGTATCTGCAGTAAATTCACAGTAATTCTTAACAGAATGCTTTCTATGTGTGTCTTAACTGTTGTTGTCTGACAGTTGAAGTTCTCTGCAACATAAGTTCATCAACATATTCGTTTCATGTCATTTCCTGTTTTATTTTGAAAACCCAGCTGAGAAAAAGGAAGCCTTTCCATGTGGAAGCCTTTTCCCACTTCAGCTTGCCTTGGATCAAACATTTTCCCTCTCTCTTTTTTTTTTTTAAAAGAAAACAGTGCAAGCGAGGTGCAAATCTGCACAGAGAAGACAAAATATTTATACCATGCTGTTACTCTTCAAGGATGCCAAGGTTCTACAAAACAAAGCAGTGAGCAGGAGAGAACAGGAGCTTTTTGAAAACGTTCTAACATTGTTGAACAACTAAAGCAACTTAAGCAAATCCGAATTAGTTCCCAATTTAATCCTAAAATAAAGTAAACCATACATGTGATTATTTGCCTTTTTTCAACTGAGGATTAAGGACTTCGATTAAGAAGTTCTTGGATGAACGCGTCTCTGCGTTCCTATTTGTCTAGGCCTCTGTAATCTGATCTATAAATTCTGAGTGCCTGGTCAGAAAAGGTTAAGGTTCTCTGAAGCTTTCTGTTTTCAGCAACCCTGAAAACCCAGAACCCTTTACAGTCCGTGTCAGGTAACCTGTGGGACCAGCTCGTCGTTCCACCAGCTGTGTCAAGTCCACAACAGCTCCGAACCACAGCAGTTTGTCCTAGGTGCCGTGCCCCAGGGGTCTCCACACACCTGTGTGTGTGTGTAACGTCTCTCGTTGTAAGGATCTCACCTTACGTCCCGTTCAAGATGTTCTTTGTACAACAGGAGTTCCAATGTGGGGTGTCTTTGCTGCTTTAATGTTCCTCAGAGAAAACCTTCACTCATTGATATCACCTTCCAGCTGTTACCCTTTTATCATCACAGCCTCCCAGCAATCCTGACCAGATCCAAAATGTCCCCATAATTTAATCTAATTAAATTAATCATACTTCTTTCTGTATGCAAGAGGATAACCATTAAATTATCCTGATCTAAAAGCCCTCTAGGTTAACAGTTAGCTAAACTCAGTTTTATGTGTTTTTCCCTCAGGATGTTTTAACAACTGGTTAAAAATAAATATTTGGTTATTTGTGTCCGAGTTGAGAGATATCAAATCTCCATAAATATTGTAACAATTGTACACCGATGCTTTAATCCCAAATTTACCCATGTTGGGTAGTAGAATGTGTCATTATGCTAATTTTATTGCAACCTTATCCATTTTAGCCAGTAACCTTTTCCTTGTGTTTTATTGATGCCTGCCGGAGTGGCAGAATGTAGCTTACTCTAAGATGTTCATTAAATGAAATGTAATTTAAAAGTTCATATTACTCGTACAGTGAAAACTAATTAATTAATTAATTTATTTAACTGTTTATATAATACCCACTTAATTTATTAGGTTGCTCTGTGATTCCATCAAGTTGCTTCTTTAAAAGTTTTCACCTTTACATCATCATCAATGTGTTTCATAATGTGTGTTTTGTGTTTTTAATTGTGTACAAGAAAATCTGAAGTGAAATGCATGAAGTCGTGTCTGCAGAACTCATCTGTGTTTGTTGTCGAAGGTTGTCCGATGCCTGTCATATTCCTGCCATTGTCCATTTTCAGTCCAACGTCTGAGTTCAGCAGCACAATATTCTCCTTCCCTTTAAGTCCATCCTCCAGTCCTCACGCCTGCAAACAGAATGAATTCTGCCAGCATTTTTGCCAAAGAAATTGCTCCATAGATTGAAAAGAAATTACAGCAAAGCAGTCACAAACATTTTAACTACAGTGTTCCCTCTAAAATGACAAACATAAAAGAAATAAAAGGATTAAAAAAAATAAATAAATAAAACTTTGTCTCTCACAAAAAAAACTGGATAAGGCACCTTTTCTCCTTGTCCCAAGGATCAGCCTCCATGTCACTGTGGCATCGTTTTGGTATTCTCTCGCATCTGAGAATGTCTAAAATGAGACTAAATCTCTATGTTAGCACATTCCTATCATATTGACCAGGTTTTTTTGCAAAGAAAAAGAAGAAAGATAGAACTGTTAACAGCAGAAAGCAACAAACATTTTTAAGACACCACCTTTCCCCGCTGGAAGATCTCCTGGCATAACTTGCTTAAAACTTAGCATAATTTAGTGTCCAAATATGATTGACTCCTTACCGTACTGCTAGCACTGTCTTCTGAGTCTTCTGTTGGCAGAAAGGTGACGTCTCCTTTAATCTGAAAACAATAACTCAGAGAAAACAAGAGTGTTAATAGCATGCAGTTAAAACCCTGGTCCCCTTAGTGTCACTTAAACTTGATGTTGTTGTTTTTTTTCTTGCTGATCCATGGAAGGTATCTATTCTTCACCTTTCCTTTGAGACTCTGTTCAAAACATCTCTTAAAGAAAAAAAAACAGACAAAAAAAGTTGTCTTTTCCAATATGTCATACATTATCAATTTATTACAACTTTTGATTTCTTTGTGGTCCTTTGACCATGTGTATTTGCTGTTAGTAATACTTTTTATTTATATCACCTTTCCAAATCTCAATTGGTCAAGGGTGAAACTTTAAAGCAATGATTTTTCCCATTTAGTTTTTTTGAACTTCTAGTGTTTCTCTGTAAATCATCTGCCCAAAACAAAACGAGATTAGAATTTAACCCTTTAGAAGCTGGCTTCATTTTATTTTCCCTCTGACATACAGGACTGTCTCAGAAAATTAGAATATTGTGAAAAAGTATACTAGTAGGCTATTCAACTAATCACTTGAATCGTCTAATTAACTCGAAACACCTGCAAGGGTTTCCTGAGCCTTGAAAAACACTCAGCTTGGTTCAGTAAACTAAATCACAAGTATGGGGAAGACTGCTGATCTGACTGCTGTCCAGAAGACCATCATTGACACCCTCCATCAGGAGGGTAAGACACAAAGAGAAATTTCTCAAAGAGCAGGCTGTTCACAGAGTGCAGTTTCAAATCACATTCACAAAAAGTGTGTTGGAAGGGGGAATGTGGCAGGAAACGCTGCACAACCAAGATCTGGGACCTGCCCAACCAAGATCTGGCACCTGCCCAACCAAGATCTGGCACCTGCCCACAGTGCCAAAACCACCAGTAACTGGTGTACTGACCATGGCATTACTGTCCTTGATTGGCTTGCCAATTCCCCTGACCTGAACCCCATGGAGAATTTGTGGGGTATTGTGAAGAAGAAGCTGAAAGACACCAAACCCAACAATGCAAATGAGCTAAAGGCCGCTATTGAAGCATCCTGGGCATCCATAACACCTCAGCAATGCCACAGGCTGATTGCCTCCATGCCACAGGCTGATTGCCTCCATGCCACGCCGCATTGATGCAGTAATCTGTGCAAAAGGATTCCCAACCAAGTACTGAGTGCATTAATGGACATTTTCAAATGTTTGATTTTGTTTTGCTGTTATAATTTTTTTTTTACTTGGTCTGAGGAAATATTCTAATATTTTGAGATAGGATTTTTGAGTTTTCTTCAGCTGTACGCCATAATCAGCGATATTAAAACAATAAAAGGCTTGCGATATTTCAGTTGATTTGTAATGAATCCAGAATGTATGACATTTCATGTTTTTTAATTGCATTACAGAAAATAAAGAACTTTATCACAATATTCTAATTTTATGAGACAGTCCTGTAGTTTTCGTGCCCCAGGCCAGAACATACTGAACCCAGTCTCGCCATAAACATTCAGATGTTTACATCATGGTCAGATTTGTTTATCATATCTTTTGTCCTGTTTCAGGTTAAACTGTCCCTCTGAGGTTCGCCTTAGCTCAGCGAAACTGGACATCAGATGATTTCGTAACTGATGACGCGTTTAATGTGGCCTTCTGATATTCTGACGCCTTTCAAAATTCCTTTTAGCTGATTCAAATTCTAAGTAAAAAAGAAATAAAATAAATGAATAGAAAACCCTTAGAAAAGCAACCATATTTAGTTCCATACAGGTTTGTACAAAGCCAAAGCACAGTTTTTTTTTACATCTATTTAAATCAAAGATCATGTATTTCTAAACTTCTTTCAAATGGACTGGTTTGTGATGAATCATCATTATTATTATTATTACAAGCAATAAGATGTATTACTTCAGGGCCAAAAAAAAACAAGTGATAGGATCTCTGCCTAATTTTGTAAAACAGTAAACTCAACAAGCTTTATGTAAAGCTTATTACCAGTTCCAATTTCTAACAAAGCTGAAATATTTCCGTTCAAGCCATGTTAAGCTCTGTGTATCAATTTAATTTTTGGTCGGATATTTAAAGTGAAAAAAAAAAAAAAAACTTTATGTTGTTGAAGTCTCTCTATTCCTTTCCCTTTAAGTTAACATAGTCCACGTTTAAAAATGTCATTTGAATTACGGAGCTGCAGGGATACAACTCTTTGTCTCGCAGAAACCTGGATGTTTAACCATTTTTGAAAGTTATACGTCGCTATTAGCAGTTCCGAACAATTTTATCCACAACGGAAGTGCCTAGTCGGTCCCCACGTAAACGCTTCCCTGGTGCAACGCCTTTTTAGTTCCGTTTCCGTTTCTTTTCCCTATTCATTTTCTTAAATTTTCGCTTTTCTTTTTATTAATTCTTAATTTTATTTTTATTAGTTGCAGACCAGTTCCAGAGGTGGGTTCGGCTCGGTTTTTCCTTATCTTGGTTATCTGATAACGAAGAGCGCATGAGCAGACCGCGTCATCTCTGTGCGGTCAGCTGACATTTCTGACATTCATAAAAATACTAGCTTCCCTACCGTGACACACGATTTCCAGTGATGATTCTGCTTAGCAGTGTGATGAACCTCAGCGTCTGTCGTTTCCTGCGTCTGTAAATCCTTATTAGACATTCGTTTGTCTTATCCACTTCCCAAAAGCCGACTCTGTCAAGTTAATTCACCAAATGTTGCCGTCTTCGCCTGACTCGCCGCAAACGACGTATCACCAAGCATAACTGCCTGAATGTTACGGGCGCCGCCATTTTGATTTGCTTGGTGCCGCCTTCAAACCCAGAGAGCGGTAGTACCGCAGATCGTCACTAGGAGGCGAGGAAACCAAGGAACCGAGATGGCGTGATGTGTAAACGGTCGTCAGAACCAAGCTCTGCTTGGTTAACTGATCCAAGCTCGGACCGAGCTCGGCCTGGATCGGTTTAACAAGGGTAGTGGAAACGGGGCTTATGTAGTTAATGCTGTACGTGTAGTGATTAGTAATTGCTTGCATTGTGCATACATGATTCTCCATGGGAACAAACACATGCGCAGTGGTGGCAGCTCACCAGCTGAAGATCAGGCATGGGTCTTTAGTTAATGGATTGCCAAACAGAGGCACATGTTGGCCGATGCCGATACTGTGGAAAAAAACTCTCAAATATCGGCCCAAAATATCGACCAGCCGATGTATCGGTCGACCTCTAGTTCTCACCTTGGATCGCGGGGCGATCTGGCCTGAAATCAATATCATGATATACTGAGCAGTTCACCTGGATAACGATAAATGGGTAATAACATGCAGACAGCTTGGTGAACACAATCACCAAGCTGTCTGGTGATTGTGTTCACGAGAGCGACACCCACGACTGTAATCTGTACTACTCTAACGCTAACAGCAGTGCGACCAGGTCACTTAATAACTTGTTGCGTTCAGGTAAACTCTGAAATCAGCGACATTTCCGGGGACAGCTTTTGCTGGGGAATGGATGTCAAAAGGTGGGACTGTCTCTGGAAATGCCTCGCTCGGCTGTTTCTGCACTCGCGACTTCAAAAACTGTCCACTCCACCAGCCAATCACAGACAGGTTTTTTTTCCATCCAATCAGAGTATGGCTTGCAAATACTGCATTTAGATGGATTAAATGAAAAATGTATTTCTGTTCTAAATTGGCCAGCCAACTCCCCTGACCTTAGCCCCATAGAAAATCTGTGGGGTATTGTGAAAAGGAAGATGCAGAATGCCAGCCCCAACAACGCAGAAGAGTTGAAGGCCACTATCAGAGCAACCTGGGCTCTCATAACACCTGAGCAGTGCCAGAAACTCATCGACTCCATGCCACGCCGCATTAATGCAGTAATTGAGGCAAAAGGAGCTCCAACCAAGTATTGAGTATTGTACATGCTCATATTTTTCATTTTCATACTTTTCAGTCGGCCAACATTTCTAAAAAATCCCTTTTTTGTATTAGCCTTAAGTAATATTCTAATTTTGTGACACGGAATTTTGGATTTTCATTTGTTGCCACTTCAAATCATCAAAATTAAATGAAACTAGAAAAATTTGCATTTCCTGCGAAAATGCACTGTGAATGCAGATAGCTGAATGATTGAGCAAAAGATGCAGAAGATCTTTGAAGAAGAGAAAAAATAGCTGAAAAGCATTGAAGAAGTTGAAAAAGTTGAAGAAGTTGAAAAAGTTGAAGAATTTGAAAGAGTTGAAGAATTTGAACATGAAAGAACAATAGCTGAATGATTAGAAGAAGAAAAAACTGAGGGTAAGGCACCAAACATTTCATAACTCATTCTAAACACTGAATCATTTAACAAAGCAGAAGTAGAATTTCAAACTTGAATATACTGTAGCCATATGTGGGCCTGCATTTCTAGGGAGTATAAGGGGTTTCGCCCCCATTGAAAAGCATTGGATGTTTGACACCTCCTAGCTTGGAGATGCTTTACGTGACGTGGCCCAAATTTATAGTGGAGCATTCTGTATAAAGGAGGTAAAGACTCTGTAAAGCAGAAGTTTGTAGGACCTTCCTAGAGCTACTTCCGGTTAGCAACATGCTAACAGTTAGCCGCTAACAGGGTTGTGTTCAGTATCACCAGGTGAGTGTACTCTGTCAGTTTGGTCCAAATCCTGTACTGGGAAGTGCCTCAAAAAGGGTGCCAATACTTAATGTCACCAAAGGTCACCAAAGGTCATGAGTCAGATTGGCCTCCTTTAGCAACTCAGCCTCACCACATCTGGGCCCAGAACTCAACATTTGACCAAAATGGTCAGTAGCGCCATTTCCCACATGTGGGTGGTGCTGTATTGGCCAATTATGTCGTGTCTGGGCATCATGCCAGATCCTGTTGGAAGCAAAGGCCCAATAGGAAAGCATGTGAAATCCAAAATGGGACAGAAAAGTGACACATGGCTGAAAGTCACTTGAAAATTTAAAAATGTTAAGAGGAAGTGACTGTGCGAATTTCAGATTCCTACATTAATCACAGCCGCTGCAGCGGGCGTCGAAAGTTGCCATTGTATCCCAATGGAGCTTCTCCCTCTGGCCCTCAGAGTTCCGTCGTCATGGAAACTCACTCACACCTGCAGCGGGCCAGTCTACCGAAGTGCAGAGACTTTGCTCACAATAAGTCCCATTGGATTATAATGGAGAACTTTGCCCCGAACAACGCTCCATATCTCCTGATCCGTAAATGGTAGAGACGTAATTTTTTCTGCGTTTATTTCGTAACGGATAGGGGAAGAAGACAGGCTATCGGTTTTTGCTGGAAAAAGTTTAATAAAGGCGTGAAAAATTATGATATAAAGGTAATTTTTATGGACTTTCAGAAATCCTCTAAAAACGGTCCCGAACAAATCGCTGTAGCTGAAAAAGTATAAGAGATATCAAAATAATTCTTTCACTATGAGTATCAGCAGGCTTTTGAGGACTATGGTGCCCATTTTCATGTTTGTACAAAAATCGGTGTAGGCACAGCGACGATGTAAAAAAGTGGATGATGTGGGAAAATGCAGCTGAAAAGCGTTTTCAGGAATTTGCACATTCGCTACTCCCGAACAAATTGTTCCTGCGGTAAAACCGTAACAGTTATCCAAACAATTCCTTTTTTATGAGTGCCAGAAGGGTCGGGACATTCATGTGTGAAAGTCTCATGCTTGTACATGAAACGGTTTCGGAGTAGCGACGATGCGAAAACGTGTGATGTTTTCAATTTTTAGGCGTCATTTTTCAAAACCGCTCCATAGGAAATGAATGGGGGAGGTTTCGGGTTTGTGTCGCTCTGAGGTGATTTGCGAAAAATCTATAAATGCTACAGCAATGAGGGTTACATTTCCTGAATCCAGACAAAAATTCCTACGTTTTGATGTTTAATTTATGTGGATAGGTTGAAAATTGAGCGACTGAGAAGAAGTTGTTCGGAGAAGAAGAATTTGTTGAATTTCTAGAGTGCGCACTCTATAACTGCCTCCTTGACGACCATAGCAACGCATGTTATTTGCTGAATTTCTTGAAAAGCCAAAATTATTTTAAGGAGGTACTATATGAAAATGGTAAAAGATATGAAAAAGCTGAAATAGACCATAATAGCTGAAAGATATCACTACATTTTAAAAGTTGAATGGCGTTTCTAGCTGAAAGTAGGCTGAAGCAGTAAGCTGTCAAAAAGCAGCTGAAATGAGCAGAATTTCAGTGAATTACATTCATTTCCTATGGGAGAAAAAAAGCTGAAAATTTGCAGAAAAAGCTGAATATTTTAAAAAGTTGAAGAGTTAAAAGTACAAAAAGATATAGCCATCGATTCCAGAAGAAGCTGAATAGTTTAAAAGTTGAATGGTTGAAATCGGAGAAAAACTGTAGGAGGAGAAGCGAATCAAACTTTAAACAGTAAAAACGCATTTGGAAGAATATCCTATAACTAGAAAAATTTGCATTTCCTGCGAAAATGCACTGTGAATGCAGATAGCTGAATGATTGAGCAAAAGATGCAGAAGATCTTTGAAGAAGAGAAAAAATAGCTGAAAAGCATTGAAGAAGTTGAAAAAGTTGAAGAAGTTGAAAAAGTTGAAGAATTTGAAAGAGTTGAAGAATTTGAACATGAAAGAACCATAGCTGAATGATTAGAAGAAGAAAAAACTGAGGGTAAGGCACCAAACATTTCCTAACTCATTCTAAACACTGAATCATTTAACAAAGCAGAAGTAGAATTTCAAACTTGAATATACTGTAGCCATATGTGGGCCTGCATTTCTAGGGAGTATAAGGGGTTTCGCCCCCATTGAAAAGCATTGGATGTTTGACACCTCCTAGCTTGGAGATGCTTTACGTGACGTGGCCCAAATTTATAGTGGAGCATTCTGTATAAAGGAGGTAAAGACTCTGTAAAGCAGAAGTTTGTCCGAGCTTCCTAGAGCTACTTCCAATTAGCAACATGCTAACCGTTAGCCGCTAACAGGGTTGTGTTCAGTATCACCAGGTGAGTGTACTCTGTCAGTTTGGTCCAAATCCTGTACTGGGAAGTGCCTCAAAAAGGGTGCCAATACTTAATGTCACCAAAGGTCACCAAAGGTCATAAGTCAGATTGGCCTCCTTTAGCAACTCAGCCTCACCACATCTGGGCCCAGAACTCAACATTTGACCAAAATGGTCAGTAGCGCCATTTCCCACATGTGGGTGGTGCTGTATTGGCCAATTATGTCGTGTCTGGGCATCATGCCAGATCCTGTTGGAAGCAAAGGCCCAATAGGAAAGCATGTGAAATCCAAAATGGGACAGAAAAGTGACACATGGCTGAAAGTCACTTGAAAATTTAAAAATGTTAAGAGGAAGTGACTGTGCGAATTTCAGATTCCTACATTAATCACAGCCGCTGCAGCGGGCGTCGAAAGTTGCCATTGTATCCCAATGGAGCTTCTCCCTCTGGGCCTCAGAGTTCCGTCGTCATGGAAACTCACTCACACCTGCAGCGGGCCAGTCTACCGAAGTGCAGAGACTTTGCTCACAATAAGTCCCATTGGATTATAATGGAGAACTTTGCCCCAAACAACGCTCCATATCTCCTGATCCGTAAATGGTAGAGACGTAATTTTTTCTGCGTTTATTTCGTAACGGATAGGGGAAGAAGACAGGCTATCGGTTTTTGCTGGAAAAAGTTTAATAAAGGCGTGAAAAATTATGATATAAAGGTAATTTTTATGGACTTTCAGAAATCCTCTAAAAACGGTCCCGAACAAATCGCTGTAGCTGAAAAAGTATAAGAGATATCAAAATAATTCTTTCACTATGAGTATCAGCAGGCTTTTGAGGACTATGGTGCCCATTTTCATGTTTGTACAAAAATCGGTGTAGGCACAGCGACGATGTAAAAAAGTGGATGATGTGGGAAAATGCAGCTGAAAAGCGTTTTCAGGAATTTGCACATTCGCTACTCCCGAACAAATTGTTCCTGCGGTAAAACCGTAACAGTTATCCAAACAATTCCTTTTTTATGAGTGCCAGAAGGGTCGGGACATTCATGTTTGAAAGTCTCATGCTTGTACATGAAACGGTTTCAGAGTAGCGACGATGCGAAAACGTGTGATGTTTTCAATTTTCAGGCGTTATTTTTCAAAACCGCTCCATAGGAAATGAATGGGGGAGGTTTCGGGTTTGTGTCGCTCTGAGGTGATTTGCGAAAAATCTATAAATGCTACAGCAATGAGGGTTACATTTCCTGAATCCAGACAAAAATTCCTACGTTTTGATGTATAATTTATGTGGATAGGTTGAAAATTGAGCGACTGAGAAGAAGTTGTTCGGAGAAGAAGAATTTGTTGAATTTCTAGAGTGCGCACTCTATAACTGCCTCCTTGACGACCATAGCAACGCATGTTATTTGCTGAATTTCTTGAAAAGCCAAAATTATTTTAAGGAGGTACTATATGAAAATGGTAAAAGATATGAAAAAGCTGAAATAGACCATAATAGCTGAAAGATATCACTACATTTTAAAAGTTGAATGGCGTTTCTAGCTGAAAGTAGGCTGAAGCAGTAAGCTGTCAAAAAGCAGCTGAAATGAGCGGAATTTTAGTGAATTACATTCATTTCCTATGGGAGAAAAAAAAGCTGAAAATTTGCAGAAAAAGCTGAATATTTTAAAAAGTTGAAAAGGTATAAGTACAAAAAGATATAGCCATCGATTCCAGAAGAAGCTGAATAGTTTAAAAGTTGAATGGTTGAAATCGGAGAAAAACTGTAGGAGGAGAAGCGAATCAAACTTTAAACAGTAAAAACACGAAAGAGGATCTCAATAACTGTGAATGCCTACTGCATTCACAGTAACTAGAAAAATTTGCATTTCCTGCGAAAATGCACTGTGAATGCAGATAGCTGAATGATTGAGCAAAAGATGCAGAAGATCTTTGAAGAAGAGAAAAAATAGCTGAAAAGCATTGAAGAAGTTGAAAAAGTTGAAGAAGTTGAAAAAGTTGAAGAATTTGAAAGAGTTGAAGAATTTGAACATGAAAGAACAATAGCTGAATGATTAGAAGAAGAAAAAACTGAGGGTAAGGCACCAAACATTTCCTAACTCATTCTAAACACTGAATCATTTAACAAAGCAGAAGTAGAATTTCAAACTTGAATATACTGTAGCCATATGTGGGCCTGCATTTCTAGGGAGTATAAGGGGTTTCGCCCCCATTGAAAAGCATTGGATGTTTGACACCTCCTAGCTTGGAGATGCTTTACGTGACGTGGCCCAAATTTATAGTGGAGCATTCTGTATAAAGGAGGTAAAGACTCTGTAAAGCAGAAGTTTGTAGGACCTTCCTAGAGCTACTTCTGGTTAGCAACATGCTAACAGTTAGCCGCTAACAGGGTTGTGTTCAGTATCACCAGGTGATTGTACTCTGTCAGTTTGGTCCAAATCCTGTACTGGGAAGTGCCTCAAAAAGGGTGCCAATACTTAATGTCACCAAAGGTCACCAAAGGTCATGAGTCAGATTGGCCTCCTTTAGCAACTCAGCCTCACCACATCTGGGCCCAGAACTCAACATTTGACCAAAATGGTCAGTAGCGCCATTTCCCACATGTGGGTGGTGCTGTATTGGCCAATTATGTCGTGTCTGGGCATCATGCCAGATCCTGTTGGAAGCAAAGGCCCAATAGGAAAGCATGTGAAATCCAAAATGGGACAGAAAAGTGACACATGGCTGAAAGTCACTTGAAAATTTAAAAATGTTAAGAGGAAGTGACTGTGCGAATTTCAGATTCCTACATTAATCACAGCCGCTGCAGCGGGCGTCGAAAGTTGCCATTGTATCCCAATGGAGCTTCTCCCTCTGGCCCTCAGAGTTCCGTCGTCATGGAAACTCACTCACACCTCTGCTGCAGGCCAGTCTACCGAAGTGCAGAGACTTTGCTCACAATAAGTCCCATTGGATTATAATGGAGAACTTTGCCCCGAACAACGCTCCATATCTCCTGATCCGTAAATGGTAGAGACGTAATTTTTTCTGCGTTTATTTCGTAACGGATAGGGGAAGAAGACAGGCTATCGGTTTTTGCTGGAAAAAGTTTAATAAAGGCGTGAAAAATTATGATATAAAGGGAATTTTTATGGACTTTCAGAAATCCTCTAAAAACGGTCCCGAACAAATCGCTGTAGCTGAAAAAGTATAAGAGATATCAAAATAATTCTTTCACTATGAGTATCAGCAGCCTTTTGAGGACTATGGTGCCCATTTTCATGTTTATACAAAAATCGGTGTAGGCACAGCGACGATATAAAAAAGTGGATGATGTGGGAAAATGCAGCTGAAAAGCGTTTTCAGGAATTTGCACATTCGCTACTCCCGAACAAATTGTTCCTGCGGTAAAACCGTAACAGTTATCCAAACAATTCCTTTTTTATGAGTGCCAGAAGGGTCGGGACATTCATGTGTGAAAGTCTCATGCTTGTACATGAAACGGTTTCGGAGTAGCGACGATGCGAAAACGTGTGATGTTTTCAATTTTCAGGCGTCATTTTTCAAAACCGCTCCATAGGAAATGAATGGGGGAGGTTTCGGGTTTGTGTCGCTCTGAGGTGATTTGCAAAAGATCTATAAATGCTACACCAATGAGGGTTACATTTCCTGAATCCAGACAAAAATTCCTACGTTTTGATGTATAATTTATGTGGATAGGTTGAAGATTGAGCGAGTGAGAAGAAGTTGTTTGGAGTAGAAGAATTAGTTGAATTTCTAGAGTGCGCACTCTACCAACTGCCACTTGACGACGATAGCAACGCATGTTATTTGCTGAATTTCTTGAAAAGCCAAAATTATTTTAAGGAGGTACTATATGAAAATGGTAAAAGATATGATAAAGCTGAAATATACCATAATAGCTGAAAGATATCAATACATTTTAAAAGTTGAATGGCGTTTCTAGCTGAAAGTAGGCTGAAGCAGTAAGCTGTCAAAAAGCAGCTGAAATGAGCGGAATTTTAGTGAATTACATTCATTTCCTATGGGGGGAAAAAAAAGCTGAAAATTTGCAGAAAAAGCTGAATATTTTAAAAAGTTGAAAAGGTATAAGTACAAAAAGATATAGCCATCGATTCCAGAAGAAGCTGAATAGTTTAAAAGTTGAATGGTTGAAATCGGAGAAAAACTGTAGGAGGAGAAGCGAATCAAACTTTAAACAGTAAAAACACGAAAGAGGATCTCAATAACTGTGAATGCCTACTGCATTCACAGTAACTAGAAAAATTTGCATTTCCTGCGAAAATGCACTGTGAATGCAGATAGCTGAATGATTGAGCAAAAGATGCAGAAGATCTTTGAAGAAGAGAAAAAATAGCTGAAAAGCATTGAAGAAGTTGAAAAAGTTGAAGAAGTTGAAAAAGTTGAAGAATTTGAAAGAGTTGAAGAATTTGAACATGAAAGAACAATAGCTAAATGATTAGAAGAAGAAAAAACTGAGGGTAAGGCACCAAACATTTCCTAACTCATTCTAAACACTGAATCGTTTAACAAAGCAGAAGTAGAATTTCAAACTTGAATATACTGTAGCCATATGTGGGCCTGCATTTTTAGGGAGTATAAGGGGTTTCGCCCCCATTGAAAAGCATTGGATGTTTGACACCTCCTAACTTGGAGATGCTTTACGTGACGAGGCCCAAACTTATTGTGGAGCATTCTGTATAAAGGAGGTACAGACTCTGTAAAGCAGAAGTTTGTCCAAGCTTCCTAGAGCTACTTCCGGTTAGCAACATGCTAACCATTAGCCGCTAACATGGTTGTGTTCAGTATCACCAGGTGATTGTACTCTGTCAGTTTGGTCCAAATCCTGTACTGGGAAGTGCCTCAAAAAGGGGTGCCAATACTTAATGTCACCAAACGTGACCAAAGTTCATGGGTCAGATTGGCCTCCTTTAGAAACTCAGCCTCACCACATCTGGGCCCAGAACTCAACATTTGACCAAAATGGCGTGCAGCGCCATTTCCCACAGGTGGGTGGTGCTGTATTTGCCAATTGGGTCGTGTCTGGGCATCATGCCAGGTCCTGTTGGAAGCAAAGGCCCAATAGGAAAGCATGTGAAATCCAAAATGGGACAGAAAAGTGACACATGGCTGAAAGTCACTTGAAAATTTAAAAATGTTAAGAGGAAGTGACTGTGCGAATTTCAGATTCCTACATTAATCACAGCCGCTGCAGCGGGCGTCGAAAGTTGCCATTGTATCCCAATGGAGCTTCTCCCTCTGGCCCTCAGAGTTCCGTCGTCATGGAAACTCACTCACACCTCTGCTGCAGGCCAGTCTACCGAAGTGCAGAGACTTTGCTCACAATAAGTCCCATTGGATTATAATGGAGAACTTTGCCCCGAACAACGCTCCATATCTCCTGATCCGTAAATGGTAGAGACGTAATTTTTTTCTGCGTTTATTTCGTAACGGATAGGGGAAGAAGACAGGCTATCGGTTTTTGCTGGAAAAAGTTTAATAAAGGCGTGAAAAATTATGATATAAAGGTGATTTTTATGGACTTTCAGAAATCCTCTAAAAACGGTCCCGAACAAATCGCTGTAGCTGAAAAAGTATAAGAGATATCAAAATAATTCTTTCACTATGAGTATCAGCAGGCTTTTGAGGACTATGGTGCCCATTTTCATGTTTGTACAAAAATCGGTGTAGGCACAGCGACGATGTAAAAAAGTGGATGATGTGGGAAAATGCAGCTGAAAAGCGTTTTCAGGAATTTGCACATTCGCTACTCCCGAACAAATTGTTCCTGCGGTAAAACCGTAACAGTTATCCAAACAATTCCTTTTTTATGAGTGCCAGAAGGGTCGGGACATTCATGTGTGAAAGTCTCATGCTTGTACATGAAACGGTTTCGGAGTAGCGACGATGCGAAAACGTGTGATGTTTTCAATTTTCAGGCGTCATTTTTCAAAACCGCTCCATAGGAAATGAATGGGGGAGGTTTCAGGTTTGTGTCGCTCTGAGGTGATTTGCGAAAAATCTATAAATGCTACAGCAATGAGGGTTACATTTCCTGAATCCAGACAAAAATTCCTACGTTTTGATGTATAATTTATGTGGATAGGTTGAAAATTGAGCGACTGAGAAGAAGTTGTTCGGAGAAGAAGAATTAGTTGAATTTCTAGAGTGCGCACTCTACCAACTGCCACTTGACGACCATAGCAACGCATGTTATTTGCTGAATTTTTTGAAAAGCCAAAATTATTTTAAGGAGGTACTATATGAAAATGGTAAAAGATATAAAAAAGCTGAAATATACCATAACAGCTGAAAGATATCACTACATTTTAAAAGTTGAATGGCGTTTCTAGCTGAAAGTAGGCTGAAGCAGTAAGCTGTCAAAAAGCAGCTGAAATGAGCGGAATTTTAGTGATTTCAATGCATTTCCTATGGGAGAAAAAAAGCTGAAAATTTGCAGAAAAAGCTGAATATTTTAAAAAGTTGAAAAGGTATAAGTACAAAAAGATATAGCCATCGATTCCAGAAGAAGCTGAATAGTTTAAAAGTTGAATGGTTGAAATCGGAGAAAAACTGTAGGAGGAGAAGCGAATCAAACTTTAAACAGTAAAAACACGAAAGAGGATCTCAATAACTGTGAATGCCTACTGCATTCACAGTAACTAGAAAAATTTGCATTTCCTGCGAAAATGCACTGTGAATGCAGATAGCTGAATGATTGAGCAAAAGATGCAGAAGATCTTTGAAGAAGATTTTTGAAATTGCTGAAAAGCATTGAAGAAGTTGAAAAAGTTGAAGAAGTTG
This sequence comes from Fundulus diaphanus, assembly GCA_037039145.1. Taxonomy (NCBI): domain Eukaryota; kingdom Metazoa; phylum Chordata; class Actinopteri; order Cyprinodontiformes; family Fundulidae; genus Fundulus; species Fundulus diaphanus. Next base: position 46,984,734 of record CM073141.1, read on the forward strand.
AAAATGTTGAAGAATTTGAAAGAGTTGAAGAATTTGAACATGAAAGAACAATAGCTGAATGATTAGAAGAAGAAAAAACTGAGGGAAAGGCACCAAACATTTCCTAACTCATTCTAAACACTGAATCGTTTAACAAAGCAGAAGTAGAATTTCAAACTTGAATATACTGTAGCCATATGTGGGCCTGCATTTCTAGGGAGTATAAGGGGTTTCGCCCCCATTGAAAAGCATTGGATGTTTGACACCTCCTAGCTTGGAGATGCTTTACGTGACATGGCCCAAATTTATAGTGGAGCATTCTGTATAAAGGAGGTAAAGACTCTGTAAAGCAGAAGTTTGTAGGACCTTCCTAGAGCTACTTCCGGTTAGCAACATGCTAACAGTTAGCCGCTAACAGGGTTGTGTTCAGTATCACCAGGTGAGTGTACTCTGTCAGTTTGGTCCAAATCCTGTACTGGGAAGTGCCTCAAAAAGGGTGCCAATACTTAATGTCACCAAAGGTCACCAAAGGTCATGAGTCAGATTGGCCTCCTTTAGCAACTCAGCCTCACCACATCTGGGCCCAGAACTCAACATTTGACCAAAATGGTCAGTAGCGCCATTTCCCACATGTGGGTGGTGCTGTATTGGCCAATTATGTCGTGTCTGGGCATCATGCCAGATCCTGTTGGAAGCAAAGGCCCAATAGGAAAGCATGTGAAATCCAAAATGGGACAGAAAAGTGACACATGGCTGAAAGTCACTTGAAAATTTAAAAATGTTAAGAGGAAGTGACTGTGCGAATTTCAGATTCCTACATTAATCACAGCCGCTGCAGCGGGCGTCGAAAGTTGCCATTGGATCCCAATGGAGCTTCTCCCTCTGGCCCTCGGAGTTCCGTCGTCATGGAAACTCACTCACACCTCTGCTGCAGGCCAGTCTACAGAAGTGCAGAGACTTTGCTCACAATAAGTCCCATTGGATTATAATGGAGAACTTTGCCCCGAACAACGCTCCATATCTCCTGATCCGTAAATGGTAGAGACGTAATTTTTTCTGCGTTTATTTCGTAACGGATAGGGGAAGAAGACAGGCTATCGGTTTTTGCTGGAAAAAGTTTAATAAAGGCGTAAAAAATTATGATATAAAGGTGATTTTTATGGACTTTCAGAAATCCTCTAAAAACGGTCCCGAACAAATCGCTGTAGCTGAAAAAGTATAAGAGATATCAAAATAATTCTTTCACTATGAGTATCAGCAGGCTTTTGAGGACTATGGTGCCCATTTTCATGTTTGTACAAAAATCGGTGTAGGCACAGCGACTATGTAAAAAAGTGGATGATGTGGGAAAATGCAGCTGAAAAGCGTTTTCAGGAATTTGCACATTCGCTACTCCCAAACAAATTGTTCCTGCGGTAAAACCGTAACAGTTATCCAAACAATTCCTTTTTTATGAGTGCCAGAAGGGTCGGGACATTCATGTGTGAAAGTCTCATGCTTGTACATGAAACGGTTTCGGAGTAGCGACGATGCGAAAACGTGTGATGTTTTCAATTTTCAGGCGTCATTTTTCAAAACCGCTCCATAGGAAATGAATGGGGGAGGTTTCGGGTTTGTGTCGCTCTGAGGTGATTTGCGAAAAAACTATAAATGCTATACCAATGAGGGTTACATTTCCTGAATCCAGACAAAAATTCCTACGTTTTGATGTATAATTTATGTGGATAGGTTGAAAGTTGAGCGACTGAGAAGAAGTTGTTTGGAGAAGAAGAATTAGTTGAATTTCTAGAGTGCGCACTCTACCAACTGCCACTTGACGACCATAGCAACGCATGTTATTTGCTGAATTTTTTGAAAAGCCAAAATTATTTTAAGGAGGTACTATATGAAAATGGTAAAAGATATAAAAAAGCTGAAATATACCATAACAGCTGAAAGATATCACTACATTTTAAAAGTTGAATGGCGTTTCTAGCTGAAAGTAGGCTGAAGCAGTAAGCTGTCAAAAAGCAGCTGAAATGAGCGGAATTTTAGTGATTTCAATGCATTTCCTATGGGAGAAAAAAAGCTGAAAACTTGCAGAAAAAGCTGAATATTTTAAAAAGTTGAAGAGTTAAAAGTACAAAAAGATATAGCCATCGATTCCAGAAGAAGCTGAATAGTTTAAAAGTTGAATGGTTGAAATCGGAGAAAAATTGTAGGAGGAGAAGCGAATCAAACTTTAAACAGTAAAAACGCATTAGGAAGAATAAACACTAAGAAGAAGAAGAAGAAGAAGAAGAACTAGAAAAATTTGCATTTCCTGCGAAAATGCACTGTGAATGCAGATAGCTGAATGATTGAGCAAAAGATGCAGAAGATCTTTGAAGAATAGAAAAAATAGCTGAAAAGCATTGAAGAAGTTGAAAAAGTTGAAGAAGTTGAAAAAGTTGAAGAATTTGAAAGAGTTGAAGAATTTGAACATGAAAGAACAATAGCTGAATGATCAGAAGAAGAAAAAACTGAGGGAAAGGCACCAAACATTTCCTAACTCATTCTAAACACTGAATCATTTAACAAAGCAGAAGTAGAATTTCAAACTTGAATATACTGTAGCCATATGTGGGCCTGCATTTCTAGGGAGTATAAGGGGTTTCGCCCCCATTGAAAAGCATTAGATGTTTGACACCTCCTAGCTTGGAGATGCTTTACGTGACGTGGCCCAAATTTATAGTGGAGCATTCTGTATAAAGGAGGTAAAGACTCTGTGAAGCAGAAGTTTGTAGGACCTTCCTAGAGCTACTTCCGGTTAGCAACATGCTAACAGTTAGCCGCTAACAGGGTTGTGTTCAGTATCACCAGGTGAGTGTACTCTGTCAGTTTGGTCCAAATCCTGTACTGGGAAGTGCCTCAAAAAGGGTGCCAATACTTAATGTCACTAAAGGTCACCAAAGGTCATGAGTCAGATTGGCCTCCTTTAGCAACTCAGCCTCACCACATCTGGGCCCAGAACTCAACATTTGACCAAAATGGTCAGTAGCGCCATTTCCCACATGTGGGTGGTGCTGTATTGGCCAATTATGTCGTGTCTGGGCATCATGCCAGATCCTGTTGGAAGCAAAGGCCCAATAGGAAAGCATGTGAAATCCAAAATGGGACAGAAAAGTGACACATGGCTGAAAGTCACTTGAAAATTTAAAAATGTTAAGAGGAAGTGACTGTGCGAATTTCAGATTCCTACATTAATCACAGCCGCTGCAGCGGGCGTCGAAAGTTGCCATTGTATCCCAATGGAGCTTCTCCCCCTGGCCCTCAGAGTTCCGTCGTCATGGAAACTCACTCACACCTGCAGCAGGCCAGTCTACCGAAGTGCAGAGACTTTGCTCACAATAAGTCCCATTGGATTATAATGGAGAACTTTGCCCTGAACAACGCTCCATATCTCCTGATCCGTAAATGGTAGAGACGTAATTTTTTCTGTGTTTATTTCGTAACGGATAGGGGAAGAAGACAGGCTATCGGTTTTTGCTGGAAAAAGTTTAATAAAGGCGTGAAGAATTATGATATAAAGGTGATTTTTATGGACTTTCAGAAATCCTCTAAAAACGGTCCCGAACAAATCGCTGTAGCTGAAAAAATATAAGAGATATCAAAATAATTCTTTCACTATGAGTATCAGCAGGCTTTTGAGGACTATGGTGCCCATTTTCATGTTTGTACAAAAATCGGTGTAGGCACAGCGACGATGTAAAAAAGTGGATGATGTGGGAAAATGCAGCTGAAAAGCGTTTTCAGGAATTTGCACATTCGCTACTCCCGAACAAATTGTTCCTGCGGTAAAACCGTAACAGTTATCCAAACAATTCCTTTTTTATGAGTGCCAGAAGGGTCGGGACATTCATGTGTGAAAGTCTCATGCTTGTACATGAAACGGTTTCGGAGTAGCGACGATGCGAAAACGTGTGATGTTTTCAATTTTCAGGCGTCATTTTTCAAAACCGCTCCATAGGAAATGAATGGGGGAGGTTTCGGGTTTGTGTCGCTCTGAGGTGATTTGCGAAAAATCTATAAATGCTACAGCAATGAGGGTTACATTTCCTGAATCCAGACAAAAATTCCTACGTTTTGATGTATAATTTATGTGGATAGGTTGAAAATTGAGCGAGTGAGAAGAAGTTGTTCGGAGAAGAAGAATTTGTTGAATTTCTAGAGTGCGCACTCTATAACTGCCTCCTTGACGACCATAGCAACGCATGTTATTTGCTGAATTTCTTGAAAAGCCAAAATTATTTTAAGGAGGTACTATATGAAAATGGTAAAAGATATGAAAAAGCTGAAATAGACCATAATAGCTGAAAGATATCACTACATTTTAAAAGTTGAATGGCGTTTCTAGCTGAAAGTAGGCTGAAGCAGTAAGCTGTCAAAAAGCAGCTGAAATGAGCGGAATTTTAGTGAATTACATTCATTTCCTATGGGAGAAAAAAAGCTGAAAATTTGCAGAAAAAGCTGAATATTTTAAAAAGTTGAAGAGTTAAAAGTACAAAAAGATATAGCCATCGATTCCAGAAGAAGCTGAATAGTTTAAAAGTTGAATGGTTGAAATCGGAGAAAAATTGTAGGAGGAGAAGCGAATCAAACTTTAAACAGTAAAAACGCATTTGGAAGAATAAACACTAAGAATAAAGAATAAAGAGAAACAGGATCTCAAGAACTGTGAATGCCTACTGCATTCACAGTAACTAGAAAAATTTGCATTTCCTGCGAAAATGCACTGTGAATGCAGATAGCTGAATGATTGAGCAAAAGATGCAGAAGATCTTTGAAGAAGAGAAAAAATAGCTGAAAAGCATTGAAGAAGTTGAAAAAGTTGAAGAAGTTGAAAATGTTGAAGAATTTGAAAGAGTTGAAGAATTTGAACATGAAAGAACAATAGCTGAATGATTAGAAGAAGAAAAAACTGAGGGAAAGGCACCAAACATTTCCTAACTCATTCTAAACACTGAATCGTTTAACAAAGCAGAAGTAGAATTTCAAACTTGAATATAGCCATATGTGGGCCTGCATTTCTAGGGAGTATAAGGGGTTTCGCCCCCATTGAAAAGCATTGGATGTTTGACACCTCCTAGCTTGGAGATGCTTTACGTGACGTGGCCCAAATTTATAGTGGAGCATTCCGTATAAAGGAGGTAAAGACTCTGTAAAGCAGAAGTTTGTAGGACCTTCCTAGAGCTACTTCCGGCTAGCAACATGCTAACAGTTAGCCGCTAACAGGGTTGTGTTCAGTATCACCAGGTGAGTGTACTCTGTCAGTTTGGTCCAAATCCTGTACTGGGAAGTGCCTCAAAAAGGGTGCCAATACTTAATGTCACCAAAGGTCACCAAAGGTCATGAGTCAGATTGGCCTCCTTTAGCAACTCGGCCTCACCACATCTGGGCCCAGAACTCAACATTTGACCAAAATGGTCAGTAGCGCCATTTCCCACATGTGGGTGGTGCTGTATTGGCCAATTATGTCGTGTCTGGGCATCATGCCAGATCCTGTTGGAAGCAAAGGCCCAATAGGAAAGCATGTGAAATCCAAAATGGGACAGAAAAGTGACACATGGCTGAAAGTCACTTGAAAATTTAAAAATGTTAAGAGGAAGTGACTGTGCGAATTTCAGATTCCTACATTAATCACAGCCGCTGCAGCGGGCGTCGAAAGTTGCCATTGTATCCCAATGGAGCTTCTCCCTCTGGCCCTCAGAGTTCCGTCGTCATGGAAACTCACTCACACCTCTGCTGCAGGCCAGTCTACCGAAGTGCAGAGACTTTGCTCACAATAAGTCCCATTGGATTATAATGGAGAACTTTGCCCCGAACAACGCTCCATATCTCCTGATCCGTAAATGGTAGAGACGTAATTTTTTCTGCGTTTATTTCGTAACGGATAGGGGAAGAAGACAGGCTATCGGTTTTTGCTGGAAAAAGTTTAATAAAGGCGTGAAAAATTATGATATAAAGGTGATTTTTATGGACTTTCAGAAATCCTCTAAAAACGGCCCCGAACAAATCGCTGTAGCTGAAAAAGTATAAGAGATATCAAAATAATTCTTTCACTATGAGTATCAGCAGGCTTTTGAGGACTATGGTGCCCATTTTCATGTTTGTACAAAAATCGGTGTAGGCACAGCGACGATGTAAAAAAGTGGATGATGTGGGAAAATGCAGCTGAAAAGCGTTTTCAGGAATTTGCACATTCGCTACTCCCGAACAAATTGTTCCTGCGGTAAAACCGTAACAGTTATCCAAACAATTCCTTTTTTATGAGTGCCAGAAGGGTCGGGACATTCATGTGTGAAAATCTCATGCTTGTACATGAAACGGTTTAGGAGTAGCGACGATGCGAAAACATGTGATGTTTTGGATTTTCAGACGTCATTTTTCAAAACCGCTCCATAGGAAATGAATGGGGGAGGTTTCGGGTTTGTGTCGCTCTGAGGTGATTTGCGAAAAATCTATAAATGCTACAGCAATGAGGGTTACATTTCCTGAATCCAGACAAAAATTCCTACGTTTTGATGTATAATTTATGTGGATAGGTTGAAAATTGAGCGACTGAGAAGAAGTTGTTCGGAGAAGAAGAATTTGTTGAATTTCTAGAGTGCGCACTCTATAAGTGCCTCCTTGACGACCATAGCAACGCATGTTATTTGCTGAATTTCTTGAAAAGCCAAAATTATTTTAAGGAGGTACTATATGAAAATGGTAAAAGATATGAAAAAGCTGAAATAGACCATAATAGCTGAAAGATATCACTACATTTTAAAAGTTGAATGGCGTTTCTAGCTGAAAGTAGGCTGAAGCAGTAAGCTGTCAAAAAGCAGCTGAAATGAGCGGAATTTTAGTGAATTACATTCATTTTCTATGGGAGAAAAAAAGCTGAAAATTTGCAGAAAAAGCTGAATATTTTAAAAAGTTGAAGAGTTAAAAGTACAAAAAGATATAGCCATCCATTCCAGAAGAAGCTGAATAGTTTAAAAGTTGAATGGTTGAAATCGGAGAAAAATTGTAGGAGGAGAAGCGAATCAAACTTTAAACAGTAAAAACGCATTTGGAAGAATAAACACTAAGAAGAAGAAGAATAAAGAACTAGAAAAATTTGCATTTCCTGCGAAAATGCACTGTGAATGCAGATAGCTGAATGATTGAGCAAAAGATGCAGAAGATCTTTGAAGAGAAAAAATAGCTGAAAAGCATTGAAGAAGTTGAAAAAGTTGAAGAAGTTGAAAAAGTTGAAGAATTTGAAAGAGTTGAAGAATTTGAACATGAAAGAACAATAGCTGAATGATTAGAAGAAGAAAAAACTGAGGGTAAGGCACCAAACATTTCCTAACTCATTCTAAACACTGAATCATTTAACAAAGCAGAAGTAGAATTTCAAACTTGAATATACTGTAGCCATATGTGGGCCTGCATTTCTAGGGAGTATAAGGGGTTTCGCCCCAATTGAAAAGCATTGGATGTTTGACACCTCCTAGCTTGGAGATGCTTTACGTGACGTGGCCCAAATCTATAGTGGAGCATTCTGTATAAAGGAGGTAAAGACTCTGTAAAGCAGAAGTTTGAAGAACCTTCCTAGAGCTACTTCCGGTTAGCAACATGCTAACAGTTAGCCGCTAACAGGGTTGTGTTCAGTATCACCAGGTGAGTGTACTCTGTCAGTTTGGTCCAAATCCTGTACTGGGAAGTGCCTCAAAAAGGGTGCCAATACTTAATGTCACCAAAGGTCACCAAAGTTCATGGGTCAGATTGGCCTCCTTTAGCAACTCAGCCTCACCACATCTGGGCCCAGAACTCAACATTTGACCAAAATGGTCAGTAGCGCCATTTCCCACATGTGGGTGGTGCTGTATTGGCCAATTATGTCGTGTCTGGGCATCATGCCAGATCCTGCTGGAAGCAAAGGCCCAATAGGAAAGCATGTGAAATCCAAAATGGGACAGAAAAGTGACACATGGCTGAAAGTCACTTGAAAATTTAAAAATGTTAAGAGGAAGTGACTGTGCGAATTTCAGATTCCTACATTAATCACAGCCGCTGCAGCGGGCGTCAAAAGTTGCCATTGTATCCCAATGGAGCTTCTCCCTCTGGCCCTAAGAGTTCCGTCGTCATGGAAACTCACTCACACCTCTGCTGCAGGCCAGTCTACCGAAGTGCAGAGACTTTGCTCACAATAAGTCCCATTGGATTATAATGGAGAACTTTGCCCCGAACAACGCTCCATATCTCCTGATCCGTAAATGGTAGAGACGTAATTTTTTCTGCGTTTATTTCGTAACGGATAGGGGAAGAAGACAGGCTATCGGTTTTTGCTGGAAAAAGTTTAATAAAGGCGTGAAAAATTATGATATAAAGGTGATTTTTATGGACTTTCAGAAATCCTCTAAAAACGGTCCCGAACAAATCGCTGTAGCTGAAAAAGTATAAGAGATATCAAAATAATTCTTTAACTATGAGTATCAGCAGGCTTTTGAGGACTATGGTGCCCATTTTCATGTTTGTACAAAAATCGGTGTAGGCACAGCAACGATGTAAAAAAGTGGATGATGTGGGAAAATGCAGCTGAAAAGCGTTTTCAGGAATTTGCACATTCGCTACTCCCGAACAAATTCTTCCTGCGGTAAAACCGTAACAGTTATCCAAACAATTCCTTTTTTATGAGTGCCAGAAGGGTCGGGACATTCATGTGTGAAAGTCTCATGCTTGTACATGAAACGGTTTCGGAGTAGCGACGACGCGAAAACGTGTGATGTTTTCAATTTTCAGGCGTCATTTTTCAAAACCACTCCATAGGAAATGAATGGGGGAGGTTTTGGGTTTGTGTCGCTCTGAGGTGATTTGCGAAAAATCTATAAATGCTACAGCAATGAGGGTTACATTTCCTGAATCCAGACAAAAATTCCTACGTTTTGATGTATAATTTATGTGGATAGGTTGAAAATTGAGCGACTGAGAAGAAGTTGTTCGGAGAAGAAGAATTTGTTGAATTTCTAGAGTGCGCACTCTATAACTGCCTCCTTGACGACCATAGCAACGCATGTTATTTGCTGAATTTCTTGAAAAGCCAAAATTATTTTAAGGAGGTACTATATGAAAATGGTAAAAGATATGAAAAAGCTGAAATAGACCATAATAGCTGAAAGATATCACTACATTTTAAAAGTTGAATGGCGTTTCTAGCTGAAAGTAGGCTGAAGCAGTAAGTTGTCAAAAAGCAGCTGAAATGAGCGGAATTTTAGTGAATTACATTCATTTCCTATGGGAGAAAAAAAAGCTGAAAATTTGCAGAAAAAGCTGAATATTTTAAAAAGTTGAAAAGGCATAAGTACAAAAAGATATAGCCATCGATTCCAGAAGAAGCTGAATAGTTTAAAAGTTGAATGGTTGAAATCGGACAAAAACGGTAGGAGGAGAAGCGAATCAAACTTTAAACAGTAAAAAGGCGAAAGAGGATCTCAATAACTGTGAATGCCTACTGCATTCACAGTAATAAAGAGAAACAGGATCTCAAGAACTGTGAATGCCTACTGCATTCACAGTAATAATAACTAGAAAAATTTGCATTTCCTGCGAAAATGCACTGTGAATGCAGATAGCTGAATGATTGAGCAAAAGATGCAGAAGATCTTTGAAGAAGAGAAAAAATAGCTGAAAAGCATTGAAGAAGTTGAAAAAGTTGAAGAAGTTGAAAAAGTTGAAGAATTTGAAAGAGTTGAAGAATTTGAACATGAAAGAACAATAGCTGAATGATTAGAAGAAGAAAAAACTGAGGGTAAGGCACCAAACATTTCCTAACTCATTCTAAACACTATCATTTAACAAAGCAGAAGTAGAATTTCAAACTTGAATATACTGTAGCCATATGTGGGCCTGCATTTCTAGGGAGTATAAGGGGTTTCGCCCCCATTGAAAAGCATTGGATGTTTGACACCTCCTAGCTTGGAGATGCTTTACGTGACGTGGCCCAAATTTATAGTGGAGCATTCTGTATAAAGGAGGTAAAGACTCTGTAAAGCAGAAGTTTGTAGGACCTTCCTAGAGCTACTTCCGGTTAGCAACATGCTAACAGTTAGCCGCTAACAGGGTTGTGTTCAGTATCACCAGGTGAGTGTACTCTGTCAGTTTGGTCCAAATCCTGTACTGGGAAGTGCCTCAAAAAGGGTGCCAATACTTAATGTCACCAAAGGTCACCAAAGGTCATGAGTCAGATTGGCCTCCTTTAGCAACTCAGCCTCACCACATCTGGGCCCAGAACTCAACATTTGACCAAAATGGTCAGTAGCGCCATTTCCCACATGTGGGTGGTGCTGTATTGGCCAATTATGTCGTGTCTGGGCATCATGCCAGATCCTGTTGGAAGCAAAGGCCCAATAGGAAAGCATGTGAAATCCAAAATGGGACAGAAAAGTGACACATGGCTGAAAGTCACTTGAAAATTTAAAAATGTTAAGAGGAAGTGACTGTGCGAATTTCAGATTCCTACATTAATCACAGCCGCTGCAGCGGGCGTCGAAAGTTGCCATTGTATCCCAATGGAGCTTCTCCCTCTGGCCCTCAGAGTTCCGTCGTCATGGAAACTCACTCACACCTGCAGCGGGCCAGTCTACCGAAGTGCAGAGACTTTGCTCACAATAAGTCCCATTGGATTATAATGGAGAACTTTGCCCCGAACAACGCTCCATATCTCCTGATCCGTAAATGGTAGAGACGTAATTTTTTCTGCGTTTATTTCGTAACGGATAGGGGAAGAAGACAGGCTATCGGTTTTTGCTGGAAAAAGTTTAATAAAGGCGTGAAAAATTATGATATAAAGGTGATTTTTATGGACTTTCAGAAATCCTCTAAAAACGGTCCCGAACAAATCGCTGTAGCTGAAAAAGTATAAGAGATATCAAAATAATTCTTTCACTATGAGTATCAGCAGGCTTTTGAGGACTATGGTGCCCATTTTCATGTTTGTACAAAAATCAGTGTAGGCACAGCGACGATGTAAAAAAGTGGATGATGTGGGAAAATGCAGCTGAAAAGCGTTTTCAGGAATTTGCACATTCGCTACTCCCGAACAAATTGTTCCTGCGGTAAAACCGTAACAGTTATCCAAACAATTCCTTTTTTATGAGTGCCAGAAGGGTCGGGACATTCATGTGTGAAAGTCTCATGCTTGTACATGAAACGGTTTCGGAGTAGCGACGATGCGAAAACGTGTGATGTTTTCAATTTTCAGGCGTCATTTTTCAAAACCGCTCCATAGGAAATGAATGGGGGAGGTTTCGGGTTTGTGTCGCTCTGAGGTGATTTGCGAAAAATCTATAAATGCTACAGCAATGAGGGTTACATTTCCTGAATCCAGACAAAAATTCCTACGTTTTGATGTATAATTTATGTGGATAGGTTGAAAATTGAGCGACTGAGAAGAAGTTGTTCGGAGAAGAAGAATTTGTTGAATTTCTAGAGTGCGCACTCTATAACTGCCTCCTTGACGACCATAGCAACGCATGTTATTTGCTGAATTTCTTGAAAAGCCAAAATTATTTTAAGGAGGTACTATATGAAAATGGTAAAAGATATGAAAAAGCTGAAATAGACCATAATAGCTGAAAGATATCACTACATTTTAAAAGTTGAATGGCGTTTCTAGCTGAAAGTAGGCTGAAGCAGTAAGCTGTCAAAAAGCAGCTGAAATGAGCGGAATTTTAGTGAATTACATTCATTTCCTATGGGAGAAAAAAAGCTGAAAATTTGCAGAAAAAGCTGAATATTTTAAAAAGTTGAAGAGTTAAAAGTACAAAAAGATATAGCCATCGATTCCAGAAGAAGCTGAATAGTTTAAAAGTTGAATGGCTGAAATCGGAGAAAAATTGTAGGAGGAGAAGCGAATCAAACTTTAAACAGTAAAAACGCATTTGGAAGAATATCCCATAAAAATAAGAATAAAGAATAAAGAGAAACAGGATCTCAAGAACTGTGAATGCCTACTGCATTCACAGTAATAAGAAGAATAAAGAATAAAGAGAAACAGGATCTCAAGAACTGTGAATGCCTACTGCATTCACAGTAATAAAGAATAAAGAGAAACAGGATCTCAAGAACTGTGAATGCCTACTGCATTCACAGTAATAAACATTTGAATGCATCAGTCTGTGTGCAATGAATAAATATAATGTACAAGTTACACCTTTTGAAAGCAATTACTGAAATAAATCAAGTTTTTCAAAATATTCTAATTTACTGGCTTTTACCTGTAAGCCCCGATTCCAATTATACACCAGCAACCCATTTCGTTTATTCTCCTAAAATGTTTTTCTCAGACTTACCCGAATGGTAACAGTCGCTTGCGCTGTTTTTCGTGTTAAAATCATCACGTTGTGTAGTCCATTGTACTCTCTGTAGCGTAGCCTGGGCTACATCAACAAAGTACGTCATCGTACCACGTGACCCAAATTGTGGATTTTCAGCCTAGCGGTCGCCGAAGGACAATTTGTAGTCCTTAAAAAAACCTTTAATGGCGCAGTCACGATCTTAATGCCACATTTTTTAAAAAGATGGTCACTAAAGCATGTATTTCTGAGTTGATCGATCTCAGAATCAAGAAATACAAGACAAAAGTGAAAAGCAAAACACTGACTTGGTACAGTATTATCAAAAAAGTGCTATCCAAGATCCACTTATAGCTTATAAGTGCTTAACATAGGCTGCCGTAAAGTCAATAAAAATAAAGTGCACTGACCACTGAGCAAATTTAACATGCCCTTGCTCAACTTAAATGTCATGTAAACAGATTGACAAATAGTCACAATACAATTCAGTAAATTAAACATCTCAATCCAACTTAAAAAGTACGTAAACACAGAATTAGATCATATGAATTCAAAACCTTAGAGTGCAACTTAAAAGTAGCATGATCACTGAAACATTCCATATTCAGATTTACTTTTTAGGCTAATTATTCACAATTTAAACCTATTGCTATTTTAACAACCAAGCATTTTATTAGATGTTATCTCTTATCTGATGTATTTCTGATGTTTGGCACTTTGTTTTACCTCGTGTTAAAGTGCTCTTTAAATAATGACGATGATGATTATGATCAGAAGAAACTTTTTGCATCACCTCCCAGAAGCTCGAAAGAAAAGAGACAAAAACATTTTTCACACCTCACTTAGAAAGTTTCATATTTTAGCCTAAAATATTTAGACTAAAATATTTGAGTTACTAAGAGTTACTATTTGTTTTTCTTTTTTTTTTTTTCAATCCCACCATTATGTTTAGTAATTTCATTTTCATTTAATCCATCTAAATGCAGTATTTGCAAGCCATACTCTGATTGGATGGAAAAAAAACCTGTCTGTGATTGGCTGGTGGAGTGGACAGTTTTTGAAGTCGCGAGTGCAGAAACAGCCGAGCGAGCGGACAGCTGGTGTTGAGCACGCGAGCAGAGTCACGCGCTAGCAGAGATGGAACTGAGTGCGACAGTGGGTTGAGAAGAGTCTTTCAGAGTCGAGCGCGCACCAGACCGGTTTTGAGCGTTGAGAGTTGTCTCACTGCGTGCTTGGACTGGTTCCTGCGCACTCAAACAGAAGGCAGAAATATCACTCCACAGTGTCACAGAGCTGAGCGGCAGCGCTGTCTTCTTCAGCGCATTCTTCGCGCTTCCCCTATGACTCTTTGGCGCCCCCCAGGGGAGGCGTGCCTCACCTATTAGAAACCACTGGGTTAAAGGATTTGCAGACCGTAGAATGGTTTGCTCAGTGAGGTAAGTTTGCACCTGAACCAGTACAGATGATGAAGTCACAGATCGCCTTTTCTGCTCACTCTCTTGCAGGATCAAGTCATTTGATTCTTCAACAAAATATTCAAAATATGGATTTAAGGGACTTGCCTGTCTTTGTATCTTGGATCCACCAATGAGGCCACTGAATACAGTGGATCACTTTCAACGTGGCTGAACGTCATTCCACTGCCTCCAATAGGGTCCTTTTCTTAGTCTTAACTCCTTCATCAGTGGCCTGCTCTCTGGAAAGAACACGCTTCAGGGCTGCAATTGCAGGAATCACAGCAGCTGTAGTGGCTGTTTCAGCGCTGACAGAAGCTGAAGCTCCTCAAATGGAGCTAAGATCTCGACCACTCTCTCCACCCACTGGTTCACTGTTAGAGTAGCTTGGAGGTTGTGCTCTGCAACAAAAACGCTCAGGGTGCGCTTTTGGTCGAGGAGGCTCTGCATCATATACAATGTACTATTCCATCTTACTTGGACATTACTTGGGCATGCACAGGAAGACACAGAGCAGGATGTACTTCCTGAGGAGACTGAGGTCGTTCAATATCTGCAACAAGCTGTTGGAGATGTTCTACCAGTCTGTGGTTGCCAGTGTCCTCTTCTACACCGTGGTGTGCTGGGGGAGCAGCACATCCAAGAAGGACACCTCCAGACTGGACAAACTGGTCAGGCGAGCTGGCTCTGTAATTGGCAAGAAGCTGGACTCTCTGGGGACGGTGGCAGAGACAAGGACACCTAACAAACTGCTGGACATTATGGACAATGCCAGCCACCCTCTGCACACTGTCTTCACCACTCAGAGGAGCCTGATCAGTGGGAGATTGCTCCTCCCCAAAATTAGGACCAACAGACTGCTGAACTCCTTTGTTTCTCAAGCCATCAAGCTGTACAACTCCTCACTTGGGGGAAGGAGGAGGTGATAGGAAGAGGGACAAGGGTAGCCTGGGTGCCATTCCGAACTTAGTCCCGCCCACAACGTTTTAGGTCGGGAAGTTCGGTCTGGCATTGCTCAAAACTAGCGCGAGTATGCTCGCCCAATATCTAGCGGGCCAATCAAATTGTCAGGGCGGGCTTTATACGATGACAGATGATCAACAGTAACGTAATCAACCACGTCACCAAAAGCGCGCTTGGGTTGAATTTGTTTCGTGAAAGAAGCAACTGAAATGGGCATCACGGCGATGCAACTCGGCGTGAACGACGAGGTGGATATAGCCAGCGGTCGTTGCCAGCTCCATTTCGGAAGCCCGGAATCCTGGCTGCTGAACAACAAGTGGAGGGACATGCTAGACTCCGATGTTTTTCAAGCCAACGTTATGAGTATCGTCGTGGACGAAGTTCATCTAACTTACAAATGGTAAGAGATCATCTGACTGTCTGACTTAGTAAATAACTCGCAATTTCGTGATATGAATCCCATGTTGTAAACATAGTAGGTAACGTTGTATGTTCGCTAATTCAGACTATTCAACTATGCGTCGCTTAACATACGTCACACACTCCGTTGCTCTTATTGGTTGTAGGTCTATCCAATTGAGTGCAGAGGAATTTTTTTTTCCTGGTTCGTTCGAAACACGCCCCATAATCACAGCTCTATGGAGCAGTATCAGACTCAAATTCTGACTAGAATTGAGTATGACCATGTCAGGCTAGGACAAGGGTCCCCCCCCTCCTTTGGACATCTTGTGCAAAACAGCACCTATTGTCACTCATGTGCAATATTCTTCTCTCTCACTGTGCAATAACACATGCCAACTACTATGGGTAATTTTTATTTATTTATCGTATTCCAGGACATTACAACTTTTTTATGCTCTTTGGTACTATATACACTCTTTTTATATTGTATTGTCTGTTGTATTCTATCTTTAATGGCTCTAATTCTGCCCTGTGTACTCTGTATAAGCTACTGGAACCAGAATTTCCGTGAAGGAGCAATCCCAAGGGATAAATGAAGTTGAGTCTATCTTGCAGTAAGCGCTTTATAGGTACTTTCATCTCAGTTTGGTTGTCTTGTAGTTTTGAGTATGCCAAAGTTGAGTGCTTGAAATTACCAATGATTTTTCTCACGTTGGCAAGTGCATCTATGCTACGTTGTAAGAGCAAACCCTCATTCACAGCTAGCTGGAGTGAGTGAGCAATACAGCCCTGACGCCCAATTCATCCATTGCCTTCTTCATGTTCCTCGCATTGTCACGTAAAATGACATGCACACGTTGTTTGTCTATTCCCCACATATTCAGCATCTCCGAAATGGCTTGTCTGACAAATTCTGCTGTATGAGCCCCGCGGAACTGATGAGCATGCAGTACAGCACGCTTTAAATCATAAATTTCGGGATTAACCCAGTGCGCCTTGAGGCTCAGTAGGGACATCGAGCAAACGTCTGCGCTCCAAATATCAGTAGTAAAACTAACAACGTTCCGATTCAAGTGACTTTGTATCGTTTCTTTTACTTTGCTGTACAGCTGTGGTATGGCTGTGTCAGCAATGTAGTGTCTCGATGGCAGAGCGTAGCGCGGGTCCAAAACCTCCCAAAGACGTCCAAGTCCGACATTCTCGACTACTGAGATTAGCTTTTGTTGTCAAGAGCAGTGAATTCGACCAACCTTTCTGTGATCTTCTTTGTTTTCGTTGGAGTATTTGTCTCCCCTCATAATGTCCAGCGTTTGTTGCTTTGCTTTAGCAACCTTTCCATCTGCAGCTTTACAAAACGCTTCATACACGTTATGTTTTGTCCTCAGATGACGAATCAAGTTTGTGGTGTTAAATGTAGCTCTGCTGCTACCTCCTCTTGAAATTGCCATGTTGCAGACATTGCAAGTATCTTTAGGACAGTCTTCACTCTTGAGAGTAAAATATTTCCACACTTCTGACATGCTTGCTTTGCACCGCCACGGAGGTTTGTATTGCGTAGCTACCGTCAACCGTAACTAGCAGGTACTTTACGGCTGTTGCTGTAAAGATCGGCACGACTAGTCAGTAATGTAGCCGAGCTCTGATCACTTGAAAATAGGAAAAGATCGGGCCAATCCGATCTCAAGATGGGGTTCGGGACATCCCTGGTTAAGAGGAATCTGGTCCACTTGGTGGAACGTCGGGACCACTCTGACATCAAATCAGGGACATTCAACATGTTGGATTGACTTGCCCCAATACCCTAGCGTGTGTGTTGTGTCCCCCGAGGAGAAACGAGCACGCAGCCTGTCGATAGTGACGTGTAGCCAATCGGATAGCAAGGTGAGGGATTCCCTGAGAGAACCCTCCCCCCCCCACCAACTCTCCTCCATTTCATAGTGGAGCAAGCGTAGAGCTCCCGGTCGCGTTGTCTCTGCTTCTTTAACCATCACCTTTTCTTTTAGTTATGTTTTTTCTCTGTTAGAATTAGTCCACTAACTATCATCATTGTTCTTCCTGGTCGTTCATGTTTATTTACTCTGAACTCACATTTTATCTTGAAAGGATTTGCAAGATTTCCCATCTGATATCTGAATGACCTTAAACAAAATCTATTTGTGTGTAGTGTGTTGAGCTTGCTGTCTGACCGGACACCACACATGAACAAGCATGTTTTATCAAAGATTTTTTTATTGTTACGTGTGGTGTAGGGCTGAACGATAATTCAACAACAATATATATATCGATCGATATACATATATCGATGATAGAAAAAAGGTGTCAATAAAAAGTTCAATAGAACAGTTTTCCTTCCTTTTGCATTCTAGCCTATCATGTAGGTTAATATTAGTCATTACATCCTCCCAATCAATCACAAACGCAGACACAGGAACGCTCCGCCCCCTTTAAAGAGTTCAGAGAGCAAGTGTTTTTCATTTTTTAAATACTTGCAGCTTTGGTAAAAAGTTGGTTGAATAAAGACTTGAGTTTGAATTCAGTTTTTGTGTTCTCTATCTAAAAATAGGTCACTAAGCAACAGCATAAAATGGCCAGGGCTGCACTTAAAATATGTTTTGAATTTGTTAAAAATCTCCTCATTCCTTAAATTACCGCAGAGTGGGTGGATAGATGGGCTATTGGATATGAACCCGACTATAAAAGGGATGGTTTCTATGCTTTATGTAAATATCCAGAGGGTGGCTTCCCCATCCCTTGACTACATAAAAAGGAAATGGGAGGAAGAATTAGAGTTGGACATATCGGATGATGAATGGAGGTGGGCAGTAGAACTAATACATTCTTCATTTGTATGTGTTGGACATGGATTAACACAGTTTAAGGTGGTACACAGACTTCATTTCACGAGGGACAAACTGGCAAGAATTTACCAGGGAGCTGATCCGACTTGCCCTAGATGTAAACAGGTGCCAGCCAACACATGCGTTTTCATCCATTTACAACAAAAATATGGAGCCCGGTCCTCTGGCAGCCATTTTTGGCGTGGCACCGGAAGAAACCCAATTAACGACTGCTCAAAGGAAAGCAATGGCACTCTCTTCATTGTTGGCCTGGAGACTGATCTTATCTTGGATAAAGCAGCACCGGCAACTCAAAAATGACGGGTAGAGGAGGTGATGGCACACCTTAAACTAGAACATCTTAGTGTCATGGTTTTCAGATGTGTCGCCCACATGCAGATACGAACGGGACACGACAGTCAGTTTAAGATGTTTATTAAGAGCGTGCGAACAACAAGGTCAATGGTGCAAAGAACAAGACGAGGCCTGAACGTCGAAGCGGGAAGACTGCAGAGAGAGAGAGGGGAGAATATTACTCGAGGGCAAGAACCAGGAAATAGCCAGAACGTGCGCCGCTTACCTTTAGCCGGACGGACCTAACCGGGGAAGGGTGTGCCAGGGTAACTCTGAGCCTACTCTAGTTGGTGGCTTGTGGCTGGAGGGCGGCAGGTGTTAGCTGGCGAAGGATCCGGAGCAAACCTCTGCAGAGCCGAGTTACGGATGGATTAACCAGAGAGAAGCGGGAACCATCAGAATCCGGGAGGGGGACCTCGAGCCTGACTGGGTAACATCCAGGAAGCAGGAGGGGGAGCGCCAGAGCAAAATCTGAGCTTAGAGATCCTGGAGGTGAATTCTTCGGACGGAGCGTCAAGGCAGGTAAGTGCTACAGCATCAAAAACTGTGACAAAAAACAGGAGATCTAGAATTAGTCCAAAGTCAAAGAGAAAAAGACTCACAAGCAGGTTTCCGAGAATTTGGTCAGAGGCCGCGTCGTACCACGACTGGTTTAAGGCTCCGGCGTCTTCCATCTGTCCGAGCTCTGCTTAAGAAGCCAGAGGAAGCCGCCTTCAACGAGCTGCAGGTGTGGGCCACGCCCCCTCAACCAACTAGAACCACCTGAGGAACAGAGTTAGAGCATGGCAACATAGAGAACCCTGACAGTTAGATTTACTATACATGGCAATACTAATACTGCTTCAGCATAATTGGCAGCTTCGGACCCCCCCCCCCCCTCTTTTTTTTCTCTCAGAATTATCATTGTTGTTGTTATTGTCATTTCTACTTGCTTATGTATTTATTTTTAACCCAAGAGTGTCTGGAACACAGGTGGTGGGTATGTCTGGTGTCTGGTAATAGTAGGATCTGTCTCGTTACTGTTTTGTCTGTATTTATGACCTGTTCTTGTGATGTTCTGTATGTTTTGAATGGCATGTCTGATGTTTGAATATGAAAATCAATAAAAACACTTATTATTGTTGATAATTATCTATCGATCAATATGATTTCTATTTTATCTATATGGTTTTTTTCTATATCGTCCAGCTGTAGTGTGGTTTCTCTCAGGCTTTTACAATTAGTTAAAGTTGACTATTTTAAAATCCTGCTGTGTAATCCAGCTTTAAGATGACACTTTCCGCAATGAGATCCTGAAAAGTGGATCAGGTCCATTGTTGATGGTTGCCTAACTGTCCCTTTTGAATGAGAATTAAGTGATTTTACACACTGACGTTTCTTATCCCTTCCTACCAGCTACTTTAAAAAGGACACAGAGGCAGCAGCATCCTTGGCCAGACTGAAGGACTTGGAGGCCCAGCTGAATGGCAAAGAAGCAATGCTGGCTACCACACTGTCTGAGAAAAGGGGCCTGGAAAACACTCTATCAGAACTGCAGGAACAGCTTCAGGAGGTAAAAACATTAATACAATACCTCTTCTCTTCTTTCGATGTTGGATTTTCCCTTCCTTACAACCATGTACACATCACAATGTTTTGTTTTTCAGATGGAGATTGGTCTTACACAGGCCAAGAAGCAGCTTGGTGATGAGATGCTTCTGCGCATTGACTTGGAAAACCGTTGTCAGAGTCTGACAGAAGAGATGGACTTCCGAAAGAGTATGCACGAAGAGGTGAGGATGCCATATCTGTCTGTCCTCTGTTCATCTATCTACTTATCGACTATTTTATCTATCTAGTGTTTCCCCTAGAAATTCTGTCTTGGGGGGGCATCTTCCACTTAGCGTTCCATTAATATCACAAAATACAGCTTTATACAAGCAGCCATCTTCTGTTTCTCTTCTTCTGTTTCTGTCTCCATTGTGTAAATTTATACATGGTTATATTTTGAAGGCTACCTACCTTTCTTCCTTCCTATTCCTTAATTGAATGAAAATCCAAGTGTCTAGCTCGATTTACGGCAGATAGTCCAACTAATCCGGCTGTTTGAGACTTGCATGAAGACGGACCAGCAGAAACTTGAAGGTTGACACAAATTCCACTGTCAGCCTGACACAAAACAATCTCCTTGTTATTGAATGTGATGCCCTGATGGCTAGCCTTGGAGCTAGCTTTCTCAAATTCTCCTAGATGTTTTGCAAACAAGGGGCTCTAACCCTGCCCGGACCTGCTCACGACACCTGTGAACTTGAACAGGGCCCTTCTTGAACTACTGATAATATACCATCTAAGGCTAGAGGGGGGCGGCTGGAGAGTCACGGGCCCATACTGACGCACACATACATGGACATGGTAATAAATACACGCCCCTGTGACTCACCACACTCACTGCGCCTGATGTTTTTCCCCCTGGTACAGAAACCTAGGTTGGATATGCGTACGCGCTGCTCACTTAGGGTACTGAACTTGGACTTTTTTTTTTCTCTCCTCACCCATCCTATTGTAACCCTTTCTCCACTCTGCAAGAAGGCAGCGCCTGGCAAGGCCCCATGTCTTTTTCATGATCAGCTGTACTGAAACGAAATTTCCCCCTCGGTGGACAAATAAAGAAATTTAATTATCTTTCAAATCTACATTTGCCAGAGTTTATAATATTTTTATATATAGTGTATAGTGTAAATTTATTCAACTTTAATTTTATTACATTTGGGATCTGCTTCTGATCCATTCCTAGGGTCTATCTAGCAACAAAAATGCGTTTTCCAAGAATAAAGCAGCCAGCTTTATTTCAGGGGATGGACTCTGGAAGGGGGATTTTTGTTTCCAACAGAGACGCTTTTGGTGATTTGCAACAATCAAAGCAAATTGTTTTTTTTGTAGGCAGTGCCATGATAAGTTTGGTGGGTCACAAAAACTCAAAACCTATTTCCAGCAACTAATTCTTCTGTGACCTGGCCTTTGATAAGTTCTAAATAGATCAGATTAAAATAGCACAAACCTACACTACAAAATGCCATATTATTTAAATTAATCAAAAATTTGAAATTACAATCAAAGAGGTTCACTCATCAGTGTTAATTTCTTGAACAGAAAAGATGCATGTCTATCTTTCATCTGGGCAAACTTTTCAATAACTCTTCTGTCAAAATCCAATAATCCATAAATTAATCTTTTTCAATCGACAGCATAGCCCGTGGATTTAATTAGTGATGCACGATACTAAAAATTTCAACTGATATCGATAATCGATAATTTTCTGCTTTTCATGGCCGATTCCGACACAGATAAGTTAATATTCAACATAATCTTTGCATAATCTGCAGCTTGTGCTGGATTCAGCTATGAAAAACCAATCATCTAGTAGATCTTGCTCATCTATAATGGCAAAAAAAAAGGTTTTGCTCTTCAAATGTTTATTTTTTTTATGCCGTCACACAAAAAAAGTGGTAATTTACTTTAAAAAACAGCAGCAAAAGATTTTGTTCAATTCAAAATACAAAGGGCATCCCTTGAAAATTACTGAACAGATCTGACTTAACTGCAAAGGTATCTGTGAAGTCAAATATTTATATCAAATATAAAATTATATGCATTTACATAGTCAACCTCAGTTACAAAAAATGGAATAAACAAATAAAGTGCACCCTCAAAAATAACCACAGCAAAGGTAAAAGAAAAAAGTGTAACCTCTTAAAATATGTTCAGAATACTATATGAAAATTATTTGACTTGACTCCACAAATACCCTTGCAAACATGAAATTATATGATATTATAACATGCGTATGTCAGCCTTGGTTCCAAAAATTCAATAAAGTAAATAAAAGTGAATCCTCAAATGAGGCGACAAAAGGTTTCCTGACTGCATGAGGCATTGTAGAGATGTTTTTTTTCTTTTTTTTTTCAATCTTATAAGAGAAAATAAAATAAAAATTTTACTTTCACTTTCTACTCATTTACAACCCCCACTGTCTTTGTCCCCATTGCCTTTTCTATTTTCTAGGTGAGGGCATCAGTGGTAGAATTTTCTCTCTGCCTTCTCACTCTGCCTTCTCACATCCAAGTCAGTTTCTTGGCTGTGAGAAGGCATTGACGCTCATTGTCTATGCTGGTGCAAGGAGAGGACAGGTATTTTCGTGCAAGTGAGGCAAGCTCTGGGAACCGGGTTTTGTTGTTTCTCCAGTACACCACGGGGCTCTTGGACCGTGGAATTGTGAGCTCTGAGAGATAGACTTGGATCTAAAGTAGAACAAAACAAAGAAAAAAAAAAGATATATTACTATATTTGATATTTTATCTGAGATAGCTAAACCTTTACTTAAACAATAAATTACTTACTGATCTGTTTGGCTTTGGTTGAAGTCTTTTGGGTTGCTTTCTTGCAGGATTGCGTCATACATCGTCAGCAGGGAAACGTTGTCGTCTGCCTTGCCTTCCTTCTCCTGTGGCTCCTCAACAGTTTCTGCCAATGTTGCACATCTCACCTTGTCGTGCATCACTTTTGTTGCTTCCCGTTTTGTTGCTTGGTCAAAATAGCAGTCCTTATAGCTAGGGTCCAAGATTGTAGCAAGAAAAAACAGGAACTCCATGTAGATGTGGCTGAAACGCTGCTCTATGGCTTGCAGTAGGGTGCTCTTAGAAGTTTTAACTCGATCTGTTGCAACTGTCCTATTTAACAGACATTTTAAGGCTTCAATGGAAGGGATGACACCAGCTGCAATAGCTGAAGCTGAACTTGTGAAGAGCTGGCAAAAGACATAAGGGTCTAGAATAGTGAGCATGTTTTTAATTAAAGTCCATTGGTATGGGGTCAGATGAGCTGGTAACTCAAAATCTACTGCATATGCTGCAAGGGCTCGCTTCTGCTCCAACAAGCTTCTCAGCATGTAGAACATGCTGTTCCATCTAATGGGCATGTCTTGTTGAAGCCTTGTCTCTTTCATGCCTAGTTGTTTCTGTAAGCTTTGAAGACGAGAGGTGGCAAGCTGGGAGTGTCTGAAATGCCCAACTATCTTTCTCCAGATGGAAACACTGTCTGAGATGCTTCTTTGGCCCAGCATAGCCTCATTTATCGTGAGTTGTAAAGTGTGTGACATACAGCCCAATCTTGCAAGCAGTGTCCGAAATTAACTTTGTTATTCACCGGCCAAGTTGGCCGGTAGATGTAAAAATCAACCGGCCAGGCATATTTTTTACCGGCCAAAATATTCATCCTGACCAGACCTCAACTTTTATAAAAAATTAAGAGTGAGATTATGTTAATTTTGGGGGGCGTGGCTGACTGGACCCTGGAAGAGAAATCTTTGTTTCCTGACTTAAAAAAAAAGAAAATATTGTAGTTGATTATAAAAGAAACAATATGAATTATCAGATTCACATCCAGGCGATAAAAAAACACTACAGATTATCATTATTCTATCCATGTTGGTCTTATTTGTGAATGAGGCAGAGTTTCATCAAGCCTGTACGGTCAGTGGGGGTTCTAGACCAAATTTCAGGTTAGCAGGGGGACCAGGGTGGGGCCAGTGTTTTTTCACAGGGGCACAGAACAAAAGATTGTTGGGGGGGGGACTTAAAAGGTCAACATTTCATCGTTTAAAATATTAGGTAAGCCAAAGAGCCAATTGTGGCTCTGGAACTGCAGGTTGCAGACCCCTGATCTTTTCTCAATACAGCGGGAGCTTAACGTGAAACAGCTTAATTTTAATTATTATTTTTTTTATATTTATTTTTTAATTATTTTGTTATTTTATCATTGGGTAAAAACATAAATGAAAAAAATACAACTGATCCAAATGACCAGTCACGTTATCTTTGTCAGCATTTATCATCCTAAGAAATTTAACATCATGTTTTTAGTACAGGGGCCATAACAGTGGCCAGGAACAGTTCTACAGGCCCCTGTTGGCCCCTGTCCAGAACCGCCCCTGTGTACGGTTCAAAATTTTCCCCTCACCTGCAACACTTAAAGCATTCAGGGTTCACGCTGCGTCTTTACGCTGATCTAGCTACTGGATTTTACCCTCGTGCGCTGCGCCCCCGATGTTACAGGTTACATGTGACGTAATTTTGCGCACCTGAATTCAAGCGCAAGGCAGCAGCCCACCGAAGCACCGCTGGTTCTGTGTCGTTAAAAACAAAACAGCATGAAAAACAGTTACTGACTCTCCTACTGACTTTAATTGAGACATTTTGATACGAGTGGAAGGACATTAAACGTAGCGATTCACATTTTGAAGGCTGGCCGCTGATAAAAGCACCTTGCTGCGAGGGGGGGGCGCAGTAAGAGCGGTGAAGCACAGAGCCGCAGCGCAGGTAGTTAAAAAAAAATCAGAATAAATAAGAACGAAACTTATAAACAGACTAATTGGCGTTTTAGACTGTATCTGGTTAGCAGATCTGTTTTCTGATCCAGCGTGCAGCCATGACTGGTTCTGAATGTGAAAGAAGCTGAACCAGCACCGCAGAAGGCGGGTCTAGACTCAGCTCTGGATGGACAGAGCTGTGAACGGATCATATGGGTTTCGTTATTTTTATGTTATTTTTATTTTATTTGGTACAAACATTTACTCACCATGTGGCAGCTAGCCCTCTGAAATTCACTCGCCAAATGGGAAATTTACTCGCATTTGGCGACTGGCGAGTGTTAATTTTGGACCCTGCTTGCAAGCCCACAGTCCTCCATGGCCTTGATCATGTTTCGTACATTATTCTGAGCATAACATGCACTTGGTCTTTTTTTTTTTAAAACTCCACTGCGCGAGCGTTGTTTCAAGAGCTTGACCTATCGTCATCGCTGTAGGCGACCCAGGGCACTCCTGTGCGTGCGGCAATGCTTTTTGCATGCTAAAAATCTGGATCCAACCACTGAGCCATTATGCTTAAAATGCTGACGGGACTAACATCTGACGTCCATATGTCTGTGGTAGAACTTGCATGAAGTCCGTTCTTGTTGATCAAGTTGTGGACAAGTGTTGCGACGGCATCATTGAGGGCACGCCCGAGAAGAAGCGATGGCTAGGGATGGTGTAACGTGGCTCCAAAAGTGCTATTAAGTTACGAAAACCCGGATTCTGGACATCAGAAAAGGGCTGTCGCTAACAGCTTTAGCTTTAGCGAGAGCTTCACGACCACATCGTGAAGTTTGCAGACGACACAACGGTGGTGGGCCTGATCAGAGACGACAACGACCAGCACTACAGAGAGGAGGTGGAGCAGCTGGTGCAGAGACAACAGCCTGATCCTGAACGTGGAGAAGACGAAGGATATCATCGTAGACTTCAGGAAGAACCAGCCTCACCATGCTCCACTGCTCATCAACAGCTCAGCTGTGGAGGTGGTCAGCAGCACCAAATTCCTGGGGGTGCACATCACAGACAACCTCACCTGGTCTGTGAACAACATGGCACATTTGCATCATTGCATCCTTATCTAGCATCACAAATGCTGCCGAACTCTCAGTTCCTAAAATGCATTTTTGCACAAATGCCCTTTGCACAATCATTTCTGCACATACAAATGGCTTCTAAAAATACTCACCTGTAAACTGTGATCGCACACTGTCTTTCTCCTGCACTGTTTACATTTCAATTGTTTTACTGTTAAATCAATGCTGCACCTTATCCTGTAATCTACTGCAATTTACTGTAATTTTCATGCTGTATGCAAACGAAATTTCGTTCTGTACGCACTCTGCATACAAAATGACAAATAAAGTTGTCTAAGTCTTTTTCACTGTCTCTTGAAAAGTTTTTACAGCTTTCAAATGCCTTCTGAATGGAGACATCTGCCCTCCATATTGTTGTTTTAGCCTTAGCACTGCTGGCGGCTGCTTCGTATTCTTTCCATATTGCTTTGCCACGATGACGGTTTTTCAGGTGGACTATTGGGTTTGTGTTAAAACCCAAAGCCTTCTTTCCTCCTCTCGGAACTCTTGCTGAACAGGTATTGCAAACTGCAATGCTGTTGTAATCTTCTAAAACCGAAAAACAACCACACTGGTGAAGATGTTTGTTTATTAATAGTCAGGCAATAACGGAGCCAAGCCTGGGTCCTGATAGTAAGGCGTGCAAAACCCGCATGTCTTGGCCTGCTTTGGGGATGCTCTGCCTGAATAAAATTCCACCAAATTTAATTAATCGGGTATTTTTATTGAAAAAATGTACTTATCGGGCAGATAAAAAAATTCCACCAAATTGCCCGATATTTTATCGGCCCGATAAATATTGCGCATCCCTACATTTAACCTTTTTTGCCCACTGTGTCCCGTGTAAATGTCTCGATCCTTTTCAGTGCTGAAAAGTTCCTCTCTGACTCTGCAGTGGTCATTGGTGTTGTGATGACAATTTTGAGCAGTGACACAGTCTCGGATAAGGTATCCTGTAGGTTGTTATCGTACATCAGCTGCAGCAAGAGACTGGGCATTTCCTGCATGCAACCCTGAGGGACTGAACAGCGACTTCATTTTCAAGCTTTACTTCCAATTGGCCAGATTTTGGTTGCATATCCAAATTCATCACTTGGAAATTATATGTTGAACTTTGAACAATGTGCCACCCACAAGCTGTGCTGCTATAAGGTGATCACTCTTGCAAAAGCTCTCCTCCACTTGCGCTACCACAGTATTGCAGGCTTCCTTCATACTTGCAGCTGTGTTTTTTTTCCTCCGTTTCAACGGTGCTGCCTCTTTCTTTCACAGTGTCATCCACTTTCTCTCCTAGGTGACCCTTCGCTGTCTCTGAAGCTGATCATGGCCCGATTGACTGCAGCCACATCGATGTTTCGTTTTTGCAGTGTTATACAAAATGTCCACTTCAGGCATCAGCTGATGGAAAAACTGTAAAAATATCTCATCCTCCAGGTGCATGGCAAGACTGTATGCCTCACAAATTGTAATGCTGTACCACCCTGGTTCAGTTTGTATTTTCTCCAGATAGTTCTTGATACTAGCAAGGTTCTCCCAAACAGCATTTACAGTTCTGATTTTTCTTGGGCTGGATTTAAATTTTTTAGTTGGATGGGTTTTTTACGTTATGTTTTGGCTGGAAACATTCAGATCTGGCAACACAGTGTAGTGATGTGTTCATTCGATTAACTCAAAAGTCAAGCATAAGCATAAACAGATGCTCTGGTTAACATCAGCATGGATGTCAGACTGAACACTGAAGTAAACATACATTCTAGAGATGTGACGATAGTTTTTTCCGATGCAATCTGATACCTGGTCCAAGCGTATTTGCTGATACAGATCCTGTTTAATGAATAAACCATGTACCTTGCCATGCCAAGATATCAGGCTTGACATAAACATTGTTTAAAGTTATGCATGTTATTTAGCATGGTGCTTTTGGGTGTGCTTATTTACATTTCTGGTGTTGAATTTACCAAACTTATCACCCCCCCCCTCACTACGTACACATTGCTCTTGTAGGCGTATCAAGTTTGAAATATTTACAAATGGCAGACTTGGCTTGGTCTGGCACTTGTTCCATGTTGCTTATCACTAGGTGCTGTGCGTGCTCTGCGTAACCACCGTTGCAAACATAGAATAGAAGTGACCAGATCGGTATAACTGTATTTCTGTGTATGATATTAATTTAAAAAAAATGACTGGGCCGGAATGCTGGATTGGCATCAATCATCCGACATACGATCGAGCTAATTAGTCAATATCGGAGCCGATTTCCGATCCGGGTATAATAATTATAATTATCACCTGATATGTGAGATTTCCAGTTTGAGGAACGTTTGAGATTTACACCCTGGCACCATGCTACACCATCACAAGTAAATTCTAAACCTAGGCATAGATCCAGTAACTTGGAGTATTCCTGACAAACACAAATCCAATGTTTCCTGTATTATCCTACCTACATAAATATGACAACAGTGACTTATCCTATGGTCACAGCCCCTCTAACACTAAATCATTACTTCAATGTGCTTTAGGAAGTCAAGGAGGCCCGACACAGGTTTGAAACCCGACTGGTAGAGGTGGATTCTGGCCGGAAGGAGGAATATGAATACAAATTGACTCAGGCCTTGGCCGACATGAGGGCGCAGAATGAAGAGCAGATCCAGATGTACAAGGACAACATGGAGAGCACCTATAAACTTAAAGTATGAACACACATTCTGGATCACAGCATGTTCACATGGTATTCCCAAAAACTCTGACTCAAAATAAGCTTCTGCATGTGAACTGGGACACATATGATGCACTTTTACTGTTGGGGTAATACTGGTTGTGGTTCTGAACTGGGGTGGCTAATTGTTGTATTGTTTATTGTTAACATAAAAAAAGAGATACAAAATAGGATTTTTTTCTTTCTTTCATAACTACTAATATTTACAAATCCTGTAAAGTGACATTATTGTTGGTGTAACAGACAATGAGTACAGATTCTATGATAGATGCATATAGTTGCAAAATTAATTATTGAGGTTTTATGTATTTTGTACATGTCTAAGATTGTCAACTGCATTTGTTTTTCACAGGCTTTTTAATTTTAGTTCAATCTTTAATAGGGAATGACATTGCTGAATTAGTGGGATATGGTTTTGAAGTTTGAGGTTACATTTAAATAAATGCAGAACCTTAAAAAGATAACTTGTACAATAAAACCCAACAATTGGCTATGGATAGACCTTATTTAGCATGATTGGAGCTGATGAAGTAACTTTAAGATCTGATGAGCGAGTAGTAAAGTCCATCAACACTGTAGTAAAACAATTGTATTTGCTACAATAGATCTTGTATACTTTTTGCAGTATGTGGAAAGACCTGTTTAAATTAAACTTCCTGCTTATCAGGAAGTGGTTTACAAGTCTTAGTTCCTCTTTTAGGTTGAGAAGTTGCCACTCTCTTAACTGCGTTGACTTTCAAATTGTATTTTCTTTCTTCAGCTAGAAGACTTGCATCGTTTATCTGAGATGAATGGAGCATCAGCTAACATGGCCCGAGAGGAGCTCAGAGAATCTGCCCTGAGGATTGAGAGTCTGAGCACTCAACTGGCAGGACTACAAAAAGAGGTTGAAATGTTTGATCTAATCAGGCTTCTATTTTGCTGGATGTTTTTTGATCAGTGCTTCTTTTCAGCTGATTACAATGAGAAATTAGAAAATTTTGGCTTTGACTGATATATCAACTAATCTTTATTGTATAGATGTCAAAATATATTTTTCTACGTCTGTATTTGGAATTTTCCCTGATTCAAATAGGAACATTTTTTAAGATTGATTTCTGAAGGGTTGTGTAGTGAATGGGAGATTTATGCAGATCATCCATGATATCCGTGATTGTACCTCACTTTATTTGACCACTGTCAAATAAAGTGAGGTACAACTTATCTCATTGTCCTAATGGTCTGTAAACAAGATGTGTGTTGTTACTGATAACACAGATTATTTTGACTTTTTCACCTAAACCAGTGGTGCTCAAACTTTTTCAGACAAATGCTTCTAACAAACGATTGAACTTAGTTCTTCACAGGAAGTGTTTTTCTTTTCTTTTATAAAGGTTTGCTGACTTGGAGCTTTATTTTGAGCTTGTTTTTCAAAGATAATTTTCCTCCTTTAGATGGAATCTGCTTTTCTTGTAAGAAAGGTGTTTTAAAGTTAGCTTGTTTCTTAATTTTTATTTTTTCAGAAGTAGGGCTTGGTGATAAATGGATTTTATCCATTAATTTGTAATTTATGAAGATTTAATTTGTGGAAAATAATTTTTTTTGCCAATGCATCCCTTGGGTAACCTGACAAAAGCCAGCTGTATGTCGCTCCACCTAGCTCCACTCACATACATCTGGGACATCTCCATAGGAATTGCCTTTACAAAAGGCTGGGCCTTATCAAAAATTCTTGCATATGATTGGATAAGCCACTTGTCTGTCATCTTTATTGACGTGCTATTTCAACCACTCACACCGAAGCTAACCCATGACGCTGATGATAGCGACGCAGAAAAAAAAAAATAAAAATAATAATAATGTGTTTGCAGCTCTAGTGGCACGCGTTTTATTGACAGTGAGCTGAAAGGAAGAGGGGGGAAGACAGGCGGCAAAGCGCCGCGGGTCGGAGTCGATTCCGGGCCGACCGCGTTGAGGACTAAAGGCCTCCTAACATAGTTAGCGCTAACCGCTAACCGCTCCGGGGCGCGTCCGCGTCTGCACGTCCGCTGCAGACGCGGACGCGCCCCGGAAAACAAAACTTGCCAAATCCGGTCGGGAGAAGGGGGAAAACATGGTTTCCACCAACAAAAGCCTTGAGAGCCGTTCTCTGATGTTCTTTTAATGAAACAATATTAGGTAGATTGGACAACACGGAAGAAATAGCAGCATCAATGTTAAGGCTTGCTTCCTCGACGAGCCGCCATTGCTATCAAAACAGTCACGTCATGGTCGCGTCTCCACTACGTCACATCTATGAAACTCCAGCCCTGCGTCCTGATTGGCCAGACCATAAATTTGGTTGGAGAAATCACTTTCTACCGGCGGTGTCCCAGATGTATGTGAGTGGAGCTAGGCGGAGCAACATACAGCTGGCTTTTGTCAGGTTATCCCTTGGGCCTCCTTGTAAATATATATCAGTCCTGAAAGGGGAAATTGTTTTGGTAAAAGCTTGCAATGTTGAATATATGTTTAGGAAAATATATTGTGGAAATATTATATAGAGGAACCTTTATTTCCCCAAGACCAAGGTTTCCACTACATGTATTTCATCATGGCGCACTGCCACACCAAAATAAAAGCCGCCACGCCTTCAGAATCAATTTAAAAACATGTTAACAATGTAAAGCATATGATGTAGCATAGCCAATGTATATTTGTGCCCTTATTTTAATCATAACCAGTTTAAAATGAATTAAAATATCATTAAAGGTATATAGCCATATTATAAAAAGACCAAAACCGTTTGACCATAGTAAAATAAGGTTATATACACTAAGTGTCCTAATGGTGTATTGATAGTCTTTTTTAGCCTACTAATAACCACCTCATCGGGCGCGATCAGTGGCGCCATATACTGGCAGTACCGCAGAACTATCATGGTGCGACAAATCCAAATTGAATAATGCCGGACCAAGCCTGAACCTCTGAAATTCAGCTTGGCGTGATGCAAGACCGACAGTTATTAAATAAATAAACCCATCTACAGGAACTCTTAAGAGCCCCGTATCAGAACTTCACATAGAAATTAGTTTCCCGTTCATAGACACAAACAGGGACACAGCACCAAGGTAAGAACCAATCAATCAATCTATTTATAGTGTTGTTTTTACTTCATACTGTAGAGGCTAAGAATAGCATTGCCATTACTATTATTAAAGTATAAATCAGAGCACTCACATCAATCAACTCAGTTGTCACATAACATAACATAAACATTTGTTAAATTTTCCCTTATTTTGCCTTATTTTAAGGTTTTCGCTTCAAGCCCAATAGGGAAATTCATCTTGGTTTGTTACATTTTTTTTGTTCTATTTGCTTTAAGACTGTTAAGGTGATGAAGTCCTCCCACAGTGCTCAGCATACGGCAGCAGACCATAACAAAGTTGGCTAGATATACTCTCCTTATGAGGGCCCCTCAGCAGAACTCTGACGGTTGAACTCCATTTCCACTGCCACAGTTTGGACATGCTCTACTCCACTCCGCCTGTTTCGCAAGTATTTCAGCAAAAATTTTTTTTTTTCAGGTTCACCACCTGTTTCTCCGGCCTACTCAGGAGCAGGGTCAAACTAAGTGGAAAACTAAGCCGAAATTTACGTTAATAACCAACGTCATTTTGCCCATGTCTATATTTTCGGTATTAAAGAAAAAAAGTTTTTATTGGTAAAGGTAGGATATGCTCCTGTCCCTTTTTTAAGACGCTGTGCTACGTGTACAGTCTGTATTCATGTGACTCCACCCCACCCAATCCACCGTTATTGTGGTGAACTACTCAATGTATTGCAATATTGATTTTAGGCCAGATCGCCCAGCCCTAATACAAACCATGAACCACGTCTGAAGGAAGGGACACTTGAGCTTTCTGTACACAGACACTGTCAGATTTAGAGAGACACTTTCTATGATTTTACACTGAAAGCTGTTACATTTTGTTTGGTTCAAAAATGTGTTCACTGTTCCTGATCCATCCACCGTGTGCGGTAGAAGGCAGCTGCTGTCTTCCAATAACAGTATCTACTACTGTATATTCACTTAACCTCCGTCTCTCCTCTTCCCTTGGCTGGGGGAGGCAGATTACCTGTGTTGGCCCCTCTTGGGAACCTTTGCTGTGAAGGTTCCTTTGGCCGTCTGGGGTTTTGGTTCCCCTGGCGTCTGCCTCAGTGCTCGGGGGGTGGGTCTTTGGCTCTTCACAACCACTGTTGAGCATTTTTCACATAGATAAACCTTACATACACAAGCACACTCTCTCACACACCTACAGGTGCTTGGATCCAGGTACTTACAGATTCACGTCTATTCAGAAAACCCCTATTATCTTCAGCTGTCAATTATACATTCCGTATTAAATAATACTGTATATTGTTCAGTAATGGTATGAAGGCTTTGCTTGTTTGAACCTGTAATACTTTATCGGTTGGTTTTGCTGTTCTTTTAGTATCTCTCTTTGCAGGTGAAGAAGCAGACTGAGGATGCTGTATTGTTCTCTCCCTTTTCTGTCCTCTTTCTCTTTCACCTTTTCTACTTTTTTTTCCCTTTTCTACATTCTTGTTTCAGTGTCCATTTAACATGAAATATTCCTTGCATAGATTATAATAAAGCTTCTTGCATATATAAATCAAGCGGATCACTATGGCCAACGCAGTAAGGCTCTGCTTGTGAAAGTAAAATCTGTTGGGCTCTTTTTGGCATTAAGACAATAATTCTTAATACTACATTGCCAGACAGGACACACAAAAAAGGGTACATTTTGTTCAAAACTTTACTCAACTAAATGTAACTAGTTACTCCCCACTTCTACTTCAGATGAATACATTTTGATTTTCTATTAAAGGGGACACATTGGATTTGGTGTTTTTGGGCTGTAACTCACTGTTTAGACTTATGTAGAGGTGCTGTGATTATCTCAATTGTAGATTTGCCCCTACACAATTCTGTTTGTGCGCAGTTGCGTTGTTTTTCTCCTCAAAACGGCTTCCCCTCTCAGACTTAATACTGTTCTTACTAAAGGCCCCCACATACTTGTGTGGAAAGAGTCCGCCTTGAGTATGTGCGGACTCCGCGCATACAGGTACATGCAGAGCTCAATTTTTACGTAAGCGTATGTGGTGTCAAACTATAAACTGCTCGACGGCAAGATGTCTTTGCATCAAACTATTTTATGTGACACCAAGCTTGATACACTGAGCTGCTCCAAGCAGGAGGTCGCAAGGATGCGTGGCATCACAGTCCCTCTCTGTTCGCATTGACAGGTGTGCGGTGGGAGCCTGCTGGAAAAGAAACAACTCTAGGTGCTCAACTACCTAATCAAACATTTTGCTGTTCGACCACTTTGTCCTGCTGGCAAAATGTGTGGGAATTGTAGGAAATTGCCACAAGAAATGTAGGTAATAGGTACGCTCTACTATGGTGGGTAAAATGTCCCTGGAGTGTCAGAGCGGAGTCCGTGCACACAGTAGGCGTACAGTACGGCAGAGTGTGTGGTAGCCTTAATGCTGTTCTTTTCAGCTGAACCTAGTTATTTGCCATTTTCGTTTTATAGTGTTAAATTCCCTTAACAAGATAGTTTCACAACAGTCCAACCCTAAGCAGAAAAACATGTTTCACTGGAGAAGTTTTAAGTCAAAATAACCAGAACCCAATAATATCTGTCCAAGACGGATAAATCTGTAGTCATCTTTACAAATCTAAGGGTAGAAATATGTTTTTGACAGTGAGTAGAGCAGATTTTCTTTTTGTTGAAGGGAAGAGTTTTAAAGGCACACTATGCAACATTTTTCAGTTAATTAATGTGTTCCATACCGTTTTGGATGATTAAATGAGTAATTTCAGGTTGAACAAAGGTTTTCTTGGCCGCCCTGGTGGTCTGTGGGGGAAATACCGCACTTGCAATTGCAGGAGCCCTCGGCCAGCGCCCACAGGCTCAGAATCTCGTGCAAGATCGCGAGAGTCGGTCTTGCTTTACGGCGAGAACATGTTTGTTGCTAGCGCAGTGGCGATATCTGTGCAGTTATCATGGCGGAACCAGCGATAAAACAGCGAAAGCCCATGTCGGAGCAGGCAAGAAAGAGGAAAAGGGCTCTGGAAAGAGAGAGGAGTCGTACACGGGTGAACATCGGGCAAGCTTTTTCCGAATGGCGAGAGCTAAAAGAAAAAGAAGGCTGCAAGGCTGACGCGGACCTCGCGTTTCTGCTGATGCGATTGTAAGTAACATTGTAGGGTTTCCCTCACGCTACCGCCTCCCAACATTACAAAAAAAAAAAAAAAACTAACTCGATATGCGCGCAAAGCTCGTCTCCCCTGCCCGCTCCGCCGGTCGCTCCGCCGGTCGCTCCGCCGGTCGCGCAAAGCTTGTCTCTTTCCCCCGCCCGGTCGCTCCGCCGGTCGCGCAAAGCTTGTCTCTTTCCCCCGCCCGCCCGCTCCGCTCCGCGGGTCATCGGCGTAAAGCTTGTCTCGTCCGGTAAGCAAATTACTAGGGGAAACACTGCATTGGAATGGTTTCTCTCTCTCTGTGTGCATGTTCATACTTTCACTGTGTTACTCATTGTTTGTACTGCCCTTTTTTCGACTTTTGTATTCGTTGCGTTCGCCTGTCTGCTAAGCTCAAAACAACCGCGCCTGGCTTGACGGAGAAACCAGGAGAACAGCTGAGCATATTTACGACAGTGCACTTTTACTTTCGCCCTCTGGGGGGCGCCTCGCTGGAAAATCAATCCCAGTTGCATAGTATACCTTTAAGGAGGAGAATACAGTGGGCATCAAAACGAGGAACCCTGTGCTTAAATAAAAGAATATATATATGCTCTTTTTTAATAATGGTAATCTATCCCCACAGACACGTAGCTGGCAAGACCGTATAGCAGAACTTGAGGCAGCTTTAGCACAGGAGAAGGACACAACCCGCAAGCTGCTGGCAGACAAAGACTTTGAAGTGGCAGAAATCCAAGCCAAGATGCAGCACCAGCTGAATGAGTATGAGCAGCTGTTGGATGTAAAGCTGGCCCTCGACATGGAGATCAATGCCTACCGTAAACTCCTGGAGGGAGAGGAAGAAAGGTGGTAAACTATAAAGTCACGGTGGCATTATGAGGTTCACTGTTCTCACACAAGCGCCTTTCTACATCTAACTGGTATTTCTCTATCCCCCAGACTGAAGCTGTCTCCTAGTCCTTCATCCCGTGTCACAGTGTCTCGGGCATCATCCAGCAGTCGCAGTGTTCAAACTGTTCGGGGAAAGAGGAAGCGCATTGACGTAGAGGAACAGGAAGCTAGTAGCTCAGTTTCCATTGCTCACTCCGCTTCTGCCACAGGACCCATTTGCATTGATGAGATCGACACTGACGGCAAGTTTGTGTGTCTCCACAACAGCGGAGAAGAGGTGAGCTCCATAGACCTTTAAGCGCTGTAGTGATTGTTTGAGATGCAGGTTTGCTGATGCATCTACATCAGTTGCTCGCATGACTTTTGTTTTCCCAATAAATTATCCTTGGTTCCATGCATCCTCGTCTGAGCATACTTGTATGTCTGTTGGACTTTTGTCCTCATTAGTCGAGGAGTTGTGGAGACTCAGTAGCATCATGTGACATGATACAATCTTGTTGCAAGTATCTCTTTACCAGTGGACTAAGGCTTACATTTGAAACAAGTATTTTAAACAAGTTTAGAAGAGATGAGTTAGTCCTGTAAATGTTCCATATTAGAATTATTTTCTAAGTGTTTACTAATTGCGTGTCAGGACCAGGCCATGGTGGGTTATGAGATGGTCAAGAATGTTGGAAACGTTGGAGCTACTTACAAGTTCACACCCAAATATGTC
Organism: Fundulus diaphanus; assembly: GCA_037039145.1. Classification (NCBI taxonomy): domain Eukaryota; kingdom Metazoa; phylum Chordata; class Actinopteri; order Cyprinodontiformes; family Fundulidae; genus Fundulus; species Fundulus diaphanus. Next base: position 47,021,079 of record CM073141.1, read on the forward strand.
CTGAAGGCTGGCCACAAAGTCACGGTAAGATATAATAATCCATTTCAAGTTTTTTTTTTCTTAAAAGAGAGGTTAAAAGATTTGTTCAAAATTCAATTTTAAATGAAATTTACAAACACAAAAGTTTAATATCTACAAGCACACATTTTAATTTCAGAAAGATCAAGGCTTTCAGTGTTCTGCTATCCTGTGTATTTTATGGATTGAGAGCATGAATGTGAGGTTTTGATATTTTGTGCAGATCTGGGTATCTGATGCTGGAGTAAGCTCCAAGCCTCCCACAGACCTGGTGTGGAAGAACCATCACTCCTGGGGGTCAGGAGAAGATGTTAGTATAGTGCTGATGAACCCACGGGGAGAGGTAAAATCATTGATGTATTCCCACTGTCTACCCTTTTTTACACATTTTCCCAAAATGAAATTGTGAAAAATACTTGATTATATTTTGAATGCCACTTGACATTTTTTATTCATTTTTATGACAGGAAGTTGCAAAGAGAACCACCAAATACAAGATTGCAGAACAAGAGCAGGAAGATGAAGATGATTATGGTGTAGAGGCCATTGAGAAGGGCCTCCAACAGCAGGTCAGGTCTTAGATAAAGAAACCTTCTTTGACGAGTGTGGGTCTTTTTGTGGAAGCTTTTCTAGGCTTCTACTGCTAAAAAAATTAAAACGTCGGTTTGGAAATATCAAGTTTTGCTGAAGTAGAAATGAGCATTTATAGATTAATTGGTTGTGGAGAACTTGCAGTGACAGTAAAAAAATTTTGGGTCTTTTTGTTGCTGTGTTGTGAGGCACCTACAGCTCTTCTGCATCACAGTACTACTATTCAATTCAATTCAATTTTATTTATATAGCGCCAATTCATGAAACATGTCATCTTGAGGCACTTTACAAAGTCAAAATTAATCATATTATACTGATTGGTCAAAAATTTTCTATATAAGGGAACCAGTTGATTGTTTCAAAGTCCCGACAAGCAGCATTCACTCCTGGAGAAGCGTAGAGCTACAGGGAGAGTCGTCTGCATTGTCCATGGCTTTGCAGCAATCCCTCATACTGAGCAAGCATGAAGCGACAGTGGAAAGAAAAACCACCCATTAGCGGGAAGGAAAAACCTCCAGCAGAACCGGGCTCAGACACAACAAGAGAGACAAACAAACACAGAAGCACACATTGATCTAGTAATCCGTTCTACATTAGATGGTAATAGCGGATGATCTGTCTTCTCTGGATGATGTCTCAGATAACAGAACGCCAGACCAGGTGTACCTACTATGAAGAAAAAAGAGAGAGAACAAAAAGTTATAAGCAGAAATTATGACAAGCAATGCATAATTGAAGAACAGTAGAACTCGATAGAGTGAGAAAAATAGATCCTGATGTCCTCCAGTTGCCTAAGCCCATAGAAGCACATCCCCATAGGTAGGTCAGGGCAACATAAGCCACTCTAGTTATAAGCTTTGTCGAAAAGGAAAGTTTTAAGATTAGTCTTAAAAGTAGACAGGGTGTCTGCCTCACGGACCAAAACTGGGAGTTGGCAACATGTCAAAGAATTGAATGCAAATTGCTTAATCCACCTTGTAATGTACACCTTGGTGGAAAAACATCATGATTGACTAAAAGCATGAAAGTTTGGAGAAAGGATCTTGATCAGGGATTCTTTTTTTAGAGTGTCGTTGAGAAGATGACATTTTTACCCTCGGTCTGTTTTCTGCTGCCACACTGAATCTGCTTTAAGTTGATGAGGACAATAAGGCCAGAATGTGGTGATTGTCTCCTGAGGGTGGCTTCAACCAAATATTGGGCTTTTAAATCCTTCCTTTTCAAATTCAAATCCTTCAGTTGTGGTCTATATAAAGTGAACCTGCTTTTGTCTGAATTCTTCATCAGTGAAGCTTCAAGAGACCCCACTTGTAACCTGTTATCAGCAGCCTCAGAGGCTGTGTCCTTTTCATGGCATTTTGATGCGGTCTTTCGCACCAGGCCCCCTTTCTTTTCACAGGGTGTTCTACTCTACCCCTTTGCCATTTTGTTGTAGTTTCATGGTTGTGATCAGTGTTGGGGGTAACGCGTTATAAGTAACGCATTAGAGTACTCTTATTAGTTTTTTTCAGTAATGAGTAATCTAACGCGTTAGTTTTGCAAATTCAGTAATCAGTAACTCCGTTATTTTCCAAAATAAGCACTCGTTACTTCGTTACTTTAAGAATTTCCCTCGATAAGGAAAGTGAAGTCCCTGCTTTTCTGCATTTAGTCAGATGCGGCTGCTTGCATCTGTACCCTGCTCCTTGCCTGTGTGTGTGTGTGTGTGTGTGTGTGTGTGTGCGCGCGCACCTGTGTGTGTAAGCTACTTGTGTTTGTACCCCGGCAAGATGGGCGAGAAGACAGCGTTTGATTCTTGGAGGTAAGCACGTTATTTTGAGTTAAACAGCGAAAAGGACAAGAATATGGGTCCGGCAACACCGATGTGTCGGTGCATGAATCGAGCTCGTAGAGAAAAACCTGTGTCGACGCGCGTATGCGCTACGTGACCGATACAGGAACTGTTTCGAACTGACTGACGCGCCAAACTGTTTATGTTTCTTCTAAACTGCGCGTGTGTGCATTCGCGCACAGCGTCTGGATTCAGCGCGCACAGCAAAGCTATGCTGCACAGTTGTTTCAGAAAAAACGGCTAATCTACACTGAGTAGAAAGCTGCAACTCTGAGCAGCTCTTCCTCCCTTTGTCATTCTCAGCCAGGCCCGTATTAAGACAATGTGGTGCCCATGGGCACTATACCTCAAAGCGCCCACTCCCCCCCCCCCCCCCCCCCCCTTACCCGTGCTGTCCTCCGGTCAAAAACATCAGACATAATCAAGGGGATTTCTTTACTATTTACTAACTTACACAACTACATGTAGGCATATGAGCAGTGAGAAATATTCAAATATCTCATTTTAAAATGTTGAAATCCAAAAAATCTTGATTTATCATTTATTATTATTGTGACATCAGTGTTCACAAAACGAATAATGCATGGTCTTTCAACAATTTCAAGTAAATAATATAACAATTTATGAAAAATATATTTTTAAAGCATGTGTCATGTGGTGCCCCCCCATGGTTGGTGCCCCTGGGCACTGGCCCACTGGCCCTTATGGATAATCCGGCCCTGTTCTCAGCATGTCTGATTTCAGAACAGATGATATTAGTCAGGTAACCAAACACAGCGCCCGACCGACCTTTAAACGTGAGCATGAAAAAAATCCCGATCACTGGACCGCAAATAACGTGATTCACCATGGCAATGACAGGAAATAAGTTTGGAATTGCGCATGTCCTGCGAGTAGAATTAGAAATATTTAAAGAAGGCATATGGACAATATTAAACCATAAGAAACAATGCCGTTGCTGCTGAAAACCGCAAGAGAAAATTGTTGAAAAAGTCAATGCATGCGTGATATGAAAGTTATGTGATGGAGAATTAAAGCTGCTTTCACCACACTTCACTGTTCAACACAAAAGGGGGAGTGTGTGTGTGTGTGCGTGTGTGTGTGTGTGTGTGGGGGGGGGGGTGCATTGAATGGACATGTCAGCAAAAAATTTGTAAAAAAATAAATAAAAAAGCCAGAAACGAAAAAGTAACGCAATAGTTACTTTTACTAGTTACTTTTATAGTGGAGTAACTCAGTTAGTAACTCAGTTACTTTTTGGGGGAAGTAACTAGTAATTATAACTAATTACTTTTTCAAAGTAACTTGCCCAACACTGGTTGTGATACCATTATCTAGCGCAAGAGAAACTTTTTATTCCCAAATTTATTAAAACATGATGTTTCAATTCAGGCTTACATGTTCGAGCCAGAGTCTGACCCAGAGCAAGAGAAAACAGAGCTGCTTATATCATAATGCTACTCGAAATAGGCACTACAGTTGTGCTCTCAAGAAACTTTGAGCGAGCACACAGCAAGCGATATGATATCTGAAACGAAGTCTGTCGAAATTTCAGCATTATTAGCTGCTTACAGCTTTGCTGAGTCCTTCGTTTCCACACTCGGAGGGAACTGAGCTCTCAATCAGATTCTCCAGGCATATCCATCTTCATTACTCGCAAAAGTCACTGATGCGTTGATCCTTGAAGTGCTTCAAGCAAACGAGGACTTTCCCCACTGATGCGGGTACATTCCCATCAAAAGTTACATTTAACCAGACACTTGCGACAAGGTTCTGATAATGGGCGCGGGGCTTGTGCGGGTTAATACACTCAAAAGTTTAATATTTAGACTTGTTCATGATGGCTTCAGTATTCTTGAGTCTGGACTTCAAAATCGAAACAACTAAAAATGGTGGATGCCTATCACCTTATTTAGATGTTCTGCAAAAAGACCTGACATAAGAAAGAAGAAAACATAACTGAAAATAGGGCTGTGTATCGATTTGGATTTCCTAAATTGATTCAATTCACGATTCAGTTTGATTTTCGATTCAGTTAAGGATATCCTGCAGTAGCAATTTTACTTGGATATATGGAAGACATTAACTGAAGAACTAATGCTGCAAATAGTAGAAACTAACTCTAACTTTAGTTAGAATCGCATAACGTCAATAACCCTAACTCGAGATTAATCGCAAATTCAATTCAATTCAATTTTATTTATATAGCGCCAATTCATGAAACATGTCATCTCGAGGCACTTTACAAAGTCAAATCAATCATATTCTACAGATTGGTCAAAAATTTCCTATATAAGGGAACCAGTTGATTGCTTCAAAGTCCCGACAAGCAGCATTCACTCCTGGAGAAGCGTAGAGCTACAGGGAGAGTCGTCTGCATTGTCCATGGCTTTGCAGCAATCCCTCATACTGAGCAAGCATGAAGCGACAGTGGAAAGAAAAAACACCCGTTAGCGGGAAGGAAAAACCTCTAGCAGAACCGGGCTCAGTATGAACAGTCATCTGCCTCGACCGACTGGGAGTTACAGAAGACAGAGCAGAGACACAACAAGACAGACAAAAAGCACAGAAGCACACATTGATCCAGTAATCTGTTCTACATTAGATTGTAATAGTCGGTGATCTGTCCTCCCTGGATGATTTCACAGTCAACAGAACGTCAGACCAGGTGTACCTACTATGAAGAAAAAAGAAAGAGAACAAAAAGTTAAAAGCTGATATGACAACAGTCATTTCAATGTAATGCAATGCAAATCTGGAGAACAGTAGACTGGAGAACAGTAGAAATCAGAAGAGTGAGAAAAATAGATCCTGATGTCCTCCAGCAGCCTAAGCCTATAGCAGCATAACTATAGAGATAGCTCAGGGCAACATAAGCCACTCTAGTTATAAGCTTTGTCGAAAAGGAAAGTTTTAAGATTAGTCTTAAAAGTAGACGGGGTGTCTGCCTCACGGACCAAAACTGGGAGTTGGTTCCACAGGAGAGGAGCCTGATAGCTAAAGGATCTGCCTCCCATTCTACTTTTAGAGACTCTAGGAACCACCAGCAGACCTGCAGTCTGAGAGCGAAGTGCTCTGTTAGGAACATACGGGGTAATCAGAGCTCTGATATATGATGGAGCTTGATTATTAAGGGCTTTATACGTCTTTATAAATCAGTTGCATATTTTATGTTTTTATTTCTGGAAGTGTATAAGCCTGTTTGGGCATTTTAATATTCAATTTTGCAATAAATGACACGAGTAAAAAAACATGAAGAAGTTCTATTCCTGATTTAACAGGAAGCTAAAGTAGGAGAAATATGATCCCTCTTGTTGTTTTTAATCAGAACTCTTGCTCCAGCATTTTGGATCAGCTGAAGGATTGAACTGCATTTTGTGGGCTTCCAGAAAGTAAAGAATTACGTTGTAAAGTGCCTTGAGAATGCATGTATCATGAATATACACTACCGTTCAAAAGTTTGGGGTCACCCAAACAATTTTGTGTTTTCCATGAAAAGTCACACTTATTCACCACCATACGTTGTGAAATTAATAGAAAATAGAGTCAAGACTTTGACGAGGTTAAAAATAATGATTTGTATTTGAAATAACATTTTTTTTTTTTTTACATCAAACTTTGCTTTCGTCAAAGAATCCTCCATTTGCAGCAATTACAGCATTGCAGACCTTTGGCATTCTAGCTGTTAATTTGTTGAGGTAATCTGGAGAAATTGCACCCCACGCTTCCAGAAGCAGCTCCCACAAGTTGGATTGGTTGGATGGGCACTTCTTGCGTACCATACGGTCAAGCTGCTCCCACAACAGCTCAATGGGGTTCACATCTGGTGACTGCGCTGGCCACTCCATTACTGATAGAATACCAGCTGCCTGCTTCTGCTCTAAATAGTTCTTGCACAATTTGGAGGTGTGTTTAGGGTCATTGTCCTGTTGTAGGATGAAATTGGCTCCAATCAAGCGCTGTCCACTGGGTATGGCATGGCGTTGCAAAATGGAGTGATGGCCTTCCTTATTCAGAATCCCTTTTACCCTGTACAAATCTCCCACCTTACCAGCACCAAAGCAACCCCAGACCATCACATTACCTCCACCATGCTTAACAGATGGTGTCAGGCATTCTTCCAGCATCTTTTCATTTGTTCTGCGTCTCACAAGCGTTCTTCTTTGTGATCCAAACACCTCAAACTTGGATTCATCCGTCCACAACACTTTTTTCCAGTCTTCCTCTGTCCAATGTCTGTGTTCTTTTGCCCATCTTAATCTTTTTCTTTTATTGCCCCGTCTCAGATATGGCTTTTTCTTTGCCACTCTGCCATGAAGCTCAGAATCCCGCAGCCGCCTCTTCACTGTAGATGTTGACACTGGTGTTTTGCGGGTACTATTTAATGAAGATGCCAGTTGGGGACCTGTGAGGCGTCTGTTTCTCAAACTAGAGACTCTAATGTACTTATCTTCTTGCTCAGTTGTGCAACGCGGCCCCCCACTTCTTTTTCTACTCTGGTTAGAGCCTGTTTGTGCTGTCCTCTGAAGGGAGTAGTACACACCGTTGTAGGAAATCTTCAATTTCTTAGCTATTTCTCGCATGGAATAGCCTTCATTTCTAAGAACAAGAATAGACTGTCGAGTTTCAGATGAAAGTTCTCTTTTTCTGGCCATTTTGAGCGTTTAATTGACCCCACAAATGTGATGCTCCAGACACTCAATCTGCTCAAAGGAAGGTCAGTTTTGTAGCTTCTGTAACGAGCTAAACTGTTTTCAGATGTGTGAACATGATTGCACAAGGGTTTTCTAATCATCAATTAGCCTTCTGAGCCAATGAGCAAACACATTGTACCATTAGAACACTGGAGTGATAGTTGCTGGAAATGGGCCTCTATACACCTATGTAGATATTGCACCAAAAACAAGACATTTGCAGCTAGAATAGTCATTTACCACATTAGCAATGTATAGAGTGTATTTCTTTAAAGTTAAGACTAGTTTAAAGTTATCTTCATTGAAAAGTACAGTGCTTTTCCTTCAAAAATAAGGACATTTCAATGTGACCCCAAACTTTTGAACGGTAGTGTAAATAAAATAGAATTGATCAGAAATCAATTCATTAGCTAACAGTCTTTGGATGGAGAGACCTTATATTTAATAAACCACATTTAATTGCTTCTTTTTTATGATTTGCTCCTTTACATTAGTTTTGAATCTGTTTAGTTTTGGCTGTGGGAAAGACACCGTCTCAATAGGGTAATGGGTGGGTAACGACACAGAAGCTGCAGAGAGGTGTGTTAAACTACGGCTCTGCTTCCAGATCTGGACCCTGGGTTGTCAGCATTTTGGAGAACTAATAAATCCGGCCAGATTCCTTGAAAGAAGAGCTGCACCATCCAAAGTGGGATGGATGCTTTCTCTCCAGATCAGACCAGACTTTCCCCAGAAAGTTCGGCAGTTATCAATCTAGCCCATGTTGTTTTCAGGACACCACCTAGACAACCAGCATTTGAATGATGACATTCGGCTAAACATGTCACTGTTATGAAATTTGAAGACATTAAGTTGGATATTGAAAGACTCATAAAACAAATAAATTAAGCAGAATACACCGAATGGTCTTTAACTATCCGTTGTTGTAAGGAAATAAATGCATGCTTTTCTCTTAATGTTATCTTTTGAATGATGTACACATCTGCAGGCTTTTTATTTTGACACATCCATAAAATCTTATTAGTGCAGTATTACATTGTCAATAAGTTTGTGTATATGCACCCTTTTTCAAACGCTTGAAATGGACCAACTATCATGTGGTTTTCACTAGAGCATTACTACAGAGGGAACAGCATTTACACCTATAGGATGGAAGGATCAGATACAGATTAGGGATATTGAAGTAAGAAAAGGACTCGTGAAAGACGGGGTTGTGTAGCTTTGTTAAAGTTTGATGTTGCTAAATACCTAAAATGATCTTGTAATAGTACACCACTGTTACAGTGTATATACTGTTCTCAGTACCCATGCTAAATTCTTAATTTAATTTACATTCAATTTCTTTCAAAATTAATTATAAATCGTAAAATTAATAGTACTAGATTGTACTGGGGGTGTTTGTAACAGAGCCAAATGTTATATACAAAAATAAAATAAAAATTAGTGGTAGGTAAAATGTTTGAGTGGCTGGTACAATTTCCACCCCTGGTTTTTCCCTCTCCCATCAGGTAAACGCTTCAGAAGTTACAATCACCTTAATGTTACTGCCTACTGCACGCTATCATCTCTGAATATCTAAATGCACATTTCTGTAAACGAAGCCTCAAATCATCATTGTTCAATAAGCACCCTACTACCTCATTATCTTTCTGTGACTTTCCTGAATGCTAAAAAAATGGAACCCTTGTTCATTGCATGTTTGGCTACTCCAGTTCACATTACACAAAGGCAAAAAAACCTGACAAAGAGAAATTTTACCCCAGTGACAAATAAAATATTATTCTTCTGGTAGCCAGGCTGAGCCTGCGGGGTCTCTAAGTAGAGCTGCTGCTTCTCCACATCTAAAGGAGCTAGTTTAGGTGGTTAGGGCATCTGATCAGGACAACACCTGGGCCCCTCCCTAAGGGGGTTTTCTGGACACCTCCCAATTCAATTCAATTTTATTTATATAGCGCCAATTCATGAAACATGTCATCTCAAGGCACTTTACAAAGTTAAGTTCAATCATATTATACAGATTGGGTCAGATTATACAGATTGGTCAAAAATGTTGATTGCATCAAAGTCCCGACAAACAGCATTCACTCTTGGAGAAGCGTAGAGCCACAGGGAGAGTCGTCTGCATTATACATGGCTTTGCTGCAATCCCTCATACTGAGCAAGCATGAAGCGACAGTGGAAAGAAAAAACACCCGTTAGCGGGAAGGAAAAACCTCTAGCAGAACCGGGCTCAGTATGAACGGTCATCTGCCTCGACCGACTGGGGGTTACAGAAGACAGAGCAGAGACACAACAAGACAGACAAAAAGCACAGAAGCACACATTGATCTAGTAATCTGTTCTACATTAGATGGTAATAGTCGGTGATCTGTCCTCCCTGGATGATTTCACAGTCAACAGAACGTCAGACCAGGTGTACCTACTATGAAGAAAAAAGAGAGAACAAAAAGTTAAAAGCTGATATGACAACAGTCATTTCAATGTAATGCAATGCAAATCTGGAGAACAGTAGACTGGAGAACAGTAGAAATCAGAGTGAGAAAAGTAGGCCCTGATGTCCTCCAGTAGCCTAAGCCTATAGCAGCAAAACTATAAAGGTAGCTCAGAGTAACATGAGCCACTCTAGTTATAAGCTTTGTCAAAAAGGAAGGTTTTAAGATTAGTCTTAAAAGTAGACAGGGTGTCTGCTTCACGGACCAAAACTGGGAGTTGGTTCCACAGGAGAGGAGCCTGATAGCTAAAGGATCTGCCTCCCATTCTACTTTTAGAGACTCTAGGAACCACCAGCAGACCTGCAGTCTGAGAGCGAAGTGCTCTGTTAGGAACATACGGAGTAATCAGAGCTCTGATATATGATGGAGCTTGATCATTAAGGGCTTTATACGTTAGAAGAAGAATTTTAAATTCTATTCTTGATTTGACAGGAAGCCAATGAAGGGAAGCTAAAATTGGAGAAATATGATCCCTCTTGTTGATTTTCATCAGAACTCTTGCTGCAGCATTTTGGATCAGCTGAAGACTTTGAATTGCATTTTGTGGACTTCCTGATAGTAAAGAATTACAATAGTCCAGCCTTGAAGTAACAAATGCATGGACTAGTTTTTCAGCATCACTCCTGGACAGAATGTTTCTAATTTTGGCGATATTCCGGAGGTGAAAAAAGGAAACTCTGGAAACCTGTTTAATATGGGATTTAAATGACATGTCTTGGTCAAAAATAACACCAAGGTTTTTTACTTTATTACCAGAGGCCAAGTTAATGTCATCCAGATTAAGTGATTGGTTAAGAAGTTTATTTTTTGAGGACTCTGGCCCAAAGATTACAACTTCGGTCTTGTCAGAATTTAGATGCAGGAAATTTAAAGTCATCCAGCTTTTGATGTCATCAAGACATGACTGCAGTTGAAGTAATTGATTGGATTCATCAGGATTTATGGATAGATATAGCTGAGTGTCATCAGCATAACAGTGGAAATTAATCCCATGCTGTCTGATAATTTTGCCGATCGGAAGCATATATATAGTAAAGAGAATTGGTCCAAGGACTGAACCCTGTGGTACTCCACAGGTGACCCTAGAGTTTGAGGAAGATTTATTATTAACATGAACAAACTGGAATCTGTCCGACAGATAAGATTTAAACCAGCCTAATGCTTTCCCCTTAATCCCTACAGTATGTTCAAGTCTTTGTAGGAGAATATTGTGATCAACTGTATCAAATGCAGCACTAAGATCTAACAGGACAAGTACAGACACAAGTCCATTATCTGAGGCCATGAGAATATCATTAGTGACCTTCACCAGAGCCGTTTCAGTGCTATGATGAGCTCTGAAGCCTGACTGAAACTCCTCAAGTAGGTCATTGCTTTGTAAATGTTCACAAAGTTGATTAGCAACTACTTTCTCAAGAATTTTAGATAAGAAAAGAAGATTAGATATAGCTCTGTAGTTTACTAGCTCATCTTGATCAAGAGAAGGTTTCTTAAGTAAAGGTTTAATAACAGCTACTTTAAAAACCTGTGGTACATATCCATTTACTAAGGATAGATTAATCATGTCTAAAATAGGACCACTGATCAAAGGGAATACCTCCTTAAACAACTTGGTTGGGATTGGGTCTAACATACAGGTAGAAGGTTTAGATGAAGCTAAGATTTTAGATAGCTCAGAAAGCTCTACTGCTTCTAAACAGTTCAGACACAGCGCAGGTTCTAAAGATTCCTCCAATGCTGCCTTACTTACTGGGGATGAGGTAATCATGTTTGGGAGGATGCCAATTATTTTATTGTTAATGGCATCAATTTTATTTATGAAGAATCCCATAAAATCATTACTACTAAGAGCTAAGGGAATGGATGGATCAACAGAGCTGCAGCTCTGAGTAAGTTTGGCAACTGTACTAAAGAGAAATCTAGGATTATTTTTATTCTCTTCAATTAATGATGAAAAATATGCTGCTCTAACTCTGCGAAGGGTCTTGTTATACAACAATAGACTGTCCCTCCAGATTAAGTAGGATTCCTCTTGGTGTGTAGAGCGCCATTTTCTCTCCAATTTCCTAACATTCCCACTGGGAAGGGACTCCAAAGAAGACCCAGAACTTGCTGGAGGGACTATATATATATCCCATCTGGCCTTGGGGTCCCCCTGAATGAGCTGGAGAGTCCGTGGGAGTACCAACCCACACTGCTAAAGATACAAAAAGCTGGTCCAATGACAGTGCTGTTACTGGGCTTGATTGGTCAGCAGACTGGTCTGACCTGAACCATACAGACAACCTATGGCGTATTGTTAGGAGGAAGATGAGACACCAGACCTAGCAGTGCAGATGGCCTGAAAGCTGCTACTAAAGCAACCTGGGATTCCTCAACACCTCAGCAGAACCACAGACTGATGCCATGCCACATTGATACAGTGATTCATGCAAAAGGAGCCCCAACCCATTGAGTGCATAGAAATGAGTATACGTTTCAGAAGCCTGACATATTTGTTTAAAGTGTCTTTTTTTTATTGATCTTGTGTAATATTCTCATTTTCCTAGATGCTGAATTTGTAAGCCATAATCATCAAAATTATAAGAAATATAGTCTTGAAATATTTGACTTTGTGTAATTAATGTTTCAATTTCTAAAATGAGTGACAAATTGCAATAATTGTTTTGAGCTGTACAGCCATACAGAAATGCCCAACTGCTAAGACATGCAATGATTGAAACCAAAAACTGAATTAAAGGCACACTATGCAACATTTTTCAGTTAATTAATGTGTTCCATACCGTTTTGGATGATTAAATGAGTCATTTCAGGTTGAACAAAGGTTTTCTTGGCCGGCCTGGTGGTCTTTGGGGGAAATACCGCACTTGCAACTGCAGGAGCTCTGAGCACAGGCTCAGAATCTCGTGCAAGATCGCGAGAGTCGGTCTTGCTTTACGGCGAGAACATGTTTGTTGCTAGCGCAGTGGCGATATCTGTGCAGTTATCATGGCGGAACCAGCGATAAAACAGCGAAAGCCCATGTCGGAGCAGGCAAGAAAGAGGAAAAGGGCTCTGGAAAGAGAGAGGAGTCGTACACGGGTGAACATCGGGCAAGCTTTTTCCGAATGGCGAGAGCTAAAAGAAAAAGAAGGCTGCAAGGCTGACGCGGACCTCGCGTTTCTGCTGATGCGATTGTAAGTAACATTGTAGGGTTTCCCTCACGCTACCACCTCCCAACATTCCAAAAAAAAAAAAACTAACTCGATATGCGCGCAAAGCTCGTCTCCCCTGCCCGCTCCGCCGGTCGCTCCGCCGGTCGCGCAAAGCTTGTCTCTTTCCCCCGCCCGCTCCGCTCCGGGTCATCGGCGTAAAGCTTGTCTCTACACCCCCCCGCCCCCACCGCTCTGCCGGTCGTCCGGTAAGCAAATTCCTAGGGGAAACACTGCATTGGAATGGTTTCTCTCTCTCTGTGTGCATGTTCATACTTTCACTGTGTTACTCATTGTTTGTACTGCCCTTTTTTCGACTTTTGTATTCGTTGCGTTCGCCTGTCTGCTAAGCTCAAAACAACCGCGCCTGGCTTGACGGAGAAACCAGGAGAACAGCTGAGCATATTTACGACAGTGCACTTTTACTTTCGCCCTCTGGGGGGCGCCTCGCTGGAAAATCAATCCCAGTTGCATAGTATACCTTTAAAGGCATCAGTTTCTGTCTGAATAATTTGGCCACTCTGGGGCGCTCATAGAGCATTGAAATTTTCCTGTTGTTTTCGACCAAGACATGTCATTTAAATCCCATATTAAACAGGTTTCCAGGGTTTCCTTTTTTCACCTCAGGAATATCGCCAAAATTAGAAACATTCTGTCCAGGAGCGATGCTGAAAAACTAGTCCATGCATTTGTTACATCAAGGCTGGACTATTGTAATTCTTTACTATCACAAAGTCCACAAAATGCAGTTCAAAGTCTTCAGCTGATCCAAAATGCTGCAGCAAGAGTTCTGATGAAAATCAACAAGAGGGATCATATTTCTCCAATTTTAGCTTCCCTTCATTGGCTTCCTGTTAAATCAAGAATAGAATTTAAAATTCTTCTTCTAACGTATAAAGCCCTTAATAATCAAGCTCCATCATATATCAGAGCTCTGATTACCCCGTATGTTCCTAACAGAGCACTTCGCTCTCAGACTGCAGGTCTGCTGGTGGTTCCTAGAGTCTCTAAAAGTAGAATGGGAGGCAGATCCTTTAGCTATCAGGCTCCTCTCCTGTGGAACCAACTCCCAGTTTTGGTCCGTGAGGCAGACACCCCGTCTACTTTTAAGACTAATCTTAAAACTTTCCTTTTTGACAAAGCTTATAACTAGAGTGGCTTATGTTGCCCTGACCTACCTATGGGGATGTGCTTCTGTGGGCTTGGACTGCTGGAGGACGTCGGGGTCTATTTTTCTCACTCTATCGAGTTCTACTGTTCTTCAATTATGCATTGCTTGTCATAATTTCTGCTTATAACTTTTTGTTCTCTTTTTTTTTCTTCATAGTAGGTACACCTGGTCTGGCGTTCTGTTATCTGAGACATCATCCAGAGAAGACAGCTCACCTGCTATTACCATCTGATGTAGAACAGATTACTGGATCAATGTGTGCTTCTGTGCTTGTTTGTCTGTCTTGTTGTGTCTCTGCTCTGTCTTCTCTAACCCCCAGTCGGTCGAGGCAGATGACCGTTCATACTGAGCCCGGTTCTGCTGGAGGTTTTTCCTTCCCGCTAATGGGTGGTTTTTCTTTCCACTGTCGCTTTATGCTTGCTCAGTATGAGGGATTGCTGCAAAGCCATGGACAATGCAGACGACTCTCCCTGTGGCTCTACGCTTCACCAGGAGTGAATGCTGCTTGTCGGGACTTTGAAACAATCAACTGGTTCCCTTATATAGGAAATTTTTGACCAATCTGTATAATATGATTGATTTTGACTTTGTAAAGTGCCTCGAGATGACATGTTTCATGAATTGGAGCTATATAAATAAAATTGAATTGAACTGTTTGCCTTTGAACAACTTCATATTAAGGCTGAGCTGAACCTGTGGTATTTAAGCTAAGTCAGGTTGAAATGCCAAACATGACACTGAAAACAGTTTTAATTTAGTCTAATCTGTAACCATGTAACCCTGATGGTGTATTTAAGAGTCTTTTGAACTGCATTTTGAATGTTTGTCTTTGGCTCTGCAGGAAGATGCACATGCTGCCAAAGGCCGCTGTTCCATCATGTGATCTCATTTCACTGACCAGTCATCACCACTGAGCCCAGCCAGTTTGCTGCCAATTTTGATAGTACCATTTTTCTATATTTTGTTGTGTTTCAGCAAAATGTATATATTTTTTTGTCATAAAAAGGCTTTTTGTGAATGTTTGTTTGAAAACCAAAACTATGTAGTAAACTGTAGCTCCGAATCTTTCTTGAGACCAAGTAGCTTAACTCAAGATGTTGATATAAGAATGTTCTTTTTTAACAAAATTTTTTTCTTATCAGTTTTAAGATATTATTTCATTGTAGGGTTTTAAATATGAAAAAAAAAACAGGTGGGACTGTGTGGTAAGCTTCATAAATAGTGTTATCTGTTTTTATGTAATAAAGTTCTACTGGTATGACTGCATAAGATAGAGAAAAGGTAAGTCTGCTACCAGTGCTGTGATAGTAGTTTTGTTTGAGCAAAAAATGGAAGTTCAAATCCCAGAACCTTCTTCAGTGCCAGTTCTCTGGCACATTCAACAACTAAAGAAGCCATTTTTGTATTTCAGGGAATCGAGCTCAGTAATCTGAAGGTATAAGGTTGAACTTTAATGTGAATTCAGGTTTCTATAATGGGATGTTAGAGATCTGACCAAGAAACTACAACACGACTAGTGCAGATTTTCAACAGTGTATCTTTTTTTTGTTTTTGACAAATGTTATTTACACACTAAATGTGTTTTGCAGCACACACTTTTGCTAATGCAGTAACATGTTCAGTGTTGATGGTATTAACTTTTGAAGTACTGTTTTTTTGTGGTATTATGGTGCATGCTATAGCATTCTGTAATCATAGTTAAATTAAAATGTCTGTATTTGCTTTGCTTTTATATATATTACTAAAATGGTGCTCTGTAGGAAATATGAAACAGCGAGTTGTCTCTGACATCAGCAGAGTGATAATTCTCAGAACCAAAAAGTGTACTGCTCCATTTTCTGGCAATTTACTTGTTAGGGTCAACCCTAACCCTACCATCAGTGTGTAGTGGCTAACCATTTGTTCTTGTGAGTTAACATTAACAAAGTTCCAGTCATTACTTCCTGTACTTTACAGAATTTTACTTTAGTGATATTACTTTTACTCTTGTAAGCCTTTGCCATGCAGTGTAGTATGTATAACGGCATGCTTCTGACTTTTTTCCATTGTAAATTAAACAGTTAAATGAAAGTCAAAAGTGGGTCCACTTGTTGTTTTAAACCATGCTGTCAAGTTTATGTTTAAAGCTAGGGTTGGCGATTTTTCAAGTTCCCTAAATACCTTTTTTAACAACTGTGCATGAGCAAGACCGTCTTACCTTGTTCTTCTGCTCTGTAGGGGGAATGTATAAGGAAAAAAATCTCCCAAATCCACTCTGGTCTCAGTTCTTTCTACTGAGGCCCTCCTCTTGTTGAAAAAAAGTAAGTCAAACTTGTAGTGCCATCAGTTGATGTTGCTTGATTAACCACTACCAATATTTGTTTATACATCTTTACATCTCTACTGGTGTCATTTGGAATCATCTACCTCTTTTACAGGTCCAAAAATATTTACCCCATGAAAAAAACAATTTTAACAAAATTGGCTGAGAATCTTCAACATATTGCAATGCACTTTGGGAAGGACAATTTTTGACCAATCTGTATAATATGATTGATTTGACTTTATAAAGTGCCTCGAGATGACATGTTTCATGAATTGGCGCTATATAAATAAAATTGAATTGAATTGAATCTGTGATCAGGAACAACAATCTGACGGAAACGGTGTTAAAAAATTGACCTTGCTGCGGTCACCCCAGGTTCTTTTGCTGAATAATGTGGTGTTTCTATTGTAGACCTCTGTAGTAATAGACTATTGAAACCAAAACTATGTTTTACCATATTTAATCTAAAAGGCAGAGGGATGTTTACAGCTTCTGTACTGGGCTTTCATACATAACACGACAGGCAGATTTCCGGACGCCAGACAGCCCCGTTCATTACACAGACATTAAGTAGGACCAATTGTGTACACCCATTGTTATAAGAATTATTATTCTGAAGTCACTATGGCCTCACACCACTCGGACAGAGGAGGCCTGGAGACCTGATGTCTGTGTATAAGATCCACTGTTTTCTGATTGCAAGGCCAAATGCTGCAGCTGCTGAGGGATACTGATTGTTTACGATAGACTGTCTTTGTTTTGTCTCATGGGAAGGCCACGGTGCAGTATTAGGGGAAGCCCGAAAAGTGACACAGACAGAGACAGGGCAGACGCAGACTGCAGCGGAACCGTGGGGTGTGATTACTTTCCAACTATGTGAATCTCTGCTCTGTTTCTCAATAAAAGTGCTGGAACGTCATACCACCGTCTCGTCATTTAGTAAAGATGGGAACTCAGTTACTATTGTTTAATATTCCACCCAAAACTCCCATAACAATTTGGCGTAAACGAACAAGATCTCCGACCGATGAGCGAGGGAGTCCGGGGACAGGAGCTGCTTTGGCCGGCCCGGAGAGGTTATCCGGCCTCTGGTACCCCGAATGGATTTTCAAGGGATGTGGAGGAGCTCCTGGTCTCGGAGCGTCTCTGGGCGTCGGCGCGAAGATCCGAACCTTTCTTTCATGAGACGGTAAGGGGATTATTTTCCAGCTCTTTTAAAAACAAACGCAATTGGTCAAAAATGCTTGCAAGCTTTTAAATTTTAAACCCCATTTTAAAGTATACCTCAAGAAATTTTTAAATTAAAAACTGTAAACCTAAAAGGTAGTAAAAGTAAAAGTCGGTAGAAATAATGAATTATATTTAATCCTTAAGGCAAATAAAACAGGGTTCGCAATACCGAACGGTGACTAAGGTTTAAACATTAAACTAAAATTCAAAATTTAATTAGAATACGTTTTCAGCTGAAATACGGACTTTCCCACAAGGGGGGAGGAGGGGCAGAGTGATTTTCACCTGGAGAACAGGTGACCGGCTGAGCAGTTTGCAGCTGGTCCATTAAAGTCCTCTTGTCTTGGGTTTGTGCAAGAGGCTGTCCACTTCTGTTGTGGATGAAAGCGGCAGGGATGCTTAAGTCCTTGACTGTTGCGAAGACGTTTGCAGCTTTGATAAGTGGGGACCCCGACCATTATACCAAAAAGCCGACCATCAGATGTGAGGCCTTTCATTTTAGTTGGTCGATCGTGCTAAGGACGAGTAGAAAATAACAATAAAAACACAAAAAAAGGATAAAATAAATAAAAAACAAACAAAAAAAAAAGTCTGGATGCAGAAGAGTCCGTGTAATGGGTAAAAGGCAGAGTTTCTCAGGGTCAAGCCTAGCCCCAGGGTGAGACGTTTGATTTCATGCTGAAAAACGTAGGGGCCCAGACGCATGACATGCATAAATTATTTGAAATGATTTGATTAAACATGCAGATTTCTCACATAGGGGTTATTATTATTACTATTATTTTATTTTATTGCATTGCAGTACTGCTACTAAATAATAAAAATAAAATTAAGAGAAAAAAGAAAAGCGATAAAAACAAGGAAACGGAAACGAAACTAAAAAGGCGTTGCACCGGGGAAGCGTTTACGTGGGGACCGATTAGGCACTTCCGTTGTGGATAAAATTGGTCTAAACTGCTAATAGCGACGTATAACTTTCAAAAAAAAGTGTCTGCGAGACACAGAGTTGTATCCTTGCGGGACTGAAGCGCAAAACCGCGTGTGGACGAAGCATCGGGGGGTCGTAACCAGCGCACGCTCTCCACCTTTTAAACTAAGCGGGAACTTAACGCGTTGAAAACATCTTTCGGCGTTGCCATAGGCATAGACGTTTAAAATTATGGAAAACACAGAACTGTTAAAGATAGTGAAAAAGCAGGCCTGCACGTGTTTGTTTGTCTGATTGTCATCGTTTCTATGTATCTGTATGTATGTAACTGTACGTATCGTATGTAACTAAACGTTCACCTGAGTGAATTAATTGGGGGTAAAGGTAATGTTCATGGTTTCAGAATGTTCATTTGTTTTGGGAGAACTGCAGCTCCGTAATTCAAATGACATTTTAAGCATGGACTATGTTAACAATAGAGGTAAAGTAAAAGAGAGATTTAAATAACAAAGTTTGTTTTTTAACATTAAATATCAGGACCAAATTAAATTGATACACGGAGAGATTAACATGGCTTGAACGGAAATATTTCAGCTTTGTTAGAAATTGGAAATAAGCGTTACATAAGCTTGTTAAGTTTACTGTTTTACAAATTTAGGCTGAGATCCTATCACTTGTTTTTTAGCCCTAAAGTAATTTAAAATTACTGAGATCTCATTGCTTATAATAATAATGATTAATCACAAACCAGTCCAGTTGAAAGAAGTTTAGATATACAAGATTTTTGATTTAAATAGATGAGGGAAAACTGTGCTTTGAACAAACCTGTATGGAACTAAATATGAATTGCTTTTCTAAGGGTTTTCTATTCATTTATTTTATTTATTTTTTACTTGGAATTTGAATGCAACTAATGAGAAATTTTGAAAAGCGTCAAAATATCAGAAGGCCGCGTTACACGCGTCAACAGTTACAAAATCATCTGATGTTATTAGTTATGCTGAACTGAGGTGAACCTCAGAGAGACAGTATAACCTGAGAAGGACAATAGATATGATAAACAAATCTGACCATGATTTAAACATCTGAATGTTTATGGCGAGGCTGGGTCTGTGTGTTGTGGCCTGGGGCACGAAAACTATGTCAGAGGGGAAAAATAAAATAAAGCCAGCTTCTGAAGGCTTAAATTCTAATTCTAATCTTGGTTTGTTTTGGGTAGCCTTCTCAATGTGCTGAATTATGGGGAAAACTCTTATCATTTATAGAGAAACACTAGAAGCTCAAAAACTAAAAGGGAACAATCATTGCTTTAAAGTTTCACCCTTGACCAATTAGGTTTGATAAGGTATATATGAATAAAAGTATTACTAATAGCAAATACACATGGTCAAAGGACCAGAAGGATATCAAAAAGGTTTGTAATAAGTCAAAAACCTATGTCATATTGGAAAATACATAATTGTGCTCCTTGGAAAACAATTTTATTTTAGTTTTTTTGGTTCATTTCTTTCGTTTTTTGTTTTCTTTCTTTTGGAGGTGTTTTAAACAGAGTTTCAAAGGAAAGGTAAAGAATAGAAACCTTCCCAGGATCAGAGAAAAAAGGGAAAACATCACGTTAAAGGGACGCTAAGGGGACCAGGGTTTTAACTACATGCTATTAACACTCTGTTTTTCTCTGAGTTATTGCTTTCAGATTAAAGGAGACGCCACCTTTCTGCCAACAGAAGACTCTGAAAAGACAGTGCTAGCAGTGCGGTAAGGAGTTATAATCAGATTTGGACACTAAATTATACTTAGTTTTAACCAAGTTATGCCAGATCTTCCAGCAGGAAAGGTGGTGTCTTAAAAATGTTTGTTGCTTTCTGCTATTAACAGTTCTGTCTTTCTGCTTCTTTTTTCTTTGCAAATAAACCTGGTCAATATGATAGGATTGTGCTAACATAGAGATTTAGTCTCATTTTAGACATTCTCAGATGCGAGAGAATGCAGAAACAGTGCCGCAGTGCCATGGGGGCTGATCCTTGGGACAAGGACTAAAGGTGATGTCATTGACTTCAGCCTGATCCAGTTTAGAGTTTTATTTTGTCAGAGACAGAGTTTGATTTATTTTTTTTCCTATCCTTTTGTTTCTTTTATGTTTGTCATGTTAGAGGGAACACTGTAGTTAAAATGTTTGTGACTGTTTTGCTGTAATTTCTTTTCAACCTATGGAGCGTTTCTTTGGGAAAAAATGCTGGCAGAATTCATTCTGTTTGCAGGCGTGAGGACTGGAGGATGGACTCTTGATGAGAAGGAGAATGTTGGGCTGCTGAATTTAGACATTGGACTGAAAATGGACAATGAAGGACTATGACTGAAGCATCGGACAACCTTCGACAACAAACACAGATGAGTTCTGCAGACACGACTTCATGCATTTCACTTCAGATTTTGTTGTACACAATTAAAACAAAACACACATTACAAAACACATAAAGATTATGTAAAGGTGAAAACTTTTAAAGAAGCACCTTGATGGAATCATGGAGCAACTTAATAAATTAAGTGGGTATTATATCAACAGTTAAATAAATAAATGAATTAATTAGTTTCATTTCATGAACATCTTAGAGTAAGCTGATTTCTGCCAATCCGGCAGGCATTAATAAAACGCAAGGAAAAGGTTACTGGCTAAAATGGATAAGGTTGCAAAAAATTAGCATAATGACACATCCTACTAACTAACATGGGTAAATTTAGGATTAAAGCATCAGGGTACAATGGTTACAATATTTATGGAGATTTAATATCTTTCAACTAGAACACAAATATCTCAATAGCCTTATTAACCAGTTAAACATCCTAAGGGAAAAAACACAACACTGAGTTTAGCAAACCTTTAACCTGACAGCTTTTAGATCAGGATAATTTAATGGTTATCGTCTTACATACAAAAAATAAGTAAGATTAATTTAATTAGATTAAATTATGGGGACATTTTGGATCTGGTCAGGATGGTTGGGGGGCTGTGATGATAAAAGGGTAACAGCTTGAAGGTGATATCATTGAATGAAGGTTTTCTCTGAGGAACATCAAAGCAGCAAAGACATCCCACATGGGAACTCCTGTTGTGTAAAGAACATCTTGAACGGGACGTAAGGTGAGATCCTTACAATGAGAGACGTTCCACACAGGGGGGTGTGGAGACCCCTGGGGCATGGCACCCAGGACGAGCTGCTGTGGACTTGACACAGCTGGTGGAACCAGAGAGACGACGAGGTGGTCCCACAGGTTACCTGACACCTAACACTGACTGTAAAGGGTTCTGGGTTTTCAGGGTTGCTGAAAACAGAAAGCTTCAGAGAACCTTTCACCCTTCCTGACCAGGCACTCAGAATACGTAGATCATAGATCAGATCGCAGAGGCCAAGACAAATAGGATCGCAGAGACGTGTTCATCCAAGAACTTCTTAATAAAAGTCCTTAATCCTCAGTTTAAGAAGATAAATAAATAATCACAATGTAAGGTTTACTTTATTTTAGGATTAATTTGGGAACTAATTCTGATTTGCTTAAGTAGCTTTAGTTGTTCTACAATGTTAGAGCGTTTTCAAAAGCTCCTGTTCTCTCTCATTGCTTTGTTTGTAGAACCATGGCGTCCTTGAACAGTAACAGCATGGTGTAAATATTTTGTCTTTTCGGTGCAGAACAGCACCTCACTTAAAAAAAAAAAAAAAAAAAGAGGGAGAGAGGGAAAAGGCTTTCACATGGAAAGTCTTTCTTTTTCTCAGTTGGGTTTTCAAAATAATTGGGAAATGACATGAAACGAATATGTTGATGAAATTATGTTGCAGAGAACTTCAACTGTCAGACAACAACAGTTAAGACACACATTGAAAGCATTCTGTTAAGAATTATTATGAATTTACTGCATATACATTTGAACTTAAAGATTACTATTTTAATTAATAATTAAATTGCAGAATTCTGAAAGCTAAATAATTGTGCACAGAAATATCTTGAATGTGAAAGTGCTTGGAGGATGTTTTAATAAATGACACATGAAAGGGGTTTTGATAAGAACACTAATTACACCTTGTTTCTGTTCTCCAGTGGAAACAAGGACTCGTGTCTGCAGACCATCTTCACAAAGTGTTTTATTAGAGAGAAATGCAAAATAAAATGCTCAGTGCCCATCCAGACCTGAACGCTTATTACCATCCAGCTCAATCGTCCAGCCTGCGAGGAGGAACCAAGAAGAGGACTGGGGATGAAGAAGCCAGAGAACTCTGATTCCTTATTCTTCAACGGGAGGAGTTACCTGAAGAGACCCTAAGCGCGATTAGATTATTTTCTGCCTTGTGCCTGAATGGCCTGAAGGCTTCCTTAACTCTGCGTTCTTGACGTTTAGAACTCTTCTCATATTCTGTTGCTGTTTGTTTAACTGCTCTGTTCCACTGACTCACATGTTTGATTTTTTTGTGTTATGAGATCTACACTTTAATGTTACATCATGTTGATCAATATGGGTTTATGAAAAATTGGAAACTGTTTGCTTCAGACACACAAGGATCTATGGTTTATGCACCTTTTTGATTTGATATAGGAAGAACCAGGATCGGATTGGCTCTAAAGATCCTTTAATATTAGCTGGTAATGATAACACTTAGATTCAATACAGGGTTTTCAGGCTCAGATTGGCTGAGAGCAGATCTCCCTGGGAGGGGGGCTTTCAAGTTTTTACTGCCCCCTAGGGGTAGCTTTTTCTGTTGTTCCCCTGCCCGCACTGAACCTCTCCTGCCTTTGCTCCTGGTGTTGTAAGTTTGGAGTGGTGGATTATTGTCCATCGTAGGGGTGAGTGGAGAAAGGAGTAGGAGGGTATTCAGGGTGGGTCAGAGTAGACGGATTCGACCTTGGTTACTGAACAGGGTTTAGCTTACCATAGTCTAATGTAATTTTAAAATAATGTGCGCATAGGTACCTAAAACAGGCCTTACTTAAGTGGATGAACCCTAAATTGTAGACAAAAGCTAAATCTTTGATCTTGTGTGTTAAACCTTTTTGAAGCATTCATGTTGATCTGTACTAAAAGTTCCAGCACTACCCGGTTCCAACACGGGAACCCTTTGGGTCCCACTTTACGAGTTTACAGAAATGGTTCCTCTGTGCTTTGTTCACATTTTCATATGATGGGTCATCTTGTTTTGACTTGATGCTGACGACGCCATCATCAAAAAAAAAAAAAAAAAAGAGAGGAATGTTATAAGAATTATTATTCTGAAGTCACTATGGCCTCACACCACTCGGACAGAGGAGGCCTGGAGACCTGATGTCTGTGTATAAGATCCACTGTTTTCTGATTGCAAGGCCAAATGCTGCAGCTGCTGAGGGATACTGATTGTTTACGATAGACTGTCTTTGTTTTGTCTCATGGGAAGGCCACGGTGCAGTATTAGGGGAAGCCCGAAAAGTGACACAGACAGAGACAGGGCAGACGCAGACTGCAGCGGAACCGTGGGGTGTGATTACTTTCCAACTATGTGAATCTCTGCTCTGTTTCTCAATAAAAGTGCTGGAACGTCATACCACCGTCTCGTCATTTAGTAAAGATGGGAACTCAGTTACTATTGTTTAATATTCCACCCAAAACTCCCATAACACCATTCAGGGGCATGCACAGTATATCAGTGTTCCATTCATCACATTGGTGGAGAAGATCATACTATAGTGCAGACATGTCCTAGCTGACACACCTTCCCCAAATAAGGGATTCTGTCCAATCTAAGTATGTCAGACTCTGTGCCTCCAGAGTGTATCTGTAATTTCCATGGTAACAGACTTTGCAGTCCAGTCCCTGTAATCTCATATTCCCTAAAATGCAGAACAACGCAGGATGAAAATATTAGCTATCCTCTCCAATGCCAAACCACCTCCTTCTAACCTCACACTGCAGGAAAGCCATACCATCTCTTAGCCAAGACCAAAGTATCACCATATTACCATCAAAGGAAGATGCACCATTGACCTCAACACGTCTGATTACCAGGACAAAGTGTTCCCACTACTGAGTGACACCACCTTGAGACCTTGAAAAGAGATCCAACCAGCACTTACAAAAAAGATCAGACTATCTCCAACCATTTGAAAAAGAAAATGTAATCGACCGCTCTGCCTCTCTGCCTGCTCGGACGCTCTTTTCTCTGTTCCCTGCTTGCTTGCATTTTCCTGCCATTTTGTCTCTTAGCCAAAACTACAGAAAGTTGGATTTAGTTATTTTCTTTGATTTATTTTTGATTTATTTTTTTTTCCCCCGTGTTGATGATTTTAGTTTTCAGCTAATCCACACAAGATGCCTCTTTACAACACCCCAGAGGAGACAGTTCTCAGGAAAACCGCTCTTATGGAAAGAATTCAACATGAAGTGGATATGGAGAAGAACCACCCGATTCAAAGGATACCTACCTTCAGCACAGACGATTTTGACACGCTTCCACAGAAAATAGCTGTTATGGAGCTGAAAATCCGCCGACTCGAAGTGAATTATGATGTAAACGCCGCGTATGGAAATGAAGCAACGCTGCCTGTGATTCTGAACGGTGACCACCAGCCCAGCGACTCAGTGAACAAACAGTTCCCTGAGAATGAGAATCCCTGGACCACTCTGGGTGCAAGGCCAAAGGATCAACAAACCCCACACCTAGACAAAGAAAACTGGCTGAGACTACAGACAGGTGTCCAAAGACAAGTGAAACAATTGGCTGTTCTCACAACAAATGATAGGAGTAAACCTGCTGGAAATGTTGGAATTCCGTTACTAAACAGATTCGCTCCGCTCCAAGATGTGACCCAGGAGGATCATGACAACAATCAAAGGTATGTCAACAATCTTCACTCTAAGCTACCAGAGAAAAAACACGCCAAGGACCCTGATATTATGCAATGGGTCTGTAAGTGGGAATAAACATTTCTGTAACAAGAAAAACACAGAGGTGTTGATTTATTGCCCTTTGAACTGTACCCTGGTGTCTAATGTATCAGACATCCTTCCAAGGATCTTGAAAGAACGCCCGACCCTGGAAAAACTCATCATACAAGCTGAAGCCCTGGGCGACGCCACCCGGAGAAAATCAGAAGTATTGAAAGAGGATTACATTCGTCTGCTGAATTTAGCTGATGGCTTTAATGTCAAGGTATTTCTCAGCGGCCCTCACGTGCCCATTAAGTGTGGAGATGAGATTTTTTTTTCCAGAGTTCTGATGCTAAACAAATGGCTGAAAAAAACATGCAAACAAACAGCTGCAACATTCATAGAGAACTTTAACATCTTTTGGGACAGGAGACATCTGTTCAACAGAGATGGTTTCTCTCTAAATAGGTCAGGTGCAAAACGGCTGATTTCAAACATCTTCTATTCTGTGAATCATGCACCATCAGCTTTGTCCCAAAACAAAGCTCAACCAGTGCCAAAACAAACGATAAGCCCAATAGAGCCTGAACAAGCCAAGATAAAGATAGCCAGAAGGATGACACAGAAAGAGGCTACGTCAGAATTACAGAGGATTCCCAGATCTCAAAGGAGGACAAAGAGAGGACTCCCCTTTATCTTCCAAAGAGAACCAAAAACCTCCATCGCCACGAACACCGGTCCAGACTGCACCCACCTCCCCCTCTTCTCCACAAAGCCCAGATGTTCCTTTTCTGGAATTTTCTCATAACATGAACAAAGTTTTTAAGATTGGCCTACAGCTGACATCCTCTCCACATAGCCATTCTGACAACCGCAGCTCTGTGACTAAACCAGCATCTTCCAAAGGCCGTAGAGCCCCAGATCTTCCTATGTATCACGGAACATTCTGGTGCTCAGGACCTTCAGATAACTTCTCTGTGATACAGATCGGGCCCTGGCAGCACGTTTATCAGACATAACAGTTTCCAGCATCAGCCTGGGCCTCTTGTCAGAGAATATGGAATATCTGTGATGATACATGGCAGAAATAAGAAAAACAAAAGCGTAACAAACAGGACCAAACACTTAAAAGTCATAAACTGTCAAATGCAACCTGCCACAGAGACATCATCAACCACTAAGTCATATAAACTGGGTTTATTAAACATTAGATCTCTGTCAGGAAAATCCCTTTTAATTAATTACTTCATTATTGACAATAATCTTGATGTTATGTTTCTAACAGAAACATGGTTACATGAACTTAATGAAGCAGCTATTCTGATGGAGTCAAGTCCTCCAAACTACAATTTTCTTTGTGAGAGCAGACAGCAAAGGAAAGGTGGAGGAGTGACAACATTGTTTAGTGATTCACTGAAGTGTAAAAAGGTGTTTTTGGGAAAATTTGACTGTTTTGAACATTTGGCTCTCCAGGTAAAGAGCCCGGTACGAACTATGTTTCTGAATGTTTACAGGCCTCCTAAGTCCACATCAAACTTTTTTAATGATCTTAGTGACCTATGTGTGATATGTGTTGATTATGACTGTTTAATTATTGTTGGAGACTTCAACTCACATTGACTACCCTGAAGACAGAAGTACAAAGGAACTGTGTGACACACTTAGAAAATTTGGTTTAACTCAACATGTTAAACAACCAACGCACAAACAGGGACATATTTTAGATTTGATCATCACTAAAGGTCTAAAGATTTCTAAAGTCAATGTAAATGATGTTGCCTTATCTGATCACTTCTCTGTTACCTTTGAAAGCATAATTTCCAGTGACTCATTTAGCCAAAGGGACATCGTAAGAAAACACACCTTTAAGGACAATGCCACGGAAACTTTTATTCAAGCTTACTCTGCTACTTCAACCTTGGGCTGCAACTCAGTAGATGAGCTAGTAGATAACTTTCATTCCAAAGTCTCAGACATCATTGACCGCATTGCTCCAGTTAAAGTGGAATTTTTTTTTTTTCGGGAAGAAAAAATCTCCATGGAGAAGTGCTTCAGCAGTTAGAGGTGAAAAAAGGGAGTGTAGGAAAGCTGAACGCAGGTGGAGAAAGACTAGACTCCAGGTTCACTATGACATCTATAAAGAGAGACTTGACAGGTATAACTTACAACTGAAAAATGCAAGTAAGAATCTTTCTTCTCTGAGATCATCAACAAAAACATTAATAATTCTCGTGCCTTATTTGCCACAGTCGACAGATTAACAAATCCTCCTGTGTCCGTGACTTCTGAACTCCACTCCACCAGGGCCTGCAATGACTTTGCTAACTTCTTTACTGAGAAAATCCTAAAGATCAGAGGATCAGTTTGTACATACATACCAAGTTCAGTACCAAAGTTGTCTCCAACTAGAAGTGATCTTGACCAAATGTCCCATTTCAACAAAATAAACTACAAAAGCTTCCAGGAGATCATGCAGCAGCTAAGTTCCTCCTCCTGCTGCCTTGATGTTCTACCCACAGCTTACTTTAAGAAAGTTTAACATCTGATTTGACTCAGATAATAAACACGTCCCTTCTGTCATGTGTTTTCCCCCAGTCCCTAAAAACAGCAATTATCAAACCACTGCTAAAAAAGAACAATTTAGACAAACTAAAACTCCAGAACTACAGGCCCATCTCAAACCTCCCCTTTATCAGTAAGATTATTGAAAAAGCTGTGTTTCAACAATTAAACACCTTCTTAACAACGACCAGCCGCTTTGACGTTTTCCAGTCTGGCTTCCGTGCTCACCACAGCAAAGAGACCGCCCTCATCAAGGTGTTTAATGATATCCATATAAATACTGATTGAAAGATCCACAGTGCTGGTTCTGTTGGACCTCAGTGCAGCATTCAATACTGTCAATCACTCCATTCTGTTAGAACGCCTGGAGAACTGGGTCGGCCTCTGGTACAGCTCTCAACTGGTTTAAATCCTACTTAAAGGACAGGGAATCTTTTGTATCAGTGGGTAACTTTACATCAGAGATGACAAAAATCACATGTGGGGTTCCCCAAGGGTCCATCCTGGGTCCCTTCCTCTTCAATATGCACGCTCCCATGCTCCCTCTACATGCTCCCTCTTGCTCAGATAAAAAAACAACAACAACATCAGCTACCATAACTATGCAGACGACAGACAGCTTTACATCACCATGTCACCAGGTGACTATGAACCAGTTCCAGCACTGAGTAAATGCCTAGAAGAAATCAATGCCTAGATGTGCCAAAATTTTCTTCAATTGAATAAAAACAAAACTGAAGTAATAATCTTTGGACCAATAGAGGAGAGATCAAAGGTTAGCACACAGCTTCAGTCGCTTCAGCTAAAAACCACTGATCAGGCCCGAAATCTGGGTGTAGTGATGGACTAAGACATGAACCTCCAAAAGCATTTAAAGACAGTTACAAGGTCGGCTTTCTATCACCTGAAGAACATTTCCAGGGTTAAAGGACTAATGTCTCAGCAGGATCTGGAAAAACGAATCCATGCGTTTATTTTTAGTAGAATAGATTACTGCAACGTTGTTTTCACAGGTCTGCCTAAAAAGTGGATCAGACAGCTGCAGCTGATCCAGAACGCTGCTGCCCACGTCCTCACTAAGACTAAGAAAGTAGAACACATAACCCCAGTTCTAAAGTCCTTACACTGGCTCCCTGTATCTCAGAGAATAGACTTTAAAATACTTCTGTTAGTCTATAAATCCATGAATGGTTTAGCACCTAAATACATCACAGACTTCTTATCGGTGTATCAACCATCCAGACCACTCAGGTCTTCTGGCTCCAGCCTTGTCTGCATACCTAGAACCAGAACCAAACAAGGAGAAGCAGCATTTAGTTCCTACGCTCCACTTATCTGGAACAAACTTCCAGAAAACTGTAAAAGTGCGGAAAGCCTGAGTTCCTTTAAATCAAGATTAAAGACACATTTGTTTAGGATTGCCTTCGACTGCTCTAGTTAAATAGTTCACCTGAAACATCATTAGTTCAACTTTTTTAGTCCAACTGTTTTTAATGTTCTATTTTTGTTTCTACATTTTATTCCTACTTGCTTTTATTCAGTTTTATTTTCATATATTTTAATCATGTAAAGCACTTTGCATTGTCTCTGTACTGAATTGTGCTATACAAATAAATTTTCCCTGCCTTGCCTTGACTGTTCATCTTGTTACAGATTATATCCAGGAGAAGTCATTCCATGCTTATATGGACTTCCCAAAATCCATAAGGAAGGAACACCACTCAGACCCATTGTTAGCAGCATTAATCCAGTGACTTACAACATTGCTAAACATCTCAATGGTATCTTAGCCCCTCTGGTGGGAAACTCATCACATAGAGAACTCCACAGATTTTGCAAACAAAGTCAAACATCTAAGGATGAAGCCAGGAGAAACCCTTGTATCTTTTGTTCTCATTTCACTTTTCAATGGTAAAAACTGATGCAGCCCAGTCAATCCCACTCTGGGCCAATCTGAGTGGGAAGACACCGTATTGAATCTAAAAATTAGCCTTACCGAGTAATTTATGGATCTGTGATACCCATCAGATCCTGGTTCTCTTTATATCAAAGCAAAAAGATTGCAAGAACTGTAGGTCATGGTGTGTGTGTCTGTAGCAAGCAGATTCCATTCTTAATCATAAACCCATAACGATCAACATAATGCAACATCACAGCAGGGGTTAAAGTTCTCCGTCGCTGCGACGGATTTCCGTCATTTGGAAATTGAGCGCAAAAAGTTCTGTCTAGACTTTTTATTCAAGGTTATAATCTGAAGCTGTGCTCAACCAATGAAACCTGGCAGAGCCGGGACATTAGCCAATCAGAAAGAGAGTAGGACGGGTCTTTTGCAAAGCGGACATTGCCAGTCTGAGGTCTGTTGGTGTTCAACATTTTAACTTATGGGAGAGCATTTTAAACTGACCACAGATGGTATGAATGAAAGTATCGGCAGTCAAAGATTTTCTTTGGATTTATACAAACCAGCATGTCAGAAAGTTCAGCACAATGAACAGCTGACAACAGCTTCCCTCGGTAAGTGTGTCTGTTGCTGCTCCTGCAGTTAATTAATTAGTTATTTCCACTTGTGGTCATGTCACCTGTCAGCGTTTATTCACTGTCTTAGAGTAATTTAGCTGATAAACGCGGCGACCAACCAGGCATCTCCTCGTGATTCGCTATTATGTTTTATTTAAAACACAAAGAAGAGTAACGCGCTAGCTCAGGCTAATTTAGCGTGAGCCTTGAAGAAGAAGAGTCGGAATGTGAAACGATGTCCCACATTTGACTGGGTCCGAAAAGTAAAAAAAATAAAAATAAAAAAATAAAACCTGCGCTGTTCTGAAACAAAGAAGGCAGAGCTGCAGTCATCACAGAGAGCTGCATCGGCTGTCAGTCAGTATGCAGCAGTGTTCACCTGATGAGCAGCTGCGCTCCAGGACACTAAATAAAATGACAAGGATTTTGATGCTTACAGATTGTTAAGGAAACTACATCAAAAAGATAAAACAAATAAACTGCAGCTACAACATGGACTGGAGAACGGGTTCTAACTGTGTGAGACCAGAGAAAGGCGATTCTCAGAGTTTTTTAATGAAGTTATTTTTTTATTTTACACTGAGTGGAGCACGATGTGAAGCGACACTGTAGAAGCGAGTCGCACAAGAATCAGCTGAGAAAGCCTCCTGTCTGTGGATCTATGGACTCATTTTTACTCCAAGCCAAAAACACGTGCCAGAGAGACAAGATACAGTAGCCAAGATTACCTTTAACAATGTTTCTAACTACGCAAAGGTTTAATATTTTTTTTTCCAATTAAAAATGTTCATCTTTAAAAGCAAGTTAAGTTTTTTCTGATAAACTTTGAGCAATTCTATTAAGCTTTTTAAAAACGTAACATCCCATCCATCCATCCATCGATTTTCTATAACCGCTGTTACGTCAAGCCGTATCTGATGGGGAAACGCGGCCCGACGTAACACAGGGTTGGGGGGGGGCTAAAATATAACCGTTTTATTAAACTTCAATAAAGTTAAATCATGCCTTTTTATAAACTGTGATGATTAATTGGTGAGCAATAACGGGCAAAGCAGAGACTGATTACTGTAATGTGCGATCTGTATCAAATTAAAGTATATGACGTCATCATAGTGTTGGTTATGTCTCCTGCATTGTCCTAGGTTGTGGTTGGCCTTGTATGATCAAAGGATTAATTTATATTGAATGTGACAGGGAGCCAGTGGAGTTAATGTTCATGTGTGAAGTAGATGATGTAATGATGCAAGCTGCTGTCTTTTCTACTAGTTTATGGAGGTTTTCTGGAGGACAGGGAGGGAAGGGAGCTGAAACTGTAAAGTGGACTGTGAACCAGTTTGGCAAAAGTGTGAAGGAAGAACTTGATGCTGCAGAGATGAAAGTAACCCAGATGATGATGTGGATGTGGAAAGTGATGGAGAGGCTGTCCAGGATGACACAAAGGCTCTAAAGCTGAAAGGTGGCAGAGATACAGGAATTTTCAATGGATATTTTAAAAGTACCAGATTTGGCTAAAGTTGTCTTTGCACAATAAGCAAGTGAGCCAACTAATGCAGCATGATGTCCACGGCCCCGGGAATATATGGGATGACTAGAATTTTTTTTCAGTCAAACTGATTATTTTTGCTTTAACCCCTGCATCACAGTAATAGACATCATAACACATAAAATCAAACATGATCATGGAAGTCAGTGGAAAAGAGACTTCCATGAGAGACTTATAAAAGAGACTTATATTTCATGATATAAAAAGAGTCCGTACGTCAATAACGCAAAAAAGCCGTCAGACCATTCTGAGCATGTGGCAGACATGAATCTATTCGCGCATAAGTGGTCAGCTCAGGGTTCTCAGGCAACTGCTCCTTCGTTGCAAAAAGGAAAAGAAAAAATCATAGTTCTCTGGCTTGCTCCTCCCAAACTTCTTATGTCCTTTTCTTGTTCTCTGCTCAAACAAAACGATTTAGTTGAATGGTAATGAGTGTTCAGTCCTGGCTCGGGCAATAAGCATTTTATTCCCAGTAAAATGCTCTGTGAAGAATGTTGGCAGACACCAGGCCTTGTTTACTGTTGAGGAACAGAAACAAGGTGTAATTAGTGTTCTTATCAAGACTCCCAATCTTGTCATTTACCTTCTTCAAACACTTTCACATCCAGATATTTCTGTTCACAATTATTGTGCTCTTAGCTTAACCTCCTGCACTGTAATCTAATGATTACAGTGCAGGCTGAAGGCTGCATTCTGAACATTTCCTGCCTCCTCCCTTCCCAGCGCAGCTTTGATTGGGAGCACCTGTCAGGCTGTAATCACCCCATAACTGGTTCCACCTGCTCTCACCCCTTTATAAGCTCACCTCTGTTTGTTCTTCGTCGCTGGCTTGTAGTGTTCAGTCACTCTGCATCATGCATGTCTGCTCCTGTCCTCCCGTCTTGGTTCCCGTCTCGTCTCGTCAAGTTTAGTTTCTGTATTGCTGCGCTGCTGGAATCTGTACCTCCGTTCCCGTTTTCATGGACTCTGGCTTCACTCCCGGTTCCTGATCAGTCTCTCCGCTCTGCTCCTGCCAGCCAGCTCCTGCATCCTTCATCTCCGCCTGATAACAGACTCTGGTTCTTCATGTCATCATCATCCACTGCTTGCAATAAACTCTCTTAAAATCAGCTCTGTGTGTACGTGCTGTGTCTGGGTTCATCCAAGACAAAATCATGACAAAAGGAAAAATCTTAAAGTTCAACTTTATCCGCAGCAGCATTTCTCTGTAATTCTGACAGACATCCTTTCGATGTCTGTCAGTTGAAAGTCCTCTGTAACATGATTGTATCATCTTAGTGTCATGGGTACTGTGTCAAGGTTCGCCTCACCCCATTTAAAACACTAAGTCTCAACAAGGAATTGTATTAAAACTTCTCAGAAACTTCTTGCTGAACCAGCCTTAAAATACTTCACATTTTTCTAAAAAAACAAACAAACAGTAAACCCTTAAGTTTGTAAAAGAAAGCTCCAATATGTAGACTTCCAGAATATTGTTGTGATGTTAATCAGAAGCATTCCTATGCATCTCTTGTCTTTTAACTGGCACACGCAAGTATGAGCATATTTCGCCTATTTTAGCTTCACTCCACTGGCTACCCATTCATTTTAGGATTTATTTTAAAATTCTTTTATTTACATTCAAAGCCTTAAATGGCCTTGCCCCACTTTACCTCTCTGAGCTGCTGCACCCCTACACCCCTAGCCGATCTCTCAGGTCAGCTGACCAGCTGCTCCTGACAGTGCCTAAAGCAAGGCTTAAGCTCAGAGGGGATCGAGCGTTTTCCGTTGCAGCTCCAAAACTTTGGAATGGGTTGCCACTGCACATTAGACAGGCAACTTCTCTGTCTCATTTTAAAACTCTTCTTAAAACACACCTCTTTTCTTTGGCTTTTGACACCACGTAGAGCGTTGATTTTATGTATATACATGCATATTTTTATTCTGAGCGGGCAGCGCTTTTACTTATTTTTATTTATTTTATCTCTTTGTGCAGCACTTTGGAAACCTTGTGTTTGTTTAAACCGTGCTATATAAATAAAGTGGATTGGATTGGATTATTTTGAAAAGCTCAGCTTGAGAAAAAGGAAGTGTTGTGCATGCCCCAAGCGCACACAAAGTCGTAATTGGTTGCTATTCAGGAAGTGGGTGTAGCCCAGGGCGGTGACAGGAAGTAGTTCTGTGAATCAGTTTCAGCTTGACGTGCATCAAACCAAAGGACTTCTAATTGAATACGCCTTTCACCTAAAGCGAAGAGCAATTCTAACGCCATTAATTTCTTATTTTTTAATCATTTGTTTGTTTTAACAGACAGCTTTTCTAAATATCCCTGGTTGTATTTTATGTCCCCCTGTTTGAATCTTGCTTGAGACAAACCTTTAATCTGTAATATGCTGTGAACAGTAATTCATTGTTTCTTTTTAAAAACATCTCACTGTTGGGTGCCATTGCAGCTCTGATGTTTCTCAGAGCCAACCTTCATGCATTGATATAATTTTCAAGCTGCTATCCTCGTACAAGTTATCTCAGTTTTGGTCCGTGAGGCAGACACCCTGTCTACTTTTAAAACTAATCTTAAAACTTTACTTTTCGACAAAGCTTATAACTAGAGTGGCTCATGTTACCCTGAGCTACCTCTATAGTTATGCTGCTATAGGCTTAGGCTACTGGAGGACATCAGGGTCTATTTCTCTCTGATTTCTACTGTTCTCTAGTTTTGCATTGCATTGCATTGAAATGACTTGTCATTTCAGCTTTTAACTTTTTGCTCTCTCTCTTTTTTCTTCCTAGTAGGTACACCTGGTCTGGCGTTCTGTTAACTGTGACATCATCCAGGGAAGACAGATCCCTGGATATATACAGGGGTTGGACAATGAAACTGAAACACCTCTCATTTTAGTGTGGGAGGTTTCATGGCTAAATTGGACCCGCCTGGTGGCCAATCTTCATTAATTGCACATAGAACCAATAAGAGCAGAGTGTGAAGGTCCAATTAGCAGGGTAAGAGCACAGTTTTGCTCAAAATATATCCAGGGTAATGTCAGCATACCACCAAGAAGGACAAACCACATCCAACAGGATTAACTGTGGACGCAAGAGGAAGCTGTGTGAAAGGGATGTTCGGGTGCTAACCCGGATTGTATCCAAAAAACATAAAACCACGGCTCCCCAAATCACGGCAGAATTAAATGTGCACCTCAACTCTCCTGTTTCCACCAAAACTGTCCATCGGGAGCTCCACAGGGTTAATATCCACGGCCGGGCTGCTATAGCCAAACCTTTGGTCACTTGTGCCAATGCCAAACGTCGGTTTCAATGGTGCAAGGAGCGCAAATCTTGGGCTGTGGACAATTTGAAACATGTGTTGTTCTCTGATAAGTCCACCTTTACTGTTTTCCCCACATCCGGAAGAGTTACGGTGTGGAGAAGCCCCAAAGAAGCGTACCACCCAGACTGTTGCATGCCCAGAGTGAAGCATGGGGGTGGATCAGTGATGGTTTGGGCTGCCATATCATGGCATTCCCTTGGCCCCATACTTGTGCTAGATGGGCGCGTCACTGCCAAGGACTACCGAACCATTCTGGAGGACCATGTGCATCCAATGGTTCAAACATTGTATCCTGAAGGAGGTGCTGTGTATCAGGATGACAATGCACCAATACACACAGCAAGACTGGTGAAAGATTGGTTTGATGAACATGAAAGTGAAGTTGAACATCTCCCATGGCCTGCACAGTCACCAGATCTAAATATTATTGAGCCACTTTGGGGTGTTTTGGAGGAGCGAGTCAGGAAACATTTTCCTCCACCAGCATCACGTCGTGACCTGGCCACTATCCTGCAAGAAGAATGGCTTAAAATCCCTCTGACCACTGTGCAGGACTTGTATATGTCATTCCCAAGACGAATTGACGCTGTATTGGCCGCAAAAGGAGGCCCTACACCATACTAATAAATTATTGTGGTCTAAAACCAGGTGTTTCAGTTTTATTGTCCAACCCCTGTATATATATATATATATATGTATATATATTAGGGCTGGGCAAGTTAACGCGTTAATTTCGCGTTAATTCATTAGACTATTAACGGCGATATTTATTTTATCGCGCATTAACGCATGTTGCTCACATGCACGCGCGCTGACTGCAGCGTGCTGTGTCACGGCAGCACTCTGCTGCTCCCCCTCCCCTCTCGTACATGGCTCAGCGGCGCCAACCAATCAGCACGCAGTCTCAGCCTGGCCCGCCCACTCAGCTCTCACACAAACTCAAGACACAAACAATCGCGTTGCTGAGAGAGACCGCAGCAGCGGAAAAACATGAACAGGGGAAGTAGGGAAGTTATTTTAATACCTTAAATGAAATCAAGCTGTATGTTTTGTAAAAAGCCGGTTAAATTCAGTGGAAACACAACAAATTTATCTAAGCACGTGAAAAAACATGAGCAAGAAAACGTCGAGCCACAGAAACGGAGAGGTGACGAAACTTCTGTCATTGCCCCGACAGACCCACAGACGTCTCTGACTGAGGCGTTTCAGTCCTCCAGGGAACATCCAGGTAGATCAGAGTGGTCATCTTCAGCAGCACTTCATGTTAACTTTCAAAGTAGATATTATCTATCATATGTTACTGGAGCCCACACAGAAAATGTAATTAAGACCTTGAAAGAACCCAGTACATATATTAAAAAGTGTTATTTAAGATAAGATAACATTAGCTAATCCTTTTTTTATCCCACGACGGGGAAATTTATAGGATTAAAGCAACAGGCAGGTGCACACAACACAGACAAAATTACATAAGGATTGAAAGATATAAGAGGTGGATTAGCGAAAAAACACTGAACATAACATTATTGTTATTATTATTATTATTATTATTTAATTGTAATAATAAAGTAAAAACCACAAAACCCAAAAGGTCAACAGTTTCATGATACATCAAGCTTAGGGACTGGCTAATATACAGCAGGTCAAAAAATAATTATGCAAACTGTGACTATTCTGGAAATGTTCCCTCTTAATTCTCATAATATGACGTTTTTCGCATAACATTACCACTTTTATGTTTTTTTTTTACTTTATTGTCCTAGGTCTTTTTTTTCCTCATATTAGGAATTTTACCTCTTTAATACTCCCCCAAAAAGTCTGTTCCTAAAGTTTCACATGTGACACAGTTTTATGAAATAATGAATACCAATAATGTTTAGATTTAACAAATTGATCCTTATATTAATAACACATACACATATACACACACAAATATATATACACACACATATACATACATACATATATATATATATATATACATATATATATATATATATATATATATATATATATATATATATATATATATATATATATATATATACATATATATATATATTAGGGCTGGGCAACGATTAAAATCTTTAATCGCGATTAATCGCATAATTTGCCCGATTAATCATGATTAATCGCACTGTATGCGCAAACTCCAAGAATGAATTCAAAAGTAGTGTAAAGAGCACTTTTATTTTAATGTTCTGCTGCCATATGAACAAAAGTGTTGTAACATTTGTGGCACTTATCAGTAATACATATTTAGTGTAAAGCTCAACTTAAACATGTAAAACAAAAAATAGCAATAATAATAAATTAAAGCTTATTGCCACTGACAGGAAATTCTCTTTATGGGGAAAAAAATCTACCAAAAACAGGAAATTTCTGAGGTAACCGCAGGGAGCAGCATTACCATTTTATGTTCAATACCAAAGTGTGAAGCACAAAAAAGGTCTACAGTAGCTATCCACTTCGCCATTACATTGGTTAGCTTCTCTGAGTCATTGGTGATGTCTACAGTGTGTTTGGCATTTAAGTGATATGTTAAGCTCAAGGTGCTCCGGTGATAAGAAAGTTTAACTTGGCAGTGGTTACAACTAACTTGTTTCTGTCATATTCGTTGCTGGAAGAACTTTAAACTGAAAATGTCAATTTAAAAGTTCTGTGACTTTACCCTTCCCCATGTCAGCTTTGTTTTTTCCACGTTTTCCTTTTTCCTTTCTTGGTTCCACGACAGCCAGCACCTTTCTTCCTGTTTGAATCCGAGGCTGGGCTGACAGCGAAGTTATTGGCGCATTATCGCCACCTACTGTTCTGATTCAAACCCCTACACCACAGCAACAGACCTTCACAAAATAAAAGCATGTGACCAACATGCGTTAATGCGCAATAAAGTAAATATCGCCGTTAATAGTCTAATGAAACGTGAAATTAACGCGTTAACTTGCCCAGCCCTAATATATATATATATATATATATATATATATATATATATATATATATATATATATATATATATATATATATATATTCACCAAGAGACATGGAAAAAATATTGATTCTTTGATGAAAAAAAATAAAACTAATTTGTCATTTGATTGGTAACAGTTTGAGTTATGATGGATTTCTGAATTTGTAACACATTTAAAAACTATAACCCACATTATGCACATTTCATTACAAAAACAAAACATGAATAATTATCGCTGTTTTACCTCTACTTATAAATGAAGTCCATGCGGCGCTCTTTCTGAACAAAAACATCGGTTACTTTCCGGTAAAAGTTCTCTTTATCTTTCTTCAGCTTTAAAAGTCTCTCAATGGAGATCACTGCCAGGGAGGAAAGCCTTCCTTGATCAGTCCTGTTCCGGCTGTATGTTTAGAGTCTTTTTAGTGCTTTACTTGTTTAGCAAAACTCGCTAATAATACATCCATAACTTGATGTGACTCAACAGTTTTGTGATCAGGAGCGGTGCCCCTTGAGCGCCCCCTGCCTAGCAGCCAAGGAACTGTCGGCCTCACCTACAACCCGTTCGTTGCTGTTTGTGATCGCCCAGCAGTACACGAAAACATGTTACCTGCACACAGTATGATGACCAAAACACAATTCGTAATCCACATACATTAAATTGTGGAAAATCAGTTCATAGCTGTTTGAACAATTGAATTTATGATCTAGAGACAGGAAGATGCATCACAGAATGGAAGCCAGCGCAGTTAACATGGGATTGCGCAATCCCAGGGGAGGCCAAGCTCGCTACGGCTTCACCGGCTTCGCTATCAAGCGCCACCAAGGATTTACATGAATGGCGAACAGCGAAAAGTCTGCGATTTTAAAGAGAATATGATCAAAAATGAGGAAATTAGATTAAAAAAATTACTTATTACAAATGACTGAGTAATTCAAAATTTATATTATGTTATTATATATTTTCTTTCTTTCCCCTGACTGCACGTCACTGGTATGTATGTATGTATGTATGTATGTATGTATGTATGTATGTATGTATGTATGTATGTATGTATGTATGTATGTATGTATGTATATATATACATGGTTTCTGCGTTTGGTGACGGGATTACTCCTGTTGATGGACCGTTAGCCACCAGACCTCGGAGGATGTGGAGGGTCGGGTCCTGGTCCTGCATCGACCTCATCAACCAATTCCTGAATCCTATGTTCACAATCCTCAATGTCAAACTGATTCAGGCGGTCGTGCTCCTCCGGCGTCATTTTAAGTAATGAGCTAATGACACCTCGGGCCTCCGTTCCAACGAAGGGTTCAGAGCCTTCAGCTCCTTTGACTGAAGAACCTGCGTTATCCATTCTTTGTCACAGCTATGGATAGATACACAACAACTGTAGCTTAGCACTACACAACAACAACAACACTGTAGCTTAGCTTGGCGCTACAACAAATAACAAATAACAACGCCGTATTTTTGCTTAGCACTAAACAACAACGAACACAACACTGTAGTTTAGCTCAACGCTAAACAACAACTGCTAACCTGTTAAGTGGTTTCACTTAACTGTTAACAGCAACATGCACTATGACTGACACTTTGCTGCAGTAAGTGTTTAAATATGTGCGTTTAATTCGGCTGCGCAGGGGAAAATCAATCCTGTGACTTACAACTCCTATTTTTAGGAACGTTTAATATGCTGTTTAACTTTTCAGAATATTACCGTGAGTGACATGAACCACTAACCTTTCGTCCAGTAAATAAAGTGATAATGTTGTGGCTTTGTTTGTGATGTAAGCTATTTATGAACAGGTGCTTTACATATGTGTGGAAAAACAGCAAAGTGTTTTGGAAATTCAGAGGTGGCAAAGAATGACAGTTAAAACCGCTAAATTGCAACCTTAGTTTCAAAACCGCAGCTCAATTTTAACCTCTTGTGATAAGCAGAAAGGGAAAGAGAAGAAAATAGAATTTCAACAAAAACATTTATTTTTTTTTTCAAAAGAAATTAAAATGATAAGAAATTGGGAAAAATAAAATATTAAAAGAAATGACCATAAAGATTTTTTTTAAGAAACTGACTTTCAAGCAACCATCAAGGCAGACAGTGTCTTCACCTGTGGAGTTTTTAACCGTGACTGCAATTACCCCCCCCCCCTTGCCACCAGGGTGAAGGGCACCTTTCCAAGGTGAAGGTGCCCTTCACCTTGGGAAGACTGAGCTGTAATTACACACAATGTCCAGCCGATGGGGGATCGTGTCCCTCACCCAAAACAATTATGCTGCAATTACACACAAAGTCCACCAGAAGGAGGCAAGGTTGTCGGTGCATGTCGCGGCAGCAACCCTCGAACACGCTGGTGGACACCAGCGGTGAGGGAAGCCGTGAAGCTGAAGAAGGAGTCCTATCGGGCTTTATTGGCTTGTGGGACTCCGGAAGCAGCTGATGTGTACCGGCAGTCGAAGCGACAGGCGGCTCGGCTGGTGGCCGAGGCAAAAACTCGGGCGTGGGAAGAGTTCGGAGAGGCCATGGAGAAAGACTTCCGTACGGCTTTGAAGCAATTCTGGTCCACTATCCGGCGTCTCAGGAGGGGGAAGCGGTGCAGTACCAATACTGTTTATAGTGGGGGTGGTGTGCTACTGACCTCGACTCGGGACGTCGTGCGTCGGTGGGCGGAATACTTCGAAGACCTCCTTAATCCCACCAACACGTCTTCCATTGCGGAAGCAGAGCCTGAGGACTCTGGGTCGGGGTCTCCCATCTCTGGTGCTGAGGTTGCCGATGTTGTTAAAAAGCTCCTCGGTGGCAAGGCCCCGGGGGTGGATGAGATTCGCCCTGAGTACCTTAAGGCTCTGGATGTTGTGGGGCTGTGTTGGTTAACGCGGCTCTGCAGCATTGCGTGGACATCGGGGCAGTTCCCCTGGATTGGCAGACTGGGGTGGTGATCCCCCTATTTAAAAAGGGGGACCGGAGGGTGTGTTCCAACTACAGAGGAATCACACTCTTAAGCCTCCCTGGTTAGGTCTATTCTGGGGTTCTGGAAAGGAGGGTCCGTCGGATAGTCGAATCTCGGATTCAGGAAGAGCAGTGTGGTTTTCATCCTGGCCGTGGAACACTGGATCAGCTCTACACCCTCAGCAGGATCCTGGAGGGGACATGGGAGTTTGCCCAACCAGTCTACATGTGTTTTGTGGATCTGGAGAAGGCATTCGACCGTGTCCCCCGAGGGATCCTGTGGGGGGTACTCCGGGAGTATGGAGTACCGGGCCCTTTAACAAGGGCTGTTAGGTCTCTGTATGATCGTGTCAGAGTCTGGTCCGCATGGCCGGCAGTAAGTCGGACTCGTTTCCGGTGAGAGTTGGACTCCGCCAAGGTTGCCCTTTGTCACCGATTCTGTTCATAACTTTTATGGACAGAATTTCTAGGCGCAGCCAAGGTGTTGAGGGGATCCGTTTTGGTGGCCTTAGGATTGCGTCTCTGCTATTTGCGGATGACGTGGTCCTATGCTGCCCCTAGTGTAGGAGTTCAAGTATCTTGGGGTCTTGTTCACGAATGAGGGGAAGATGGAGCGGGAGATCGACAGGTGGATTGGTGCAGCGTCTGCTGTGAAGCGGGCGCTGTACCGATCCGTTGTGGTGAAGAGAGAGCTGAGCCAAAAGGCGAAGCTCTCAATTTACCTTTCGATCTACGTTCCTACCCTCATCTATGGTCACGAGCTTTGGGTCGTGACCGAAAGAACGAGATCCCGGATACAAGCGGCCGAAATGAGTTTTCTCCGTAGTGTGTCTGGGCTCTCCCTTAGAGATAGGGTGAGGAGCTCCG
Source organism: Fundulus diaphanus (assembly GCA_037039145.1). NCBI lineage: Eukaryota > Metazoa > Chordata > Actinopteri > Cyprinodontiformes > Fundulidae > Fundulus > Fundulus diaphanus. Next base: position 47,063,132 of record CM073141.1, read on the forward strand.
TCATCCGGGGAGGACTCAGAGTAGAGCCGCTGCTCCTCCACGTCGAGAGGAGCCAGTTGAGGTGGCTCGGGCATCTGGTTAGGATGCCTCCTGGACGCCTCCCTGGTGAGATGTTCCGGGCACGTCCCACCGGGAGGAGGCCCAGGGGAAGACCCAGGACACGCTGGAGGGACTATGTCTCTCGGCTGGCCTGGGAACGCCTTGGGATTCCCCCGGAGGAGCTGGCCCAAGTGGCTGGGGAGAGGGACGTCTGGGCCTCTCTACTGAAGCTGCTACCCCCGCGACCCGACCCCGGATAAGGGGAAGACGACGGACAGACAAAACTGTCTATGACAAATTACAGTACTTTGCTTATGAGCAGTGGACCAAAATACTGCATCTGCAAACAGTTGTGGAAGTTTGAGGTAACGAAAACACCAGATTTCAGCCATCTTCTGACAAGGGCTGTTGAAAAAATGTGTTCGCATGGTGTCATGGCTGTTCGCCAATGCATTTTAGTCACACATTTCTAAAACTGAATATTTAGAAAAATAAACAAAGTTCTTATTAAATTTGCATTAATACTTGTCAATTTCTACGTATTTGAGTTGTAGAGTTTTTTTTTCTTATTTGGAGGGAGAGGAAGGGTATGAAAAATTGAGGATGACTGTGGCTTTCTAATTGTTGTGATCAATTGTTATGTGCATTTAAATGCACCATCAGGTGTTCATGTGCTTGTATTAGATTAAGATCATGTTTATGTGACGACGTTGCTTATTGGGTTCAGAAATAAACTTTGTCTGCGCTTTGATTTAATACCCATTTGATATTATTCATTAACTGTTATATACAGATTACAGATGTTTTTTGTGTGGCATATCCGAAGATGGCTACATTGGAGGGGGCCTGGATGCTATACAAGGCCATCTGTAAAAATCTTAAGTTTATAAATGTTTGATTATATTATCCAAATATAATGTATTGGTTTGTTTTGGATTACTAAATTAGATTTAAGTGTTTTCTTTTTTGTTTTAGGTCTATTGGTTTATTCTTGCACTATATTTATCTAGAACTAACTTTAATTTTAACCCATATAGGAGGATCTGGTCAACGCAAGCTTAATTTGTTGTCACATTAAGAGGAGGGATATACAGGAGCTAGTCTCGTGAGGGCTTGGGCAGGCAAGGGATGTCTGTACATCATGCCCATCCAGCACACACTGGATACTTCACCCTTGCTCTTCACAGCCCCTGAGTTTCAGGCCATGCCCATAGCTCGGTGTCTCACATGCAAGGAGTATGTGCCACTGCAGCTCCTTAGCATCCATGTAAAAACATGCGTTTCAAAGATCAGTGGTGAGGTATGTGTTTCCAGTGGAATAAAAAACGCAGTGGACTGTTTTACTTCACCACTGTACCGATCCGTTGTGGTGAAGAGAGAGCTGAGCCAAAAGGCGAAGCTCTCGATTTACCGGTCGAGCTACGTTCCTACCCTCATCTATGGTCACGAGCTTTGGGTCGTGACCGAAAGAACGAGATCCCGGATACAAGCGGCCGAAATTAGTTTTCTCCGTAGTGTGTCTGGGCTCTCCCTTAGAGATAGGGTGAGGAGCTCAGTCATCCGGGGAGGACTCAGAGTAGAGCCGCTGCTCCTCCACGTCGAGAGGAGCCAGTTGAGGTGGCTCGGGCATCTGGTCAGGATGCCTCCTGGACGCCTCCCTGGTGAGGTGTTCCGGGCACGTCCCACCGAACGGAGGCCCAGAGGGAGACCCAGGACACGCTGGAGGGACTATGTCTCTCGGCTGGCCTGGGAACGCCTTGGGATTCCCCCGGAGGAGCTGGCCCAAGTGGCTGGGGAGAGGGACGTCTGGGCCTCCCTACTGAAGCTGCTACCCCCGCGACCCGACCCCGGATAAGCGGAAGAAGACGGACGGACGGGCACTGTACCCCCTTTTTAAAATTATCATTACGGCTGCATCCACTCCAAAAAATTTTTTTTCTTGTAATTTCCTAATTCTGTGTTTTACTTTTGTAGACTGAACATGATGATGATGATGGTGATGGTGATGATGTCATCAGTGTACATAATGACAATGCTGAGGTAATCTATCAAGGCCAATCTTGCTTACTGAGAAACAATATGCAATACTTAATATCAGAATTAGAATCAGAATCAGAAATATGAAGATTGTAGTGTTGCCAATTAATGTGAATGTAAAAAAATGTTTTTTACAGGCATTTGCTGATGTTCCGGCATCGATAGAGAATGAGGTGAGCAAATCACTGTGACGTAGTGGTGTAACATGTTAAGAATTTTAACTCCTTCCAAGCTCCCTTTAATCTGTACTTAACATCATACAGAGTTCTGTTGTAGATTTGATAAGAATTAAATTGATCTTCTTTTATGTAGAAAGTGAGGGGGGGGGGAAGCGCACCTACTCCCAACTACATTTCTTCTGTTGTAATAAATGAAGTTGGGAATAAGTGTGCAGGCTTTTTTTACCTCAACATCTCCACAGCAATAGACTTGGACCTGTTGATATATAGTGATGAACATTCTTTGTTGTATCACAAACAACATATCTTGTTTTAATTTTTTTGCCTTATCACCATTACCATATCAAAAAAAATTTTAAATGCTTTTCTATGATTGAGAATAATCAATTATTCAATTTAAATGTATACAGGCATCCCCAGAGTCCTGCCATTCAATGATTTGGAGAGAAAGGTGAGTCAAGTAGAGCATTTCATTACTTTGGTATTTTGTTATTCTTAATTTAGCTAAAAGTTTTTGTGCTTAAAATATACTCATTTTATTCCTTTCATAACTTATACTCTGAATACTGTTACATCAGACCTTGCCACAAAATCGACATCTTTTTGTTTTGAATTGTTATTTATTGCAGTTATTTCCAATCATAGGTTTCTTGCCCATTGTGCAGTGAACTCTTTACGGAAGATGACATCTGTACACATGCAAGTGTCTGTGGAGAAGGGTATATTTATAAAATTACTTTTAATCATTTAGTGGTGCAACTCTGATTTTCATGTGTCTTATTTGCTTAACCTGGCAAAAGCCTGACTGATAACGTGTAACACTCATCTAGTGCGCACGTTATCCGTCTGGGATGGCTCCACTAGAAAACTTTTGGGGAGAGGAGGGGCTTTCACCAGAAAACTTCAAACTAATTGGACGAAGCGTCAGCTTGTTTTTGCCTGGCATAGTATGTTTGTAGCTGAGAATCAACCCGCTATATCTAGACCGTATTTAACCCAAGGCTAGTCCTCACAATCAAATTTAACCAGTGTAAAAGTTCAATTCAATTCAATTCAATTCAATCCTAACCCCAACCCCAAGTAGGGTAAAAATAGAGAAAAGCACTGCCGAAATGAGCATTTTTTATTTTATTTTGCACAACCCTGAAAATCTCTGTACTCTCGTGTGTAGTGAGTATCTAGCAAACTTAAGACAAACTCAAAAGCAACATTTCTGCGTACATCCACCAGTGCTGCCAGGTTTGAGCTGCTTTGGTCCCTCGCTTCTATTGTCATACGTATGTCCCGCCCTAAAACACCCTGCCACCATTTCATTGGTTGAACCACCACTTGGTTAGCTGTAAACAGATCAGCAAGAGACTGACAAGATGGATTTTTATTTTCTGCTTTTAGCTGAAAATATGTAAACCATTTAGTTTACACACCTTACTCATCAAATGCTCATAAGTTTAAAGTGGATTGAAATAATATTTTAATGAAAATTAAATATTTCTTTTTCATATTTACAGCATGCCAAATGAGGAATATATTTCCACAAGGCACACCGCTAAGCACTTCAGCAGGTATGCTAGTACAAAGTACAGTCCAGATTAATTGTAAATTTTTGATCAATTTTGTAGGATGTAACTTTTTCTTCTTCTCTGTAGCTTATCAGCTGTTCTGCAGGCTTTACAAGACAAAATTGACACTACACAGACCTTTATCATTAATGTGACATGTAAGGATCTGTTCCAAAGGGGACTCAAACAATGGGCTAGACAAAAGCAAGCCTCTCCAAGAAATGTCATCTCTGTCTCCTTTATCGGAGAACATGGTATCGACCAAGGAGCGCTTTGTAAAGAGTTCTTTACAGGTATGTTTTCTCCATAGGTCTGTCAAAATGAATACATTATGCCAGGAGTATAATTAGCTGTAACAAAATGCCTGCTAAGCAAGGAATGTTGTGCAACAAGCTTATTATCAATAAGCACACAATGGAACCTCTAGCTTCAGCAGAATACTGTTTCTGCTTCACTACTGGGGGAATGTGAAGGGAGCTAAAGCCATTAACATTTAACATATTAATAAGCCCCTTTCAACAGATGGAGTCTTGTGACCTTACTTTCACAAGTCTTGATCTCATCATGGCGTCATTAATAATTACATGAGAAATTGTAAAAATATGAGATTTTATTTTCCCAACAGCTGTGCTTCATAAACGACTTCATTGAAATTGTTCTATTTTTAACATTGTTTGGGCTATCGCTTCCTTTTTCGTCAATCAGGTAGATGGAAAAAGTAGTTCAGGGATTTAAACTGGTCTTTCTGCGTTTTATGTGAAGGCTGCTATGACAGCTATAGTAAACATGCATTGTTTTGCAACAAAACCAGTCATTTAAATTTTTTGTAATTCATCTGGCCTTTTTACAAAGAAAATCTTTTTGTTATTGTAATTGTACATTCCAATGAAATTTGTCTTCTGCATTAAACCCATCCATGGGGAGCAAATGGCATCTATCAATGTCCCCCAGGAGCAATCTGGGGTTAAGGGTCTTGCTCAGAAGACCCAACGACCGAGACGGGCGAGTGGGGATCGAACATGCAGCCCCTCTCTCTCTCTTTCTCTCTCTCTCTCTCTCCCTCTCTCTCTCTCTCTCCAGTTGCGCCGGTCCAGAACCAACACCTGTTTCGGTTCAGTAACTATGGTGCCTGTTGCCTCTTTTACACCGCAAGCACTTAGAGCTGGAACCCGTGCTGCGGAGCTGAACTCGCACTTCCCGACTTGTGTGAAAACCAAGTTACGTTTCACACGCATTTTGGGCACTAATAATGCATCATCGGGAGGGCGTTACACAGTGGGGCAGGTTAAAGCTTTAACAAACTGTGAACTGCGCTGCTAGTTACTAACAAACCTCATGTAATAAAATGACACACAACCACTAATTTCGACAGTCAAGCAAACGAACATGACGTATAACCTAAAAGGTATGAACAGAAACAGCATTGCATTGCTTTACAGAAATTTGCCCGGACAAAACTGGTTTGGTGCCGTTCCCCCGCGACTGTCCAGTGATCCGATGCACCGATTTATGTTGTGATCGGTAAATTACCTCTCCTAGCTCCGCTAGTGTTCTGTTATGATGTTCTCTGCTTTTTTTAGCTTATTTATAACTTGACTCAAAGCTCTCCTATAACTCCGGAAACACCCCCCAAATAACAAACTGCTGTGGTTTTTGATAAAACATTGTTGAATAAATTATTTGGCGCTGCTGTCCAGTCTGGAGTAGCTGGCTGCCGGCAGAGGCTGTTGGCTTGTTGGAGCAACTCCCGGAGGATTCGGCACTGTGGCGGTTAGGGGTTATCCTGGGGGTCTTCTCTGCTCTCATTGGGACAGGGGGGGCAGGTATCCCTGTGTTGGTCCCTTTTGGGCGCCTTTGCTTTAGGGGTCCTTTAGGACGTCTGGGGGTACTGGTTTGCATATAGCCCATTGAAGTTACCTTGGGACACTTGTCTCAATTCCAAGCATTTTAAAGAATTTGAAAGAATCTGCTCTAGCTGTCCATTAAAAATGAAATAAATTAATGTTCAGTCTTGGTTTTAATAAAAGCCGTGCTGTCTCACTTACAGAAATGATCCGAAGAATTGAGATGCGTTTATTTGATGGAGATGGGGAGAGGGGCAAAACCCCAAAGTATAGCCTTTGTAACTACAAAGAAGACCACTTCAAGTATGTACCATGAAGTGTAAATGTTTGTGTTGCGAGAGTAATTACAAAAATTTACATTTTAAATATTTTTTTTTAATTTATTTGTATCCTTCCCCTGCAAGGACTGGGGAGATCTTTGCTGCAAGCATCGCACAGGGGGGCCCTGCACCAAACTTTATCTCTAGGTGGTGCTAAAAAATACCTTTGCCATGGAGAATTCAACAAAGACACTATCCCTGATGAAGTGGCAGATATAGATTTAAAAAGTATTATTGAAGAGGTATTAAAACTGTTTTTTGCTATGGCGTTGTGGATTGTTACATTTAAGTAAACAGTTAATGCGAACTATGCTTTGTTTTACCTACTTTTGAAAATGGTTCTGCCTTCTGCTGTTCTTAAAGGTGGAAAGAGCAGAAGCAGATGAGGTTATTGGCTTATCAGATCAAGTTGTGGTGTGTGGATACACGGGGCCGATAACTGTTGAGCACAAACACACAATAACACAGTATGTAAATTAAATATTAACCTTTTTTTAAATGACTCATAATTAAACAAAATATTTTTGATTACCTAATATATCTAATATTTCATTATAGAACCATTAAGTTGCATGCAAAGCTGAGACTTGTCCCTATATTGAGCGTGTGTGTGTGTGTGTGTGTATATATGTGCGTGCATATGTATATGCATGCATGCAAAGGGGGTTGTACTGATGTCAACTGTTGTCTGATGTCAACTGTGGGACATTAAATGATTCCTTATGGCCCTTCCACACAAGACAAGGTGTGCGTGCCGCTGGACTATGAAACCCAATTATTTTCATGTGCCGCGAAATGGTGCTTGTGCCGAGCACAGCTCAGTGCACCACTTTGCGAGCTCTGCGCACACCATGGCGTGCACATGCGAATTATGTACAAACCGTTTTTTGGGCCCCAGCAAATTGTTTTTACCTGCTCCACACTGACCTGAAAGTAGACCTGGAAACGGTCACTGTGAAAACAGAGCCCATTACCCAGCCTGAACTGTCCAAGCTGCTCCCTTCTTGAGGTTTTGTGCATCCACAACCTCCCTTTTTTTCCCCTGCTTCTTTCATTCTCCTAGCTAGCAGGGTTTGTGCTTGTTATTTAGCACGAGACAGATCCATCTTTGTTGCTAACAACACAACAACCCTCAATCAAAGTACCAAACAGCCAGCACGGCAACCACACTCCCAAGACAATGTCAGGATTTGGGTTTTTGTTTCAGCTGTTTGTTAATTTTGATGTATTAGTTAACTCTCCGGTCTTTAAAATCAGTTTTGGTTTTGGGCTCTTTCTTGTTTGGTTTCTATTATAGCTTGTGTGTGTTGTGTTTAGTCTTAGGTTTAGGTTCTGTATTAGTTTTGGTTTATGGGATAGGTTAGATTTTATTGTAGTTTGATTTTATTTATGTTTCCAGTTCAGTTCTGTCTCTTCCCAGCAATCTGCCAGCTCACTCAATCTGTTTATCTGTCACTCCCCAAACACCAGTTACCAGCCAATCAGATCTGCTCACCTGTCAACCTCCAGTCACTAGCCAATCAGTTCAGTTCAGTTTCCACCTGTCACTTGTAATTAGTTTTCACTCCATTTCACCTGTGTACTCCACTATATAGTTCTGCCTCGGTCTTCAGTTCTCTGCCAGATCATTAACGAGCCCACGGTGAGTTTTGTTTCCAGCGTTCCTTTCTTGATTGACCTGTTGATGCTAACCTGAGAGCCTTTTTGATTCTGAGCCAGCCTGTTCCCTGATCTGTTTTTCCTGCCCTGTCTGACTGATTTACCGGTTTACCGACCTGAGTCTGTCCCATGGTTATCCGAGCTTGCTTTGCCCTGTCTGTACCTCTGCCTATTTTGGACTGCCTTTTGTGTACCGGATTTTGGACTGCCATTTTGACCATTGAGCCTTGCCTGTCCCTGTTTTATTATTAAATACTGTTTTTTTGCCTTCACCTCACTTGTTTGGTTTGAATACTGGGTTTGCCTGATTCTAGTTCATAACAGAATGATCTGGCCCCCCTAAAACCTATCGCCAAACAAGCTTGTAGAGGTTTTTTTTTTCCCTTCTCCGCTTAAATTTTTTGCTTTTTTTTCCCCTCCACAAGCTATGGCTTGGGAGGGTTCCAGACTGGCGTTCTGTCCCCCTGGTATCGGTCCCAGACGCCATCTCTCCAGCAGCCGCAGCAGCAGTAATTCGCTGCCTGCTCCGAGCTTACGATTGGGAGGGCTCTTTGTCACTAATTCAGGTTCTGCTCAGAATAGAAGGGATCACTCACCCAGCGACACCGCTGTCGGCTCTGCCCATGGGTTTTGTCCGGACCCGGCTTTGTTTGTGGAGGTCGAAGCGGAGGTGGTGCGGGATCTTCGCCCGGATCTTTTTCTCTCTCTCCCTCCTGAGGAGGAGATGCAGGGAACGCTGTGGGCTCCGCCGATCCCGGCTCTACCGACAGAATCAAACCTCCAGCAAGTCCTGCCGTCCCGCCGTCGGAGGAGGGGACGGAAACCTGTGGGTCGCTCCCTCACCCGTTCTGTTCGGCCGACAGGCGAGTCAGTATCGCGCCCGTCCGTTGCCACTTCCTGCCCAGTGGATCGGAGTCCGGTGCTCCCCAGAGCTGAGCAGCCCACAGCGCCTCCTGGTGGCGCCCGTGATGCTGAGGATCTGGCTCTGGAGGACCAGATAAGAGCTTTTGCCCCTATTATTAAAGACCTTAGGGAGGCTCTTTTCAGCCAGTATTCAGAGGAGCTGGAGGCTAAATTAAAGGAGGTCGAGGGGCACTATAGAGCGGCTCTCCAGGGTTTCTATAGTGGACTCAATCCTGTCCCCAAGGGTCCAGCCGACGCCTCGGCACCTGCACCTGTCCCAGAGGACCCGCCCCCTACCTCAGCTCCAGTGCCGGCTTCCGGCAGCTATAAAGCAGCACTGTCTGCGCAGCCGGTCCAAGACGCTGCAACCCTGGAGGGTCCGCAGCCGGCTCAAGACGCTGCAACCCAGGAGGCTCCGCAGCCAGCCCAAGACGCTGCAACCCCGGAGGCTCCGCAGCCGGACCAAGACGCTGCAACCCAGGAGGGTCCGCAGCCGGCCCGAGACGCTGCAACCCAGGAGGGTCCGCAGCCGGCCCGAGACGCTGCAACCCAGGAGGGTCCGCAGCCGGCCCGCGACGCGGGAACCCAGGAGGGTCCGCCGCCAGTCTGCGACATGGGAACCCAGGAGGGTCCGCCGCCAGTCTGCGACGTGGGAACCCAGGAGGGTCCGCCGCCAGTCTGCGACGTGGGAACCCAGGAGGGTCCGCCGCCAGTCTGCGACGTGGGAACCCAGGTGGGTCTACCACTGGTCCACGATGAGGGGGTTCAGACGAGCCCTCTTTCAGGCCGCAACTCGGGGGCTCATCGGGACACTGGGCGTCGTGGCCCTCGCCCAGACGACAAGCGGCGTCGTGGCCCTCGCCCAGACGACAAGCGGCGTCGTGGCCCTCGCCCAGACGACAAGCGGCGTCGTGGCCCTCGCCCAGACGACAAGCGGCGTCGTGGCCCTCGCCCAGACGACAAGCGGCGTCGCGGCCCTCATCCAAACGACAAGCTCCGTCGGGGGTCTCGCCAAGAAGACAAGCACCCAGAGCCCCATGGAGACTTAGAGGTCCCTGGACCTCTTCTGAAGCTCTTACCCCCTCACCTTTGGCTTGACAGCCAATTTCCCAAGTGGCTGACCAAGCTCTCTCTGTCGGAGGTTCTGGAAGGGTTACTGATGAGGTTCTGGGTGTTAAAGGGTCTGGGAGCATCTGAAGCCTGTAGCCAGGTCCCGTCTGAACCTGAAGCCTGTAGCCAGGTCCCGTCTGAACCTGAAGCTGAAGCCTGTAGCCAGGTCCCGTCTGAACCTGTAGCCTGTACCCAGGTCCCGTCTGAACCTGTAGCCTGTAGCCAGGCCCCGTCTGAACCTGTAGCCTGTAGCCAGGCCCCGTCTGAACCTGTAGCCTGTAGCCAGGCCCCGTCTGAACCTGAAGCCTGTAGCCAGGGGCCGTCTGAACCTAAAGCCTGTAGCCAGGGGCCGTCTGAACCTGAAGCCTGTAGCCAGGGGCCGTCTGAACCTGAACTCTGTAGCCAGGCTCCTCCTGAACTCTGTAGCCAGGCGCCTCCTGAACTCTTTAGCCAGGTGCCTCCTGAACTCTTTAGCCAGGCGTCTCTTCTAGCTCTTAGTCCGGCGCCAGGTTCTGTTCTCTCTCTCTCCAGGCGTCGGTTCCTGAGGGTCCTGTTCTGCCGACGGCCTCCGAGGTTGCTGCTCCGCCGCCGGTCTCCGAGAGACATGCTCCGCCGCCGGCCTATGAGAGATCTGCTCCGCCGCCGGCCTATGAGAGACCTGTTCCGCCACCGGCCGCCGGACATCTTTGCTAACCGGGGCCGTCCTACAGGACACCCGCCGGATTACCTGTCTCACAGGGGTCGTCCGCCGGAGAACCTGACACGCCTAGGACGTCCGCCGGAGAGCCTGACACGCCGAGGCCGTCCTTCGGGACGTCCGCCGGACAACCTGACACGCCGAGGCCGTCCTTCGGGACGTCCGCCGGACAACCTGACAAGCCTGGGTCATCCTCCTGGACGCCCGCCGGAGAGCCTGACACGCCTGGGTCGTCCTCCTGGACGCCCGCCGGAGAGCCTGACACGCCTGGGTCGTCCTTCGGGACGTCCACCGGAGAACCTGACTCGTCGGGGCCGTCCTCCTGGACGCCCGCCTGAGAACTTGATTCGTCTTGCTTTGTTTTAGTTTGTATTTGGACATTTATTTGATTCTAGCCCTCCGTCCTGCACCTCCCTCCACCCGCCCGGTCTAGTCTGTTTTTGTTTATCATTTGTCTTGTTTAAGGACGTCTGGTATCCGTCCTTAAGGGAGGGGCTCTGTCAGGATTTGGGTTTTTGTTTCAGCTGTTTGTTAATTTTGATGTATTAGTTAACTCTCCGGTCTTTAAAATCAGTTTTGGTTTTGGGCTCTTTCTTGTTTGGTTTCTATTATAGCTTGTGTGTGTTGTGTTTAGTCTTAGGTTTAAGTTCTGTATTAGTTTTGGTTTATGGGATAGGTTAGATTTTATTGTAGTTTGATTTTATTTATGTTTCCAGTTCAGTTCTGTCTCTTCCCAGCAATCTGCCAGCTCACTCAATCTGTTTATCTGTCACTCCCCAAACACCAGTTACCAGCCAATCAGATCTGCTCACCTGTCAACCTCCAGTCACTAGCCAATCAGTTCAGTTCAGTTTCCACCTGTCACTTGTAATTAGTTTTCACTCCATTTCACCTGTGTACTCCACTATATAGTTCTGCCTCGGTCTTCAGTTCTCTGCCAGATCATTAACGAGCCCACGGTGAGTTTTGTTTCCAGCGTTCCTTTCTTGATTGACCTGTTGATGCTAACCTGAGAGCCTTTTTGATTCTGAGCCAGCCTGTTCCCTGATCTGTTTTTCCTGCCCTGTCTGACTGATTTACCGGTTTACCGACCTGAGTCTGTCCCATGGTTATCCGAGCTTGCTTTGCCCTGTCTGTACCTCTGCCTATTTTGGACTGCCTTTTGTGTACCGGATTTTGGACTGCCATTTTGACCATTGAGCCTTGCCTGTCCCTGTTTTATTATTAAATACTGTTTTTTTGCCTTCACCTCACTTGTTTGGTTTGAATACTGGGTTTGCCTGATTCTAGTTCATAACAGACAATGCTTTGCTGAATCCTGCAGCAAGCGCAGCGCACACTGCATCATGTGCTGAAGGGCTATTTGAGGTACATTTTCTGTGTACCTCGCTTTGCTCTTATAGCAACTTTTTTTCCTTGTACTCTATTCACATTCTCCACTTTTATCCTTCCTACACCATAAAGACACTAAACACTCCTCTTTATTGTACTGTTTATCAAGTGTTAGCTATTGAGCTTTAAGTCTAGCAGTTGACATGATAGTTGGCCAGTTTTTGCTATGAGCTGTCTTCAAGACCTCATAAGATATTGTTTCTGATCTTTGTAGGATTGTTCAATCTGGGAGGTCAAACGAAAAAAAGGCACTAAAATGTTCATCCCCTGCCATTTGGACAGCTACAAAGGGACAAAATATAACTTGATTTCACAGCACTGACAAGGTAAACTAGCTACCACCATTTTTAACTTTAGATACATGCAATTATTAATTCACCAACCCTTTTAACAATGTTTGAATTGGATTATTGGTTTTACTGGGTTCTGTTTGTCTTTCTGTTTCAGACAGGTGTGTGTGTGTGTGTGTGTGTGTGTGTGTGTGTGTGTGTGTGTGTGTGTGTGTGTGTGTGTGCACATGTATGAGAGAGACATGCAAAATTGATTGTGCTTTTATATTTTTGTTAGAAGACTGCCCAGAAGAGGAGAATCTTCTAAATGAGCAGGACGATGAGCCTGGTACAACCGGAAGGGAACACCAGTCTGTCAGAGCATTTCTACAGTGGGCAACTGGGCAGGCACATGTACCACTGATAGAGTCCGAAAAGGAGGCATTCAAAATTATTATTAACTTTGACCACGACTGTGAGTCCCGCTACGGACCACACAGGCAGTGTTACCCAACTGTGAATGCCTGTGCAGTTGCACTTAAATTTCCGACGCGCCATTTTGTCACCTACCATGATTTAGAAAATCTTCTTACAGAGGCAATCAGGGGTGGGTTTGAGTTCAGCATGTACTGAATAGGAACACTTGTGTAAACCCTGTTAGAAAAGTTAATTATGCTAAATTTGATCAGTCATTTGTTGTTGTTTTGTAAACAAGATATTACATTCCTTCAGATAACTTGCAAAGTTTTGTTTTCTATCAACGTGTTACAAGTTTGTTTAAATGGGAGCCTGAAAGGAATAAATTTAAACATACAACCTCTGTTTGTTAGTATGTATTTACTGTATGTCAGCATACCATAGGCTCATAAGAAAAGTGGGATTAACACAAAATATCTCTGTTACCTGGGCTGATACAAATAATGGTTTTTCATATAGAACTTTTGTAGTTATACATTGTTACATTTCAAACACCTAATGATTTGCAATATCTATACACATCTTCCATTTCCCAATGGCCTCTCTGACCCACAGTTAGTTCTGGGCTTCTTTGTTTTCTAGGTTATCAAACATTCTATGTAGGTAGGCTTTGTTCTTATGAGTGACAAAAAATGACAAAACAAAAAGTAAATATGAAAATAAATAAATATACGTACAAATAAATCCACATAAAAATGTATAAATGAACAAATACACATAGAAATAAATGCAGAAATAAATTAAACAAATACAGATATTTATATATTTATACTTTATATATTTATTTTGTACATTTACTTTTCCAGCCTTGTGGAGGTCTAGAATTTAGTCTCTGGTGTCTTTGGTCTTAGCCATGTTAGAAGTTTGGAGTCCTACTGATTGTGTGGGGTGGACAGGAGTCGTTATGCAGTGTAGATATTAATACTGGCCTGGTGCTTATCTCTGGAGGCCCGTCTTACCCCGGTTTAAGATTTGGCAGTAAAGGAGAAACAATGATCAGAGGCAAATATTTAAAATATGCATGTTTAATTCATTTGGAATTCCAAAAGGAGACACAAAACTTACATTACCATTTCGCTGTATTCAGTATATTACCTCCTACCCCATGGTGATGCAAGTGATTCTATCTGTTTTGCACTACTCTGAAGACATCTTTTAAAAGGCTGACTGCCGCTCCTGCTTAGTTTGGGAGGGGGTGGTCCCAGACCTGGAGGCTAGCTGTTCTCAAATAAAGAGGCTGTTCTTCTTGGTAAAGCTTGATTTAGTAGTAAAACTCGTCTTATCAGGGATTTCGGGAAAAGATGGCGGAGGGAATAGGAGCATAGTCAGCAAGCTCTCCAGAGTCGGGTAAAAAATGCCCACAATAATATTAGAACTCGATAGATAAATCTAAAGCATGAGTGGGACAAGCAAGAGAAGAAGCCGGAAAAACTATAAAAAGCAAGACAGAACCGAAGAACTGCCTGTACATTAAAACGCTTAAACAAGAGCTGTGCCGGGAGCTGGTAGTATTCAAGGACGAGCTGAAGAAAGAAATGAAGGAAGAAATAACAAATCTTCGACAGGAAATAGACCGAAGGCTGTCCGAGAATGACCGGGAGCTACAAGCACAACAAGTAAACATTAGCGAAGCGCAGACACGCATAGCGGAGGTGGAGGAGAGAAGATGTATGCTAACGAGATGCTAACGATGATGGTGGAACAAGCACACCGAATGCAGGAAAAACGAACCGATCTGGAAGGGAGATCAAGGAGAAACAATATCAGAATCTTCGGCTTACCAGAAGACGTAGAAGGGAATGCACAGCTACGTTTCTGGAGCAACTTTTTAAGAAGGAACTCGAACTCCCGGAGGGGATCGATCTCCAGATTCAATGAGCCCACCGAGCCCTCACCCCAAAACCGAATCCAAATGCAACACCGTGGTCAGTCGTGGTTAACTTTCTACAATTTGAGACCAAAGAAACGATCCTGAAGAAAGCCTGGCAGAAAAAGATCCTGGTATCAGGTAAACAAATCTATTTCAACCACGACTATCCGAACGACATTGTCCAGAAACGGAAGACATATTCGGGCATTAAAAAAATACTGAAGGAGAAAGGAATACGCTTCCAGACACCGCTTGCTAAAATTCGGATTCATTGGGAGAACGGAACGAAGACATACGACAATGCCAGGACAGCAGCGCAGGACATGAAGGAAAGGGGCTACACGGTTGCTGAGCCAGGAGGAGACGCTGTAGCAGTGGGGAAGAAACAGCGAGGAGCCGCGGGGTGGCAGCAAGTGAAGGGGAAAGAACAGGAACGAGACGCGGCACATTGAGCGAGAGAAAGATTACAAAGCTTCCAATGGAAATCTTAGAATGTTTTGCTTTCAGAAGAAGTTGACTTTGCGAGAAAAGAGGATTTAATGCGGTACCGCGCACGTGACGTCACGGCCTTAAGAGTAACGCCCCTTTTGCCGCACCGGTAGGGCAAACAGTCGTAGAACGCACATACAAACCAGCCATTACAAGCGCAACAGAACCAGCGATATGACCGACTTTGCAGCCATTAAACTTACCCAAGACGATGTCCCAGGCACACGGTTTACTGGTCGCACTGTGGAAGAACACACCAACCTTCAGCTGAAACGGTGGCTTGAGTGTCGAGGGCTCAAAAAAAACGGAAGACGGGCCGAGTTGATTCAACGGTAAGCTTTGTTTTTTTCCCTGCTCGGCGTTCATGCCTTTGTTATGATTTCCACCGTGCTCCGTTCACGTCGGCCTTTTTTGTTTGTTTGCAATCAACGTCCAGGAATCTGTATATCTTGCCAATAGGTAGCTACAAAATGATTGTTCACATCTCAGAATCTTTCGCTTAAGAGATTCAGGGCGTTTGTTTTTGAGTAAGCTATCCCGGTAGCAAGGTACCATGTTAGCGCCTGCTAACATGCTAGCCTATATGCTATCATCACCCTTTCCACCGACAAAATGCTTGCTACATATGTAGGTGAATTTGGTAACTTTTTCCGGGTTGAAATGTTGTGTAGGCCGCCCGCACAAGTGTACCCAACGCACACATTTCTCCTTGGCACTCTTGAGTTTCGGGAAATTAATGAAGAAAACATCCTTCATATGCGGCCGATCAGCGTACCTCGAGTCGCTGTTGCACGTCCCATAGCAACAATGTTTATAAACCATGGTCTTAGATGTTGGAAAAAGCAGTCGTTTACCGAGTAAAACCTAGGCTAACGCACGTCTCTTCCACACCAAAACAGCGGCGCGTTTGGGAGTTTGCCCTACTGCGTACCACGTGATGTGACGTCATCGTGACGTTGTGTTTCTAAAAATAGCTCGCGCGCGGTACCGCATTAAAGCCGACCGGGAGAGGGTAAGACATTTAAGTTGGACATGTCTAGATGGAGTGGTGCCCCACGGGATGGGAGTAGCACTAGATCTAGGGAGGGGCCCTCAATAGAGGTGAGGATCTCCTCTCCACCCACCAACTGGGACTGCGGGAAGAAGGTTACCCCTTGTTTGAAAGTCCGTTGGAATTTTTGTTTTTGTTTAGTTAGCAAGAGTTCATACTGGTTCTGTTACGAGTTGCTTGGGAGCATGTATAAAGGGAGTAATGAATCATACTTATGACTGATATCAAGATAATGTCGCTGAATGTGAATGGTTTGAATGCATTGAGTAAAAAAGAAAGGGTGATGACAAAACTGAAAAAAGAAAAGGCTCAAATTATATTCTTACAAGAGACTCATTTATCCAAAACAGAACATGAAAAATTAAAAAAGTATGGATACAGGAATTTATATCATAGTTCATTTAAAGAAGGGCGCAGAAGAGGTGTTGCAATATTAATTTCGAACACAACACAATTTGATTACAGAAAGGAATTAAAAGACAAAGAAGGAAGATACATAATATTAAAAGGAAGAGTAGAAAATGAGCCAATAACCTTGGTAAATGTATATGCTCCCCCAGAAAGTAATAAAAACTTTTTTAAAAACATATTTGATTTAATCGCAATAGAAACAGAAGGAATCCTAATTTGTGGAGGCGATTTAAATGTAGTTCTGAATCATAACATGGACACAACGAGTCACAAAAAAACCTAAAATGCATTTAGCAAAATTTATAAATGTCTCATTAGAAGAGATGGGATTGATAGATGTATGGAGAAACTTTCATCCACTAGGAAAAGATTTTACGTATTACTCGGCTGCACATGGGATACATTCAAGAATAGATTATATTATAACCAAGGTAGAAGACAAACACAGAGTAAAGGAATGCAGAATAGGGGCGGCAGATATTTCTGATCATAATCCAATTTATTTAAAGATGTGTCTAAACAACAGGAAAAGAAACTCGGTATGGAGACTGAATATGGGGATTTTAAATAGTGATCAACAGAGAGAAAAAATAAAAGTAGAAATAAAACAATATATTAAAGAAAATAATAATGGAACTGTGGACCCAACGATATTATGGGATGCCATGAAGGCAGTCATCAGGGGAAAGTTAATTGCTGAAACTCCGCATGATAAAAGAATTAGACTACAGACATACAGGACAAATATGGATAGACTTAGGGAATTAGAACAAGAATATCAGAAATCAAAAGAATCAAAGGTTTATCAAGAAATCAAGGTAGTTAAAACCAAAATAAACGGTATATTATCAGGAGAGATTGAAAAAAGGCACATATTTCTGAAACAAAATTACTATGAAACAGGTTCAAGGGCAACTAAACTGTTAGCAAAACGTATACGCAAACAACAAACACGGAATGTGATTTACAAAATTAGAAATCCACACACAGGGGAACCAACAGATAATCCAGAGGAAATAGAGGGTATTTTTCTAGAATATTATGAGAAACTATATTCACAACCTGAATTTACACATGGGGAGAAAATGAGAACCTTTTTAAATGAACTAGATTTACCTACAATTGGCAAACTACAAAACGAGATACTGACAGCAGCAATCACAACGGAGGAAGTGAAAGAGGCAATAAATTCTTTAAAAAATAATAAATCGCCAGGCAGTGATGGATACCCGGCAGAATGGTACAAGACATTTAGGGAAGAGTTGACGCCAGTACTTGCAGCTGCTTTCAATTTGACACTCAGTAACAACAAAATACCTCCTTCATGGAGTGAAGCTATCATCTCAGTCATCCCAAAACAAGGAAAAGATAAGGAACACTGCGGCAATTATAGACCAATTTCATTGTTAAACGTAGATTATAAGATATACACAAACATTATCAACAATAGATTAAACACCTTTGTTACAGACTTGATAGAGGAAGACCAAACAGGGTTTATGAGAGGACGTCAAACACATGATAATATTAGAAGAGTTCTACATATAGTAGAACAAGCGCAGCTGGGAAAACAAAGTACCATACTAGTAGGTGTTGACGCAGAAAAAGCATTTGATTTAGTAAATTGGGAATATCTATATAAAACATTAGAACGATTTGGATTCAGTAATAAATCGGTACAATGTATAAAAACACTATACCATCACCCCACAGCGAGAATTAAAATAAATGGAAGCCTGACTGACAAATTCGTCATACAAAGATTAACTAGGCAGGGATGCTGTCTATCACCTACACTGTTTGCCCTCTTTATAGAACCTCTGGCGCAGGCAGTACGGCAAGACGAAAAAATTAAGGGAGTTACAGTGAATGGAGTTGAGCACAAAATAGGACTGTTTGCAGATGATGTAATAACTTTCCTTGAACAACCAGAGGAATCCCTACCAACGTTGATGAATCTTTTTGGAAAATATGGTTATCTCTCAGGATATAAAATCAATGTAACCAAAACACAAACTCTAACACTTAATTACATTCCATCGAGAGAGATACAGGAATTATTTCCTGATGTTTTTGTTGCAGGCTGGACTTCCTGACTTCCTGTTTGCGGTAAGGCGTATTGTGTCACTTCCTGTTGTTGCTGTGTGAACGACGGATTTTTGCTCCAGGCTCTCTCGCTTTTTATCTTTAAACCTCTTTGCTGTAACACCTGTTTCCAAACATAAGCACTTTTAAAACATTTTCTGTGGCTGCTCATCACGTTTGGGAACTCCTCGTGTTTCACACGGTTTGTTCTTTGGCGTGATAACAGGGCGCTAGCCTAGCTTTAGCCTAGCGTTAGCCTAGCGCTAGCCAAGCCTTAGCCTCATAATGGCTTCTCCGTCTCTGACTAAGTCTCCTATCTGCTGCTCTCTGTGTCAGATGTTCAGTTATTCCTCTGCCTCCTTTAGTGATAATGGTACATGTAATAGATGTAGTATTTTTGTAGCTTTGGAGGCGAGGGTGTCAGAACTGGAGACCCGGCTCCGTGCTGTTGAAAAACCAGCTGATAGCCGCTCCTTTGCTAGCGCGGAGCCACAAAGAGTAACTTCACGTAGCGAACCAACAGCCGCACTCGAACAACCGGTTAAGCAGGCCGGCTGGGTGACGGTTCGTAGTAAGCATAGCTCTAGATTTCAGCCCCCAGATCACCACCAACCCATCTGCGTTTCTAATAAATTTTCCCCTCTGAGCGACAGTCTCGCCGAGGAGCCGACCTTAATTATTGGCAGCTCTGTAATAAGAAACGTGGCACTAAAGAAACCAGGAACCATAGTTAAATGCCTACCAGGGGCCAGAACGGGCGACATAGAATCCTACCTAAAACTGCTGGCTAAGGATAAGCGTAAATACCGCAAAATTGTTATTCACGCTGGCGGTAATGACACCCGGTCACGCCGATCAGAGGTCACCAAAGTTGGTGTTGCTTCGGTGTGTGAGTTTGCTAAAACAATATCGGACTCTGTAATTTTCTCTGGTCCCCTGCCTGATCTGACCAGTGATGACAAGTTTAGCCGCATGTCATCATTCAACCGCTGGTTGTCTAGGTGGTGTCCAGAAAACGACGTGGGCTACATTGATAACTGGCAAACTTTCTGGGGAAAACCTGGTCTGATCAGGAGAGACGGCATTCATCCCACTTTGGATGGTGCAGCTCTTCTTTCTAGAAATCTGGCCGGATTTATTAGTTCTCCTAAATGCTGACAACCCAGGGTCCAGACCAGGAAGCAGAGCCATAGTTTAACACACCTCTCTGCAGCTTCTGTACTGTTACCCACCCATTATCCTATTGAGACCGTGTCTTTGTCACGGGCAAAACTTAACAGATCAAAAACTGATCTAAAGGGAACAAATCATAAAAATCTAATAAAAATCCATACGGATCACTTTGAACCAAAAAATAAAAGAATTAAATGTGGTCTATTAAATATAAGGTCTCTCCCTCCAAAGACTTTGTTAGTTAATGAATTGATTTCTGATAATCAGATTGATTTGTTTTGTCTCACAGAAACCTGGCTACAAGAGGACTACGTTAGTATAAATGAGTCAACTCCCTCCAGTTATTCAAATTTCCACATTCCCAGATCTGTGGGAAGAGGAGGAGGAGTGGCAACCATCTTTCAGTCTGATTTATTAATTAGTCCCAGGCCAATTAATAATTACAGTTCTTTTGAACATTTAACCCTCAGTTTCCCTCATCCAAACTGCAAAGCAATAAAACCTCTTCTGTTTATTGTTTTGTATCGTCCACCAGGCCCTTACACTCAGTTTTTGGATCAACTGTCAGACTTCTTATCTGATTTGGTGTTGAATACTGACAAGGTTATTATAGTGGGTGATTTTAACATCCATGTTGACACTGAATGTGATAACCTTAGTGTAGCCTTTAAAACTATCCTAGATTCAATTGGTTTTGCTCAAAATGTGCATAAGCCAACGCACTCTCGGCTCCATACTTTGGACCTTGTGCTGACATATGGCATTGATTGTGAAGAATTAACAGTATTCTCTCACAACCCTGTCCTATCTGATCATTTTTTAATAACATTTGAGTTTAATCTAACCGATTTCTCCACCCCCAAAAGAGGGTTCCATTATAGTAGATCTTTATCGGATAATGCTGTATCAAAACTTAAAGAGTCTGTCCCCCTCTTAATATCCTCAGTATTGCAGAAATGCCCTGTAGATGGCAGCAATGCTGTTTCTTCCCATTCACAAATAGATACATTTGCTAACAGTGTGACTTCCTCATTGCGTTCTGCATTAGATAATGTAGCTCCCTTGAAAAAGAAGGTGATAATTCACAGGAAGCTGGCTCCCTGGTTTAATTCAGAGCTGCGTTCCTTGAAGCACAATGTTAGGAAATTGGAGAGAAAATGGCGCTCTACACACCAAGAGGAATCCTACTTAATCTGGAGGGACAGTCTATTGTTGTATAACAAGACCCTTCGCAGAGTTAGAGCAGCATATTTTTCATCATTAATTGAAGAGAATAAAAATAATCCTAGATTTCTCTTTAGTACAGTTGCCAAACTTACTCAGAGCTGCAGCTCTGTTGATCCATCCATTCCCTTAGCTCTTAGTAGTAATGATTTTATGGGATTCTTCATAAATAAAATTGATGCCATTAAAAATAAAATAATTGGCATCCTCCCAAACATGATTACCTCATCCCCAGTAAGTAAGGCAGCATTGGAGGAATCTTTAGAACCTGCACAGTGTTTGAACTGTTTAAAAGCAGTAGAGCTTTCTGAGCTATCTAAAATCTTAGCTTCATCTAAACCTTCTACCTGTATGTTAGACCCAATCCCAACCAAGTTGTTTAAGGAGCTATTCCCTTTGATCAGTGGTCCTATTTTAGACATGATTAATCTATCCTTAGTAAATGGATATGTACCACAGGTTTTTAAAGTAGCTGTTATTAAACCTTTACTTAAGAAACCTTCTCTTGATCAAGATGAGCTAGTAAACTACAGACCTATATCTAATCTTCTTTTCTTATCTAAAATTCTTGAGAAAGTAGTTGCTAATCAACTATGTGAACATTTACAAAGCAATGACCTACTTGAGGAGTTTCAGTCAGGCTTCAGAGCTCATCACAGCACTGAAACGGCTCTGGTGAAGGTCACTAATGATATTCTCATGGCCTCAGATAATGGACTTGTGTCTGTACTTGTCCTGTTAGATCTTAGTGCTGCATTTGATACAGTTGATCACAATATTCTCCTACAAAGACTTGAACATACTGTAGGGATTAAGGGGAAAGCATTAGGCTGGTTTAAATCTTATCTGTCGGACAGATTCCAGTTTGTTCATGTTAATAATAAATCTTCCTCAAACTCTAGGGTCACCTGTGGAGTACCACAGGGTTCAGTCCTTGGACCAATTCTCTTTACTATATATATGCTTCCGATCGGCAAAATTATCAGACAGCATGGGATTAATTTCCACTGTTATGCTGATGACACTCAGCTATATCTATCCATAAATCCTGATGAATCCAATCAATTACTTCGACTGCAGTCATGTCTTGATGACATCAAAAGCTGGATGACTTTAAATTTCCTGCATCTAAATTCTGACAAGACCGAAGTTGTAATCTTTGGGCCAGAGTCCTCAAAAAATAAACTTCTTAACCAATCACTTAATCTGGATGACATTAACTTGGCCTCTGGTAATAAAGTAAAAAACCTTGGTGTTATTTTTGACCAAGACATGTCATTTAAATCCCATATTAAACAGGTTTCCAGAGTTTCCTTTTTTCACCTCCGGAATATCGCCAAAATTAGAAACATTCTGTCCAGGAGTGATGCTGAAAAACTAGTCCATGCATTTGTTACTTCAAGGCTGGACTATTGTAATTCTTTACTATCAGGAAGTCCACAAAATGCAGTTCAAAGTCTTCAGCTTATCCAAAATGCTGCAGCAAGAGTTCTGATGAAAATCAACAAGAGGGATCATATTTCTCCAATTTTAGCTTCCCTTCATTGGCTTCCTGTTAAATCAAGAATAGAATTTAAAATTCTTCTTCTAACGTATAAAGCCCTTAATAATCAAGCTCCATCATATATCAGAGCTCTGATTACCCCGTATGTTCCTAACAGAGCACTTCGCTCGCAGACTGCAGGTCTGCTGGTGGTTCCTAGAGTCTCTAAAAGTAGAATGGGAGGCAGATCCTTTAGCTATCAGGCTCCTCTCCTGTGGAACCAACTCCCAGTTTTGGTCCGTGAAGCAGACACCCTTTCCTTCTAAGGAAGTAAATGAGGTGATTAAAATTGTGATAAATTCATTCAGCGGAACCAAAATTAAAATAATTTCTACTCTGTATCAAAAACTGACGATGAGCAAACATTCAACTAAGTATGTAAAAGAGAAGTGGGAATTAGAACTTAAAGGCATACTATGCAACATTTTTCAGTTAATTAATGTATTCCATACCGTTTTGGATGATTAAATGAGTCATTTCAGGTTGAACAAAGGTTTTCTTGGCCGCCCTGGTGGTCTGTGGGGGAAATACCGCACTTGCAACTGCAGGAGCCCTCGGCCCGTACCCACAGACTCAGAATCTCGTGCAAGATCGCGAGAGTCGGTCTTGCTTTACGGCGAGAACTGCTACACGCCCCCAGTGTTTGTTGCTAGCACAGTGGCGATATCTGTGCAGTTATCATGGCGGAACCAGCGATAAAACAGCGAAAGCCCATGTCGGAGCAGGCAAGAAAGAGGAAAAGGGCTCTGGAAAGAGAGAGGAGTCGTACACGGGTGAACATCGGGCAAGCTTTTTCCGAATGGCGAGAGCTAAAAGAAAGAGAAGGCTGCAAGGCTAACGAGGACCTCGCGTTTCTGCTGATGCGATTGTAAGTAACATTGTAGGGTTTCCCTCACGCTACCGCCTCCCAACATTACAAAAAAAAAAAAAAAAACTAACTCGATATGCGCGCAAAGCTTGTCTCCCCCGCTCCGCCGGTCGCGCAAAGCTTGTCTCTTCCGCCCGCCCGCTTGCTCCACTCCGCGGGTCATCGGCGTAAAGCTTGTCTCCCCCGCTCCGCCGGTCGCGTAAAGCTTGTCTCTTCCCCCCCGCCCGCTCCGCTCCGCGGGTCATCGGCGTAAAGCTTGTCTCTCTTTCCCCCCCGCTCCGCTCCGCCGGTCGTCCGGTAAGCAAATTCCTAGGGCAAACACTGCATTGGAATGGTTTCTCTCTCTCTCTGTGGATATTCATACTTTCACTGTGTTAGTCATTGTTTGTACTGCCGTTTTTTCGACTTTTGTATTCGTTGCGTTCGCCTGTCTGCTAAGCTCAAAACAACCAC
This sequence comes from Fundulus diaphanus, assembly GCA_037039145.1. Lineage (NCBI taxonomy): Eukaryota > Metazoa > Chordata > Actinopteri > Cyprinodontiformes > Fundulidae > Fundulus > Fundulus diaphanus. The sequence continues at coordinate 47,086,784 of CM073141.1, forward strand.
GCCTGGCTTGACGGAGAAACCAGTACAACAGCTGAGCATATTTACGACAGTGCACTTTTACTTTCGCCCTCTGGGGGGAGCCTCGCTGGAAAATCAATCCCGGTTGCATAGTATACCTTTAACACAAAAATTTCAGATGGAGACTGGTTAGACATGTGGAAAACACATCAGACATCCACCAATTCACGGATATGGAGGGAGTTCACATGGAAAAATCTAATACAATTTTTCATCACGCCTAAAATCAAAAATAGATATAAGGATACAAATATGGGGTGTTGGCGGAATTGTGGATCAATGAATGCGGATCATTCTCACATATTCTGGAACTGTCCTAAACTTGTCCAATGAAACTGTGAAGAAGATTCTGGGATATGATATCCCTATGAGTGGTGTGGTACTATATCTTTGCAATTTTAACAATGTTAAAATAAGGGTGAAGGACAGGTATCTGATCAAGATACTGTTAATAGCTAGCAAAAAGGCTATTACAAGGAAATAGGGACAGGAAGACCCTCCTTGCCAGGAACAATGGACTGGAATAGTAGAAGAAATCTACATTATGGAAAAACTGACGCATCGTTTAAGACTTCAACAAACTCAAATGGAAGAAAAGTGGAGGAAATGGACAATATTCAAGACAAAAGACAGCGACAAAGATAAAGAACTAGACAGGATAGACGAGACAAAGGTCAAATAAAGGAATAGCTCCCAAGCGAAAGTTCTATGTTACGCTATGTTGAATGTGAAATGTTTATGCACACTGTATATTTAAACCAAAGTGAAAAATACGAATAAAAAGTTAAATGTTAAAAAAAAAAAAACTTGTCTTATCAGGGGTCAAGCCAAATGACCTCTCCAACCATAAATCAGCTCTCAACACATCCTAGAAGCTGCGCTCAGACCAGGTCAGATGACAGTTGAGACTTCGACCCAGGAAAGCAGCAAGCCCGGACAAGCTGTGTCACGGCTACTGAAAACCTGCGCTACTGAACTGGGGGAATAGGCCGTGGGCCAGAATCTGTAGGAGGACGTTTTGTATGAACTGTCAGGGGACAACTTTCTTGCACTTGGATCAGTTGCTAAGTATAGCAGTGACCTTAAAACACCAATGTGCCCACGTTTTTACTTGCACATTAATAACTTACAGCCTTTGGAAATATATAAATTTAGCCCTCCGCTTTAAGAGGTCAGGTGATTCGAGTTTTGCTGCTCAGCCAATTAGATCAGCGTATTGTCAGCTGTGCAAGTTCAACCAGTTCATCATGGCTGCGCCCTTATGGTGTTTTATGCATAGAAATAATATAAGAGTAGACCCCGCATCGACCGCTTTCGCCTATGTGCGCTGACAGGATTTGGGGGCGCCATCTTGGGGCGGTCGACATCTCAGCTCAGTGTAATGTGTTGACCAGGCACAGAATCAATTTTAGGCAACTATAACTCTATATAGATATTATACTAATATTGAACTAATTATCATGTTTTTTTTGCTTAAAACTTTAAAACTATATATTATAACAAATGGTCCAGTGCGTTTAAATAATCTTAGTGGGGTTCAGACCCGGCTGCAGAAACAAATTACAGGGGTGGCATTCCATTTTTTCAGGGGGGCACACTTTTTAAAAAAAAAAAAATGTATATGCTTGATGCTGAACAGTGGCTTTGTGACCACTCCTACAGTGTTGAGAAAGAAATTCTCGAAAATCCCAAAATCTAAAAAAATCGAACAAACAAAAAGCAATAGTATAGTCAGTGTTGCCAAATTAGGCAGGTTTCCACCCAATTAGGCTTCTTTTGAACACATTGAGCTGGAACAAAAATAGCTATGGGCAGGTTGTAAAAATTTGGGAAGCTTTTCACAACATTTGTTGGGCTTTTAGAAAGATTTACTAACAAAATATATCAAAACAGTTGTCTATGTCTGGAAGAAAACTAAAACCATTATGATAAAATGCCATCTCCTTGAACTAATTTTACTGGTCAATTTATTTTTGAAATTAGTCGAATCTGTCGAATCTGACATCATCGTTGAATAATAGTTATAACTAGAAAATTTCTGAAGAAATTTAGCAAGGCGCCTGCCTCGTGGTGCATACCGTAGCGTGTAGAATAGCAACAGCAAGTAACACCGCAAATTTCAGCTTCCTACGGTGTTCACAGCCCCCGCAGTGGCAGTCGAAAGGTGCCATGTTAAGTCAATGGACCTCCTAGGAGCCTCTGGCTAGCAGCGTTGTCATGGAGACTCCCTCACAGCTGTAGCCCTCTCTTTGTCTGTAAAGGCAGAACAACCCTGGCTAAGCAGAAATTCGTAGGACCTTCCTAGAGCTACTTCGGGTTAGCAACATGCTAACCATTAGCCGCTAACATGGTTGTGGTCAGTCTCACTGGGTGATGGTACTCTGTTAGTTTGGTTGAAATTCTATGCTGAGAAGTGCCTAAAAAGAGAGAAAATCCTAAAATTCAACAAAGGTCATTTTCCCATTCATTCCTATGGGAGTTTTTGGCTTCAGTTTCTGGGTTACTACGTTACCATGGTTACTGCCAGTGACAACAGAAGTAATAGCACACCTCGTGAGACCCAGCCGCACGTTTTGATGTATAGATTGTGAGGGTGGACGCTTCCGTTCAGGCTGCATTAATTTGCGAAGATTGAAGTAAGTGCATAGTATATTTAACACTAGAAAATTTCTGAAGAAATTTAGCAAGGCGCCTGCCTCGTGGTGCGTATCGTACCGTATCAAATAGCAACAGGAAGTAACACTGCGAATTTCAGCTTCCTACGGTCTTCACAGCCCCCGCAGCGGCCGTTGAAAGATGTCATGTTAAGTCAATGGACCTCCTAGGAGCCTCTGGCTAGCAGTGTTGTCATGGAGACTCACTGACAGCTGCAGCCATCTATCTGTCTGTAAAGGCAGAACAACCCTGGCTAAGCAGAAGTTGGTAGGACTTTCCTAGAGCTACTTCTGGTTAGCAATATGCTAACTGTTAGCCGCTAACATGGTTGTATTCGGTATCACTGGCTGATGGTACTCTGTTAGTTTGGTCCTAATCCTGTAATGGGAAGGGCCTAAAAAGGTTGAAAATCCTAAAATTCACCAAAGGTCATTTTCCCATTCATTCCTATGGGAGTTTATGGCTTCAGTTTCTGGGGTACGATGTTACCATGGTTACTGTGAGTGACACCAGAAGTAATAGCACACATCGTGAGACCCAGCCGCACGTTTTGATGTATAGATTGTGGGGTTGGACGCTTCCGTTCGGGCCGCATTAATTTGCGAAGGTGGAAGTAAGTGCATAGTATATTTAACACTAGAAAATTTCTGAAGAAATTTAGCAAGGCGCCTGCCTCGTGGTGCGTACCGTACCGTTGAAAATACTAACGGGAAGTAACACTGCGAATTTCAGCTTCCTACGGTCTTCACAGCCCCCGCAACGGCCGTCCAAAGGTGCCATGTTAAGTCAATGGACCTCCTAGGAGCCTCTGGCTAGCAGCGTTGTCATGGAGACTCCCTCACAGCTGTAGCCCTCTGTCTTAATTATCATTACCTTTATCATGTGAGGTACTGAGGTGAATGTGTGATTTCAGTGTCTTTGGAGCATTTCTGCAGCATGTAACAGAGGCAAAGAGGGGTCAAAAATGGATGTTTGACACCTCATAAAATAGACATGCTTTATCTGACATGGCCCAAATTTGTTGTAGAGCCTTCTCTCTAAAGGAAGTACAGACTCTGTGAAGCAAAAGTTTGTGCGAGCTTCCTAGAGCTACTTCCGGTTAGCAACATGCTAAGCGTTAGCCGCTAACAAGGTTGTGTTCAGTATGACCGGGTGATGGTACTCTGTTAGTTTGGTCCATATCCTGTGCTGGGAAGTGCCTCAAAGAGGGAGAAAATATGTTGTTTATTACGTCGCCATGGTAACTCAAAATGGCGGGTGGTCTTGGCCCATTGAAAAGCATTGAATATGTGACACCTCCTAACATGGAGATGCTTTATCCGACATGGCCAAAATTTGTTGTGGAGCTTTCTCTCTACAGTAAGAACAGACTCTGTGAAGGAGAAGTTGGTGAGACCTTCCTAGAGCTACTTCCGGTTAGCAACATGCTAACAGTTAGCCGCTAACAGGGTTGTGCTCAGTATCACCAGGTGAGTGTACTCTGTGAGTTTGGTCCAAATCCTGTACTGGAAAGTGCGTCAAATAGGGTGCCAATACTTAATGTCACCAAAGGTCATGGGTGAGATCGGCCTCCGCTAACAAGGTTGTGTTCAGTATCACCAGGTGAATGTACTCTGTGAGTTTGGTCCAAATCCTGTACTGGAAAGTGTGTCAAATAGGGTGCCAATACTTAATGTCACCAAAGGTCATGGGTCAGATCGGCCTCCGCTAACAAGGTTGTGTTCAGTATCACCAGGTGAATGTACTCTGTGAGTTTGGTCCAAACCCTGTACTGGAAAGTGCCTCAAATAGGGTGCCAATACTTAATGTCAGCAAAGGTCATGGGTCAGATCGGCCTCCGCTAACAAGGTTGTGTTCAGTATCACCAGGTGAAGGTACTCTGTGAGTTTGGTCCAAACCCTGTACTGGAAAGTGCGTCAAATAGGGTGCCAATACTTAATGTCACCAAGGGTCATGGGTCAGATCGGCCTCCGCTAACAAGGTTGTGTTCAGTATCCCTGGGTGATGATACTCTGTGAGTTTGGTCCAAATCCTGTACTGGAAAGTGCATCAAATAGGGTGCCAATACTTAATGTCACCATGGGTCATGGGTCAGATCAGCCTCCGCTAAGAAGGTTGTGTTCAGTATCACCAGTTGATGGTACTCTGTGAGTTTGGTACAAATCCTGTACTGGAAAGTGCCTCAAATAGGGTGCCAATACTTATTGTCACCAAGGGTCATGGGTCAGATCGGCCTCTGCTAACAAGGTTGTGTTCAGTATCACCAGTTGATGGTACTCTGTGAGTTTGGTAGAAATCCTGTACTGGAAAGTGCCTCAAATAGGGTGCCAATACTTAATGTCACCAAAGGTCATGGGTCAGATCGGCCTCCGCTAACAAGGTTGTGTTCAGTATCCCTGGGTGATGATACTCTGTGAGTTTGGTCCAAATCCTGTACTGGAAAGTGCCTCAAATAGGGTGCCAATACTTAATGTCACCAAAGGTCACCAAAGGTCATGAGTCAGATTGGCCTCCTTTAGCAACTCAGCCTCACCACATCTGGGCCCAGAACTCAACATTTGACAAAAATGGTCAGTAGCGCCATTTCCCACATGTGGGTGGTGCTGTATTGGCCAATTATGTCGTGTCTGGGCATCATGCCAGATCCTGTTAGAAGCAAAGGCCCAATAGGAAAGCATGTGAAATCCAAAATGGGACAGAAAAGTGACACATGGCTGAAAGTCACTTGAAAATTTAAAAATGTTAAGAGGAAGTGACTGTGCGAATTTCAGATTCCTACATTAATCACAGCCGCTGCAGCGGGCGTCGAAAGTTGCCATTGTATCCCAATGGAGCTTCTCCCTCTGGCCCTCAGAGTTCCGTCGTCATGGAAACTCACTCACACCTCTGCTGCAGGCTTGAAATTTTAAAAATGTTAAGAGGAAGTGACTGTGCGAATTTCAGATTCCTACATTAATCACAGCCGCTGCAGCGGGCGTCGAAAGTTGCCATTGTATCCCAATGGAGCTTCTCCCCCTGGCCCTCAGTGTTCCGTCGTCATGGAAACTCACTCACACCTCTGCTGCAGGCCAGTCTACCGAAGTGCAGAGACTTTGCTCACAATAAGTCCCATTGGATTATAATGGAGAACTTTGCCCCGAACAACGCTCCATATCTCCTGATCCGTAAATGGTAGAGACGTAATTTTTTCTGCGTTTATTTCGTAACGGATAGGGGAAGAAGACAGGCTATCGGTTTTTGCTGGAAAAAGTTTAATAAAGGCGTGAAAAATTATGATATAAAGGTGATTTTTATGGATTTTTAGAAATCCTCTTAAAACGGTCCCGAACAAATCGCTGTAGCTGAAAAAGTATAAGAGATATCAAAATAATTCTTTCACTATGAGTATCACCAGGCTTTTGAGGACTATGGTGCCCATTTTCATGTTTGTACAAAAATCGGTGTAGGCACAGCGACGATGTAAAAAAGTGGATGATGTGGGAAAATGCAGCTGAAAAGCGTTTTCAGGAATTTGCACATTCGCTACTCCCGAACAAATTGTTCCTGCGGTAAAACCGTAACAGTTATCCAAACAATTCCTTTTTTATGAGTGCCAGAAGGGTCGGGACATTCATGTGTGAAAGTGTCATGCTTGTACATGAAACGGTTTAGGAGTAGCGACGATGCGAAAACATGTGATGTTTTGGATTTTCAGACGTCATTTTTCAAAACCGCTCCATAGGAAATGAATGGGGAGGATTTCGGGTTTGTGTCGCTCTGAGGTGATTTGCGAAAAATCTATAAATGCTACACCAATGAGGGTTACATTTCCTGAATCCAGACAAAAATACCTACGTTTTGATGTATAATTTGTCTACGTAGAGTGAAAATTGAGCGAGTAGGCTGAAGTTGTTCGGAGTTTTGAAATCTTTGAAAATGCTAGAGTGGCCCACTCTAGCGGTTGGAGAATTCCGTCATTGACTTTCATTATAAACGATGATTTCGCTGATTTTCAGACATGAGCTTTGAGGAGCACTTGTGAGGAGACGATAACAGATATCCACATCCCGTTTTCACTTCTGAGTAGTTCACAGATATATCTACAAACTGGAAGTTAAACGGTGTTCGTAGGTGAAAGCATGACGATACAGTACAGCGTTGAAAATGGCCATTTGGAGGCTTTTTTGAGGCTTTCTTTCTGCCCGACTCCATTGATTACTATGGGTTTTTTCGGGGGTGGTTTTTCGCTTATTGCGTTGCCATGGTAACTCGAAACCCCAATAAAAGTAATAGCACACTATTCCCGACCGAGCCGCACGTTCTGGTACCTATATCGTGGGGGTGCACGCTGCGGTTCGGGCCGCATTAATCGTGGAATAATAAAGAATAATAATAACTAGAAAATTTCTGAAGAAATTTAGCAAGGCGCCTGCCTCGTGGTGCGTACCGTACTGTGTAAAATAGCAACAGGAAGTAACACCGCGAATTTCAGCTTCCTACGGTCTTCACAGACCCCGCAGCGGCCGTTGAAAGGTGCCATGTTAAGTCAATGGAACTCCTAGGAGCCTCTGGCTAGCAGCGTTGTCATGGAGACTCACTGACAGCTGCAGCCCTCTATCTGTCTGTAAAGGCAGAACAACCCTGGCTAAGCAGAAGTTGGTAGGACCTTCCTAGAGCTACTTCCGGTTAGCAACATGCTAACCATTAGCCGCTAACATGGTTGTGGTCAGTCTCACCGGGTGATGGTACTCTGTTAGTTTGGTTATAATCCTGTACTGAGAAGTGCCTAAAAAGGGTAAAAATCCTAAAATTCACCAAAGGTCATTTTCCCATTCATTCCTATGGGAGTTTTTGGCTTCAGTTTCTGGGGTACTACGTTACCATGGTTACTGCCAGTGACAACAGAAGTAATAGCACACCTCGTGAAACCCAGCCGCACGTTTTGATATATAGATTGTGGGGGTGGACGCTTCCGTTCGGGCCGCATTAATTTGCGAAGGTTGAAGTAAGTGCATAGTATATTTAACACTAGAAAATTTCTGAAGAAATTTAGCAAGGTGCCTGCCTCGTGGTGCGTACCATACCTTATCAAATAGCAACAGGAAGTAACACTGCGAATTTCAGCTTCCTACGGTCTTCACAGCCCCCGCAGCGGCCGTTGAAAGATGCCATGTTAAGTCAATGGACCTCCTAGGAGCCTCTGGCTAGCAGTGTTGTCATGGAGACTCACTGACAGCTGCAGCTCTCTATCTGTCTGTAAAGGCAGAACAACCCTGGCTAAGCAGAAGTTAGTGAGACCTTCCTAGAGCTACTTCCTGTTAGCAACATGCTAACCGTTAGCCGCTAACAAGGTTGTGTTCAGGATGACCAGGTGATGGTACTCTGTTAGTTTGGTCCATAACCTGTGCTGGGAAGTGCCTCAAAGAGGGAGAAAATACGTAGTTTATTACGTCGCCATGGTAACTCAAAATGGCGGGTGGTCTTGGCCCATTGAAAAGCATTGAATATTTGAAACCTCCTAACATGGATATGCTTTATCCGACATGGCCAAAATTTGTTGTGGAGCTTTCTCTCTACAGTAAGAACAGACTCTGTGAAGCAGAAGTTGGTGAGACCTTCCTAGAGCTACTTCCGGTTAGCAACATGCTAACCGTTAGCCGCTAACAAGATTGTGTTCAAGATGACCAGGTGATGGTACTCTGTTAGTTTGGTCCATAACCTGTGCTGGGAAGTGCCTCAAAGAGGGAGAAAATACGTAGTTTATTACGTCGCCATGGTAACTCAAAATGGCGGGTGGTCTTGGCCCATTGAAAAGCATTGAATATTTGACACCTCCTAACATGGAGATGCTTTATCCGACATGGCCAAAATTTGTTGTGGAGCTTTCTCTCTACAGTAAGAACAGACTCTGTGAAGCAGAAGTTGGTGAGACCTTCCTAGAGCTACTTCCTGTTAGCAACATGCTAACCGTTAGCCGCTAACATGGTTGTGTTCAGTATCACCGGAGGATTGTACTCTGTCAGTTTGGTCCAAATCCTGTACTGGGATGTGCTTCAAATAGGGAGAAAATACGTTTTTTATAACGTTGCCATGGTAACTCAAAATGGCGGGTGGTACAAAAAATACTTCATAGGATCAGCACACATGTTTTGTTATACATACTGTGGGGATTATAATATAAAACTCTAAGTGTCCCACACCGGGATTCAATCCCATGACCTCTTGCATGCAGAGCCTGCACTTTCCATCTGAGCTATACTGTAGTGCCATATATGGGCATGCAGTATTGGGACCATAAGGGGTTTGATCCCCCATTGAAAAGCATTGGATGTTTGACACCTCATAGCTTTGAGATGCTTTATGCGACGTAGCCCAAATTTCTTGTGGAGCTTTCTCTCTAGAGTAAGAACAGACTCTGTGAAGCAGAAGTTGGTGAGACCTTCCTAGAGCTACTTCTGGTTAGCAACATGCTAACAGTTAGCCGCTAACAGGGTTGTGTTCAGTATCACCAGGTGAGTGTACTCTGTCAGTTTGGTCCAAATCCTGTACTGGGAAGTGCCTCAAAAAGGGTGCCAATACTTAAGGTCACCAAAGGTCATGAGTCAGATTGGCCTCCTTTAGCAACTCAGCCTCACCACATCTGGGCCCAGAACTCAACATTTCACCAAAATGGTCAGTAGCGCCATTTCCCACATGTGGGTGGTGCTGTATTGGCCAATTATGTCGTGTCTGGGCATCATGCCAGATCCTGTTGGAAGCAAAGGCCCAATAGGAAAGCATGTGAAATCCAAAATGGGACAGAAAAGTGACACATGGCTGAAAGTCACTTGAAAATTTAAAAATGTTAAGAGGAAGTGACTGTGCGAATTTCAGATTCCTACATTAATCACAGCCGCTGCAGCGGGTGTCGAAAGTTGCCATTGTATCCCAATGGAGCTTCTCCCTCTGGCCCTCAGAGTTCCGTCGTCATGGAAACTCACTCACACCTCTGCTGCAGGCTTGAAATTTTAAAAATGTTAAGAGGAAGTGACTGTGCGAATTTCAGATTCCTACATTAATCACAGCCGCTGCAGCGGGCGTCGAAAGTTGCCATTGTATCCCAATGGAGCTTCTCCCCCTGGCCCTCAGTGTTCCGTCGTCATGGAAACTCACTCACACCTCTGCTGCAGGCCAGTCTACCGAAGTGCAGAGACTTTGCTCACAATAAGTCCCATTGGATTATAATGGAGAACTTTGCCCCGAACAACGCTCCATATCTCCTGATCCGTAAATGGTAGAGACGTAATTTTTTCTGCGTTTATTTCGTAACGGATAGGGGAAGAAGACAGGCTATCGGTTTTTGCTGGAAAAAGTTTAATAAAGGCGTGAAAAATTATGATATAAAGGTGATTTTTATGGATTTTTAGAAATCCTCTTAAAACGGTCCCGAACAAATCGCTGTAGCTGAAAAAGTATAAGAGATATCAAAATAATTCTTTCACTATGAGTATCACCAGGCTTTTGAGGACTATGGTGCCCATTTTCATGTTTGTACAAAAATCGGTGTAGGCACAGCGACGATGTAAAAAAGTGGATGATGTGGGAAAATGCAGCTGAAAAGCGTTTTCAGGAATTTGCACATTCGCTACTCCCGAACAAATTGTTCCTGCGGTAAAACCGTAACAGTTATCCAAACAATTCCTTTTTTATGAGTGCCAGAAGGGTCGGGACATTCATGTGTGAAAGTGTCATGCTTGTACATGAAACGGTTTAGGAGTAGCGACGATGCGAAAACATGTGATGTTTTGGATTTTCAGACGTCATTTTTCAAAACCGCTCCATAGGAAATGAATGGGGAGGATTTCGGGTTTGTGTCGCTCTGAGGTGATTTGCGAAAAATCTATAAATGCTACACCAATGAGGGTTACATTTCCTGAATCCAGACAAAAATACCTACGTTTTGATGTATAATTTGTCTACGTAGAGTGAAAATTGAGCGAGTAGGCTGAAGTTGTTCGGAGTTTTGAAATCTTTGAAAATGCTAGAGTGGCCCACTCTAGCGGTTGGAGAATTCCGTCATTGACTTTCATTATAAACGATGATTTCGCTGATTTTCAGACATGAGCTTTGAGGAGCACTTGTGAGGAGACGATAACAGATATCCACATCCCGTTTTCACTTCTGAGTAGTTCACAGATATATCTACAAACTGGAAGTTAAACGGTGTTCGTAGGTGAAAGCATGACGATACAGTACAGCGTTGAAAATGGCCATTTGGAGGCTTTTTTGAGGCTTTCTTTCTGCCCGACTCCATTGATTACTATGGGTTTTTTCGGGGGTGGTTTTTCGCTTATTGCGTTGCCATGGTAACTCGAAACCCCAATAAAAGTAATAGCACACTATTCCCGACCGAGCCGCACGTTCTGGTACCTATATCGTGGGGGTGCACGCTGCGGTTCGGGCCGCATTAATCGTGGAATAATAAAGAATAATAATAACTAGAAAATTTCTGAAGAAATTTAGCAAGGCGCCTGCCTCGTGGTGCGTACCGTACTGTGTAAAATAGCAACAGGAAGTAACACCGCGAATTTCAGCTTCCTACGGTCTTCACAGACCCCGCAGCGGCCGTTGAAAGGTGCCATGTTAAGTCAATGGAACTCCTAGGAGCCTCTGGCTAGCAGCGTTGTCATGGAGACTCACTGACAGCTGCAGCCCTCTATCTGTCTGTAAAGGCAGAACAACCCTGGCTAAGCAGAAGTTGGTAGGACCTTCCTAGAGCTACTTCCGGTTAGCAACATGCTAACCATTAGCCGCTAACATGGTTGTGGTCAGTCTCACCGGGTGATGGTACTCTGTTAGTTTGGTTATAATCCTGTACTGAGAAGTGCCTAAAAAGGGTAAAAATCCTAAAATTCACCAAAGGTCATTTTCCCATTCATTCCTATGGGAGTTTTTGGCTTCAGTTTCTGGGGTACTACGTTACCATGGTTACTGCCAGTGACAACAGAAGTAATAGCACACCTCGTGAAACCCAGCCGCACGTTTTGATATATAGATTGTGGGGGTGGACGCTTCCGTTCGGGCCGCATTAATTTGCGAAGGTTGAAGTAAGTGCATAGTATATTTAACACTAGAAAATTTCTGAAGAAATTTAGCAAGGTGCCTGCCTCGTGGTGCGTACCATACCTTATCAAATAGCAACAGGAAGTAACACTGCGAATTTCAGCTTCCTACGGTCTTCACAGCCCCCGCAGCGGCCGTTGAAAGATGCCATGTTAAGTCAATGGACCTCCTAGGAGCCTCTGGCTAGCAGTGTTGTCATGGAGACTCACTGACAGCTGCAGCTCTCTATCTGTCTGTAAAGGCAGAACAACCCTGGCTAAGCAGAAGTTAGTGAGACCTTCCTAGAGCTACTTCCTGTTAGCAACATGCTAACCGTTAGCCGCTAACAAGGTTGTGTTCAGGATGACCAGGTGATGGTACTCTGTTAGTTTGGTCCATAACCTGTGCTGGGAAGTGCCTCAAAGAGGGAGAAAATACGTAGTTTATTACGTCGCCATGGTAACTCAAAATGGCGGGTGGTCTTGGCCCATTGAAAAGCATTGAATATTTGAAACCTCCTAACATGGATATGCTTTATCCGACATGGCCAAAATTTGTTGTGGAGCTTTCTCTCTACAGTAAGAACAGACTCTGTGAAGCAGAAGTTGGTGAGACCTTCCTAGAGCTACTTCCGGTTAGCAACATGCTAACCGTTAGCCGCTAACAAGATTGTGTTCAAGATGACCAGGTGATGGTACTCTGTTAGTTTGGTCCATAACCTGTGCTGGGAAGTGCCTCAAAGAGGGAGAAAATACGTAGTTTATTACGTCGCCATGGTAACTCAAAATGGCGGGTGGTCTTGGCCCATTGAAAAGCATTGAATATTTGACACCTCCTAACATGGAGATGCTTTATCCGACATGGCCAAAATTTGTTGTGGAGCTTTCTCTCTACAGTAAGAACAGACTCTGTGAAGCAGAAGTTGGTGAGACCTTCCTAGAGCTACTTCCTGTTAGCAACATGCTAACCGTTAGCCGCTAACATGGTTGTGTTCAGTATCACCGGAGGATTGTACTCTGTCAGTTTGGTCCAAATCCTGTACTGGGATGTGCTTCAAATAGGGAGAAAATACGTTTTTTATAACGTTGCCATGGTAACTCAAAATGGCGGGTGGTACAAAAAATACTTCATAGGATCAGCACACATGTTTTGTTATACATACTGTGGGGATTATAATATAAAACTCTAAGTGTCCCACACCGGGATTCAATCCCATGACCTCTTGCATGCAGAGCCTGCACTTTCCATCTGAGCTATACTGTAGTGCCATATATGGGCATGCAGTATTGGGACCATAAGGGGTTTGATCCCCCATTGAAAAGCATTGGATGTTTGACACCTCATAGCTTTGAGATGCTTTATGCGACGTAGCCCAAATTTCTTGTGGAGCTTTCTCTCTAGAGTAAGAACAGACTCTGTGAAGCAGAAGTTGGTGAGACCTTCCTAGAGCTACTTCTGGTTAGCAACATGCTAACAGTTAGCCGCTAACAGGGTTGTGTTCAGTATCACCAGGTGAGTGTACTCTGTCAGTTTGGTCCAAATCCTGTACTGGGAAGTGCCTCAAAAAGGGTGCCAATACTTAAGGTCACCAAAGGTCATGAGTCAGATTGGCCTCCTTTAGCAACTCAGCCTCACCACATCTGGGCCCAGAACTCAACATTTCACCAAAATGGTCAGTAGCGCCATTTCCCACATGTGGGTGGTGCTGTATTGGCCAATTATGTCGTGTCTGGGCATCATGCCAGATCCTGTTGGAAGCAAAGGCCCAATAGGAAAGCATGTGAAATCCAAAATGGGACAGAAAAGTGACACATGGCTGAAAGTCACTTGAAAATTTAAAAATGTTAAGAGGAAGTGACTGTGCGAATTTCAGATTCCTACATTAATCACAGCCGCTGCAGCGGGTGTCGAAAGTTGCCATTGTATCCCAATGGAGCTTCTCCCTCTGGCCCTCAGAGTTCCGTCGTCATGGAAACTCACTCACACCTCTGCTGCAGGCTTGAAAATTTAAAAATGTTAAGAGGAAGTGACTGTGCGAATTTCAGATTCCTACATTAATCACAGCTGCTGCAGCGGGCGTCGAAAGTTGCCATTGTATCCCAATGGAGCTTCTCCCCCTGGCCCTCAGAGTTCCGTCGTCATGGAAACTCACTCACACCTGCAGCGGGCCAGTCTACCGAAGTGCAGAGACTTTGCTCACAATAAGTCCCATTGGATTATAATGGAGAACTTTGCCCCGAACAACGCTCCATATCTCCTGATCCGTAAATGGTAGAGACGTAATTTTTTCTGCGTTTATTTCGTAACGGATAGGGGAAGAAGACAGGCTATCGGTTTTTGCTGGAAAAAGTTTAATAAAGGCGTGAAAAATTATGATATAAAGGTGATTTTTATGGATTTTTAGAAATCCTCTAAAAACGGTCCCGAACAAATCGCTGTAGCTGAAAAAGTATAAGAGATATCAAAATAAATCTTTCACTATGAGTATCAGCAGGCTTTTGAGGACTATGGTGCCCATTTTCATGTTTGTACAAAAATCGGTGTAGGCACAGCGACGATGTAAAAAAGTGGATGATGTGGGAAAATGCAGCTGAAAAGCGTTTTCAGGAATTTGCACATTCACTACTCCCGAACAAATTGTTCCTGCGGCAAAACCGTAACAGATATCCAAACAATTTCTTTTTTATGAGTCCCAGAAGGCTCGGGACATTCATGTGTGAAAGTCTCATGCTTGTACATAAAACGGTTTAGGAGTAGCGACGATGCGAAAACATGTGACGTTTTGGATTTTCAGACGTCATTTTTCAAAACCGCTCCATAGGAAATGAATGGGGAGGATTTCGGGTTTGTGTCGGTCTGAGGTGATTTGCGAAAAATCTATAAATGCTACACCAATGAGGGTTACATTTCCTGAATCCAGACAAAAATACCTACGTTTTGATGTATAATTTGTCTACGTAGAGTGAAAATTGAGCGAGTAGGCTGAAGTTGTTCGAAGTTTTGAAATCTTTGAAAACGCTAGAGTGGCCCACTCTAGCGGTTGGAGAATTCCGTCATTGACTTTCATTATAAACGATGATTTCGCTGATTTTTGGACATGAGCTTTGAGGAGTAACTGTGAAGAGACGATAAAAGATATCTACATCCCGTTTTCACTTCTGAGTAGTTCACAGATATGTCTACAAACTGGAAGTTAAACGGTGTTCGTAGGTGAAAGCATGACGACACAGTACAGCGTTGAAAATGGCCATTTGGAGGCTTTTTTGAGGCTTTCTTTCTACCCGATTCCATTGATTCCTATGGGATTTTTGGGGGTGGTTTTTCGCTAATTTTGTCGCCATGGTAACTCGAAACCCCAATAAAAGTAATAGCACACATCTCGTGATCGAGCCGCACGTTTTGATGTATATATTGTGGGGGTGCACGCTACGGTTCGGGCCGCATTAATCGTGACGGAATAAGAAGTAAAGAATAACTAGAAAATTTCTGAAGAAATTTAGCAAGGCGCCTGCCTCGTGGTGCGTACCGTACCGTCAAAAATAGCAACAGGAAGTAACACTGCAAATTTCAGCTTCCTACGGTCTTCACAGCCCCCGCACGGCCGTCCAAAGGTGCCATGTTAAGTCAATGGACCTCCTAGGAGCCTCTGGCTAGCAGCGTTGTCATGGAGACTCCGTCACAGCTGTAGCCATCTATTTGTCTGTAAAGGCAGAACAACCCTGGCTATGCAGAAGTTGGTAGGACCTTCCTACAGCTACTTCCGGTTAGCAACATGCTAACCATTAGCCGCTAACATGGTTGTGGTCAGTCTGACCAGGTGAATGTACTCTGTGAGTTTGGTCCAAATCCTGTACTGGAAAGTGCGTCAAATAGGGTGCCAATACTTAATGTCACCAAAGGTCATGGGTGAGATCGGCCTCCGCTAACAAGGTTGTGTTCAGTATCACCAGGTGAATGTACTCTGTGAGTTTGGTCCAAATCCTGTACTGGAAAGTGTGTCAAATAGGGTGCCAATACTTAATGTCACCAAAGGTCATGGGTCAGATCGGCCTCCGCTAACAAGGTTGTGTTCAGTATCACCAGGTGAATGTACTCTGTGAGTTTGGTCCAAACCCTGTACTGGAAAGTGCCTCAAATAGGGTGCCAATACTTAATGTCAGCAAAGGTCATGGGTCAGATCGGCCTCCGCTAACAAGGTTGTGTTCAGTATCACCAGGTGAAGGTACTCTGTGAGTTTGGTCCAAACCCTGTACTGGAAAGTGCGTCAAATAGGGTGCCAATACTTAATGTCACCAAGGGTCATGGGTCAGATCGGCCTCCGCTAACAAGGTTGTGTTCAGTATCCCTGGGTGATGATACTCTGTGAGTTTGGTCCAAATCCTGTACTGGAAAGTGCATCAAATAGGGTGCCAATACTTAATGTCACCATGGGTCATGGGTCAGATCAGCCTCCGCTAAGAAGGTTGTGTTCAGTATCACCAGTTGATGGTACTCTGTGAGTTTGGTACAAATCCTGTACTGGAAAGTGCCTCAAATAGGGTGCCAATACTTATTGTCACCAAGGGTCATGGGTCAGATCGGCCTCTGCTAACAAGGTTGTGTTCAGTATCACCAGTTGATGGTACTCTGTGAGTTTGGTCGAAATCCTGTACTGGAAAGTGCCTCAAATAGGGTGCCAATACTTAATGTCACCAAAGGTCATGGGTCAGATCGGCCTCCGCTAACAAGGTTGTGTTCAGTATCCCTGGGTGATGATACTCTGTGAGTTTGGTCCAAATCCTGTACTGGAAAGTGCCTCAAATAGGGTGCCAATACTTAATGTCACCAAAGGTCACCAAAGGTCATGAGTCAGATTGGCCTCCTTTAGCAACTCAGCCTCACCACATCTGGGCCCAGAACTCAACATTTGACAAAAATGGTCAGTAGCGCCATTTCCCACATGTGGGTGGTGCTGTATTGGCCAATTATGTCGTGTCTGGGCATCATGCCAGATCCTGTTAGAAGCAAAGGCCCAATAGGAAAGCATGTGAAATCCAAAATGGGACAGAAAAGTGACACATGGCTGAAAGTCACTTGAAAATTTAAAAATGTTAAGAGGAAGTGACTGTGCGAATTTCAGATTCCTACATTAATCACAGCCGCTGCAGCGGGCGTCGAAAGTTGCCATTGTATCCCAATGGAGCTTCTCCCTCTGGCCCTCAGAGTTCCGTCGTCATGGAAACTCACTCACACCTCTGCTGCAGGCTTGAAATTTTAAAAATGTTAAGAGGAAGTGACTGTGCGAATTTCAGATTCCTACATTAATCACAGCCGCTGCAGCGGGCGTCGAAAGTTGCCATTGTATCCCAATGGAGCTTCTCCCCCTGGCCCTCAGAGTTCCGTCGTCATGGAAACTCACTCACACCTCTGCTGCAGGCCAGTCTACCGAAGTGCAGAGACTTTGCTCACAATAAGTCCCATTGGATTATAATGGAGAACTTTGCCCCGAACAACGCTCCATATCTCCTGATCCGTAAATGGTAGAGACGTAATTTTTTCTGCGTTTATTTCGTAACGGATAGGGGAAGAAGACAGGCTATCGGTTTTTGCTGGAAAAAGTTTAATAAAGGCGTGAAAAATTATGATATAAAGGTGATTTTTATGGATTTTTAGAAATCCTCTTAAAACGGTCCCGAACAAATCGCTGTAGCTGAAAAAGTATAAGAGATATCAAAATAATTCTTTCACTATGAGTATCACCAGGCTTTTGAGGACTATGGTGCCCATTTTCATGTTTGTACAAAAATCGGTGTAGGCACAGCGACGATGTAAAAAAGTGGATGATGTGGGAAAATGCAGCTGAAAAGCGTTTTCAGGAATTTGCACATTCGCTACTCCCGAACAAATTGTTCCTGCGGTAAAACCGTAACAGTTATCCAAACAATTCCTTTTTTATGAGTGCCAGAAGGGTCGGGACATTCATGTGTGAAAGTGTCATGCTTGTACATGAAACGGTTTAGGAGTAGCGACGATGCGAAAACATGTGATGTTTTGGATTTTCAGACGTCATTTTTCAAAACCGCTCCATAGGAAATGAATGGGGAGGATTTCGGGTTTGTGTCGCTCTGAGGTGATTTGCGAAAAATCTATAAATGCTACACCAATGAGGGTTACATTTCCTGAATCCAGACAAAAATACCTACGTTTTGATGTATAATTTGTCTACGTAGAGTGAAAATTGAGCGAGTAGGCTGAAGTTGTTCGGAGTTTTGAAATCTTTGAAAACGCTAGAGTGGCCCACTCTAGCGGTTGGAGAATTCCGTCATTGACTTTCATTATAAACGATGATTTCGCTGATTTTCAGACATGAGCTTTGAGGAGCACTTGTGAGGAGACGATAACAGATATCCACATCCCGTTTTCACTTCTGAGTAGTTCACAGATATATCTACAAACTGGAAGTTAAACGGTGTTCGTAGGTGAAAGCATGACGATACAGTACAGCGTTGAAAATGGCCATTTGGAGGCTTTTTTGAGGTTTTCTTTCTACCCGACTCCATTCATTCCTATGGGATTTTTGGGGGTGGTTTTTCGCTAATTGCGTTGCCATGGTAACTCGAAACCCCAACAGAAGTAATAGCACACATCTCGAGACCGAGCCGGACGTTTTGATGTATATATTGTGGGGGTGCACGCTACGGTTCGGGCCGCATTAATCGTGAAGGAAGAAAAATAAAGAATATTAATAATAATACTAGAAAATTTCTGAAGAAATTTAGCAAGGTGCCTGCCTCGTGGTGCGTACCGTACCGCGTAACAAAGCAACAGGAAGTAACACCGCGAATTTCAGGTTCCTACGGTGTTCACAGCCCCTGCAGCGGCCGTCCAAAGGTGCCATGTTAAGTCAATGGACCTCCTAGGAGCCTCTGGCTAGCAGTGTTGTCATGGACTCACTCACAGCTGTAGCCCTCTCTTTGTCTGTAAAGCCAGAACAACCCTGGCTAAGGAGAAGTTTGTATGAGCTTCCTAGAGCTACTTCCGGTTAACAACATGCTAACCGTTAGCTGCTAGCATGGTTGTGTTCAGTATCATCGGGTGATGTTACTCTGTTAGTTTAGTCCAAATCCTGTACTGAGAAGTGCCTAAAAAAAGAAAAAATGCTAAAAGTCACCATAGGCCATTTTCCCATTCATTCCTATGGGGTTTTTTGGCTTCAGTTTCTGGGGTACTACGTTACCATGGTTACTGCCAGTGACAACAGAAGTAATAGCACACCTCGTGAAACCCAGCCGCACGTTTTGATGTATAGATTGTGGGGGTGGACGCTTCTGTTCGGCCCGCATTAATTTGCGAAGGTTCAAGTAAGTGCATAGTATATTTAACACTAGAAAATTTCTGAAGAAATTTAGCAAGGCGCCTGCCTCGTGGTGCGTACCGTACGGTCGAAAATACTAACGGGAAGTAACACTGCGAATTTCAGCTTCCTACGGTCTTCACAGCCCCCGCAACGGCCGTCCAAAGGTGCCATGTTAAGTCAATGGACCTCCTAGGAGCCTCTGGCTAGCAGCGTTGTCATGGAGACTCCCTCACAGCTGTAGCCCTCTGTCTTAATTATCATTACCTTTATCATGTGAGGTACTGAGGTGAATGTGTGATTTCAGTGTCTTTGGAGCATTTCTGCAGCATGTAACAGAGGCAAATAGGGGTCAAAAATGGATGTTTGACACCTCATAAAATAGACATGCTTTATCTGACATGGCCCAAATTTGTTGTAGAGCTTCCTCTCTAAAGGAAGTACAGACTCTGTGAAGCAAAAGTTTGTGCGAGCTTCCTAGAGCTACTTCCTGTTAGCAACATGCTAACGGTTAGCCGCTTGCATGGTTGTGTTCAGTATCACCGGGTGATGTTACTCTGTTAGTTTGGTTGAAATCCTATGTTGAGAAGTGCCTAAAAAGAAAGAAAATCCTGAAATTGACCAAAGGTAATTTTCCCATTCATTCCTATGGGAGTTTTTGGCTTCAGTTTCTGGGGTATTACATTACCATGGTTACTCCCAGTGACAACAGAAGTAATAGCACACCTCGTGAGACCCAGCCGCACGTTTTGATGTATAGATTGTGGGGGTGGACGCTTCCGTTCGGGCCGCATTAATTTGCGAAGGTTGAAGTAAGTGCATAGTATATTTAACACTAGAAAATTTCTGAAGAAATTTAGCAAGGCGCCTGCCTCGTGGTGCGTACCGTACTGTGTAAAATAGCGACAGGAAGTAACACCGCGAATTTCAGGTTCCTACGGTGTTCACAGCCCCCGCAGCGGCCGTCAAAAGGTGCCATGTTTAGTCAATGGACCTCCTAGGAGCCTCTGGCTAGCAGTGTTGTCATGGAGACTCACTCACAGCTGTAGCCCTCTCTTTGTCTGTAAAGCCAGAACAACCCTGGCTAAGGAGAAGTTTGTATGAGCTTCCTAGAGCTACTTCCGGTTAACAACATGCTAACCGTTAGCTGCTAGCATGGTTGTGTTCAGTATCATCGGGTGATGTTACTCTGTTAGTTTAGTCCAAATCCTGTACTGAGAAGTGCCTAAAAAAAGAAAAAATGCTAAAAGTCACCATAGGCCATTTTCCCATTCATTCCTATGGGGGTTTTTGGCTTCAGTTTCTGGGGTACTACGTTACCATGGTTACTGCCAGTGACAACAGAAGTAATAGCACACCTCGTGAAACCCAGCCGCACGTTTTGATGTATAGATTGTGGGGGTGGACGCTTCTGTTCGGCCCGCATTAATTTGCGAAGGTTCAAGTAAGTGCATAGTATATTTAACACTAGAAAATTTCTGAAGAAATTTAGCAAGGCGCCTGCCTCGTGCTGCCTACCGTGCCGTCACAAATAGCAACAGGAAGTAACACTCCGAATTTCAGCTTCCTACGGTCTTCACAGCCCCCGCAGCGGCAGTCCAAAGGTGCCATGTTAGGTCAATGGAGCGTGTCCCTAGGAGCCTCTGGCTTGCAGCGTTGTCATGGAGACTGTCTCACAGCTGAAGCCCTATCTTTGTCTGTAAAGGCAGAACAATCCTGGCAAAGCAGAAGTTGGTAGGACCTTTCTTAAGCTACTTCCGGTTAGCAACATGCTAATCATTAGCCGCTAGCATGGTTGTGTTCAGTCTCACCGGGTGATGTTACTCTGTTAGTTTGGTCCAAATGCTGTACTGGAAAGTGCCTCAAATAGGGTGCCAATACTTAATGTCACCAAAGGTCATGGGTCAGATCGGCCTCCGCTAACAAGGTTGTGTTCAGTATCACCAGGTGAATGTACTCTGTGAGTTTGGTCCAAATCCTGTACTGGAAAGTGCCTCAAATAGGGTGCCAATACTTAATGTCACCAAAGGTAATGAGTCAGATCGGCCTCCTTTAGCAACTCAGCCTCACCCTATCTGGGCCCAGAACTCAACATTTGACCAAAGTGGTGTGTAGCGCCATTTCCCACAGGTGGGTGGTGCTGTATTGGCCAATTGGGTCGTCTCTGGGCCTCATGCCAGGTCCTCTTGGAAGCAAAGGCCCAATAGGAAAGCATGTGAAATCCAAAATGGGACAGAAAAGTGACACATGGCTGAAAGTCACATGAAAATTTTAAAATGTTAAGAGGAAGTGACTGTGCGAATTTCAGATTCCTACATTAATCACAGCCACTGCAGTGAGCGTTGAAAGTTGCCATTCTATCCCAATGAAGAGTGTCCCTCTGGCCCTCAGAGTTCCGTCGTCATGGAAACTCACTCACACCTGCAGCGGGCCAGTCTACCGAAGTGCAGAGACTTTGCTCACAATAAGTCCCATTGGATTATAATGGAGAACTTTGCCCCGAACAACGCTCCATATCTCCTGATCCGTAAATGGTAGAGACGTAATTTTTTCTGCGTTTATTTCGTGACGGATAGGGGAAGAAGACAGGCTATCGGTTTTTGCTGGAAAAAGTTTAATAAAGGCGTGAAAAATTATGATATAAAGGGGTTTTATATCGACTTTTAGAAATCCTCTAAAAACGGTCCCGAACAAATCGCTGTAGCTGAAAAAGTATAAGAGATATCAAAATAATTCTTTCACTATGAGTATCAGCAGGCTTTTGAGGACTATGGTGCCCATTTTCATGTTTGTGCAAAAATCGGTGTAGGCACAGCGACGATGTAAAAAAGTGGATGATGTGGGAAAATGCAGCTGAAAAGCGTTTTCAGGAATTTGCACATTCGCTACTCCCGAACAAATTGTTCCTGCGGTAAAACCGTAACAGTTATCCAAACAATTCCTTTTTTATGAGTGCCAGAAGGGTCGGGACATTCATGTGTGAAAGTCTCATGCTTGTACATGAAACGGTTTAGGAGTAGCGACGATGCGAAAACATGTGATGTTTTGGATTTTCAGACGTCATTTTTCAAAACCGCTCCATAGGAAATGAATGGGGAGGATTTCGGGTTTGTGTCGCTCTGAGGTGATTTGCGAAAAATCTATAAATGCTACACCAATGAGGGTTACATTTCCTGAATCCAGACAAAAATACCTACGTTTTGATGTATAATTTGTGTACGTAGAGTGAAAATTGAGCGAGTAGGCGGAAGTTGTTCGGAGTTTTGAAATCTTTGAAAACGCTAGAGTGGGCCACTCTAGCGGTTGGAGAATTCCGTCATTGACTTTCATTATAAACGATGATTTCGCTGATTTTCGGACATGAGCTTTGAGGAGCACTTGTGAGGAGACGATAACAGATATCCACATCCCGTTTTCACTTCTGAGTAGTTCACAGATATATCTACAAACTGGAATTTAAACGGTGTTCGTAGGTGAAAGCATGACGATACAGTACAGCGTTGAAAATGGCCATTTGGAGGCTTTTTTGAGGCGTTCTTTCTACCCGACTCCATTCATTCCTATGGGATTTTTGGGCGTGGTTTTTCGCTAATTTTGTCGCCATGGTAACTCGAAACCCCAATAAAAGTAATAGCACACATCTCGGAATCGAGCCGCACGTTTTGGTACCTATATAATGCGGCCCGAACCTACGGTTCGGGCCGCATTAATCGTGACGGAATAATAATAAAGAATAATAAATAGACGCCTTTAGAGGTGAATAGTAGTAGGTGCCTCCATGCATTTGCATGGGAGGCAGTGCTGTGCTTCGCACAGCACTGCCTCCTCATTGCAAATGCTTGGCAGGCACCTAATAATAATAAAGAGTCCGTTTAGAGGTGAATAGTAGTAGGTGCCTCCATGCATTTGCATGGGAGGCAGTGCTGTGCTTCGCACAGCACTGCCTCCTCATTGCAAATGCTTGGCAGGCACCTAACTAGAAAATTTCTGAAGAAATTTAGCAAGGTGCCTGCCTCGTGGTGCGTACCATACCTTATCAAATAGCAACAGGAAGTAACACTGCGAATTTCAGCTTCCTACGGTCTTCACAGCCCCCGCAGCGGCCGTTGAAAGATGCCATGTTAAGTCAATGGACCTCCTAGGAGCCTCTGGCTAGCAGTGTTGTCATGGAGACTCACTGACAGCTGCAGCTCTCTATCTGTCTGTAAAGGCAGAACAACCCTGGCTAAGCAGAAGTTAGTGAGACCTTCCTAGAGCTACTTCCTGTTAGCAACATGCTAACCGTTAGCCGCTAACAAGGTTGTGTTCAGGATGACCAGGTGATGGTACTCTGTTAGTTTGGTCCATAACCTGTGCTGGGAAGTGCCTCAAAGAGGGAGAAAATACGTAGTTTATTACGTCGCCATGGTAACTCAAAATGGCGGGTGGTCTTGGCCCATTGAAAAGCATTGAATATTTGAAACCTCCTAACATGGATATGCTTTATCCGACATGGCCAAAATTTGTTGTGGAGCTTTCTCTCTACAGTAAGAACAGACTCTGTGAAGCAGAAGTTGGTGAGACCTTCCTAGAGCTACTTCCGGTTAGCAACATGCTAACCGTTAGCCGCTAACAAGATTGTGTTCAAGATGACCAGGTGATGGTACTCTGTTAGTTTGGTCCATAACCTGTGCTGGGAAGTGCCTCAAAGAGGGAGAAAATACGTAGTTTATTACGTCGCCATGGTAACTCAAAATGGCGGGTGGTCTTGGCCCATTGAAAAGCATTGAATATTTGACACCTCCTAACATGGAGATGCTTTATCCGACATGGCCAAAATTTGTTGTGGAGCTTTCTCTCTACAGTAAGAACAGACTCTGTGAAGCAGAAGTTGGTGAGACCTTCCTAGAGCTACTTCCTGTTAGCAACATGCTAACCGTTAGCCGCTAACATGGTTGTGTTCAGTATCACCGGAGGATTGTACTCTGTCAGTTTGGTCCAAATCCTGTACTGGGATGTGCTTCAAATAGGGAGAAAATACGTTTTTTATAACGTTGCCATGGTAACTCAAAATGGCGGGTGGTACAAAAAATACTTCATAGGATCAGCACACATGTTTTGTTATACATACTGTGGGGATTATAATATAAAACTCTAAGTGTCCCACACCGGGATTCAATCCCATGACCTCTTGCATGCAGAGCCTGCACTTTCCATCTGAGCTATACTGTAGTGCCATATATGGGCATGCAGTATTGGGACCATAAGGGGTTTGATCCCCCATTGAAAAGCATTGGATGTTTGACACCTCATAGCTTTGAGATGCTTTATGCGACGTAGCCCAAATTTCTTGTGGAGCTTTCTCTCTAGAGTAAGAACAGACTCTGTGAAGCAGAAGTTGGTGAGACCTTCCTAGAGCTACTTCCGGTTAGCAACATGCTAACAGTTAGCCGCTAACAGGGTTGTGTTCAGTATCACCAGGTGAGTGTACTCTGTCAGTTTGGTCCAAATCCTGTACTGGGAAGTGCCTCAAAAAGGGTGCCAATACTTAAGGTCACCAAAGGTCATGAGTCAGATTGGCCTCCTTTAGCAACTCAGCCTCACCACATCTGGGCCCAGAACTCAACATTTCACCAAAATGGTCAGTAGCGCCATTTCCCACATGTGGGTGGTGCTGTATTGGCCAATTATGTCGTGTCTGGGCATCATGCCAGATCCTGTTGGAAGCAAAGGCCCAATAGGAAAGCATGTGAAATCCAAAATGGGACAGAAAAGTGACACATGGCTGAAAGTCACTTGAAAATTTAAAAATGTTAAGAGGAAGTGACTGTGCGAATTTCAGATTCCTACATTAATCACAGCCGCTGCAGCGGGTGTCGAAAGTTGCCATTGTATCCCAATGGAGCTTCTCCCTCTGGCCCTCAGAGTTCCGTCGTCATGGAAACTCACTCACACCTCTGCTGCAGGCCTGAAAATTTAAAAATGTTAAGAGGAAGTGACTGTGCGAATTTCAGATTCCTACATTAATCACAGCTGCTGCAGCGGGCGTCGAAAGTTGCCATTGTATCCCAATGGAGCTTCTCCCCCTGGCCCTCAGAGTTCCGTCGTCATGGAAACTCACTCACACCTGCAGCGGGCCAGTCTACCGAAGTGCAGAGACTTTGCTCACAATAAGTCCCATTGGATTATAATGGAGAACTTTGCCCCGAACAACGCTCCATATCTCCTGATCCGTAAATGGTAGAGACGTAATTTTTTCTGCGTTTATTTCGTAACGGATAGGGGAAGAAGACAGGCTATCGGTTTTTGCTGGAAAAAGTTTAATAAAGGCGTGAAAAATTATGATATAAAGGTGATTTTTATGGATTTTCAGAAATCCTCTAAAACCGGTCCCGAACAAATCGCTGTACCTGAAAAAGTATAAGAGATATCAAAATAATTCTTTCACTATGAGTATCAGCAGGCTTTTGAGGACTATGGTGCCCATTTTCATGTTTGTACAAAAATCGGTGTAGGCACAGCGACGATGTAAAAAAGTGGATGATGTGGGAAAATGCAGCTGAAAAGCGTTTTTAGGAATTTGCACATTCGCTACTCCCGAACAAATTGTTCCTGCGGTAAAACCGTAACAGTTATCCAAACAATTCCTTTTTTATGAGTGCCAGAAGGGTCGGGACATTCATGTGTGAAAGTCTCATGCTTGTACATGAAACGGTTTAGGAGTAGCGACGATGCGAAAACATGTGATGTTTTGGATTTTCAGACGTCATTTTTCAAAACCGCTCCATAGGAAATGAATGGGGAGGATTTCGGGTTTGTGTCGCTCTGAGGTGATTTGCAAAAAATCTATAAATGCTACACCAATGAGGGTTACATTTCCTGAATCCAGAAAAAAATACCTACGTTTTGATGTATAATTTGTCTACGTAGAGTGAAAATTGAGCGAGTAGGCTGAAGTTGTTCGGAGTTTTGAAATCTTTGAAAACGCTAGAGTGGCCCACTCTAGCGGTTGGAGAATTCCGTCATTGACTTTCATTATAAACGATGATTTCGCTGATTTTTGGACATGAGCTTTGAGGAGTAACTGTGAAGAGACGATAAAAGATATCCCCATCCCGTTTTCACTTCTGAGTAGTTCACAGATATGTCTACAAACTGGAAGTTAAACGGTGTTCGTAGGTGAAAGCATGACGACACAGTACAGCGTTGAAAATGGCCATTTGGAGGCTTTTTTGAGGCTTTCTTTCTACCCGATTCCATTGATTCCTATGGGATTTTTGGGGGTGGTTTTTCGCTAATTTTGTCGCCATGGTAACTCGAAACCCCAATAAAAGTAATAGCACACATCTCGAGACCGAGCCGGACGTTTTGATGTATATATTGTGGGGGTGCACGCTACGGTTCGGGCCGCATTAATCGTGAAGGAAGAAAAATAAAGAATATTAATAATATTAATAATAAAGAAGTCCGTTTAGAGGTGAATAGTAGTAGGTGCCTCCATGCATTTGCATGGGAGGCAGTGCTGTGCTTCGCACAGCACTGCCTCCTCATTGCAAATGCTTGGCAGGCACCTAACTAGAAAATTTCTGAAGAAATTTAGCAAGGCGCCTGCCTCGTGGTGCGTACCGTACCGTTGAAAATACTAACGGGAAGTAACACTGCGAATTTCAGCTTCCTACGGTCTTCACAGCCCCCGCAACGGCCGTCCAAAGGTGCCATGTTAAGTCAATGGACCTCCTAGGAGCCTCTGGCTAGCAGCGTTGTCATGGAGACTCCCTCACAGCTGTAGCCCTCTGTCTTAATTATCATTACCTTTATCATGTGAGGTACTGAGGTGAATGTGTGATTTCAGTGTCTTTGGAGCATTTCTGCAGCATGTAACAGAGGCAAAGAGGGGTCAAAAATGGATGTTTGACACCTCATAAAATAGACATGCTTTATCTGACATGGCCCAAATTTGTTGTAGAGCTTCCTCTCTAAAGGAAGTACAGACTCTGTGAAGCAAATGTTTGTGCGAGCTTGCTAGAGCTACTTCCGGTTAGCAACATGCTAACCGTTAGCCGCTAACAAGGTTGTGTTCAGGATGACCAGGTGATGGTACTCTGTTAGTTTGGTCCATAACCTGTGCTGGGAAGTGCCTCAAAGAGGGAGAAAATACGTTGTTTATTACGTCGCCATGGTAACTCAAAATGGCGGGTGGTCTTGGCCCATTGAAAAGCATTGAATATTTGACACCTCCTAACATGGAGATGCTTTATCCGACATGGCCAAAATTTGTTGTGGAGCTTTCACTCTACAGTAAGAACAGACTCTGTGAAGCAGAAGTTGGTGAGACCTTCCTAGAGCTACTTCCTGTAAGCAACATGCTAACCATTAGCCGCTAACAAGGTTGTGTTCAGGATGACCAGGTGATGGTACTCTGTTAGTTTGGTCCATAACCTGTGCTGGGAAGTGCCTGAAAGAGGGAGAAAATACGTTTTTTATAACGTTGCCATGGTAACTCAAAATGGCGGGTGGTACAAAAAAATACTTCATAGGATCAGCACACATGTTTTGTTATACATACTGTGGGGATTATAATATAAAACTCTAAGTGTCCCACACCGGGATTCGATCCCATGACCTCTTGCATGCAAAGCCTGCACTTTCCATCTGAGCTATACTGTAGCGCCATATATGGGCATGCAGTATTGGGACCATAAGGGGTTTGATCCCCCATTGAAAAGCATTGGATGTTTGACACCTCATAGCTTGGAGATGCTTTATGCGACGTAGCCCAAATTTCTTGTGGAGCTTTCTCTCTAGAGTAAGAACAGACTCTGTGAAGCAGAAGTTGGTGAGACCTTCCTAGAGCTACTTCCGGTTAGCAACATGCTAACAGTTAGCCGCTAACAGGGTTGTGTTCAGTATCACCAGGTGAGTGTACTCTGTCAGTTTGGTCCAAATCCTGTACTGGGAAGTGCCTCAAAAAGGGTGCCAATACTTAATGTCACCAAAGGTCACCAAAGGTCATGAGTCAGATCGGCCTCCTTTAGCAACTCAGCCTCACCACATCTGGGCCCAGAACTCAACATTTGACCAAAATGGTCAGTAGCGCCATTTCCCACAGGTGGGTGGTGCTGTATTGGCCAATTATGTCGTGTCTGGGCATCATGCCAGATCCTGTTGGAAGCAAAGGCCCAATAGGAAAGCATGTGAAATCCAAAATGGGACAGAAAAGTGACACATGGCTGAAAGTCACTTGAAAATTTAAAAATGTTAAGAGGAAGTGACTGTGCGAATTTCAGATTCCTACATTAATCACAGCCGCTGCAGCGGGCGTCGAAAGTTGCCATTGTATCCCAATGGAGCTTCCCCCTCTGGCCCTCAGAGTTCCGTCGTCATGGAAACTCACTCACACCTCTGCTGCAGGCCAGTCTACCGAAGTGCAGAGACTTTGCTCACAATAAGTCCCATTGGATTATAATGGAGAACTTTGCCCCGAACAACGCTCCATATCTCCTGATCCGTAAATGGTAGAGACGTAATTTTTTCTGCGTTTATTTCGTGACGGATAGGGGAAGAAGACAGGCTATCGGTTGTTGCTGGAAAAAGTTTAATAAAGGCGTGAAAAATTATGATATAAAGGTGATTTTTATGGATTTTTTGAAATCCTCTAAAAAAGGTCCCGAACAAATCGCTGTAGCTGAAAAAGTATAAGAGATATCAAAATAATTCTTTCACTATGAGTATCAGCAGGCTTTTGAGGACTATGGTGCCCATTTTCATGTTTGTACAAAAATCGGTGTAGGCACAGCGACGATGTAAAAAAGTGGATGATGTGGGAAAATGCAGCTGAAAAGCGTTTTCAGGAATTTGCACATTCGCTACTCCCGAACAAATTGTTCCTGCGGTAAAACCGTAACAGTTATCCAAACAATTCCTTTTTTATGAGTGCCAGAAGGGTCGGGACATTCATGTGTGAAAGTCTCATGCTTGTACATGAAACGGTTTAGGAGTAGCGACGATGCGAAAACATGTGATGTTTTGGATTTTCAGATGCCATTTTTCAAAACCGCTCCATAGGAAATGAATGGGGAGGATTTCGGGTTTGTGTCGCTCTGAGGTGATTTGCGAAAAATCTATAAATGCTACACCAATGAGGGTTACATTTCCTGAATCCAGACAAAAATACCTACGTTTTGATGTATAATTTGTCTACGTAGAGTGAAAATTGAGCGAGTAGGCTGAAGTTGTTCGGAGTTTTGAAATCTTTGAAAACGCTAGAGTGGCCCACTCTAGCGGTTGGAGAATTCCGTCATTGACTTTCATTATAAACGATGATTTCGCTGATTTTCGGACATGAGCTTTGAGGAGTAACTGTGAAGAGACGATAAAAGATATCCCCATCCCGTTTTCACTTCTGAGTAGTTCACAGATATGTCTACAAACTGGAAGTTAAACGGTGTTCGTAGGTGAAAGCATGACGATACAGTACAGCGTTGAAAATGGCCATTTGGAGGCTTTTTTGAGGTTTTCTTTCTACCCGACTCCATTCATTCCTATGGGATTTTTGGGGGTGGTTTTTCGCTAATTGCGTTGCCATGGTAACTCGAAACCCCAACAGAAGTAATAGCACACATCTCGAGACCGAGCCGGACGTTTTGATGTATATATTGTGGGGGTGCACGCTACGGTTCGGGCCGCATTAATCGTGAAGGAAGAAAAATAAAGAATATTAATAATAATACTAGAAAATTTCTGAAGAAATTTAGCAAGGCGCCTGCCTCGTGGTGCGTACGGTACCGTCAAAAATACTAACAGGAAGTAACACTGCGAATTTCAGCTTCCTACGGTCTTCACAGCCCCCGCAGCGGCCGTCCAAAAGTGCCATGTTAAGTCAATGGACCTCCTAGGAGCCTCTGGCTAGCAGCGTTGTCATGGAGACTCCCTCACAGCTGTAGCCCTCTCTTTGTCTGTAAAGCCAGAACAACCCTGGCTAAGCAGAAGTTTGTATGAGGTTCCTAGAGCTACTTCCGGTTAGCAACATGCTAACCGTTAGCCGCTAACATGGTTGTGGTCAGTCTCACCGGGTGATGGTACTCTGTTAGTTTGGTTGAAATCCTATGCTGAAGTGCCTAAAAAAGTGCCTAAAAAGAGAGAAAATCCTAAAATTCACCAAAGGTCATTTTCCCAGTCATTCCTATGGGAGTTTTTGGCTTCAGTTTCTGGGGTACTACGTTACCATGGTTACTGCCAGTGACAACAGAAGTAATAGCACACCTCGTGAGACCCAGCCGCACGTTTTGATGTATAGATTGTGGGGGTGGACGCTTCCGTTCGGGCCGCATTAATTTGCGAAGGTTGAAGTAAGTGCATAGTATATTTAACACTAGAAAATTTCTGAAGAAATTTAGCAAGGTGCCTGCCTCGTGGTGCGTACCGTACCGTTGAAAATACTAACGGGAAGTAACACTGCGAATTTCAGCTTCCTACGGTCTTCACAGCCCCCGCAACGGCCGTCCAAAGGTGCCATGTTAAGTCAATGGACCTCCTAGGAGCCTCTGGCTAGCAGCGTTGTCATGGAGACTCCCTCACAGCTGTAGCCCTCTGTCTTAATTATCATTACCTTTATCATGTGAGGTACTGAGGTGAATGTGTGATTTCAGTGTCTTTGGAGCATTTCTGCAGCATGTAACAGAGGCAAATAGGGGTCAAAAATGGATGTTTGACACCTCATAAAATAGACATGCTTTATCTGACATGGCCCAAATTTGTTGTAGAGCTTCCTCTCTAAAGGAAGTACAGAC
Organism: Fundulus diaphanus; assembly: GCA_037039145.1. Classification (NCBI taxonomy): domain Eukaryota; kingdom Metazoa; phylum Chordata; class Actinopteri; order Cyprinodontiformes; family Fundulidae; genus Fundulus; species Fundulus diaphanus. The sequence continues at coordinate 47,117,618 of CM073141.1, forward strand.
TCTGTGAAGCAAAAGTTTGTGCGAGCTTGCTAGAGATACTTCCGGTTAGCAACATGCTAACCGTTAGCCGCTAACAAGGTTGTGTTCAGGATGACCAGGTGATGGTACTCTGTTAGTTTGGTCCATAACCTGTGCTGGGAAGTTCCTCAAAGAGGGAGAAAATACGTTTTTTATTACGTCGCCATGGTAACTCAAAATGGCGGGTGGTCTTGGCCCATTGAAAAGCATTGAATACTTGACACCTCCTAACATGGAGATGCTTTATCCGACATGGCCAAAATTTGTTGTGGAGCTTTCACTCTACAGTAAGAACAGACTCTGTGAAGCAGAAGTTGGTGAGACCTTCCTAGAGCTACTTCCTGTTAGCAACATGCTAACCGTTAGCCGCTAACAAGGTTGTGTTCAGGATGACCAGGTGATGGTACTCTGTTAGTTTGGTCCATAACCTGTGCTGGGAAGTGCCTCAAAGAGGGAGAAAATACGTTTTTTATTACGTCGCCATGGTAACTCAAAATGGCGGGTGGTCTTGGCCCATTGAAAAGCATTGAATATTTGACACCTCCTAACATGGAGATGCTTTATCCGACATGGCCAAAATTTGTTGTGGAGCTTTCACTCTACAGTAAGAACAGACTCTGTGAAGCAGAAGTTGGTGAGACCTTCCTAGAGCTACTTCCTGTTAGCAACATGCTAACAGTTAGCCGCTAACAGGGTTGTGCTCAGTATCACCAGGTGAGTGTACTTTGTCAGTTTGGTCCAAATCCTGTACTGGGAAGTGCCTCAAAAAGGGTGCTATTACTTAATGTCACCAAAGGTCACCAAAGGTCATGAGTCAGATCGGCCTCCTTTAGCAACTCAGCCTCACCACATCTGGGCCCAGAACTCAACATTTGACCAAAATGGTCAGTAGCGCCATTTCCCACATGTGGGTGGTGCTGTATTGGCCAATTATGTCGTGTCTGGGCATCATGCCAGATCCTGTTGGAAGCAAAGGCCCAATAGGAAAGCATGTGAAATCCAAAATGGGACAGAAAAGTGACATGGCTGAAAGTCACTTGAAAATTTTAAAATGTTAAGAGGAAGGGACTGTGCGAATTTCAGATTCCTACATTAATCACAGCAACTGCAGTGAGCGTCGAAAGTTGCCATTCTATCCCTATGGAGTCTCCCTCTGGCCCTCAGAGTTCCGTCGTCATGGAAACTCACTCACACCTGCAGCGGGCCACTCTACCGAAGTGCAGACACTTTGTGTCAGGCTCTGCCTCATTGAAATAGAATGGAGAACTTTGCCTCGAACAACGCTTCATATCTCCTGATCCGTAAATGGTAGCGACGTAATTTTTTCTGCGTTTATTTCGTAACGGATAGGGGAAGAGGACAGGCTATCGGTTTTTGCTGGAAAAAGTTTAATAAAGGCGTGAAAAATTATGATATAAAGAGTATTTTTATCAAATTTTAGAAATCCTTTAAAAACGGTCCCGAACAAATCGCTGTAGCTGAAAAAGTATAAGAGATATCAAAATAATTCTTTCACTATGAGTATCAGCAGGCTTTTGAGGACTATGGTGCCCATTTTCATGTTTGTACAAAAATCGGTGTAGGCACAGCGACGATGTAAAAAAGTGGATGATGTGGGAAAATGCAGCTGAAAAGCGTTTTCAGGAATTTGCACATTCGCTACTCCCGAACAAATTGTTCCTGCGGTAAAACCGTAACAGTTATCCAAACAATTCCTTTTTTATGAGTGCCAGAACGGTCGGGACATTCATGTGTGAAAGTCTCATGCTTGTACATGAAACGGTTTAGGAGTAGCGACGATGCGAAAACACGTGATGTTTTGTATTTTCAGACGTCATTTTTCAAAACCGCTCCATAGGAAATGAATGGGGAGGATTTTGGGTTTGTGTCGCTCTGAGGTGATTTGCAAAAAATCTATAAATGCTACAGCAATGAGGGTTACATTTCCTGAATCCAGACAAAAATACCTACGTTTTGATGTATAATTTGTCTACGTAGAGTGAAAATTGAGCGAGTAGGCTGAAGTTGTTCGGAGTTTTGAAATCTTTGAAAAGGCTAGAGTGGCCCACTCTAGCTGTTGGAGAATTCCGTCATTGACTTTCATTATAAACGATGATTTCGCTGATTTTCGGACATGAGCTTTGAGGAGCACTTGTGAGGAGACGATAACAGATATCTACATCCCGTTTTCACTTCTGAGTAGTGCACAGACATATCTACAAACTGGAAGTTAAACGGTGTTCGTAGGTGAAAGCATGACGACACAGTACAGCGTTGAAAATGGTAATTTTGAGACTTTTTTTAGGCTTTCTTTCTACCCGACTCCATTGGTTACTATGGGTTTTTTGGGGGGTGGTTTTTCGCTAATTTCGTCGCCATGGTAACTCGAAACCCCAATAAAAGTAATAGCACACCATTCCCGACCGAACCGCACGTTTTGATACCTACATTGTGGGGGTGCACGCTACGGTTCGGGCCGCATTAATCGTCAAACAATTAAGAATATTAATAATAAATAAACCGTTTAGAGGTGAATAGTAGTAGGTGCCTCCATGCATTTGCATGGGAGGCAGTGCTGTGCTTCGCACAGCACTGCCTCCTCATTGCAAATGCGTGGCAGGCACCTAATAAATAGACGCCTTTAGAGGTGAATAGTAGTAGGTGCCTCCATGCATTTGCATGGGAGGCAGTGCTGTGCTTCGCACAGCACTGCCTCCTCATTGCAAATGCTTGGCAGGCACCTAACTAGAAAATTTCTGAAGAAATTTAGCAAGGCGCCTGCCTCGTGGTGCGTACCGTACCGTGTAAAATAGCAACAGGAAGTAACACCGCGAATTTCAGGTTCCTACGGTCTTCACAGCCCCCGCAACGGCCATCCAAAGGTGCCAGGTTAAGTCAATGGACCTCCTAGGAGCCTCTGGCTTGCAGCGTTGTCATGGAGACTCCCTCACAGCTGTAGCCCTCTGTCTTAATTATCATTACCTTTATCATGTGAGGTACTGAGGTGAATGTGTGATTTCAGTGTCTTTGGAGCATTTCTGCAGCATGTAGCAGAGGCAAAGAGGGGTCAAAAATGGATGTTTGACACCTCATAAAATATACATGCTTTATCTGACATGGACCAAATTTGTTGTAGAGCTTCCTCTCTAAGGCAAGTACGGACTCTGTGAAGCAGAAGTTAGTGAGACCTTCCTAGAGCTACTTCCTGTTAGCAACATGCTAACCATTAGCCGCTAACATGGTTGTGTTCAGGATGACCAGGTGATGGTACTCTGTTAGTTTGGTCCATAACCTGTGCTGGGAAGTGCCTCAAAGAGGGAGAAAATACGTTGTTTATTACGTCGCCATGGTAACTCAAAATGGCGGGTGGTCTTGGCCCATTGAAAAGCATTGAATATTTGACACCCCCTAAAATGAAGATGCTTTATCCAACATGACCAAAATTTGTTGTGGAGCTTTCTCTCTACAGTAAGAACAGACTCTGTGAAGCAGAAGTTGGTGAGACCTTCCTAGAGCTACTTCCTGTTAGCAACATGCTAACCGTTAGCCGCTAACAAGGTTGTGTTCAGGATGACCAGGTGATGGTACTCTGTTAGTTTGGTCCATAACCTGTGCTGGGAAGTGCCTCAAAGAGGGAGAAAATACGTTGTTTATTATGTCGCCATGGTAACTCAAAATGGCGGGTGGTCTTGGCCCATTGAAAAGCATTGAATATTTGACACGTCCTAACATGGAGATGCTTTATCCGACATGGCCAAAATTTGTTGTGGAGCTTTCTCTCTACAGTAAGAACAGACTCTGTGAAGCAGAAGTTGTTGAGACCTTCCTAGAGCTACTTCCGGTTAGCAACATGCTAACAGTTAGCCGCTAACAGGATTGTGTTCAGTATCACCAGGTGAGTGTACTCTGTCAGTTTGGTCCAAATCCTGTACTGGGAAGTGCCTCAAAAAGGGTGCCAATACTAAATGTCACCAAAGGTCACCAAAGGTCATGAGTCAGATTGGCCTCCTTTAGCAACTCAGCCTCACAACATCTGGGCCCAGAACTCAACATTTGACCAAAATGGTCAGTAGCGGCATTTCCCACATGTGGGTGGTGCTGTATTGGCCAATTATGTCGTGTCTGGGCATCATGCCAGATCCTGTTGGAAGCAAAGGCCCAGTAGGAAAGCATGTGAAATCCAAAATGGGACAGAAAAGTGACACATGGCTGAAAGTCACTTGAAAATTTAAAAATGTTAAGAGGAAGTGACTGTGCGAATTTCAGATTCCTACATTAATCACAGCCGCTGCAGCGGGCGTCGAAAGTTGCCATTGTATCCCAATGGAGCTTCTCCCTCTGGCCCTCAGAGTTCCGTCGTCATGGAAACTCACTCACACCTCTGCTGCAGGCCAGTCTACCGAAGTGCAGAGACTTTGCTCACAATAAGTCCCATTGGATTATAATGGAGAACTTTGCCCCGAACAACGCTCCATATCTCCTGATCCGTAAATGGTAGAGACGTAATTTCTTCTGCGTTTATTTCGTAACGGATAGGGGAAGAAGACAGGCTATCGGTTGTTGCTGGAAAAAGTTTAATAAAGGCGTGAAAAATTATGATATAAAGGTGATTTTTATGGATTTTTAGAAATCCTCTAAAAACGGTCCCGAACAAATCGCTGTAGCTGAAAAAGTATAAGAGATATCAAAATAATTCTTTCACTATGAGTATCAGCAGGCTTTTGAGGACTATGGTATTCATTTTCATGTTTGTACAAAAAACGGTGTAGGCACAGCGACGATGTAAAAAAGTGGATGATATGGGAAAATGCAGCTGAAAAGCGTTTTCAGGAATTTGCACATTCGCTACTCCCGAACAAATTGTTCCTGCGGCAAAACCGTAACAGTTATCCAAACAATTTCTTTTTTATGAGTGCCAGAAGGGTCGGGACATTCATGTGTGAAAATGTCATGCTTGTACATGAAACGGTTTAGGAGTAGCGACGATGCGAAAACATGTGATGTTTTGGATTTTCAGACGTCATTTTTCAAAACTGCTCCATAGGAAATGAATGGGGAGGATTTCGGGTTTGTGTCGCTCTGAGGTGATTTGCGAAAAATCTATAAATGCTACACCAATGAGGGTTACATTTCCTGAATCCAGACAAAAATACCTACGTTTTGATGTATAATTTGTGTACGTAGAGTGAAAATTGAGCGAGTAGGCTGAAGTTGTTCGGAGTTTTGAAATCTTTGAAAATGCTAGAGTGGCCCACTCTAGCGGTTGGAGAATTCCGTCATTGACTTTCATTATAAACGATGATTTCGCTGATTTTCGGACATGAGCTTTGAGGAGCACTTGTGAGGAGACGATAAAAGATATCCCCATTCCGTTTTCACTTCTGAGTAGTTCACAGATATATCTACAAACTGGAAGTTAAACGGTGTTCGTAGGTGAAAGCATGGCGACACAGTACAGCGTTGAAAATGGTCATTTTGATGCTTTTTTGAGGCTGTCTTTTGACCCGACTCCATTCATTCCTATGGGATTTTTTCGGGTGGTTTTTCGCTAATTTTGTCGCCATGGTAACTCGAAACCCCAATAAAAGTAATAGCACACATCTCGGAATCGAGCCGCACGTTTTGGTACCTATATAATGCGGCCCGAACCTACGGTTCGGGCCGCATTAATCGTGACGGAATAATAATAAAGAATAACTAGAAAATTTCTGAAGAAATTTAGCAAGGCGCCTGCCTCGTGGTGCGTACCGTACTGTGTAAAAAAGCAACAGGAAGTAACACCGCGAATTTCAGGTTCCTACGGTTTTCACAGCCCCCGCAGCGGCCGTGGAAAGGTGCCATGTTAAGTCAATGGACCTCCTGGGAGCCTCTGGCTAGCAGCGTTGTCATGGAGACTCCGTCACGGCTGTAGCCCTCTCTTTGTCTGTAAAGGCAGAACAACCCTGGCTAAGCAGAAGTTCGTATGAGCTTCCTAGAGCTACTTCCGGTTAGCAACATGCTAACCATTAGCCGCTAACATGGTTGTGGTCAGTGTCACCCGGTGATGGTACTCTGTTAGTTTGGTTGAAATCCTATGCTGAGAAGTGGCTAAAAGAGAGAAAATCCTAAAATTCACCAAAGGTCATTTTCCCATTCATTCCTATGGGAGTTTTTGGCTTCAGTTTCTGGGGTACTACGTTACCATGGTTACTGCCAGTGACAACAGAAGTAATAGCACACCTTGTGAGACCCAGCCGCACGTTTTGATGTATAGATTGTGGGGGTGGACGCTTCCGTTCGGGCCGCATTAATTTGCGAAGGTGGAAGTAAGTGCATAGTATATTTAACACTAGAAAATTTCTGAAGAAATTTAGCAAGGCGCCTGCCTTGTGGTGCGTACCGTACCGTTGAAAATACTAACGGGAAGTAACACTGCGAATTTCAGCTTCCTACGGTCTTCACAGCCCCCGCAACGGCCGTCCAAAGGTGCCATGTTAAGTCAATGGACCTCCTAGGAGCCTCTGGCTAGCAGCGTTGTCATGGAGACTCCCTCACAGCTGTAGCCCTCTGTCTTAATTATCATTACCTTTATCATGTGAGGTACTGAGGTGAATGTGTGATTTCAGTGTCTTTGGAGCATTTCTGCAGCATGTAACAGAGGCAAAGAGGGGTCAAAAATGGATGTTTGACACCTCATAAAATAGACATGCTTTATCTGACATGGCCCAAATTTGTTGTAGAGCCTTCTCTCTAAAGGAAGTACAGACTCTGTGAAGCAAAAGTTTGTGCGAGCTTCCTAGAGCTACTTCCGGTTAGCAACATGCTAAGCGTTAGCCGCTAACAAGGTTGTGTTCAGTATGACCGGGTGATGGTACTCTGTTAGTTTGGTCCATAACCTGTGCTGGGAAGTGCCTCAAAGAGGGAGAAAATACGTAGTTTATTACGTCGCCATGGTAACTCAAAATGGCGGGTGGTCTTGGCCCATTGAAAAGCATTGAATATGTGACACCTCCTAACATGGAGATGCTTTATCCGACATGGCCAAAATTTGTTGTGGAGCTTTCTCTCTACAGTAAGAACAGACTCTGTGAAGCAAAAGTTTGTGCGAGCTTCCTAGAGCTACTTCCGGTTAGCAACATGCTAACCATTAGCCGCTAACAAGGTTGTGTTCAGGATGACCAGGTGATGGTACTCTGTTAGTTTGGTCCATAACCTGTGCTGGGAAGTGCCTCAAAGAGGGAGAAAATACGTTGTTTATTACGTCGCCATGGTAACTCAAAATGGCGGGTGGTCTTGGCCCATTGAAAAGCATTGAATATTTGACACCTCCTAAAATGAAGATGCTTTATCCAACATGGCCAAAATTTGTTGTGGAGCTTTCTCTCTACAGTAAGAACAGACTCTGTGAAGCAGAAGTTGGTGAGACCTTCCTAGAGCTACTTCCTGTTAGCAACATGCTAACCATTAGCCGCTAACAAGGTTGTGTTCAGGATGACCAGGTGATGGTACTCTGTTAGTTTGGTCCATAACCTGTGCTGGGAAGTGCCTCAAAGAGGGAGAAAATACGTTGTTTATTATGTCGCCATGGTAACTCAAAATGGTGGGTGGTCTTGGCCCATTGAAAAGCATTGAATATTTGACACGTCCTAACATGGAGATGCTTTATCCGACATGGCCAAAATTTGTTGTGGGGCTTTCTCTCTACAGTAAGAACAGACTCTGTGAAGCAGAAGTTGGTGAGACCTTCCTAGAGCTACTTCCTGTTAGCAACATGCTAACCTTTAGCCGCTAACATGGTTGTGTTCAGTATCACCGGGGGATTGTACTCTGTCAGTTTGGTCCAAATCCTGTACTGGGATGTGCTTCAAATAGGGAGAAAATACATTTTTTATAACGTTGCCATGGTAACTCAAAATGGCGGGTGGTACAAAAAAATACTTCATAGGATCAGCACACATGTTTTGTTATACATACTGTGGGGATTATAATATAAAACTTTAAGTGTCCCACACCGGGATTCAATCCCATGACCTCTTGCATGCAAAGCCTGCACTTTCCATCTGAGCTATACTGTAGCGCCATATATGGGCACGCAGTATTGGGACTATAAGGGGTTTGATCCCCCATTGAAAAGCATTGGATGTTTGACACCTCATAGCTTGGAGATGCTTTATGCGACGTAGCCCAAATTTCTTGTGGAGCTTTCTCTCTAGAGTAAGAACAGACTCTGTGAAGCAGAAGTTGGTGAGACCTTCCTAGAGCTACTTCCGGTTAGCAACATGCTAACAGTTAGCAGCTAACAAGGTTGTGTTCAGTATGACCGGGTGATGGTACTCTGTTAGTTTGGTCCATAACCTGTGCTGGGAAGTCCCTCAAAAAGGGAGAAAATACGTTGTTTATTACGTCGCCATGGTAACTCAAAATGGCGGGTGGTCTTGGCCCATTGAAAAGCATTGAATATTTGACACCTCCTAACATGGAGATGCTTTATCCGACATGGCCAAAATTTGTTGTGGAGCTTTCTCTCTACAGTAAGAACAGACTCTGTGAAGCAGAAGTTGGTGAGACCTTCCTAGAGCTACTTCCGGTTAGCAACATGCTAACAGTTAGCCGCTAAGAGGTTTGTGTTCAGTATCACGAGGTGAGTGTACTCTGTCAGTTTGGTCCAAATCCTGTACTGGGAAGTGCCTCAAAAAGGGTGCCAATACTTAATGTCACCAAAGGTCACCAAAGGTCATGAGTCAGATTGGCCTCCTTTAGCAACTCAGCCTCACCACATATGGGCCCAGAACTCAACATTTGACCAAAATGGTCAGTAGCGGCATTTCCCACATGTGGGTGGTGCTGTATTGGCCAATTATGTCGTGTCTGGGCATCATGCCAGATCCTGTTGGAAGCAAAGGCCCGGTAGGAAAGCATGTGAAATCCAAAATGGGACAGAAAAGTGACACATGGCTGAAAGTCACTTGAAAATTTTAAAATGTTAAGAGGAAGTGACTGTGCGAATTTCAGATTCCTACATTAATCACAGCCGCTGCAGCGGGCGTCGAAAGTTGCCATTGTATCCCAATGGAGCTTCTCCCTCTGGCCCTCAGAGTTCCGTCGTCATGGAAACTCACTCACACCTCTGCTGCAGGCTTGAAAATTTAAAAATGTTAAGAGGAAGTGACTGTGCGAATTTCAGATTCCTACATTAATCACAGCCGCTGCAGCGGGCGTCGAAAGTTGCCATTGTATCCCAATGGAGCTTCTCCCTCTGGCCCTCAGAGTTCCGTCGTCATGGAAACTCACTCACACCTCTGCTGCAGGCTTGAAAATTTAAAAATGTTAAGAGGAAGTGACTGTGCGAATTTCAGATTCCTACATTAATCACAGCCGCTGCAGCGGGCGTCGAAAGTTGCCATTGTATCCCAATGGAGCTTCTCCCCCTGGCCCTCAGAGTTCCGTCGTCATGGAAACTCACTCACACCTCTGCTGCAGGCCAGTCTACCGAAGTGCAGAGACTTTGCTCACAATAAGTCCCATTGGATTATAATGGAGAACTTTGCCCCGAACAACGCTCCATATCTCCTGATCCGTAAATGGTAGAGACGTAATTTTTTCTGCGTTTATTTCATAACGGATAGGGGAAGAAGACAGGCTATCGGTTTTTGCTGGAAAAAGTTTAATAAAGGCGTGAAAAATTATGATATAAAGGTGATTTTTATGGATTTTTAGAAATCCTCTTAAAACGGTCCCGAACAAATCGCTGTAGCTGAAAAAGTATAAGAGATATCAAAATAATTCTTTCACTATGAGTATCACCAGGCTTTTGAGGACTATGGTGCCCATTTTCATGTTTGTACAAAAATCGGTGTAGGCACAGCGACGATGTAAAAAAGTGGATGATGTGGGAAAATGCAGCTGAAAAGCGTTTTCAGGAATTTGCACATTCGCTACTCCCGAACAAATTGTTCCTGCGGTAAAACCGTAACAGTTATCCAAACAATTCCTTTTTTATGAGTGCCAGAAGGGTCGGGACATTCATGTGTGAAAGTCTCATGCTTGTACATGAAACGGTTTAGGAGTAGCGACGATGCGAAAACATGTGATGTTTTGGATTTTCAGACGTCATTTTTCAAAACCGCTCCATAGGAAATGAATGGGGAGGATTTGGGGTTTGTGTCGCTCTGAGGTGATTTGCGAAAAATCTATAAATGCTACACCAATGAGGGTTACATTTCCTGAATCCAGACAAAAATACCTACGTTTTGATGTATAATTTGTCTACGTAGAGTGAAAATTGAGCGAGTAGGCTGAAGTTGTTCGGAGTTTTGAAATCTTTGAAAATGCTAGAGTGGCCCACTCTAGCGGTTGGAGAATTCCGTCATTGACTTTCATTATAAACGATGATTTCGCTGATTTTCAGACATGAGCTTTGAGGAGCACTTGTGAGGAGACGATAACAGATATCCACATCCCGTTTTCACTTCTGAGTAGTTCACAGATATATCTACAAACTGGAAGTTAAACGGTGTTCGTAGCTGAAAGCATGACGATACAGTACAGCGTTGAAAATGGCCATTTGGAGGCTTTTTTGAGGTTTTCTTTCTACCCGACTCCATTCATTCCTATGGGATTTTTGGGGGTGGTTTTTCGCTAATTGCGTTGCCATGGTAACTCGAAACCCCAACAGAAGTAATAGCACACATCTCGAGACCGAGCCGGACGTTTTGATGTATATATTGTGGGGGTGCACGCTACGGTTCGGGCCGCATTAATCGTGAAGGAAGAAAAATAAAGAATATTAATAATAATATTAATAAAGAAGTCCGTTTAGAGGTGAATAGTAGTAGGTGCCTCCATGCATTTGCATGGGAGGCAGTGCTGTGCTTCGCACAGCACTGCCTCCTCATTGCAAATGCTTGGCAGGCACCTAACTAGAAAATTTCTGAAGAAATTTAGCAAGGCGCCTGCCTCGTGGTGCGTACCGTACCGTTGAAAATACTAACGGGAAGTAACACTGCGAATTTCAGCTTCCTACGGTCTTCACAGCCCCCGCAACGGCCGTCCAAATGTGCCATGTTAAGTCAATGGACCTCCTAGGAGCCTCTGGCTAGCAGCGTTGTCATGGAGACTCCCTCACAGCTGTAGTCCTCTGTCTTAATTGTCATTACCTTTATCATGTGAGGTACTGAGGTGAATGTGTGATTTCAGTGTCTTTGGAGCATTTCTGCAGCATATAAAAGAGGCAAAGAGGGGTCAAAAATGGATGTTTGACACCTCATAAAATAGACATGCTTTATCTAACATGGCCCAAATTTGTTGTAGAGACTTCTCTCTAAAGGAAGTACAGACTCTGTGAAGCAGAAGTTGGTGAGACCTTCCTAGAGCTACTTCCGGTTAGCAACATGCTAACCGTTAGCCGCTAACAAGGTTGTGTTCAGGATGACCAGGTGAATGTACTCTGTGAGTTTGGTCCAAATCCTGTACTGGAAAGTGCGCCAAATAGGGTGCCAATACTTAATGTCACCAAAGGTCATGGGTCAGATCGGCCTCCGCTAACAAGGTTGTGTTCAGTATCACCAGGTGAATGTACTCTGTGAGTTTGGTCCAAACCCTGTACTGGAAAGTGCCTCAAATAGGGTGCCAATACTTAATGTCACCAAAGGTCATGGGTCAGATCGGCCTCCGCTAACAAGGTTGTGTTCAGTATCACCAGGTGAATGTACTCTGTGAGTTTGGTCCAAATCCTGTACTGGAAAGTGCGTCAAATAGGGTGCCAATACTTAATGTCACCAAGGGTCATGGGTCAGATCGGCCTCCGCTAACAAGGTTGTGTTCAGTATCCCTGGGTGATGATACTCTGTGAGTTTGGTCCAAATCCTGTACTGGAAAGTGCATCAAATAGGGTGCCAATACTTAATGTCACCATGGGTCATGGGTCAGATCAGCCTCCGCTAAGAAGGTTGTGTTCAGTATCACCAGTTGATGGTACTCTGTGAGTTTGGTCCAAATCCTGTACTGGAAAGTGCCTCAAATAGGGTGCCAATACTTAATGTCACCAAGGGTCATAGGTCAGATTGGGCTCTGCTAACAAGGTTGTGTTCAGTATCACCAGTTGATGGTACTCTGTGAGTTTGGTCGAAATCCTGTACTGGAAAGTGCCTCAAATAGGGTGCCAATACTTAATGTCACCAAAGGTCATGGGTCAGATCGGCCTCCGCTAACAAGGTTGTGTTCAGTATCCCTGGGTGATGATACTCTGTGAGTTTGGTCCAAATCCTGTACTGGAAAGTGCCTCAAATAGGGTGCCAATACTTAATGTCACCAAAGGTCACCAAAGGTCATGAGTCAGATTGGCCTCCTTTAGCAACTCAGCCTCACCACATCTGGGCCCAGAACTCAACATTTGACCAAAATGGTCAGTAGCGCCATTTCCCACATGTGGGTGGTGCTGTATTGGCCAATTATGTCGTGTCTGGGCATCATGCCAGATCCTGTTAGAAGCAAAGGCCCAATAGGAAAGCATGTGAAATCCAAAATGGGACAGAAAAGTGACACATGGCTGAAAGTCACTTGAAAATTTTAAAATGTTAAGAGGAAGTGACTGTGCGAATTTCAGATTCCTACATTAATCACAGCCGCTGCAGCGGGCGTCGAAAGTTGCCATTGTATCCCAATGGAGCTTCTCCCTCTGGCCCTCAGAGTTCCGTCGTCATGGAAACTCACTCACACCTCTGCTGCAGGCTTGAAAATTTAAAAATGTTAAGAGGAAGTGACTGTGCGAATTTCAGATTCCTACATTAATCACAGCCGCTGCAGCGGGCGTCGAAAGTTGCCATTGTATCCCAATGGAGCTTCTCCCCCTGGCCCTCAGAGTTCCGTCGTCATGGAAACTCACTCACACCTGCAGCGGGCCAGTCTACCGAAGTGCAGAGACTTTGCTCACAATAAGTCCCATTGGATTATAATGGAGAACTTTGCCCCGAACAACGCTCCATATCTCCTGATCCGTAAATGGTAGAGACGTAATTTTTTCTGCGTTTTTTTCGTAACGGATAGGGGAAGAAGACAGGCTATCGGTTTTTGCTGGAAAAAGTTTAATAAAGGCGTGAAAAATTATGATATAAAGGTGATTTTTATGGATTTTTTGAAATCCTCTAAAAAAGGTCCCGAACAAATCGCTGTAGCTGAAAAAGTATAAGAGATATCAAAATAATCCTTTCACTATGAGTATCAGCAGGCTTTTGAGGACTATGGTGCCCATTTTCATGTTTGTACAAAAATCGGTGTAGGCACAGCGACGATGTAAAAAAGTGGATGATGTGGGAAAATGCAGCTGAAAAGCGTTTTCAGGAATTTGCACATTCGCTACTCCCGAACAAATTGTTCCTGCGGTAAAACCGTAACAGTTATCCAAACAATTCCTTTTTTATGAGTGCCATAAGGGTCGGGACATTCATGTGTGAAAGTCTCATGCTTGTACATGAAACGGTTTAGGAGTAGCGACGATGCGAAAACATGTGATGTTTTGGATTTTCAGACGTCATTTTTCAAAACCGCTCCATAGGAAATGAATGGGGAGGATTTCGGGTTTGTGTCGCTCTGAGGTGATTTGCAAAAAATCTATAAATGCTACACCAATGAGGGTTACATTTCCTGAATCCAGACAAAAATACCTACGTTTTGATGTATAATTTGTCTACGTAGAGTGAAAATTGAGCGAGTAGGCTGAAGTTGTTCGGAGTTTAGAAATCTTTGAAAACGCTAGAGTGGCCCACTCTAGCGGTTGGAGAATTCCGTCATTGACTTTCATTATAAACGATGATTTCGCTGATTTTTGGACATGAGCTTTGAGGAGTAACTGTGAAGAGACGATAAAAGATATCCCCATCCCGTTTTCACTTCTGAGTAGTTCACAGATATGTCTACAAACTGGAAGTTAAACGGTGTTCGTAGGTGAAAGCATGACGACACAGTACAGCGTTGAAAATGGCCATTTGGAGGCTTTTTTGAGGCTTTCTTTCTACCCGATTCCATTGATTCCTATGGGATTTTTGGGGGTGGTTTTTCGCTAATTTTGTCGCCATGGTAACTCGAAACCCCAATAAAAGTAATAGCACACATCTCGTGATCGAGCCGCACGTTTTGATGTATATATTGTGGGGGTGCACGCTACGGTTCGGGCCGCATTAATCGTGACGGAATAAGAAGTAAAGAATAATAAAGAGTCCGTTTAGAGGTGAATAGTAGTAGGTGCCTCCATGCATTTGCATGGGAGGCAGTGCTGTGCTTCGCACAGCACTGCCTCCTCATTGCAAATGCTTGGCAGGCACCTAACTAGAAAATTTCTGAAGAAATTTAGCAAGGCGCCTGCCTCGTGGTGCGTACCGTACCGTCAAAAATAGCAACAGGAAGTAACACCGCGAATTTCAGGTTCCTACGGTGTTCACAGCCCCAGCAGCGGCTGTCGAAATGTGCCATGTTAAGTCAATGGACCTCCTAGGAGCCTCTGGCTAGCAGTGTTGTCATGGAGACTCACTGACAACTCCAGCCCTCTCTTTGTCTGTAAAGCCAAAACAACCCTGGCTAAGCAGAAGTTTGTATGAGCTTCCTAGAGCTACTTCCGGTTAGCAACATGCTAACCATTAGCCGCTAACATGGTTGTGTTCAGTATCACCGGGTAATGGTACTCTGTTAGTTTGGTTGGAATCCTGTACTGAGAAGTGCCTAAAAAGAGAGAAAATGCTAAAAGTCACCATAGGCCATTTTCCCATTCATTCCTATGGGAGTTTTTGGCTTCAGTTTCTGGGGTACTACGTTACCATGGTTACTGCCAGTGACAACAGAAGTAATAGCACACCTCGTGAGACCCAGCCGCACGTTTTGATATATAGATTGTGGGGGTGGACGCTTCCGTTCGGGCCGCATTAATTTGCGAAGGTTGAAGTAAGTGCATAGTATATTTAACACTAGAAAATTTCTGAAGAAATTTAGCAAGGTGCCTGCCTCGTGGTGCGTACCGTACCGTTGAAAATACTAACGGGAAGTAACACTGCGAATTTCAGCTTCCTACGGTCTTCACAGCCCCCGCAACGGCCGTCCAAAGGTGCCATGTTAAGTCAATGGACCTCCTAGGAGCCTCTGGCTAGCAGCGTTGTCATGGAGACTCCCTCACAGCTGTAGCCCTCTGTCTTAATTATCATTACCTTTATCATGTGAGGTACTGAGGTGAATGTGTGATTTCAGTGTCTTTGGAGCATTTCTGCAGCATGTAACAGAGGAAAAGAGGGGTCAAAAATGGATGTTTGACACCTCATAAAATAGACATACTTTATCTGACATGGCCCAAATTTGTTGTAGAGCTTCCTCTCTAAAGGAAGTACAGACTCTGTGAAGCAAAAGTTTGTGCGAGCTTCCTAGAGCTACTTCCGGTTAGCAACATGCTAACCATTAGCCGCTAACAAGGTTGTGTTCAGGATGACCAGGTGATGGTACTCTGTTAGTTTGGTCCATAACCTGTGCTGGGAAGTGCCTCAAAGAGGGAGAAAATACGTTGTTTATTACGTCGCCATGGTAACTCAAAATGGCGGGTGGTCTTGGCCCATTGAAAAGCATTGAATATTTGACACCTCCTAACATGGAGATGCTTTATCCGACATGGCCAAAATTTGTTGTGGAGCTTTCACTCTACAGTAAGAACAGACTCTGTGAAGCAGAAGTTGGTGAGACCTTCCTAGAGCTACTTCCTGTTAGCAACATGCTAACCGTTAGCCGCTAACATGGTTGTGTTCAGTATCACCGGGGGATTGTACTCTGTCAGTTTGGTCCAAATCCTGTACTGGGATGTGCTTCAAATAGGGAGAAAATACATTTTTTATAACGTTGCCATGGTAACTCAAAATGGCGGGTGGTACAAAAAAATACTTCATAGGATCAGCACACATGTTTTGTTATACATACTGTGGGGATTATAATATAAAACTTTAAGTGTCCCACACCGGGATTCAATCCCATGACCTCTTGCATGCAAAGCCTGCACTTTCCATCTGAGCTATACTGTAGCGCCATATATGGGCACGCAGTATTGGGACTATAAGGGGTTTGATCCCCCATTGAAAAGCATTGGATGTTTGACACCTCATAGCTTGGAGATGCTTTATGCGACGTAGCCCAAATTTCTTGTGGAGCTTTCTCTCTAGAGTAAGAACAGACTCTGTGAAGCAGAAGTTGGTGAGACCTTCCTAGAGCTACTTCCGGTTAGCAACATGCTAACAGTTAGCAGCTAACAAGGTTGTGTTCAGTATGACCGGGTGATGGTACTCTGTTAGTTTGGTCCATAACCTGTGCTGGGAAGTCCCTCAAAAAGGGAGAAAATACGTTGTTTATTACGTCGCCATGGTAACTCAAAATGGCGGGTGGTCTTGGCCCATTGAAAAGCATTGAATATTTGACACCTCCTAACATGGAGATGCTTTATCCGACATGGCCAAAATTTGTTGTGGAGCTTTCTCTCTACAGTAAGAACAGACTCTGTGAAGCAGAAGTTGGTGAGACCTTCCTAGAGCTACTTCCGGTTAGCAACATGCTAACAGTTAGCCGCTAACAGGTTTGTATTTAGTATCACGAGGTGAGTGTACTCTGTCAGTTTGGTCCAAATCCTGTACTGGGAAGTGCCTCAAAAAGGGTGCCAATACTTAATGTCACCAAAGGTCACCAAAGGTCATGAGTCAGATTGGCCTCCTTTAGCAACTCAGCCTCACCACATATGGGCCCAGAACTCAACATTTGACCAAAATGGTCAGTAGCGGCATTTCCCACATGTGGGTGGTGCTGTATTGGCCAATTATGTCGTGTCTGGGCATCATGCCAGATCCTGTTGGAAGCAAAGGCCCGGTAGGAAAGCATGTGAAATCCAAAATGGGACAGAAAAGTGACACATGGCTGAAAGTCACTTGAAAATTTTAAAATGTTAAGAGGAAGTGACTGTGCGAATTTCAGATTCCTACATTAATCACAGCCGCTGCAGCGGGTGTCGAAAGTTGCCATTTTATCCCAATGGAGCTTCTCCCTCTGGGCCTCAGAGTTCCGTCGTCATGGAAACTCACTCACACCTCTGCTGCAGGCCAGTCTACCGAAGTGCAGAGACTTTGCTCACAGTAAGTCCCATTGGATTATAATGGAGAACTTTGCCCCGAACAACGCTCCATATCTCCTGATCCGTAAATGGTAGAGACGTAATTTTTTCTGCGTTTATTTCGTAACGGATAGGGGAAGAAGACAGGCTATCGGTTTTTGCTGGAAAAAGTTTAATAAAGGCGTGAAAAATTATGATATAAAGGTGATTTTTATGGATTTTCAGAAATCCTCTAAAAACGTTCCCGAACAAATCGCTGTAGCTGAAAAAGTATAAGAGATATCAAAATAATTCTTTCACTATGAGTATCAGCAGGCTGTTGAGGACTATGGTGCCCATTTTCATGTTTGTACAAAAATCGGTGTAGGCACAGCGACGATGTAAAAAAGTGGATGATGTGGGAAAATGCAGCTGAAAAGCGTTTTCAGGAATTTGCACATTCGCTACTCCCGAACAAATTGTTCCTGCGGCAAAACCGTAACAGTTATCCAAACAATTCCTGTTTTGTGAGTGCCAGAAGGGTCGGGACATTCATGTGTGAAAATCTCATGCTTGTACATGAAACGGTTTAGGAGTAGCGACGATGCGAAAACACGTGATGTTTTGGATTTTCAGACGTCATTTTTCAAAACCGCTCCATAGGAAATGAATGGGGAGGATTTCGGGTTTGTGTCGCTCTGAGGTGATTTGCGAAAAATCTATAAATGCTACACCAATGAGGGTTACATTTCCTGAATCCAGACAAAAATACCTACGTTTTGATGTATAATTTGTCTACGTAGAGTGAAAATTGAGCGAGTAGGCGGAAGTTGTTCGGAGTTTTGAAATCTTTGAAAACGCTAGAGTGGGCCACTCTAGCGGTTGGAGAATTCCGTCATTGACTTTCATTATAAACGATGATTTCGCTGATTTTTGGACATGAGCTTTGAAGAGTAACTGTGAAGAGACGATAAAAGATATCCCCATCCCGTTTTCACTTCTGAGTAGTTCACAGATATGTCTACAAACTGGAAGTTAAACGGTGTTCGTAGGTGAAAGCATGACGATACAGTACAGCGTTGAAAATGGCCATTTGGAGGCTTTTTTGAGGTTTTCTTTCTACCCGACTCCATTCATTCCTATGGGATTTTTGGGGGTGGTTTTTCGCTAATTGCGTTGCC
This sequence comes from Fundulus diaphanus, assembly GCA_037039145.1. Classification (NCBI taxonomy): domain Eukaryota; kingdom Metazoa; phylum Chordata; class Actinopteri; order Cyprinodontiformes; family Fundulidae; genus Fundulus; species Fundulus diaphanus. The sequence continues at coordinate 47,135,894 of CM073141.1, forward strand.
ATGGTAACTCGAAACCCCAACAGAAGTAATAGCACACATCTCGAGACCGAGCCGGACGTTTTGATGTATATATTGTGGGGGTGCACGCTACGGTTCGGGCCGCATTAATCGTGAAGGAAGAAAAATAAAGAATATTAATAATAAAGAAGTCCGTTTAGAGGTGAATAGTAGTAGGTGCCTCCATGCATTTGCATGGGAGGCAGTGCTGTGCTTCGCACAGCACTGCCTCCTCATTGCAAATGCTTGGCAGGCACCTAACTAGAAAATTTCTGAAGAAATTTAGCAAGGCGCCTGCCTCGTGGTGCGTACCATACCGTTGAAAATACTAACGGGAAGTAACACTGCAAATTTCAGCTTCCTACGGTCTTCACAGCCCCCGCAGCGGCAGTTGAAAGGCTGACATGTTAAGTCAATGGACCTCCTAGGAGCCTCTGGCTAGCAGCGTTGTCATGGAGACTCACTGACAGCTGCAGCCCTCTCTTTGTCTGTAAAGGCAGAACAACCCTGGCTAAGCAGAAGTTGGTAGGACCTTCCTAGAGCTACTTCCGGTTAGCAACATGCTAACCATTAGCCGCTAACATGGTTGTGGTCAGTCTCACCGGGTGATGGTACTCTGTTAGTTTGGTTATAATCCTGTACTGAGAAGTGCCTAAAAAGAGAGAAAATCCTGAAATTCACCAAAGGTAATTTTCCCATTCATTCCTATGGGAGTTTTTGGCTTCAGTTTCTGGGGTACTACGTTACCATGGTTACTGTCAGTGACAACAGAAGTAATAGCACACCTCGTGAAACCCAGCCGCACGTTTTGATATATAGATTGTGGGGGTGGACGCTTCCGTTCGGGCCGCATTAATTTGCGAAGGTTGAAGTAAGTGCATAGTATATTTAACACTAGAAAATTTCTGAAGAAATTTAGCAAGGTGCCTGCCTCGTGGTGCGTACCGTACCGTTGAAAATACTAACGGGAAGTAACACTGCGAATTTCAGCTTCCTACGGTCTTCACAGCCCCCGCAACGGCCGTCCAAAGGTGCCATGTTAAGTCAATGGACCTCCTAGGAGCCTCTGGCTAGCAGCGTTGTCATGGAGACTCCCTCACAGCTGTAGCCCTCTGTCTTAATTATCATTACCTTTATCATGTGAGGTACTGAGGTGAATGTGTGATTTCAGTGTCTTTGGAGCATTTCTGCAGCATGTAACAGAGGCAAAGAGGCGTCAAAAATGGATGTTTGACACCTCATAAAATAGACATGCTTTAGCTGACATGGCCCAAATTTGTTGTAGAGCTGCCTCTCTAAAGGAAGTACAGACTCTGTGAAGCAAAAGTTTGTGCGAGCTTCCTAGAGCTACTTCCGGTTAGCAACATGCTAACCGTTAACCGCTAACAAGGTTGTGTTCAGGATGACCAGGTGATGGTACTCTGTTAGTTTGGTCCATAACCTGTGCTGGGAAGTGCCTCAAAGAGGGAGAAAATACGTAGTTTATTACGTCGCCATGGTAACTCAAAATGGCGGGTGGTCTTGGCCCATTGAAAAGCATTGAATATTTGACACCTCCTAACATGGAGATGCTTTATCCGACATGGCCAACATTTGTTGTGGAGCTTTCTCTCTACAGTAAGAACAGACTCTGTGAAGCAGAAGTTGGTGAGACCTTCCTAGAGCTACTTCCTGTTAGCAACATGCTAACCGTTAGCCGCTAACATGGTTGTGTTCAGTATCACCGGGGGATTGTACTCTGTCAGTTTAGTCCAAATCCTGTACTGGGATGTGCTTCAAATAGGGAGAAAATACGTTTTTTATAACGTTGCCATGGTAACTCAAAATGGCGGGTGGTACAAAAAAATACTTCATAGGATTAGCACACATGTTTTGTTATACATACTGTGGGGATTATATATAAAACTCTAAGTGTCCCACACCGGGATTCGATCCCATGACCTCTTGCATGCAAAGCCTGCACTTTCCATCTGAGCTATACTGTAGCGCCATATATGGGCATGCAGTATTGGGACATAAGGGGTTTGATCCCCCATTGAAAAGCATTGGATGTTTGACACCTCATAGCTTGGAGAGGCTTTATGCGACGTAGCCCAAATTTCTTGTGGAGCTTTCTCTCTAGAGTAAGAACAGACTGTGTGAAGCAGAAGTTGGTGAGAACTTCCTAGAGCTACTTACGGTTAGCAACATGCTAACAGTTAGCCGCTAACAGGGTTGTGTTCAGTATCACCAGGTGAGTGTACTCTGTCAGTTTGGTCCAAATCCTGTACTGGGAAGTGCCTCAAAAAGGGTGCCAATACTTAATGTCACCAAAGGTCACCAAAGGTCATGAGTCAGATTGGCCTCCTTTAGCAACTCAGCCTCACCACATCTGGGCCCAGAACTCAACATTTGACCAAAATGGTCAGTAGCGCCATTTCCCACATGTGGGTGGTGCTGTATTGGCCAATTATGTCGTGTCTGGGCATCATGCCAGATCCTGTTGGAAGCAAAGGCCCAGTAGGAAAGCATGTGAAATCCAAAATGGGACAGAAAAGTGACACATGGCTGAAAGTCACTTGAAAATTTTAAAATGTTAAGAGGAAGTGACTGTGCGAATTTCAGATTCCTACATTAATCACAGCCGCTGCAGCGGGCGTCGAAAGTTGCCATTGTATCCCAATGGAGCTTCTCCCCCTGGCCCTCAGAGTTCCGTCGTCATGGAAACTCACTCACACCTCTGCTGCAGGCCAGTCTAACGAAGTGCAGAGACTTTGCTCACAATAAGTCCCATTGGATTATAATGGAGAACTTTGCCCCGAACAACGCTCCATATCTCCTGATCCGTAAATGGTAGAGACGTAATTTTTTCTGCGTTTATTTCGTAACGGATAGGGGAAGAAGACAGGCTATCGGTTTTTGCTGGAAAAAGTTTAATAAAGGCGTGAAAAATTATGATATAAAGGTGATTTTTATGGATTTTTTGAAATCCTCTAAAAAAGGTCCCGAACAAATCGCTGTAGCTGAAAAAGTATAAGAGATATCAAAATAATTCTTTCACTATGAGTATCAGCAGGCTTTTGAGGACTATGGTGCCCATTTTCATGTTTGTACAAAAATCGGTGTAGGCACAGCGACGATGTAAAAAAGTGGATGATGTGGGAAAATGCAGCTGAAAAGCGTTTTCAGGAATTTGCACATTCGCTACTCCCGAACAAATTGTTCCTGCGGTAAAACCGTAACAGTTATCCAAACAATTCCTTTTTTATGAGTGCCAGAAGGGTCGGGACATTCATGTGTGAAAGTCTCATGCTTGTACATGAAACGGTTTAGGAGTAGCGACGATGCGAAAACATGTGATGTTTTGGATTTTCAGACGTCATTTTTCAAAACCGCTCCATAGGAAATGAATGGGGAGGATTTCGGGTTTGTGTCGCTCTGAGGTGATTTGCGAAAAATCTATAAATGCTACACCAATGAGGGTTACATTTCCTGAATCCAGACAAAAATACCTACGTTTTGATGTATAATTTGTCTACGTAGAGTGAAAATTGAGCGAGTAGGCGGAAGTTGTTTGGAGTTTTGAAATCTTTGAAAACGCTAGAGTGGGCCACTCTAAGAGTCTGAGAATTCCGTCATTGACTTTCATTATAAACGATGATTTCGCTGATTTTCGGACATGAGCTTTGAGGAGTAACTGTGAAGAGACGATAAAAGATATCCCCATCCCGTTTTCACTTCTGAGTAGTTCACAGATATATCTACAAACTGGAAGTTAAACGGTGTTCATAGGTGAAAGCATGACGACACAGTACAGCGTTGAAAATGGCAATTTGGAGGCTTTTTTGGGGCTTTTTTTCTCCCCGACTCCATTGATTACTATGGGTTTTTTCGGGGGTGGTTTTTCGCTAATTGCGTTGCCATGGTAACTCGAAACCCCGATAAAAGTAATAGCACACTATTCCCGACCGAGCCGGACGTTTTGATGTATATATTGTGGGGGTGCACGCTACGGTTCGGGCCGCATTAATCGTCAAACAATTAAGAATATTAATAATAATAAATAAACCGTTTAGAGGTGAATAGTAGTAGGTGCCTCCATGCATTTGCATGGGAGGCAGTGCTGTGCTTCGCACAGCACTGCCTCCTCATTGCAAATGCTTGGCAGGCACCTAACTAGAAAATTTCTGAAGAAATTTAGAAAGGTGCCTGCCTCGTGGTGCGTACCGTACCGTCGAAAATACTAACGGGAAGTAACACTGCGAATTTCAGCTTCCTACGGTCTTCACAGCCCCCGCAACGGCCGTCCAAAGGTGCCATGTTAAGTCAATGGACCTCCTAGGAGCCTCTGGCTAGCAGCGTTGTCATGGAGACTCCCTCACAGCTGTAGCCCTCTGTCTTAATTATCATTACCTTTATCATGTGAGGTACTGAGGTGAATGTGTGATTTCAGTGTCTTTGGAGCATTTCTGCAGCATGTAACAGAGGCAAATAGGGGTCAAAAATGGATGTTTGACACCTCATAAAATAGACATGCTTTATCTGACATGGCCCAAATTTGTTGTAGAGCTTCCTCTCTAAAGGAAGTACAGACTCTGTGAAGCAAAAGTTTGTGCGAGCTTCCTAGAGCTACTTCCTGTTAGCAACATGCTAACCGTTAGCCGCTAACAAGGTTGTGTTCAGGATGACCAGGTGATGGTACTCTGTTAGTTTGGTCCATAACCTGTGCTGGGAAGTGCCTCAAAGAGGGAGAAAATACGTTGTTTATTACGTCGCCATGGTAACTCAAAATGGCGGGTGGTCTTGGCCCATTGAAAAGCATTGAATATTTGACACCTCCTAAAATGAAGATGCTTTATCCAACATGACCAAAATTTGTTGTGGAGCTTTCTCTCTACAGTAAGAACAGACTCTGTGAAGCAGAAGTTGGTGAGACCTTCCTAGAGCTACTTCCTGTTAGCAACATGCTAACCGTTAGCCGCTAACAAGGTTGTGTTCAGGATGACCAGGTGATGGTACTCTGTTAGTTTGGTCCATAACCTGTGCTGGGAAGTGCCTCAAAGAGGGAGAAAATACGTTGTTTATTATGTCGCCATGGTAACTCAAAATGGTGGGTGGTCTTGGCCCATTGAAAAGCATTGAATATTTGACACGTCCTAACATGGAGATGCTTTATCCGACATGGCCAAAATTTGTTGTGGGGCTTTCTCTCTACAGTAAGAACAGACTCTGTGAAGCAGAAGTTGGTGAGACCTTCCTAGAGCTACTTCCTGTTAGCAACATGCTAACAGTTAGCCGCTAACAGGGTTGTGTTCAGTATCACCAGGTGAGTGTACTCTGTCAGTTTGGTCCAAATCCTGTACTGGGAAGTGCCTCAAAAAGGGTGCCAATACTTAATGTCACCAAAGGTCACCAAAGGTCATGAGTCAGATTGGCCTCCTTTAGCAACTCAGCCTCACCACATCTGGGCCCAGAACTCAACATTTGACCAAAATGGTCAGTAGCGCCATTTCCCACAGTTGGGTGGTGCTGTATTGGCCAATTATGTCGTGTCTGGGCATCATGCCAGATCCTGTTGGAAGCAAAGGCCCAATAGGAAAGCATGTGAAATCCAAAATGGGACAGAAAAGTGACACATGGCTGAAAGTCACTTGAAAATTAAAAAATGTTAAGAGGAAGTGACTGTGCGAATTTCAGATTCCTACATTAATCACAGCCGCTGCAGCGGGCGTCGAAAGTTGCCATTGTATCCCAATGGAGCTTCTCCCTCTGGCCCTCAGAGTTCCGTCGTCATGGAAACTCACTCACACCTCTGCTGCAGGCTTGAAAATTTAAAAATGTTAAGAGGAAGTGACTGTGCGAATTTCAGATTCCTACATTAATCACAGCCGCTGCAGCGGGCGTCGAAAGTTGCCATTGTATCCCAATGGAGGTTCTCCCTCTGGCCCTCAGAGTTCCGTCGTCATGGAAACTCACTCACACCTCTGCTGCAGGCCAGTCTACCGAAGTGCAGAGACTTTGCTCACAATAAGTCCCATTGGATTATAATGGAGAACTTTGCCCCGAACAACGCTCCATATCTCCTGATCCGTAAATGGTAGAGACGTAATTTTTTCTGCGTTTATTTCGTAACGGATAGGGGAAGAAGACAGGCTATCGGTTTTTGCTGGAAAAAGTTTAATAAAGGCGTGAAAAATTATCATATAAAGGTGATTTTTATGGATTTTTTGAAATCCTCTAAAAAAGGTCCCGAACAAATCGCTGTAGCTGAAAAAGTATAAGAGATATCAAAATAATTCTTTCACTATGAGTATCAGCAGGCTTTTGAGGACTATGGTGCCCATTTTCATGTTTGTACAAAAATCGGTGTAGGCACAGCGACGATGTAAAAAAGTGGATGATGTGGGAAAAAGCAGCTGAAAAGCGTTTTCAGGAATTTGCACATTCGCTACTCCCGAACAAATTGTTCCTGCGGTAAAACCGTAACAGTTATCCAAACAATTCCTTTTTTATGAGTGCCAGAAGGGTCGGGACATTCATGTGTGAAAGTCTCATGCTTGTACATGAAACGGTTTAGTAGTAGCGACGATGCGAAAACATGTGATGTTTTGGATTTTCAGACGTCATTTTTCAAAACCGCTCCATAGGAAATGAATGGGGAGGATTTCTGGTTTGTGTCGGTCTGAGGTGATTTGCGAAAAATCTATAAATGCTACACCAATGAGGGTTACATTTCCTGAATCCAGACAAAAATACCTACGTTTTGATGTATAATTTGTCTACGTAGAGTGAAAATTGAGCGAGTAGGCTGAAGTTGTTCGGAGTTTTGAAATCTTTGAAAACGCTAGAGTGGCCCACTCTAGCGGTTGGAGAATTCCGTCATTGACTTTCATTATAAACGATGATTTTGCTGATTTTCGGACATGAGCTTTGAGGAGTAACTGTGAAGAGACGATAAAAGATATCCACATCCCGTTTTCACTTCTGAGTAGTTCACAGATATGTCTACAAACTGGAAGTTAAACGGTGTTCGTAGGTGAAAGCATGACGATACAGTACAGCGTTGAAAATGGCAATTTGGAGGCTTTTTTGGGGCTTTTTTTCTCCCCGACTCCATTGATTACTATGGGTTTTTTCGGGGGTGGTTTTTCGCTAATTGCGTTGCCATGGTAACTCGAAACCCCGATAAAAGTAATAGCACACTATTCCCGACCGAGCCGGACGTTTTGATGTATATATTGTGGGGGTGCACGCTACGGTTCGGGCCGCATTAATCGTCAAACAATTAAGAATATTAATAATAATAAATAAACCGTTTAGAGGTGAATAGTAGTAGGTGCCTCCATGCATTTGCATGGGAGGCAGTGCTGTGCTTCGCACAGCACTGCCTCCTCATTGCAAATGCTTGGCAGGCACCTAACTAGAAAATTTCTGAAGAAATTTAGCAAGGTGCCTGCCTCGTGGTGCGTACCGTACCGTTGAAAATACTAACGGGAAGTAACACTGCGAATTTCAGCTTCCTACGGTCTTCACAGCCCCCGCAACGGCCGTCCAAAGGTGCCATGTTAAGTCAATGGACCTCCTAGGAGCCTCTGGCTAGCAGCGTTGTCATGGAGACTCCCTCACAGCTGTAGCCCTCTGTCTTAATTATCATTACCTTTATCATGTGAGGTACTGAGGTGAATGTGTGATTTCAGTGTCTTTGGAGCATTTCTGCAGCATGTAACAGAGGAAAAGAGGGGTCAAAAATGGATGTTTGACACCTCATAAAATAGACATACTTTATCTGACATGGCCCAAATTTGTTGTAGAGCTTCCTCTCTAAAGGAAGTACAGACTCTGTGAAGCAAAAGTTTGTGCGAGCTTCCTAGAGCTACTTCCGGTTAGCAACATGCTAACCATTAGCCGCTAACAAGGTTGTGTTCAGGATGACCAGGTGATGGTACTCTGTTAGTTTGGTCCATAACCTGTGCTGGGAAGTGCCTCAAAGAGGGAGAAAATACGTTGTTTATTACGTCGCCATGGTAACTCAAAATGGCGGGTGGTCTTGGCCCATTGAAAAGCATTGAATATTTGACACCTCCTAACATGGAGATGCTTTATCCGACATGGCCAAAATTTGTTGTGGAGCTTTCACTCTACAGTAAGAACAGACTCTGTGAAGCAGAAGTTGGTGAGACCTTCCTAGAGCTACTTCCTGTTAGCAACATGCTAACCGTTAGCCGCTAACATGGTTGTGTTCAGTATCACCGGGGGATTGTACTCTGTCAGTTTGGTCCAAATCCTGTACTGGGATGTGCTTCAAATAGGGAGAAAATACATTTTTTATAACGTTGCCATGGTAACTCAAAATGGCGGGTGGTACAAAAAAATACTTCATAGGATCAGCACACATGTTTTGTTATACATACTGTGGGGATTATAATATAAAACTTTAAGTGTCCCACACCGGGATTCAATCCCATGACCTCTTGCATGCAAAGCCTGCACTTTCCATCTGAGCTATACTGTAGCGCCATATATGGGCACGCAGTATTGGGACTATAAGGGGTTTGATCCCCCATTGAAAAGCATTGGATGTTTGACACCTCATAGCTTGGAGATGCTTTATGCGACGTAGCCCAAATTTCTTGTGGAGCTTTCTCTCTAGAGTAAGAACAGACTCTGTGAAGCAGAAGTTGGTGAGACCTTCCTAGAGCTACTTCCGGTTAGCAACATGCTAACAGTTAGCAGCTAACAAGGTTGTGTTCAGTATGACCGGGTGATGGTACTCTGTTAGTTTGGTCCATAACCTGTGCTGGGAAGTCCCTCAAAAAGGGAGAAAATACGTTGTTTATTACGTCGCCATGGTAACTCAAAATGGCGGGTGGTCTTGGCCCATTGAAAAGCATTGAATATTTGACACCTCCTAACATGGAGATGCTTTATCCGACATGGCCAAAATTTGTTGTGGAGCTTTCTCTCTACAGTAAGAACAGACTCTGTGAAGCAGAAGTTGGTGAGACCTTCCTAGAGCTACTTCCGGTTAGCAACATGCTAACAGTTAGCCGCTAACAGGTTTGTATTTAGTATCACGAGGTGAGTGTACTCTGTCAGTTTGGTCCAAATCCTGTACTGGGAAGTGCCTCAAAAAGGGTGCCAATACTTAATGTCACCAAAGGTCACCAAAGGTCATGAGTCAGATTGGCCTCCTTTAGCAACTCAGCCTCACCACATATGGGCCCAGAACTCAACATTTGACCAAAATGGTCAGTAGCGGCATTTCCCACATGTGGGTGGTGCTGTATTGGCCAATTATGTCGTGTCTGGGCATCATGCCAGATCCTGTTGGAAGCAAAGGCCCGGTAGGAAAGCATGTGAAATCCAAAATGGGACAGAAAAGTGACACATGGCTGAAAGTCACTTGAAAATTTTAAAATGTTAAGAGGAAGTGACTGTGCGAATTTCAGATTCCTACATTAATCACAGCCGCTGCAGCGGGTGTCGAAAGTTGCCATTTTATCCCAATGGAGCTTCTCCCTCTGGGCCTCAGAGTTCCGTCGTCATGGAAACTCACTCACACCTCTGCTGCAGGCCAGTCTACCGAAGTGCAGAGACTTTGCTCACAGTAAGTCCCATTGGATTATAATGGAGAACTTTGCCCCGAACAACGCTCCATATCTCCTGATCCGTAAATGGTAGAGACGTAATTTTTTCTGCGTTTATTTCGTAACGGATAGGGGAAGAAGACAGGCTATCGGTTTTTGCTGGAAAAAGTTTAATAAAGGCGTGAAAAATTATGATATAAAGGTGATTTTTATGGATTTTCAGAAATCCTCTAAAAACGTTCCCGAACAAATCGCTGTAGCTGAAAAAGTATAAGAGATATCAAAATAATTCTTTCACTATGAGTATCAGCAGGCTTTTGAGGACTATGGTGCCCATTTTCATGTTTGTACAAAAATCGGTGTAGGCACAGCGACGATGTAAAAAAGTGGATGATGTGGGAAAATGCAGCTGAAAAGCGTTTTCAGGAATTTGCACATTCGCTACTCCCGAACAAATTGTTCCTGCGGCAAAACCGTAACAGTTATCCAAACAATTCCTGTTTTGTGAGTGCCAGAAGGGTCGGGACATTCATGTGTGAAAATCTCATGCTTGTACATGAAACGGTTTAGGAGTAGCGACGATGCGAAAACACGTGATGTTTTGGATTTTCAGACGTCATTTTTCAAAACCGCTCCATAGGAAATGAATGGGGAGGATTTCGGGTTTGTGTCGCTCTGAGGTGATTTGCGAAAAATCTATAAATGCTACACCAATGAGGGTTACATTTCCTGAATCCAGACAAAAATACCTACGTTTTGATGTATAATTTGTCTACGTAGAGTGAAAATTGAGCGAGTAGGCGGAAGTTGTTCGGAGTTTTGAAATCTTTGAAAACGCTAGAGTGGGCCACTCTAGCGGTTGGAGAATTCCGTCATTGACTTTCATTATAAACGATGATTTCGCTGATTTTTGGACATGAGCTTTGAAGAGTAACTGTGAAGAGACGATAAAAGATATCCCCATCCCGTTTTCACTTCTGAGTAGTTCACAGATATGTCTACAAACTGGAAGTTAAACGGTGTTCGTAGGTGAAAGCATGACGATACAGTACAGCGTTGAAAATGGCCATTTGGAGGCTTTTTTGAGGTTTTCTTTCTACCCGACTCCATTCATTCCTATGGGATTTTTGGGGGTGGTTTTTCGCTAATTGCGTTGCCATGGTAACTCGAAACCCCAACAGAAGTAATAGCACACATCTCGAGACCGAGCCGGACGTTTTGATGTATATATTGTGGGGGTGCACGCTACGGTTCGGGCCGCATTAATCGTGAAGGAAGAAAAATAAAGAATATTAATAATAAAGAAGTCCGTTTAGAGGTGAATAGTAGTAGGTGCCTCCATGCATTTGCATGGGAGGCAGTGCTGTGCTTCGCACAGCACTGCCTCCTCATTGCAAATGCTTGGCAGGCACCTAACTAGAAAATTTCTGAAGAAATTTAGCAAGGCGCCTGCCTCGTGGTGCGTACCATACCGTTGAAAATACTAACGGGAAGTAACACTGCAAATTTCAGCTTCCTACGGTCTTCACAGCCCCCGCAGCGGCAGTTGAAAGGCTGACATGTTAAGTCAATGGACCTCCTAGGAGCCTCTGGCTAGCAGCGTTGTCATGGAGACTCACTGACAGCTGCAGCCCTCTCTTTGTCTGTAAAGGCAGAACAACCCTGGCTAAGCAGAAGTTGGTAGGACCTTCCTAGAGCTACTTCCGGTTAGCAACATGCTAACCATTAGCCGCTAACATGGTTGTGGTCAGTCTCACCGGGTGATGGTACTCTGTTAGTTTGGTTATAATCCTGTACTGAGAAGTGCCTAAAAAGAGAGAAAATCCTGAAATTCACCAAAGGTAATTTTCCCATTCATTCCTATGGGAGTTTTTGGCTTCAGTTTCTGGGGTACTACGTTACCATGGTTACTGTCAGTGACAACAGAAGTAATAGCACACCTCGTGAAACCCAGCCGCACGTTTTGATATATAGATTGTGGGGGTGGACGCTTCCGTTCGGGCCGCATTAATTTGCGAAGGTTGAAGTAAGTGCATAGTATATTTAACACTAGAAAATTTCTGAAGAAATTTAGCAAGGTGCCTGCCTCGTGGTGCGTACCGTACCGTTGAAAATACTAACGGGAAGTAACACTGCGAATTTCAGCTTCCTACGGTCTTCACAGCCCCCGCAACGGCCGTCCAAAGGTGCCATGTTAAGTCAATGGACCTCCTAGGAGCCTCTGGCTAGCAGCGTTGTCATGGAGACTCCCTCACAGCTGTAGCCCTCTGTCTTAATTATCATTACCTTTATCATGTGAGGTACTGAGGTGAATGTGTGATTTCAGTGTCTTTGGAGCATTTCTGCAGCATGTAACAGAGGCAAAGAGGCGTCAAAAATGGATGTTTGACACCTCATAAAATAGACATGCTTTAGCTGACATGGCCCAAATTTGTTGTAGAGCTGCCTCTCTAAAGGAAGTACAGACTCTGTGAAGCAAAAGTTTGTGCGAGCTTCCTAGAGCTACTTCCGGTTAGCAACATGCTAACCGTTAACCGCTAACAAGGTTGTGTTCAGGATGACCAGGTGATGGTACTCTGTTAGTTTGGTCCATAACCTGTGCTGGGAAGTGCCTCAAAGAGGGAGAAAATACGTAGTTTATTACGTCGCCATGGTAACTCAAAATGGCGGGTGGTCTTGGCCCATTGAAAAGCATTGAATATTTGACACCTCCTAACATGGAGATGCTTTATCCGACATGGCCAACATTTGTTGTGGAGCTTTCTCTCTACAGTAAGAACAGACTCTGTGAAGCAGAAGTTGGTGAGACCTTCCTAGAGCTACTTCCTGTTAGCAACATGCTAACCGTTAGCCGCTAACATGGTTGTGTTCAGTATCACCGGGGGATTGTACTCTGTCAGTTTAGTCCAAATCCTGTACTGGGATGTGCTTCAAATAGGGAGAAAATACGTTTTTTATAACGTTGCCATGGTAACTCAAAATGGCGGGTGGTACAAAAAAATACTTCATAGGATTAGCACACATGTTTTGTTATACATACTGTGGGGATTATAATATAAAACTCTAAGTGTCCCACACCGGGATTCGATCCCATGACCTCTTGCATGCAAAGCCTGCACTTTCCATCTGAGCTATACTGTAGCGCCATATATGGGCATGCAGTATTGGGACCATAAGGGGTTTGATCCCCCATTGAAAAGCATTGGATGTTTGACACCTCATAGCTTGGAGAGGCTTTATGCGACGTAGCCCAAATTTCTTGTGGAGCTTTCTCTCTAGAGTAAGAACAGACTGTGTGAAGCAGAAGTTGGTGAGAACTTCCTAGAGCTACTTACGGTTAGCAACATGCTAACAGTTAGCCGCTAACAGGGTTGTGTTCAGTATCACCAGGTGAGTGTACTCTGTCAGTTTGGTCCAAATCCTGTACTGGGAAGTGCCTCAAAAAGGGTGCCAATACTTAATGTCACCAAAGGTCACCAAAGGTCATGAGTCAGATTGGCCTCCTTTAGCAACTCAGCCTCACCACATCTGGGCCCAGAACTCAACATTTGACCAAAATGGTCAGTAGCGCCATTTCCCACATGTGGGTGGTGCTGTATTGGCCAATTATGTCGTGTCTGGGCATCATGCCAGATCCTGTTGGAAGCAAAGGCCCAATAGGAAAGCATGTGAAATCCAAAATGGGACAGAAAAGTGACACATGGCTGAAAGTCACTTGAAAATTTTAAAATGTTAAGAGGAAGTGACTGTGCGAATTTCAGATTCCTACATTAATCACAGCCGCTGCAGCGGGCGTCGAAAGTTGCCATTGTATCCCAAAGGAGCTTCTCCCTCTGGCCCTCAGAGTTCCGTCGTCATGGAAACTCACTCACACCTCTGCTGCAGGCTTGAAAATTTAAAAATGTTAAGAGGAAGTGACTGTGCGAATTTCAGATTCCTACATTAATCACAGCCGCTGCAGCGGGCGTCGAAAGTTGCCATTGTATCCCAATGGAGCTTCTCCCTCTGGCCCTCAGAGTTCCGTCGTCATGGAAACTCACTCACACCTCTGCTGCAGGCCAGTCTACCGAAGTGCAGAGACTTTGCTCACAATAAGTCCCATTGGATTATAATGGAGAACTTTGCCCCGAACAACGCTCCATATCTCCTGATCCGTAAATGGTAGAGACGTAATTTTTTCTGCGTTTATTTCGTAACGGATAGGGGAAGAAGACAGGCTATCGGTTTTTGCTGGAAAAAGTTTAATAAAGGCGTGAAAAATTATGATATAAAGGTGATTTTTATGGATTTTTAGAAATCATCTAAAAACGGTCCCGAACAAATCGCTGTAGCTGAAAAAGTATAAGAGATATCAAAATAATTCTTTCACTATGAGTATCAGCAGGCTTTTGAGGACTATGGTGCCCATTTTCATGTTTGTACAAAAATCGGTGTAGGCACAGCGACGATGTAAAAAAGTGGATGATGTGGGAAAATGCAGCTGAAAAGCGTTTTCAGGAATTTGCACATTCGCTACTCCCGAACAAATTGTTCCTGCGGTAAAACCGTAACAGTTATCCAAACAATTCCTTTTTTATGAGTGCCAGAAGGGTCGGGACATTCATGTGTGAAAGTCTCATGCTTGTACATGAAACGGTTTAGGAGTGGCGACGATGCGAAAACATGTGATGTTTTGGATTTTCAGACGTCATTTTTCAAAACGGCTCCATAGGAAATGAATGGGGAGGATTTCGGGTTTGTGTCGCTCTGAGGTGATTTGCGAAAAATCTATAAAGGCTACACCAATGAGGGTTACATTTCCTGAATCCAGACAAAAATACCTACGTTTTGATGTATAATTTGCCTACGTAGAGTGAAAATTGAGCGAGTAGGCTGAAGTTGTTCGGAGTTTTGAAATCTTTGAAAACGCTAGAGTGGCCCACTCTAGCGGTTGGAGAATTCCGTCATTGACTTTCATTATAAACGATGATTTCGCTGATTTTGGGACATGAGCTTTGAGGAGTAACTGTGAAGAGACGATAAAAGATATCCACATCCCGTTTTCACTTCTGAGTAGTTCACAGATATGTCTACAAACTGGAAGTTAAACGGTGTTCGTAGGTGAAAGCATGACGACACAGTACAGCGTTGAAAATGGCCATTTGGAGGCTTTTTTGAGGCGTTCTTTCTACCCGACTCCATTCATTCCTATGGGATTTTTGGGGGTGGTTTTTCGCTTATTGCGTTGCCATGGTAACTCGAAACCCCAATAGAAGTAATACCACACATCTCGAGACCGAGCCGGACGTTTTGATGTATATATTGTGGGGGTGCACGCTACGGTTCGGGCCGCATTAATCGTGAAGTAAGAAAAATAAAGAATAATAAATAAGCCGTTTAGAGGTGAATAGTAGTAGGTGCCTCCATGCATTTGCATGGGAGGCAGTGCTGTGCTTCGCACAGCACTGCCTCCTCATTGCAAATGCTTGGCAGGCACCTAACTAGAAAATTTCTGAAGAAATTTAGCAAGGTGCCTGCCTCGTGGTGCGTACCGTACCGTTGAAAATACTAACGGGAAGTAACACTGCGAATTTCAGCTTCCTACGGTCTTCACAGCCCCCGCAACGGCCGTCCAAAGGTGCCATGTTAAGTCAATGGACCTCCTAGGAGCCTCTGGCTAGCAGCATTGTCATGGAGACTCCCTCACAGCTGTAGCCCTCTGTCTTAATTATCATTACCTTTATCATGTGAGGTACTGAGGTGAATGTGTGATTTCAGTGTCTTTGGAGCATTTCTGCAGCATGTAACAGAGGCAAAGAGGCGTCAAAAATGGATGTTTGACACCTCATAAAATAGACATGCTTTAGCTGACATGGCCGAAATTTGTTGTAGAGCTTCCTCTCTAAAGGAAGTACAGACTCTGTGAAGCAAAAGTTTGTGCGAGCTTCCTAGAGCTACTTCTGGTTAGCAACATGCTAACCGTTAACCGCTAACAAGGTTGTGTTCAGGATGACCAGGTGATGGTACTCTGTTAGTTTGGTCCATAACCTGTGCTGGGAAGTGCCTCAAAGAGGGAGAAAATACGTTGTTTATTACGTCGCCATGGTAACTCAAAATGGCGGGTGGTCTTGGCCCATTGAAAAGCATTGAATATTTGACACCTCCTAACATGGAGATGCTTTATCCGACATGGCCAAAATTTGTTGTGGAGCTTTCACTCTACAGTAAGAACAGACTCTGTGAAGCAGAAGTTGGTGAGACCTTCCTAGAGCTACTTCCTGTTAGCAACATGCTAACCGTTAGCCGCTAACATGGTTGTGTTCAGTATCACCGGGGGATTGTACTCTGTCAGTTTGGTCCAAATCCTGTACTGGGATGTGCTTCAAATAGGGAGAAAATACATTTTTTATAACGTTGCCATGGTAACTCAAAATGGCGGGTGGTACAAAAAAATACTTCATAGGATCAGCACACATGTTTTGTTATACATACTGTGGGTATTATAATATAAAACTCTAAGTGTCCCACAACGGGATTCGATCCCATGACCTCTTGCATGCAAAGCCTGCACTTTCCATCCGAGCTATACTGTAGCGCCATATATGGGCACGCAGTATTGGGACCATAAGGGGTTTGATCCCCCATTGAAAAGCATTGGATGTTTGACACCTCATAGCTTGGAGATGCTTTATGCGACGTAGCCCAAATTTCTTGTGGAGCTTTCTCTCTAGAGTAAGAACAGACTCTGTAAAGTAGAAGTTGGTGAGACCTTCCTAGAGCTACTTCCGGTTAGCAACATGCTAACAGTTAGCAGCTAACAAGGTTGTGTTCAGGATGACCAGGTGATGGTACTCTGTTAGTTTGGTCCATAACCTGTGCTGGGAAGTCCCTCAAAAAGGGAGAAAATATGTTGTTTATTACGTCGCCATGGTAACTCAAAATGGCGGGTGGTCTTGGCCCATTGAAAAGCATTGAATATTTGACACCTCCTAACATGGAGATGCTTTATCCGACATGGCCAAAATTTGTTGTGGAGCTTTCTCTCTACAGTAAGAACAGACTCTGTGAAGCAGAAGTTGGTGAGACCTTCCTAGAGCTACTTCCGGTTAGCAACATGCTAACAGTTAGCCGCTAACAGGGTTGTGTTCAGTATCACCAGGTGAGTGTACTCTGTCAGTTTGGTCCAAATCCTGTACTGGGAAGTGCCTCAAAAAGGGTGCCAATACTTAATGTCACCAAAGGTCACCAAAGGTCATGAGTCAGATTGGCCTCCTTTAGCAACTCAGCCTCACCACATCTGGGCCCAGAACTCAACATTTGACCAAAATGGTCAGTAGCGGCATTTCCCACATGTGGGTGGTGCTGTATTGGCCAATTATGTCGTGTCTGGGCATCATGCCAGATCCTGTTGGAAGCAAAGGCCCAGTAGGAAAGCATGTGAAATCCAAAATGGGACAGAAAAGTGACACATGGCTGAAAGTCACTTGAAAATTTTAAAATGTTAAGAGGAAGTGACTGTGCGAATTTCAGATTCCTACATTAATCACAGCCGCTGCAGCGGGCGTCGAAAGTTGCCATTGTATCCCAATGGAGCTTCTCCCTCTGGCCCTCAGAGTTCCGTCGTCATGGAAACTCACTCACACCTCTGCTGCAGGCTTGAAAATTTTAAAATGTTAAGAGGAAGTGACTGTGCGAATTTCAGATTCCTACATTAATCACAGCCGCTGCAGCGGGCGTCGAAAGTTGCCATTGTATCCCAATGGAGCTTCTCCCTCTGGCCCTCAGAGTTCCGTCGTCATGGAAACTCACTCACACCTGCAGCGGGCCAGTCTACCGAAGTGCAGAGACTTTGCTCACAATAAGTCCCATTGGATTATAATGGAGAACTTTGCCCCGAACAACGCTCCATATCTCCTGATCCGTAAATGGTAGAGACGTAATTTTTTCTGCGTTTATTTCGTAACGGATAGGGGAAGAACACAGGCTATCGGTTTTTGCTGGAAAAAGTTTAATAAAGGCGTGAAAAATTATGATATAAAGGTGATTTTTATGGATTTTTTGAAATCCTCTAAAAAAGGTCCCGAACAAATCGCTGTAGCTGAAAAAGTATAAGAGATATCAAAATAATTCTTTCACTATGAGTATCAGCAGGCTTTTGAGGACTATGGTGCCCATTTTCATGTTTGTACAAAAATCGGTGTAGGCACAGCGACGATGTAAAAAAGTGGATGATGTGGGAAAATGCAGCTGAAAAGCGTTTTCAGGAATTTGCACATTCGCTACTCCCGAACCAATTGTTCCTGCGGTAAAACCGTAACAGTTATCCAAACAATTCCTTTTTTATGAGTGCCAGAAGGGTCGGGACATTCATGTGTGAAAGTCTCATGCTTGTACATGAAACGGTTTAGGAGTAGCGACGATGCGAAAACATATGATGTTTTGGATTTTCAGACGTCATTTTTCAAAACCGCTCCATAGGAAATGAATGGGGAGGATTTCGGGTTTGTGTCGCTCTGAGGTGATTTGCGAAAAATCTATAAATGCTACACCAATGAGGGTTACATTTCCTGAATCCAGACAAAAATACCTACGTTTTGATGTATAATATGTCTACGTAGAGTGAAAATTGAGCGAGTAGGCTGAAGTTGTTCGGAGTTTTGAAATCTTTTAAAACGCTAGAGTGGCCCACTCTAGCGGTTGGAGAATTCCGTCATTGACTTTCATTATAAACGAGGATTTCGCTGATTTTTGGACATGAGCTTTGAGGAGTGACTGTGAAGAGACGATAAAAGATATCCCCATCCCGTTTTCACTTCTGAGTAGTTCACAGATATGTCTACAAACTGGAAGTTAAACGGTGTTCGTAGGTGAAAGCATGACGATACAGTACAGCGTTGAAAATGGCCATTTGGAGGCTTTTTTGAGGTTTTCTTTCTACCCGACTCCATTCATTCCTATGGGATTTTTGGGGGTGGTTTTTCGCTAATTGCGTTGCCATGGTAACTCGAAACCCCAACAGAAGTAATAGCACACATCTCGAGACCGAGCCGGACGTTTTGATGTATATATTGTGGGGGTGCACGCTACGGTTCGGGCCGCATTAATCGTGAAGGAAGAAAAATAAAGAATATTAATAATAAAGAAGTCCGTTTAGAGGTGAATAGTAGTAGGTGCCTCCATGCATTTGCATGGGAGGCAGTGCTGTGCTTCGCACAGCACTGCCTCCTCATTGCAAATGCTTGGCAGGCACCTAACTAGAAAATTTCTGAAGAAATTTAGCAAGGCGCCTGCCTCATGGTGCGTACCGTACCATTGAAAATACTAACGGGAAGTAACACTGCAAATTTCAGCTTCCTACGATCTTCACAGCCCCCGCAACGGCCGTCCAAAGGAGCCATGTTAAGTCAATGGACCTCCTAGGAGCCTCTGGCTAGCAGCGTTGTCATGGAGACTCCCTCACAGCTGTAGCCCTCTGTCTTAATTATCATTACCTTTATCATGTGAGGTACTGAGGTGAATGTGTGATTTCAGTGTCTTTGGAGCATTTCTGCAGCATGTAACAGAGGCAAAGAGGGGTCAAAAATGGATGTTTGACACCTCATAAAATAGACATGCTTTATCTGACATGACCCAAATTTGTTGTAGAGCCTTCTCTCTAAAGGAAGTACAGACCCTGTGAAGCAAAAGTTTGTGCGAGCTTCCTAGAGCTACTTCCGGTTAGCAACATGCTAAGCGTTAGCCGCTAACAAGGTTGTGTTCAGTATGACCGGGTGATGGTACTCTGTTAGTTTGGTCCATATCCTGTGCTGGGAAGTGCCTCAAAGAGGGAGAAAATACGTTGTTTATTACGTCGCCATGGTAACTCAAAATGGCGGGTGGTCTTGGCCCATTGAAAAGCATTGAATATTTGACACCTCCTAACATGGAGATGCTTTATCCGACATGGCCAAGATTTGTTGTGGAGCTTTCTCTCTACAGTAAGAACAGACTCTGTGAAGCAGAAGGTAGTGAGACCTTCCTAGAGCTACTTCCTGTTAGCAACATGCTAAGCGTTAGCCGCTAACAAGGTTGTGTTCAGTATGACCGGGTGATGGTACTCTGTTAGTTTGGTCCATATCCTGTGCTGGGAAGTGCCTCAAAGAGGGAGAAAATACGTTGTTTATTACGTCGCCATGGTAACTCAAAATGGCGGGTGGTCTTGGCCCATTGAAAAGCATTGAATATTTGACACCTCCTAACATGGAGATGCTTTATCCAACATGGCCAAGATTTGTTGTGGAGCTTTCTCTCTACAGTAAGAACAGACTCTGTGAAGCAGAAGGTAGTGAGACCTTCCTAGAGCTACTTCCTGTTAGCAACATGCTAACCATTAGCCGCTAACAAGGTTGTGTTCAGGATGACCTGGTGATGGTACTCTGTTAGTTTGGTCCATAACCTGTGCTGGGAAGTGCCTCAAAGAGGGAGAAAATACGTTTTTTATAACGTTGCCATGGTAACTCAAAATGGCGGGTGGTACAAAAAAATACTGCATAGGATCAGCACACATGTTTTGTTATACATATTGTGGGGATTATAACATAAAGCTCTAAGTGTCCCACACCGGGATTCGATCCCATGACCTCTTGCATGCAAAGCCTGCACTTTCCATCTGAGCTATACTGTAGCGCCATATATGGGCATGCAGTATTGGGACCATAAGGGGTTTGATCCCCCATTGAAAAGCATTGGATGTTTGACACCTCATAGCTTGGAGATGCTTTATGCGACGTAGCCCAAATTTCTTGTGGAGCTTTCTCTCTAGAGTAAGAACAGACTCTGTGAAGCAGAAGTTGGTGAGACCTTCCTAGAGCTACTTCCGGTTAGCAACATGCTAACAGTTAGCCGCTAACAGGTTTGTGTTCAGTATCACCAGGTGAGTGTACTCTGTCAGTTTGGTCCAAATCCTGTACTGGGAAGTGCCTCAAAAAGGGTGCCAATACTTAATGTCACCAAAGGTCACCAAAGGTCATGAGTCAGATTGGCCTCCTTTAGCAACTCAGCCTCACCACATCTGGGCCCAGAACTCAACATTTGACCAAAATGGTCAGTAGCGCCATTTCCCACATGTGGGTGGTGCTGTATTGGCCAATTATGTCGTGTCTGGACATCATGCCAGATCCTGTTAGAAGCAAAGGCCCAATAAGAAAGCATGTGAAATCCAAAATGGGACAGAAAAGTGACACATGGCTGAAAGTCACTTGAAAATTTAAAAATGTTAAGAGGAAGTGACTGTGCGAATTTCAGATTCCTACATTAATCACAGCCGCTGCAGCGGGCGTCGAAAGTTGCCATTGTATCCCAATGGAGCTTCTCCCTCTGGCCCTCAGAGTTCCGTCGTCATGGAAACTCACTCACACCTCTGCTGCAGGCTTGAAAATTTAAAAATGTTAAGAGGAAGTGACTGTGCGAATTTCAGATTCCTACATTAATCACAGCCGCTGCAGCGGGCGTCGAAAGTTGCCATTGTATCCCAATGGAGCTTCTCCCCCTGGCCCTCAGAGTTCCGTCGTCATGGAAACTCACTCACACCTCTGTTGCAGGCCAGTCTACCGAAGTGCAGAGACTTTGCTCACAATAAATCCCATTGGATTATAATGGAGAACTTTGCCCCGAACAACGCTCCATATCTCCTGATCCGTAAATGGTAGAGACGTAATTTTTTCTGCGTTTATTTCGTAACGGATAGGGGAAGAAGACAGGCTATCGGTTTTTGCTGGAAAAAGTTTAATAAAGGCGTGAAAAATTATGATATAAAGGTGATTTTTATGGATTTTTAGAAATCCTCTAAAAACGGTCCCGAACAAATCGCTGTAGCTGAAAAAGTATAAGAGATATCAAAATAATTCTTTCACTATGAGTATCAGCAGGCTTTTGAGGACTATGGTGCCCATTTTCATGTTTGTACAAAAATCGGTGTAGGCACAGCGACGATGTCAAAAAGTGGATGATGTGGGAAAATGCAGCTGAAAAGCGTTTTCAGGAATTTGCACATTCGCTACTCCCGAACAAATTGTTCCTGCGGTAAAACCGTAACAGTTATCCAAACAATTCCTTTTTTATGAGTGCCAGAAGGGTCGGGACATTCATATGTGAAAGTCTCATGCTTGTACATGAAACGGTTTAGGAGTAGCGACGATGCGAAAACATGTGATGTTTTGGATTTTCAGACGTCATTTTTCAAAACCGCTCCATAGGAAATGAATGGGGAGGATTTGGGGTTTGTGTCGCTCTGAGGTGATTTGCGAAAAATCTATAAATGCTACACCAATGAGGGTTACATTTCCTGAATCCAGACAAAAATACCTACGTTTTGATGTATAATTTGTGTACGTAGAGTGAAAATTGAGCGAGTAGGCGGAAGTTGTTCGGAGTTTTGAAATCTTTGAAAACGCTAGAGTGGGCCACTCTAGCGGTTGGAGAATTCCGTCATTGACTTTCATTATAAACGATGATTTCGCTGATTTTCGGACATGAGCTTTGAGGAGCACTTGTGAGGAGACGATAACAGATATCCACATCCCGTTTTCACTTCTGAGTAGTTCACAGATATATCTACAAACTGGAATTTAAACGGTGTTCATAGGTGAAAGCATGACGATACAGTACAGCGTTGAAAATGGCCATTTGGAGGCTTTTTTGAGGCGTTCTTTCTACCCGACTCCATTCATTCCTATGGGATTTTTGGGGGTGGTTTTTCGCTAATTGCGTTGCCATGGTAACTCGAAACCCCAACAGAAGTAATAGCACACATCTCGAGACCGAGCCGGACGTTTTGATGTATATATTGTGGGGGTGCACGCTACGGTTCGGGCCGCATTAATCGTGAAGGAAGAAAAATAAAGAATATTAATAATATTAATAAAGAAGTCCGTTTAGAGGTGAATAGTAGTAGGTGCCTCCATGCATTTGCATGGGAGGCAGTGCTGTGCTTCGCACAGCACTGCCTCCTCATTGCAAATGCTTGGCAGGCACCTAACTAGAAAATTTCTGAAGAAATTTAGCAAGGCGCCTGCCTCGTGGTGCGTACCGTACTGTGTAAAAAAGCAACAGGAAGTAACACCGCGAATTTAAGGTTCCTACGGTTTTCACAGCCCCCGCAGTGGCCGTGGAAAGGTACCATGTTAAGTCAATGGACCTCCTGGGAGCCTCTGGCTAGCAGCGTTGTCATGGAGACTCCCTCACAGCTGTAGCCCTCTCTTTGTCTGTAAAGCCAGAACAACCCTGGCTAAGCAGAAGTTTGTATGAACTTCCTAGAGCTACTTCCGGTTAGCAACATGCTAAAAGTTAGCTGCTAACATGGTTGTGTTCCGTATCACTAGGTGATTGTACTCTGTCAGTTTGGTTGAAATCCTATGCTGAGGAGTGCCTAAAAAGAGAGAAAATCCTAAAATTCACCAGAGGTCATTTTCCCATTCATTCCTATGGGAGTTTTTGGCTTCAGTTTCTGGGGTACTACGTTACCATGGTTACTGCCAGTGACAACAGAAGTAATAGCACACCTCGTGAGACCCAGCCGCATGTTTTGATGTATAGATTGTGGGGGTGGACGCTTCCATTCGGGCCGCATTAATTTGCGAAGGTTGAAGTAAGTGCATAGTATATTTAACACTAGAAAATTTCTGAAGAAATTTAGCAAGGCGCCTGCCTCGTGGTGTGTACCGTACTGTGTAAATTAGCAACAGGAAGTAACACCGCAAATTTCAGCTTCCTACGGTCTTCACAGCCCCCGCAACGGCCGTCCAAAGGTGCCATGTTAAGTCAATGGACCTCCTAGGAGCCTCTGGCTAGCAGCGTTGTCATGGAGACTCCCTCACAGCTGTAGCCCTCTGTCTTAAGTATCATTACCTTTATCATGTGAGGTACTGAGGTGAATGTGTGATTTCAGTGTCTTTGGAGCATTTCTGCAGCATGTAACAGAGGCAAAGAGGGGTCAAAAATGGATGTTTGACACCTCATAAAATAGACATGCTTTATCTGACATGGCCCAAATTTGTTGGAGAGCCTTCTCTCTAAAGGAAGTACAGACTCTGTGAAGCAAAAGTTTGTGCGAGCTTCCTAGAGCTACTTCCGGTTAGCAACATGCTAACCGTTAGCCGCTAACAAGGTTGTGTTCAGGATGACCAGGTGATGGTACTCTGTTAGTTTGGTCCACAACCTGTGCTGGGAAGTGCCTCAAAGAGGGAGAAAATACGTAGTTTATTACGTCGCCATGGTAACTCAAAATGGCGGGTGGTCTTGGCCCATTGAAAAGCATTGAATATTTGACACCTCCTAACATGGAGATGCTTTATCCGACATGGCCAAAATTTGTTGTGGAGCTTTCTCTCTACAGTAAGAACAGACTCTGTGAAGCAGAAGTTGGTGAGACCTTCCTAGAGCTACTTCCTGTTAGCAACATGCTAACCATTAGCCGCTAACATGGTTGTGTTCAGTATCACCGGGGGATTGTACTCTGTCAGTTTGGTCCAAATCCTGTACTGGGATGTGCTTCAAATAGGGAGAAAATACGTTTTTTATAACGTTGCCA
This sequence comes from Fundulus diaphanus, assembly GCA_037039145.1. NCBI lineage: Eukaryota > Metazoa > Chordata > Actinopteri > Cyprinodontiformes > Fundulidae > Fundulus > Fundulus diaphanus. Next base: position 47,160,002 of record CM073141.1, read on the forward strand.
TGGTAACTCAAAATGGCGGGTGGTACAAAAAATACTTCATAGGATCAGCACACATGTTGTGTTATACATACTGTGGGGATTATAATATAAAACTCTAAGTGTCCACACCGGGATTCGATCCCATGACCTCTTGCATGCAAAGCCTGCACTTTCCTTCTGAGCTATACTGTAGCGCCATATATGGGCATTTAGTATTGGGACCATAAGGGGTTTTATCCCCCATTGAAAAGCATTGGATGTTTGACACCTCATAGCTTGGAGATGCTTTATGCGACGTAGCCCAAATTTCTTGTGGACCTTTCTCTCTAGTGTAAGAACAGACTCTGTGAAGCAGAAGTTGGTGAGACCTTCCTAGAGCTACTTCCGGTTAGCAACATGCTAACAGTTAGCCGCTAGCAGGGTTGTGTTCAGTATCACCAGTTGAGTGTACTCTGTCAGTTTGGTCCAAATCCTGTACTGGGAAGTGCCTCAGAAAGGGTGCCAATACTTAATGTCACCAAAGGTCACCAAAGGTCATGAGTCAGATTGGCCTCCTTTAGCAACTCAGCCTCACCACATCTGGGCCCAGAACTCAACATTTGACCAAAATGGTCAGTAGCGCCATTTCCCACATGTGGGTGGTGCTGTATTGGCCAATTATGTCGTGTCTGGGCATCATGCCAGATCCTGTTGGAAGCAAAGGCCCAATAGGAAAGCATGTGAAATCCAAAATGGGACAGAAAAGTGACACATGAATGAAAGTCACTTGAAAATTTAAAAATGTTAAGAGGAAGTGACTGTGCGAATTTCAGATTCCTACATTAATCACAGCCGCTGCAGCGGGCGTCGAAAGTTGCCATTGTATCCCAATGGAGCCTCTCTCTCTGGCCCTCAGAGTTCCGTCGTCATGGAAACTCACTCACACCTGCAGCGGGCCAGTCTACCGAAGTGCAGAGACTTTGCTCACAATAAGTCCCATTGGATTATAATGGAGAACTTTGCCCCGAACAACGCTCCATATCTCCTGATCCGTAAATGGTAGAGACGTAATTTTTTCTGCGTTTATTTCGTAACAGATAGGGGAAGAAGACAGGCTATCGGTTTTTGCTGGAAAAAGTTTAATAAAGGCGTGAAAAATTATGATATAAAGGTGATTTTTATGGATTTTTAGAAATCCTCTTAAAACGGTCCCGAACAAATCGCTGTAGCTGAAAAAGTATAAGAGATATCAAAATAATTCTTTCACTTTGAGTATCAGCAGGCTTTGGAGGACTATGGTGCCCATTTTCATGTTTGTACAAAAATCGGTGTAGGCACAGCGACGATGTAAAAAAGTGGATGATGTGGGAAAATGCAGCTGAAAAGCGTTTTCAGGAATTTGCACATTCGCTACTCCCGAACAAATTGTTCCTGGGGTAAAACCGTAACAGTTATCCAAACAATTTCTTTTTTATGAGTGCCAGAAGGGTCGGGACATTCATGTGTGAAAGTCTCATGCTTGTACATGAAACGGTTTAGGAGTAGCGACGATGCGAAAACATGTGATGTTTTGGATTTTCAGACGTCATTTTTCAAAACCGCTCCATAGGAAATGAATGGGGAGGATTTCGGGTTTGTGTCGCTCTGAGGTGATTTGCGAAAAATCTATAAATGCTACAAAAATGAGGGTTACATTTCCTGAATCCAGACAAAAATACCTACGTTTTGATGTATAATTTGTCTACGTAGAGTGAAAATTGAGCGAGTAGGCTGAAGTTGTTCGTAGTTTTGAAATCTTTGAAAACGCTAGAGTGGCCCACTCTAGCGGTTGGAGAATTCCGTCATTGACTTTCATTATAAACGATGATTTCGCTGATTTTTGGACATGAGCTTTGAGGAGTAACTGTGAAGAGACGATAAAAGATATCCCCATCCCGTTTTCACTTCTGAGTAGTTCACAGATATGTCTACAAACTGGAAGTTAAACGGTGTTCGTAGGTGAAAGCATGACGACACAGTACAGCGTTGAAAATGGCCATTTGGAGGCTTTTTTGAGGCTTTCTTTCTACCCGATTCCATTGATTCCTATGGGATTTTTGGGGGTGGTTTTTCGCTAATTTTGTCGCCATGGTAACTCGAAACCCCAATAAAAGTAATAGCACACATCTCGTGATCGAGCCGCACGTTTTGATGTATATATTGTGGGGGTGCACGCTACGGTTCGGGCCGCATTAATCGTGACGGAATAAGAAGTAAAGAATAATAAAGAGTCCGTTTAGAGGTGAATAGTAGTAGGTGCCTCCATGCATTTGCATGGGAGGCAGTGCTGTGCTTCGCACAGCACTGCCTCCTCATTGCAAATGCTTGGCAGGCACCTAACTAGAAAATTTCTGAAGAAATTTAGCAAGGCGCCTGCCTCGTGGTGCGTACCGTACCGTTGAAAATACTAACGGGAAGTAACACTGCGAATTTCAGCTTCCTACGGTCTTCACAGCCCCCGCAACGGCCGTCCAAAGGTGCCATGTTAAGTCAATGGACCTCCTAGGAGCCTCTGGCTAGCAGCGTTGTCATGGAGACTCCCTCACAGCTGTAGCCCTCTGTCTTAATTATCATTACCTTTATCATGTGAGGTACTGAGGTGAATGTGTGATTTCAGTGTCTTTGGAGCATTTCTGCAGCATGTAACAGAGGCAAAGAGGGGTCAAAAATGGATGTTTGACACCTCATAAAATAGACATGCTTTATCTGACATGGCCCAAATTTGTTGTAGAGCCTTCTCTCTAAAGGAAGTACAGACTCTGTGAAGCAAAAGTTTGTGCGAGCTTCCTAGAGCTACTTCCGGTTAGCAACATGCTAAGCGTTAGCCGCTAACAAGGTTGTGTTCAGTATGACCGGGTGATGGTACTCTGTTAGTTTGGTCCATAACCTGTGCTGGGAAGTGCCTCAAAGAGGGAGAAAATACGTAGTTTATTACGTCGCCATGGTAACTCAAAATGGCGGGTGGTCTTGGCCCATTGAAAAGCATTGAATATGTGACACCTCCTAACATGGAGATGCTTTATCCGACATGGCCAAAATTTGTTGTGGAGCTTTCTCTCTACAGTAAGAACAGACTCTGTGAAGCAGAAGTTAGTGAGACCTTCCTAGAGCTACTTCCTGTTAGCAACATGCTAACCGTTAGCCGCTAACAAGGTTGTGTTCAGGATGACCAGGTGATGGTACTCTGTTAGTTTGGTCCATAACCTGTGCTGGGAAGTGCCTCAAAGAGGGAGAAAATACGTAGTTTATTACGTCGCCATGGTAACTCAAAATGGCGGGTGGTCTTGGCCCATTGAAAAGCATTGAATATTTGACACCTCCTAACATGGAGATGCTTTATCCGACATGGCCAAAATTTGTTGTGGAGCTTTCTCTCTACAGTAAGAACAGACTCTGTGAAGCAGAAGTTGGTGAGACCTTCCTAGAGCTACTTCCTGTTAGCAACATGCTAACCGTTAGCCGCTAACAAGGTTGTGTTCAGGATGACCAGGTGATGGTACTCTGTCAGTTTGGTCCAAATCCTGTACTGGGGTGTGCTTCAAATAGGGAGAAAATACGTTTTTATAACGTTGCCATGGTAACTCAAAATGGCGGGTGGTACAAAAAAATACTTCATAGGATCAGCACACATGTTTTGTTATACATACTGTGGGGATTATAATATGAAACTCTAAGTGTCCCACATCGGGATTCGATCCTATGACCTCTTGCATGCAAAGCCTGCACTTTCCATCTGAGCTATACTGTAGCGCCATATATGGGCATGCAGTATTGGGACCATAAGGGGTTTGATCCCCCATTGAAAAGCATTGGATGTTTGACACCTCATAGCTTGGAGATGCTTTATGCGACGTAGCCCAAATTTCTTGTGGAGCTTTCTCTCTAGAGTAAGAACAGACTCTGTGAAGCGGAAGTTGGTGAGACCTTCCTAGAGCTACTTCCGGTTAGCAACATGCTAACAGTTAGCCGCTAACAGGGTTGTGCTCAGTATCACCAGGTGAGTGTACTCTGTCAGTTTGGTCCAAATCCTGTACTGGGAAGTGCCTTAAACAGGGTGCCAATACTTAATGTGACCAAAGGTCACCAAAGGTCGTGAGTCAGATTGGCCTCCTTTAGCAACTCAGCCTCACCACATCTGGGCCCAGAACTCAACATTTGACCAAAATGGTCAGTAGCGCCATTTCCCACAGGTGGGTGGTGCTGTATTGGCCAATTGGGTCGTCTGTGGGCCTCATGCCAGGTCCTGTTGGAAGCAAAGGCCCAATAAGAAAGCATGTGAAATCCAAAATGGGACAGAAAAGTGACACATGGCTGAAAGTCACATGAAAATTTTAAAATGTTAAGAGGAAGTGACTGTGCGAATTTCAGATTCCTACATTAATCACAGCCGCTGCAGCGGGCGTCGAAAGTTGCCATTGTATCCCAATGGAGCTTCTCCCCCTGGCCCTCAGAGTTCCGTCGTCATGGAAACTCACTCACACCTCTGCTGCAGGCCAGTCTACCGAAGTGCAGAGACTTTGCTCACAATAAGTCCCATTGGATTATAATGGAGAACTTTGCCCCGAACAACGCTCCATATCTCCTGATCCGTAAATGGTAGAGACGTAATTTTTTCTGCGTTTATTTCGTAACGGATAGGGGAAGAAGACAGGCTATCGGTTTTTGCTGGAAAAAGTTTAATAAAGGCGTGAAAAATTATGATATAAAGGTGATTTTTATGGATTTTTAGAAATCCTCTTAAAACGGTCCCGAACAAATCGCTGTAGCTGAAAAAGTATAAGAGATATCAAAATAATTCTTTCACTATGAGTATCACCAGGCTTTTGAGGACTATGGTGCCCATTTTCATGTTTGTACAAAAATCGGTGTAGGCACAGCGACGATGTAAAAAAGTGGATGATGTGGGAAAATGCAGCTGAAAAGCGTTTTCAGGAATTTGCACATTCGCTACTCCCGAACAAATTGTTCCTGCGGTAAAACCGTAACAGTTATCCAAACAATTCCTTTTTTATGAGTGCCAGAAGGGTCGGGACATTCATGTGTGAAAGTCTCATGCTTGTAAATGAAACGGTTTAGGAGTACCGACGATGCGAAAACATGTGATGTTTTGGATTTTCAGACGTCATTTTTCAAAACCGCTCCATAGGAAATGAATGGGGAGGATTTCGGGTTTGTGTCGCTCTGAGGTGATTTGCGAAAAATCTATAAATGCTACACCAATGAGGGTTACATTTCCTGAATCCAGACAAAAATACCTACGTTTTGATGTATAATTTGTCTACGTAGAGTGAAAATTGAGCGAGTAGGCTGAAGTTGTTCGGAGTTTTGAAATCTTTGAAAATGCTAGAGTGGCCCACTCTAGCGGTTGGAGAATTCCGTCATTGACTTTCATTATAAACGATGATTTCGCTGATTTTCAGACATGAGCTTTGAGGAGCACTTGTGAGGAGACGATAACAGATATCCACATCCCGTTTTCACTTCTGAGTAGTTCACAGATATATCTACAAACTGGAAGTTAAACGGTGTTCGTAGGTGAAAGCATGACGATACAGTACAGCGTTGAAAATGGCCATTTGGAGGCTTTTTTGAGGTTTTCTTTCTACCCGACTCCATTCATTCCTATGGGATTTTTGGGGGTGGTTTTTCGCTAATTGCGTTGCCATGGTAACTCGAAACCCCAACAGAAGTAATAGCACACATCTCGAGACCGAGCCGGACGTTTTGATGTATATATTGTGGGGGTGCACGCTACGGTTCGGGCCGCATTAATCGTGAAGGAAGAAAAATAAAGAATATTAATAATAATACTAGAAAATTTCTGAAGAAATTTAGCAAGGTGCCTGCCTCGTGGTGCATACCGTACCGTTGAAAATACTAACGGGAAGTAACACTGCGAATTTCAGCTTCCTACGGTCTTCACAGCCCCCGCAACGGCCGTCCAAAGGTGCCATATTAAGTCAATGGACCTCCTAGGAGCCTCTGGCTAGCAGCGTTGTCATGGAGACTCCCTCACAGCTGTAGCCCTCTGTCTTAATTATCATTACCTTTATCATGTGAGGTACTGAGGTGAATGTGTGATTTCAGTGTCTTTGGAGCATTTCTGCAGCATGTAACAGAGGCAAAGAGGGGTCAAAAATGGATGTTTGACACCTCATAAAATAGACATGCTTTATCTGACATGGCCCAAATTTGTTGTAGAGCTTCCTCTCTAAAGGAAGTACAGACTCTGTGAAGCAAAAGTTTGTGCGAGCTTCCTAGAGCTACTTCCGGTTAGCAACATGCTAACCGTTAGCCGCTAACAAGGTTGTGTTCAGGATGACCAGGTGATGGTACTCTGTTAGTTTGGTCCATAACCTGTGCTGGGAAGTGCCTCAAAGAGGGAGAAAATACGTTGTTTATTACGTCGCCATGGTAACTCAAAATGGCGGGTGGTCTTGGCCCATTGAAAAGCATTGAATATTTGACACCTCCTAACATGGAGATGCTTTATCCGACATGGCCAAAATTTGTTGTGGAGCTTTCACTCTACAGTAAGAACAGACTCTGTGAAGCAGAAGTTGGTGAGACCTTCTTAGAGCTACTTCCTGTTAGCAACATGCTAACCGTTAGCCGCTAACATGGTTGTGTTCAGTATCACCGGGGGATTGTACTCTGTCAGTTTGGTCCAAATCCTGTACTGGGATGTGCTTCAAATAGGGAGAAAATAAATTTTTTATAACGTTGCCATGGTAACTCAAAATGGCGGGTGGTACAAAAAAATACTTCATAGGATCAGCACACATGTTTTGTTATACATACTGTGGGGATTATAATATAAAACTCTAAGTGTCCCACACCGGGATTCGATCCCATGACCTCTTGCATGCAAAGCCTGCACTTTCCATCCGAGCTATACTGTAGCGCCATATATGGGCACGCAGTATTGGGACTATAAGGGGTTTGATCCCCCATTGAAAAGCATTGGATGTTTGACACCTCATAGCTTGGAGATGCTTTATGCGACGTAGCCCAAATTTCTTGTGGAGCTTTCTCTCTAGAGTAAGAACAGACTCTGTGAAGCAGAAGTTGGTGAGACCTTCCTAGAGCTACTTCCAGTTAGCAACATGCTAACAGTTAGCAGCTAACAAGGTTGTGTTCAGGATGACCAGGTGATGGTACTCTGTTAGTTTGGTCCATAACCTGTGCTGGGAAGTCCCTCAAAAAGGGAGAAAATACGTTGTTTATTACGTCGCCATGGTAACTCAAAATGGCGGGTGGTCTTGGCCCATTGAAAAGCATTGAATATTTGACACCTCCTAACATGGAGATGCTTTATCCGACATGGCCAAAATTTGTTGTGGAGCTTTCTCTCTACAGTAAGAACAGACTCTGTGAAGCAGAAGTTGGTGAGACCTTCCTAGAGCTACTTCCGGTTAGCAACATGCTAACAGTTAGCCGCTAACAGGGTTGTGTTCAGTATCACGAGGTGAGTGTACTCTGTCAGTTTGGTCCAAATCCTGTACTGGGAAGTGCCTCAAAAAGGGTGCCAATACTAAATGTCACCAAAGGTCACCAAAGGTCATGAGTCAGATTGGCCTCCTTTAGCAACTCAGCCTCACCACATCTGGGCCCAGAACTCAACATTTGACCAAAATGGTCAGTAGCGGCATTTCCCACATGTGGGTGGTGCTGTATTGGCCAATTATGTCGTGTCTGGGCATCATGCCAGATCCTGTTGGAAGCAAAGGCCCAGTAGGAAAGCATGTGAAATCCAAAATGGGACAGAAAAGTGACACATGGCTGAAAGTCACTTGAAAATTTTAAAATGTTAAGAGGAAGTGACTGTGCGAATTTCAGATTCCTACATTAATCACAGCCGCTGCAGCGGGCGTCGAAAGTTGCCATTGTATCCCAATGGAGCTTCTCCCTCTGGCCCTCAGAGTTCCGTCGTCATGGAAACTCACTCACACCTCTGCTGCAGGCTTGAAAATTTAAAAATGTTAAGAGGAAGTGACTGCGAATTTCAGATTCCTACATTAATCACAGCCGCTGCAGCGGGCGTCGAAAGTTGCCATTGTATCCCAATGGAGCTTCTCCCTCTGGCCCTCAGAGTTCCGTCGTCATGGAAACTCACTCACACCTCTGCTGCAGGCCAGTCTACCGAAGTGCAGAGACTTTGCTCACAATAAGTCCCATTGGATTATAATGGAGAACTTTGCCCCAAACAACGCTCCATATCTCCTGATCCGTAAATGGTAGAGACGTAATTTTTTCTGCGTTTATTTCGTAACGGATAGGGGAAGAAGACAGGCTATCGGTTTTTGCTGGAAAACGTTTAATAAAGGCGTGAAAAATTATGATATAAAGGTGATTTTTATCGACTTTTAGAAATCCTTTAAAAACGGTCCCGAACAAATCGCTGTAGCTGAAAAAGTATAAGAGATATCAAAATAATTCTTTCACTATGAGTATCAGCAGGCTTTTGAGGACTATGGTGCCCATTTTCATGTTTGTACAAAAATCGGTGTAGGCACAGCGACGATGTAAAAAAGTGGATGATGTGGGAAAATGCAGCTGAAAAGCGTTTTCAGGAATTTGCACATTCGCTACTCCCGAACAAATTGTTCCTGCGGTAAAACCGTAACAGTTATCCAAACAATTCCTTTTTTATGAGTGCCAGAAGGGTCGGGACATTCATGTGTGAAAGTCTCATGCTTGTACATGAAACGGTTTAGGAGTAGCGAAGATGCGAAAACATGTGATGTTTTGGATTTTCAGACGTCATTTTTCAAAAGCACTCCATAGGAAATGAATGGGGAGGATTTCGGGTTTGTGTCGGTCTGAGGTGATTTGCGAAAAATCTATAAATGCTACACCAATGAGGGTTACATTTCCTGAATCCAGACAAAAATACCTACGTTTTGATGTATAATTTGTCTACGTAGAGTGAAAATTGAGCGAGTAGGCTGAAGTTGTTCGGAGTTTTGAAATCTTTGAAAACGCTAGAGTGGCCCACTCTAGCGGTTGGAGAATTCCGTCATTGACTTTCATTATAAACGATGATTTCGCTGATTTTCGGACATGAGCTTTGAGGAGTAACTGTGAAGAGACGATAAAAGATATCCACATCCCGTTTTCACTTCTGAGTAGTTCACAGATATGTCTACAAACTGGAAGTTAAACGGTGTTCGTAGGTGAAAGCATGGCGACACAGTACAGCTTTGAAAATGGCCATTTGGAGGCTTTTTTGAGGCTTTCTTTCTACCCGACTCCATTCATTCCTATGGGGTTTTTGGGGGGTGGTTTTTCGCTAATTGCGTTGCCATGGTAACTCGAAACCCCAATAAAAGTAATAGCACACATCTCGAGACCGAGCCGGACGTTTTGATGTATATATTGTGGGGGTGCACGCTACGGTTCGGGCCGCATTAATCGTGACGGAAGAAGAAGTAAAGAATATTAATAAAGAGACGCGTTTAGAGGTGAATAGTAGTAGGTGCCTCCATGCATTTGCATGGGAGGCAGTGCTGTGCTTCGCACAGCACTGCCTCCTCATTGCAAATGCTTGGCAGGCACCTAATTAATAATAAAGAAGTCCGTTTAGAGGTGAATAGTAGTAGGTGCCTCCATGCATTTGCATGGGAGGCAGTGCTGTGCTTCGCACAGCACTGCCTCCTCATTGCAAATGCTTGGCAGGCACCTAACTAGAAAATTTCTGAAGAAATTTAGCAAGGCGCCTGCCTCGTGGTGCGTACCGTACCGTCAAAAATAGCAACAGGAAGTAACACTGCAAATTTCAGCTTCCTACGGTCTTCACAGCCCCCGCACGGCCGTCCAAAGGTGCCATGTTAAGTCAATGGACCTCCTAGGAGCCTCTGGCTAGCAGCGTTGTCATGGAGACTCCGTCACAGCTGTAGCCATCTATTTGTCTGTAAAGGCAGAACAACCCTGGCTATGCAGAAGTTGGTAGGACCTTCCTACAGCTACTTCCGGTTAGCAACATGCTAACCATTAGCCGCTAACATGGTTGTGGTCAGTCTGACCAGGTGAATGTACTCTGTGAGTTTGGTCCAAATCCTGTACTGGAAAGTGCGTCAAATAGGGTGCCAATACTTAATGTCACCAAAGGTCATGGGTGAGATCGGCCTCCGCTAACAAGGTTGTGTTCAGTATCACCAGGTGAATGTACTCTGTGAGTTTGGTCCAAATCCTGTACTGGAAAGTGTGTCAAATAGGGTGCCAATACTTAATGTCACCAAAGGTCATGGGTCAGATCGGCCTCCGCTAACAAGGTTGTGTTCAGTATCACCAGGTGAATGTACTCTGTGAGTTTGGTCCAAACCCTGTACTGGAAAGTGCCTCAAATAGGGTGCCAATACTTAATGTCACCAAAGGTCATGGGTCAGATCGGCCTCCGCTAACAAGGTTGTGTTCAGTATCACCAGGTGAATGTACTCTGTGAGTTTGGTCCAAATCCTGTACTGGAAAGTGCGTCAAATAGGGTGCCAATACTTAATGTCACCAAGGGTCATGGGTCAGATCGGCCTCCGCTAACAAGGTTGTGTTCAGTATCCCTGGGTGATGATACTCTGTGAGTTTGGTCCAAATCCTGTACTGGAAAGTGCATCAAATAGGGTGCCAATACTTAATGTCACCATGGGTCATGGGTCAGATCAGCCTCCGCTAAGAAGGTTGTGTTCAGTATCACCAGTTGATGGTACTCTGTGAGTTTGGTCCAAATCCTGTACTGGAAAGTGCCTCAAATAGGGTGCCAATACTTAATGTCACCAAAGGTCATGGGTCAGATCGGCCTCCGCTAACAAGGTTGTGTTCAGTATCCCTGGGTGATGATACTCTGTGAGTTTGGTCCAAATCCTGTACTGGAAAGTGCCTCAAATAGGGTGCCAATACTTAATGTCACCAAAGGTCACCAAAGGTCATGAGTCAGATTGGCCTCCTTTAGCAACTCAGCCTCACCACATCTGGGCCCAGAACTCAACATTTGACCAAAATGGTCAGTAGCGCCATTTCCCACATGTGGGTGGTGCTGTATTGGCCAATTATGTCGTGTCTGGGCATCATGCCAGATCCTGTTGGAAGCAAAGGCCCAATAGGAAAGCATGTGAAATCCAAAATGGGACAGAAAAGTGACACATGGCTGAAAGTCACTTGAAAATTTAAAAATGTTAAGAGGAAGTGACTGTGCGAATTTCAGATTCCTACATTAATCACAGCCGCTGCAGCGGGCGTCGAAAGTTGCCATTGTATCCCAATGGAGCTTCACCCTCTGGGCCTCAGAGTTCCGTCGTCATGGAAACTCACTCACACCTCTGCTGCAGGCCAGTCTACCGAAGTGCAGAGACTTTGCTCACAATAAGTCCCATTGGATTATAATGGAGAACTTTGCCCCGAACAACGCTCCATATCTCCTGATCCGTAAATGGTAGAGACGTCATTTTTTCTGCGTTTATTTCGTAACAGATAGGGGAAGAAGACAGGCTATCGGTTTTTGCTGGAAAAAGTTTAATAAAGGCGTGAAAAATTATGATATAAAGGTGATTTTTATGGATTTTTAGAAATCCTCTAAAATCGGTCCCGAACAAATCGCTGTAGCTGAAAAACTATAAGAGATATCAAAATAATTCTTTCACTATGAGTATCAGCAGGCTTTTGAGGACTATGGTGCCCATTTTGATGTTTGTACAAAAATCGGTGTAGGCACAGCGACGATGTAAAAAAGTGGATGATGTGGGAAAATGCAGCTGAAAAGCGTTTTCAGGAATTTGCACATTCGCTACTCCCGAACAAATTGTTCCTGCGGTAAAACCGTAACAGGTATCCAAACAATTCCTTTTTTATGAGTGCCAGAAGGGTCGGGACATTCATGTGTGAAAGTATCATGCTTGTACATGAAACGGTTTAGGAGTAGCGATGATGCGAAAACATGTGATGTTTTGGATTTTCAGACGTCATTTTTCAAAACCGCTCCATAGGAAATGAATGGGGGAGGTTTGGGGTTTGTGTCGCTCTGAGGTGATTTGCGAAAAATCTATAAATGCTACACCAATGAGGGTTACATTTCCTGAATCCAGACAAAAATACCTACGTTTTGATGTATAATTTGTCTACGTAGAGTGAAAATTGAGCGAGTAGGCTGAAGTTGTTCGGAGTTTTGAAATCTTTGAAAACGCTAGAGTGGCCCACTCTAGCGGTTGGAGAATTCCGTCATTGACTTTCATTATAAACGATGATTTCGCTGATTTTCGGACATGAGCTTTGAGGAGCACTTGTGAGGAGACGATAACAGATATCCACATCCCGTTTTCACTTCTGAGTAGTTCACAGATATATCTACAAACTGGAATTTAAACGGTGTTCGTAGGTGAAAGCATGACGATACAGAACAGCGTTGAAAATGGCCATTTGGAGGCTTTTTTGAGGCGTTCTTTCTACCCGACTCCATTCATTCCTATGGGATTTTTGGGGGTGGTTTTTCGCTAATTGCGTTGCCATGGTAACTCGAAACCCCAACAGAAGTAATAGCACACATCTCGAGACCGAGCCGGACGTTTTGATGTATATATTGTGGGGGTGCACGCTACGGTTCGGGCCGCATTAATCGTGAAGGAAGAAAAATAAAGAATATTAATAACTAGAAAATTTCTGAAGAAATTTAGCAAGGCGCCTGCCTCGTGGTGCGTACCGTACCGTCGAAAATACTAACGGGAAGTAACACTGCGAATTTCAGCTTCCTACGGTCTTCACAGCCCCCGCAACGGCCGTCCAAAGGTGCCATGTTAAGTCAATGGACCTCCTAGGAGCCTCTGGCTAGCAGCGTTGTCATGGAGACTCCCTCACAGCTGTAGCCCTCTGTCTTAATTATCATTACCTTTATCATGTGAGGTACTGAGGTGAATGTGTGATTTCAGTGTCTTTGGAGCATTTCTGCAGCATGTAACAGAGGCAAAGAGGGGTCAAAAATGGATGTTTGACACCTCATAAAATAGACATGCTTTATCTGACATGGCCCAAATTTGTTGTAGAGCCTTCTCTCTAAAGGAAGTACAGACTCTGTGAAGCAAAAGTTTGTGCGAGCTTCCTAGAGCTACTTCCGGTTAGCAACATGCTAAGCGTTAGCCGCTAACAAGGTTGTGTTCAGTATGACGGGGTGATGGTACTCTGTTAGTTTGGTCCATATCCTGTGCTGGGAAGTGCCTCAAAGAGGGAGAAAATATGTTGTTTATTACGTCGCCATGGTAACTCAAAATGGCGGGTGGTCTTGGCCCTTTGAAAAGCATTGAATATTTGACACCTCCTAACATGGAGATGCTTTATCCGACATGGCCAAAATTTGTTGTGGAGCTTTCTCTCTACAGTAAGAACAGACTCTGTGAAGGAGAAGTTAGTGAGACCTTCCTAGAGCTACTTCCTGTTAGCAACATGCTAACCGTTAGCCGCTAACAAGGTTGTGTTCAGGATGACCAGGTGATGGTACTCTGGTAGTTTGGTCCATAACCTGTGCTGGGAAGTGCCTCAAAGAGGGAGAAAATACGTTGTTTATTACGTCGCCATGGTAACTCAAAATGGCGGGTGGTCTTGGCCCATTGAAAAGCATTGAATATTTGACACCTCCTAACATGGAGATGCTTTATCCGACATGGCCAAAATTTGTTGTGTAGCTTTCTCTCTACAGTAAGAACAGACTCTGTGAAGCAGAAGTTGGTGAGACCTTCCTAGAGCTACTTCCTGTTAGCAACATGCTAACCGTTAGCCGCTAACATGGTTGTGTTCAGTATCACCGGGGGATTGTACTCTGTCAGTTTGGTCCAAATCCTGTACTGGGATGTGCTTCAAATAGGGAGAAAATACGTTTTTTATAACGTTGCCATGGTAACTCAAAATGGCGGGTGGTACAAAAAAATACTTCATAGGATCAGCACACATGTTTTGTTATACATATTGTGGGGATTATAACATAAAACTCTAAGTGTCCCAGACCAGGATTCGATCCCATGACCTCCTGCATGCAAAGCCTGCACTTTCCATCTGAGCTATACTGTAGCGCCATATATGGTCATGCAGCATTGGGACCATAAGGGGTTCGATCCCCCATTGAAAAGCATTGGATGTTTGACACCTCATAGCTTGGAGATGCTTTATGCGACATAGCCCAAATTTCTTGTGGAGCTTTCTCTCTAGAGTAAGAACAGACTCTGTGAAGCAGAAGTTGGTGAGACCTTCCTAGAGCTACTTCCGGTTAGCAAAATGCTAACAGTTAGCCGCTAACAGGTTTGTGTTCAGTATCACCAGGTGAGTGTACTCTGTCAGTTTGGTCCAAATCCTGTACTGGGAAGTGCCTCAAAAAGGGTGCCAATACTTAATGTCACCAAAGGTCACCAAAGGTCATGAGTCAGATTGGCCTCCTTTAGCAACTCAGCCTCACCACATCTGGGCCCAGAACTCAACATTTGACCAAAATGGTCAGTAGCGCCATTTCCCACATGTGGGTGGTGCTGTATTGGCCAATTATGTCGTGTCTGGGCATCATGCCAGATCCTGTTAGAAGCAAAGGCCCAATAGGAAAGCATGTGAAATCCAAAATGGGACAGAAAAGTGACACATGGCTGAAAGTCACTTGAAAATTTAAAAATGTTAAGAGGAAGTGACTGTGCGAATTTCAGATTCCTACATTAATCACAGCCGCTGCAGCGGGCGTCGAAAGTTGCCATTGTATCCCAATGGAGCTTCTCCCCCTGGCCCTCAGAGTTCCGTCGTCATGGAAACTCACTCACACCTCTGCTGCAGGCCAGTCTACCGAAGTGCAGAGACTTTGCTCACGATAAGTCCCATTGGATTATAATGGAGAACTTTGCCCCGAACAACGCTCCATATCTCCTGATCCGTAAATGGTAGAGACGTAATTTTTTCTGCGTTTATTTCGTAACGGATAGGGGAAGAAGACAGGCTATCGGATTTTGCTGGAAAAAGTTTAATAAAGGCGTGAAAAATTATGATATAAAGGTGATTTTTATGGATTTTTAGAAATCCTCTAAAAACGGTCCCGAACAAATCGCTGTAGCTGAAAAAGTATAAGAGATATCAAAATAATTCTTTCACTATGAGTATCAGCAGGCTTTTGAGGACTATGGTGCCCATTTTCATGTTTGTACAAAAATCGGTGTAGGCACAGCGACGATGTAAAAAAGTGGATGATGTGGGAAAATGCAGCTGAAAAGCGTTTTCAGGAATTTGCACATTCGCTACTCCCGAACAAATTGTTCCTGCGGTAAAACCATAACAGTTATCCAAACAATTCCTTTTTTATGAGTGCCAGAAGGGTCGGGACATTCATGTGTGAAAGTCTCATGCTTGTACATGAAACGGTTTAGGAGTAGCGACGATGCGAAAACATGTGATGTTTTGGATTTTCAGACGTCATTTTTCAAAAGCGCTCCATAGGAAATGAATGGGGAGGATTTCGGGTTTGTGTCGCTCTGAGGTGATTTGCGCAAAATCTATAAATGCTACACCAATGAGGGTTACATTTCCTGAATCCAGACAAAAATACCTACGTTTTGATGTATAATTTGTCTACGTAGAGTGAAAATTGAGCGAGTAGGCTGAAGTTGTTCGGAGTTTTGAAATCTTTGAAAACGCTAGAGTGGCCCACTCTAGCGGTTGGAGAATTCCGTCATTGACTTTCATTATAAACGATGATTTCGCTGATTTTCGGACATGAGCTTTGAGGAGGACTTGTGAGGAGACGATAACAGATATCCACATCCCGTTTTCACTTCTGAGTAGTTCACAGATATATCTACAAACTGGAATTTAAACGGTGTTCGTAGGTGAAAGCATGACGATACAGTACAGCGTTGAAAATGGCCATTTGGAGGCTTTTTTGAGGCGTTCTTTCTACCCGACTCCATTCATTCCTATGGGATTTTTGGGGGTGGTTTTTCGCTAATTGCGTTGCCATGGTAACTCGAAACCCCAACAGAAGTAATAGCACACATCTCGAGACCGAGCCGGACGTTTTGATGTATATATTGTGGGGGTGCACGCTACGGTTCGGGCCGCATTAATCGTGAAGGAAGAAAAATAAAGAATATTAATAATAAAGAAGTCCGTTTAGAGGTGAATAGTAATAGGTGCCTCCATGCATTTGCATGGGAGGCAGTGCTGTGCTTCGCACAGCACTGCCTCCTCATTGCAAATGCCATGGCAGGCGCCTAATAAAGAAGTCCGTTTAGAGGTGAATAGTAATAGGTGCCTCCATGCATTTGCATGGGAGGCAGTGCTGTGCTTCGCACAGCACTGCCTCCTCATTGCAAATGCCATGGCAGGCGCCTAACTAGAAAATTTCTGAAGAAATTTAGCAAGGCGCCTGCCTCGTGGTGCGTACCGTACCGTCAGGAATACTAACAGGAAGTAACACTGTGAATTTCAGGTTCCTACGGTCTTCATAGCCCTCGCAGCGGCCGTTGAAAGGTGCCATGTTAAGTCAATGGACCACCTAGGAGCCTCTGGCTAGTAGCGTTGTCATGGAGACTCACTGACAGCTGCAGCCCTCTCTGTCTGTAAAGGCAGAAGAACCCTGGCTAAGCAGAAGTTGGTAGGACCTTCCTAAAGCTACTTCCGGTTAGCAACAAGCTAACGGTTAGCCGCTTGCATGGTCGTGTTCAGTATCACCGGGTGATGTTACTCTGTTAGTTTGGTTGAAATCCTGTACTGAGAAGTGCTTAAAAAGGGAGAAAATCCTAAAATTCACCAAATCTGTTAAGCAGAAGTTTGTACAATCTTCCTAGAGCTACTTCCGGTTAGCAACATGCTAACCGTTAGCCGCTAGCATGGTTGTGTTCAGTATCACCGGGTGATTGTTCTCTGTTAGTTTGGTTGAAATCCTATGCTGAGGAGTGCCTAAAAAGAGAGAAAATCCTAAAATTCACCAGAGGTCATTTTCCCATTCATTCCTATGGGAGTTTTTGGCTTCAGTTTCTGGGGTACTACGTTACCATGGTTACTGCCAGTGACAACAGAAGTAATAGCACACCTCGTGAAACCCAGCCGCACGTTTTGATATATAGATTGTGGGGGTGGACGCTTCCGTTCGGGCCACATTAATTTGCGTAGGTTGAAGTAAGTGCATAGTATATTTAACACTAGAAAATTTCTGAAGAAATTTAGCAAGGCGCCTGCCTCATGGTGCGTACCGTACCATCAAAAATGCTAACAGGAAGTAACACTGCGAATTTCAGCTTCCTAGAGTCTTCACAGCCCCCGCAGCGGCCGTTGAAAGGTGCCATGTTAAGTCAATGGACCTACTAGGAGCCTCTGGCTAGCTGCGTTGTCATGGAGACTCACTGACAGCTGCAGTCCACTCTGTCTGTAAAGGCAGAACAACCCTGGCTAAGCAGAAGTTGGTAGGACCTTCCTAAAACTACTTCCGGTTAGTGTCATGCTAACCGTTAGCCGCTAGCATGGTTGTGGTCAGTCTCACCAGGTGAATGTACTCTGTGAGTTTGGTCCAAATTCTGTACTGGAAAGTGCCTCAAATAGGGTGCCAATACTTAATGTCACCAAAGGTCATGGGTCAGATCGGCCTCCGCTAACAAGGTTGTGTTCAGTATCACCAGGTGAATGTACTCTGTGAGTTTGGTCCAAATTCTGTACTGGAAAGTGCCTCAAATAGGGTGCCAATACTTAATGTCACCAAAGGTCATGGGTCAGATCGGCCTCCGCTAACAAGGTTGTGTTCAGTATCACCAGGTGAATGTACTCTGTGAGTTTGGTCCAAATCCTGTACTGGAAAGTGGCTCAAATAGGGTGCCAATACTTAATGTCACCAAGGGTCATGGGTCAGATCGGCCTCTGCTAACAAGGTTGTGTTCAGTATCACCAGTTGATGGTACTCTGTGAGTTTGGTCCAAATACTGTACTGGAAAGTGCCTCAAATAGGGTGCCAATACTTAATGTCACCAAAGGTCATGGGTCAGATCGGCCTCCGCTAACAAGGTTGTGTTCAGTATCACCAGTTGATGGTACTGTGTGAGTTTGGTCCAAATACTGTACTGGAAAGTGCCTCAAATAGGGTGCCAATACTTAATGTCACCAAAGGTCATGGGTCAGATCGGCCTCCGCTAACAAGGTTGTGTTCAGTATCCCTGGGTGATGATACTCTGTGAGTTTGGTCCAAATCCTGTACTGGAAAGTGCCTCAAATAGGGTGCCAATACTTAATGTCACCAAAGGTCATGGGTCAGATCGGCCTCCGCTAACAAGGTTGTGTTCAGTATCACCAGGTGAATGTACTCTGTGAGTTTGGTCCAAATCCTGTACTGGAAAGTGCCTCAAATAGGGTGCCAATACTTAATGTCACCAAAGGACATGGGTCAGATTGGCCTCCTTTAGCAACTCAGCCTCACCCTATCTGGGCCCAGAACTCAACATTTGACCAAAGTGTTGTGTAGCGCCATTTCCCACAGGTGGGTGGTGCTGTATTGGCCAATTGGGTCGTCTCTGGGCCTCATGCCAGGTCCTCTTGGAAGCAAAGGCCCAATAGGAAAGCATGTGAAATCCAAAATGGGACAGAAAAGTGACACATGGCTGAAAGTCACATGAAAATTTTAAAATGTTAAGAGGAAGTGACTGTGCGAATTTCAGATTCCTACATTAATCACAGCCACTGCAGTGAGCGTTGAAAGTTGCCATTCTATCCCAATGAAGAGTGTCCCTCTGGCCCTCAGAGTTCCGTCGTCATGGAAACTCACTCACACCTGCAGCGGGCCAGTCTACCGAAGTGCAGAGACTTTGCTCACAATAAATCCCATTGGATTATAATGGAGAACTTTGCCCCGAACAACGCTCCATATCTCCTGATCCGTAAATGGTAGAGACGTAATTTTTTCTGCGTTTATTTCGTAACAGATAGGGGAAGAAGACAGGCTATCGGTTTTTGCTGGAAAAAGTTTAATAAAGGCGTGAAAAATTATGATATAAAGGTGATTTTTATGGATTTTTTGAAATCCTCTAAAAAAGGTCCCGAACAAATCGCTGTAGCTGAAAAAGTATAAGAGATATCAAAATAATTCTTTCACTATGAGTATCAGCAGGCTTTTGAGGACTATGGTGCCCATTTTCATGTTTGTACAAAAATCGGTGTAGGCACAGCGACGATGTAAAAAAGTGGATGATGTGGGAAAATGCAGCTGAAAAGCGTTTTCAGGAATTTGCACATTCGCTACTCCCGAACAAATTGTTCCTGCGGCAAAACCGTAACAGTTATCCAAACAATTTCTTTTTTATGAGTGCCAGAAGGGTCGGGACATTCATGTGTGAAAGTCTCATGCTTGTACATGAAACGGTTTAGGAGTAGCGACGATGCGAAAACATGTGATGTTTTGGATTTTCAGACGTCATTTTTCAAAACCGCTCCATAGGAAATGAATGGGGAGGATTTCGGGTTTGGGTCGCTCTGAGGTGATTTGCGAAAAATCTATAAATGCTACACCAATGAAGGTTACATTTCCTGAATCCTGACAAAAATACCTACGTTTTGATGTATAATTTGTCTACGTAGAGTGAAAATTGAGCGAGTAAGCTCAAGTTGTTCGGAGTTTTGAAATCTTTAAAAAAGCTAGAGTGGGCCACTCTAGCGGTTGGAGAATTCCGTCATTGACTTTCATTGTAAACGATGATTTCGCTGATTTTTGGACATGTGCTTTGAGGAGTAACTGTGAAGAGACGATAAAAGATATCCACATCCCGTTTTCACTTCTGAGTAGTTCACAGATATGTCTACAAACTGGAAGTTAAACGGTGTTCGTAGGTGAAAGCATGACGACACAGTACAGCGTTGAAAATGGCCATTTGGAGGCTTTTTTGAGGCTTTCTTTCTACCCGATTCCATTGATTCCTATGGGATTTTTGGGGGTGGTTTTTCGCTAATTGCGTTGCCATGGTAACTCGAAACCCCAATAAAAGTAATAGCACACCATTCCCGACCGAACCGCACGTTTTGATACCTATATTGTGGGGGTGCACGCTACGGTTCGGGCCGCATTAATCGTCAAACAATTAAGAATAATATTAATAATAATAACTAGAAAATTTCTGAAGAAATTTAGCAAGGCGCCTGCCTCGTGGTGCGTACCGTACCGTTGAAAATACTAACGGGAAGTAACACTGCGAATTTCAGCTTCCTACGGTCTTCACAGCCCCCGCAACGGCCGTCCAAATGTGCCATGTTAAGTCAATGGACCTCCTAGGAGCCTCTGGCTAGCAGCGTTGTCATGGAGACTCCCTCACAGCTGTAGTCCTCTGTCTTAATTGTCATTACCTTTATCATGTGAGGTACTGAGGTGAATGTGTGATTTCAGTGTCTTTGGAGCATTTCTGCAGCATATAAAAGAGGCAAAGAGGGGTCAAAAATGGATGTTTGACACCTCATAAAATAGACATGCTTTATCTAACATGGCCCAAATTTGTTGTAGAGACTTCTCTCTAAAGGAAGTACAGACTCTGTGAAGCAGAAGTTGGTGAGACCTTCCTAGAGCTACTTCCGGTTAGCAACATGCTAACCGTTAGCCGCTAACAAGGTTGTGTTCAGGATGACCAGGTGATGGTACTCTGTTAGTTTGGTCCATAACCTGTGCTGGGAAGTGCTTCAAAGAGGGAGAAAATACGTTGTTTATTACGTCGCCATGGTAACTCAAAATGGCGGGTGGTCTTGGCCCATTGAAAAGCATTGAATATTTGACACCTCCTAACATGGAGATGCTTTATCCGACATGGCCAAAATTTGTTGTGGAGCTTTCACTCTACAGTAAGAACAGACTCTGTGAAGCAGAAGTTGGTGAGACCTTCCTAGAGCTACTTCCTGTTAGCAACATGCTAACCGTTAGCCGCTAACATGGTTGTGTTCAGTATCACCGGGGGATTGTACTCTGTCAGTTTGGTCCAAATCCTGTACTGGGATGTGCTTCAAATAGGGAGAAAATACGTTTTTTATAACGTTGCCATGGTAACTCAAAATGGCGGGTGGTACAAAAAAATACTTCATAGGATCAGCACACATGTTTTGTTATACATACTGTGGGGATTATAATATAAAACTCTAAGTGTGCCACACCGGGATTCAATCCCATGACCTCTTGCATGCAAAGCCTGCACTTTCCATCTGAGCTATACTGTAGCACCATATATGGGCATGCAGTATTGGGACCATAAGGGGTTTGATCCCCCATTGAAAAGCATTGGATGTTTGACACCTCATAGCTTGGAGAGGCTTTATGCGACGTAGCCCAAATTTCTTGTGGAGCTTTCTCTCTAAAGTAAGAACGGACTCTGTGAAGCAGAAATTGGTGAGACCTTCCTAGAGCTACTTCCGGTTAGCAACATGCTAACAGTTAGCCGCTAACAGGGTTGTGTTCAGTATCACCAGGTGAGTGTACTCTGTCAGTTTGGTCCAAATCCTGTACTGGGAAGTGCCTCAAAAAGGGTGCCAATACTTAATGTCACCAAAGGTCACCAAAGGTCATGAGTCAGATTGGCCTCCTTTAGCAACTCAGCCTCACCACATCTGGGCCCAGAACTCAACATTTGACCAAAATGGTCAGTAGCGCCATTTCCCACATGTGGGTGGTGCTGTATTGGCCAATTATGTCGTGTCTGGGCATCATGCCAGATCCTGTTGGAAGCAAAGGCCCAATAGGAAAGCATGTGAAATCCAAAATGGGACAGAAAAGTGACACATGGCTGAAAGTCAGTTGAAAATTTTAAAATGTTAAGAGGAAGTGACTGTGCGAATTTCAGATTCCTACATTAATCACAGCCGCTGCAGCGGGCGTCGAAAGTTGCCATTGTATCCCAATGGAGCTTCTCCCCCTGGCCCTCAGAGTTCCGTCGTCATGGAAACTCACTCACACCTCTGCTGCAGGCTTGAAAATTTAAAAAAGTTAAGAGGAAGTGACTGTGCGAATTTCAGATTCCTACATTAATCACAGCCGCTGCAGCGGGCGTCGAAAGTTGCCATTGTATCCCAATGGAGCTTCTCCCTCTGGCCCTCAGAGTTCCGTCGTCATGGAAACTCACTCACACCTGCAGCAGGCCAGTCTACCGAAGTGCAGAGACTTTGCTCACAATAAGTCCCATTGGATTATAATGGAGAACTTTGCCCCGAACAACGCTCAATATCTCCTGATCCGTAAATGGTAGAGACGTAATTTTTTCTGCGTTTATTTCGTAACGGATAGGGGAAGAAGACAGGCTATCGGTTTTTGCTGAAAAAAGTTTAATAAAGGCGTGAAAAATTATGATAAAAAGGTGATTTTTATGGATTTGTAGAAATCCTCTAAAAACGGTCCCGAACAAATCGCTGTAGCTGAAAAAGTATAAGAGATATCAAAATAATTCTTTCACTATGAGTATCAGCAGGCTTTTGAGGACTATGGTGCTCATTTTCATGTTTGTACAAAAGTCGGTGTAGGCACAGCGACGATGTAAAAAAGTGGATGATGTGGGAAAATGCAGCTGAAAAGCGTTTTCAGGAATTTGCACATTCGCTACTCCCGAACAAATTGTTCCTGCGGCAAAACCGTAACAGTTATCCAAACAATTTCTTTTTTATGAGTGCCAGAAGGGTCCGGACATTCATGTGTGAAAATGTCATGCTTGTACATGAAACGGTTTAGGAGTAGCGACGATGCGAAAACATGTGATGTTTTGGATTTTCAGATGTCATTTTTCAAAACCGCTCCATAGGAAATGAATGGGGAGGATTTCGGGTTTGTGTCGGTCTGAGGTGATCTGCGAAAAATCTATAAATGCTACACCAATGAGGGTTACATTTCCTGAATCCAGACAAAAATACCTACGTTTTGATGTATAATTTGTCTACGTAGAGTGAAAATTGAGCGAGTAGGCGGAAGTTGTTCGGAGTTTTGAAATCTTTGAAAACGCTAGAGTGGCCCACTCTAGCGGTTGGAGAATTCCGTCATTGACTTTCATTATAAACGATGATTTCGCTGATTTTCGGACATGAGCTTTGAGGAGCACTTGTGAGGAGACGATAACAGATATCCACATCCCGTTTTCACTTCTGAATAGTTCACAGATATATCTACAAACTGGAAGTTAAACGGTGTTCGTAGGTGAAAGCATGACGACACAGTACAGCGTTGAAAATGGCCATTTCGAGGCTTTTTTGAGGCTTTCTTTCTACCCGACTCCATTGATTCCTATGGGTTTTTTTGGGGGTGGTTTTTCGTTAATTTCGTCGCCATGGTAACTCGAAACCCCAATAAAAGTAATAGCACACATCGGGTAATCGAGCCGGACGTTTTGGTACCTACTTTGTGGGGGTGCACGCTATGGTTCGGGCCGCATTAATCGTGAAGGAAGAATAATATAAGAAGTTTAATAATAAAGAGACGCCTTTAGAGGTGAATAGTAGTAGGTGCCTCCATGCATTTGCATGGGAGGCAGTGCTGTGCTTCGCACAGCACTGCCTCCTCATTGCAAATGCTTGGCAGGCACCTAATAATATATAGTCCGTTTAGAGGTGAATAGTAGTAGGTGCCTCCATGCATTTGCATGGGAGGCAGTGCTGTGCTTCGCACAGCACTGCCTCCTCATTGCAAATGCTTGGCAGGCACCTAACTAGAAAATTTCTGAAGAAATTTAGCAAGGTGCCTGCCTCGTGGTGCGTACCGTACCGTTGAAAATACTAACGGGAAGTAACACTGCAAATTTCAGCTTCCTACGGTCTTCACAGCCCCCGCAACGGCCGTCCAAAGGTGCCATGTTAAGTCAATGGACCTCCTAGGAGCCTCTGGCTAGCAGCGTTGTCATGGAGACTCCCTCACAGCTGTAGCCCTCTGTCTTAATTATCATTACCTTTATCATGTGAGGTACTGAGGTGAATGTGTGATTTCAGTGTCTTTGGAGCATTTCTGCAGCATGTAACAGAGGAAAAGAGGGGTCAAAAATGGATGTTTGACACCTCATAAAATAGACATACTTTATCTGACATGGCCCAAATTTGTTGTAGAGCTTCCTCTCTAAAGGAAGTACAGACTCTGTGAAGCAAAAGTTTGTGCGAGCTTCCTAGAGCTACTTCCGGTTAGCAACATGCTAACCATTAGCCGCTAACAAGGTTGTGTTCAGGATGACCAGGTGATGGTACTCTGTTAGTTTGGTCCATAACCTGTGCTGGGAAGTGCCTCAAAGAGGGAGAAAATACGTTGTTTATTACGTCGCCATGGTAACTCAAAATGGCGGGTGGTCTTGGCCCATTGAAAAGCATTGAATATTTGACACCTCCTAACATGGAGATGCTTTATCCGACATGGCCAAAATTTGTTGTGGAGCTTTCACTCTACAGTAAGAACAGACTCTGTGAAGCAGAAGTTGGTGAGACCTTCCTAGAGCTACTTCCTGTTAGCAACATGCTAACCGTTAGCCGCTAACATGGTTGTGTTCAGTATCACCGGGGGATTGTACTCTGTCAGTTTGGTCCAAATCCTGTACTGGGATGTGCTTCAAATAGGGAGAAAATACATTTTTTATAACGTTGCCATGGTAACTCAAAATGGCGGGTGGTACAAAAAAATACTTCATAGGATCAGCACACATGTTTTGTTATACATACTGTGGGGATTATAATATAAAACTTTAAGTGTCCCACACCGGGATTCAATCCCATGACCTCTTGCATGCAAAGCCTGCACTTTCCATCTGAGCTATACTGTAGCGCCATATATGGGCACGCAGTATTGGGACTATAAGGGGTTTGATCCCCCATTGAAAAGCATTGGATGTTTGACACCTCATAGCTTGGAGATGCTTTATGCGACGTAGCCCAAATTTCTTGTGGAGCTTTCTCTCTAGAGTAAGAACAGACTCTGTGAAGCAGAAGTTGGTGAGACCTTCCTAGAGCTACTTCCGGTTAGCAACATGCTAACAGTTAGCAGCTAACAAGGTTGTGTTCAGTATGACCGGGTGATGGTACTCTGTTAGTTTGGTCCATAACCTGTGCTGGGAAGTCCCTCAAAAAGGGAGAAAATACGTTGTTTATTACGTCGCCATGGTAACTCAAAATGGCGGGTGGTCTTGGCCCATTGAAAAGCATTGAATATTTGACACCTCCTAACATGGAGATGCTTTATCCGACATGGCCAAAATTTGTTGTGGAGCTTTCTCTCTACAGTAAGAACAGACTCTGTGAAGCAGAAGTTGGTGAGACCTTCCTAGAGCTACTTCCGGTTAGCAACATGCTAACAGTTAGCCGCAAACAGGTTTGTGTTCAGTATCACGAGGTGAGTGTACTCTGTCAGTTTGGTCCAAATCCTGTACTGGGAAGTGCCTCAAAAAGGGTGCCAATACTTAATGTCACCAAAGGTCACCAAAGGTCATGAGTCAGATTGGCCTCCTTTAGCAACTCAGCCTCACCACATATGGGCCCAGAACTCAACATTTGACCAAAATGGTCAGTAGCGGCATTTCCCACATGTGGGTGGTGCTGTATTGGCCAATTATGTCGTGTCTGGGCATCATGCCAGATCCTGTTGGAAGCAAAGGCCCGGTAGGAAAGCATGTGAAATCCAAAATGGGACAGAAAAGTGACACATGGCTGAAAGTCACTTGAAAATTTTAAAATGTTAAGAGGAAGTGACTGTGCGAATTTCAGATTCCTACATTAATCACAGCCGCTGCAGCGGGCGTCGAAAGTTGCCATTGTATCCCAATGGAGCTTCTCCCTCTGGCCCTCAGAGTTCCGTCGTCATGGAAACTCACTCACACCTCTGCTGCAGGCTTGAAAATTTAAAAATGTTAAGAGGAAGTGACTGTGCGAATTTCAGATTCCTACATTAATCACAGCCGCTGCAGCGGGCGTCGAAAGTTGCCATTGTATCCCAATGGAGCTTCTCCCCCTGGCCCTCAGAGTTCCGTCGTCATGGAAACTCACTCACACCTCTGCTGCAGGCCAGTCTACCGAAGTGCAGAGACTTTGCTCACAATAAGTCCCATTGGATTATAATGGAGAACTTTGCCCCGAACAACGCTCCATATCTCCTGATCCGTAAATGGTAGAGACGTAATTTTTTCTGCGTTTATTTCGTAACGGATAGGGGAAGAAGACAGGCTATCGGTTTTTGCTGGAAGAAGTTTAATAAAGGCGTGAAAAATTATGATATAAAGGTGATTTTTATGGATTTTTAGAAATCCTCTTAAAACGGTCCCGAACAAATCGCTGTAGCTGAAAAAGTATAAGAGATATCAAAATAATTCTTTCACTATGAGTATCAGCAGGCTTTTGAGGACTATGGTGCCCATTTTCATGTTTGTACAAAAATCGGTGTGGGCACAGCGACGATGTAAAAAAGTGGATGATGTGGGAAAATGCAGCTGAAAAGCGTTTTCAGGAATTTGCACATTCGCTACTCCCGAACAAATTGTTCCTGCGGCAAAACCGTAACAGTTATCCAAACAATTCCTTTTTTATGAGTGCCAGAAGGGTCGGGACATTCATGTGTGAAAGTCTCATGCTTGTACATGAAACGGTTTAGGAGTAGCGACGATGCGAAAACATGTGACGTTTTGGATTTTCAGACGTCATTTTTCAAAACCGCTCCATAGGAAATGAATGGGGAGGATTTCGGGTTTGTGTCGGTCTGAGGTGATTTGCGAAAAATCTATAAATGCTACACCAATGAGGGTTACATTTCCTGAATCCAGACAAAAATACCTACGTTTTGATGTATAATTTGTCTACGTAGAGTGAAAATTGAGCGAGTAGGCTGAAGTTGTTCGGAGTTTTGAAATCTTTGAAAACGCTAGAGTGGCCCACTCTAGCGGTTGGAGAATTCCGTCATTGACTTTCATTATAAACGATGATTTCGCTGATTTTGGGACATGAGCTTTGAGGAGTAACTGTGAAGAGACGATAAAAGATATCCACATCCCGTTTTCACTTCTGAGTAGTTCACAGATATGTCTACAAACTGGAAGTTAAACGGTGTTCGTAGGTGAAAGCATGACGATACAGTACAGCGTTGAAAATGGCCATTTTGAGGCTTTTTTGAGGCGTTCTTTCTACCCGACTCCATTCATTCCTATGGGATTTTTGGGGGTGGTTTTTCGCTAATTGCGTTGCCATGGTAACTCGAAACCCCAACAGAAGTAATAGCACACATCTCGAGACCGAGCCGGACGTTTTGATGTATATATTGTGGGGGTGCACGCTACGGTTCGGGCCGCATTAATCGTGAAGGAAGAAAAATAAAGAATATTAATAATAATAATATTAATAAAGAAGTCCGTTTAGAGGTGAATAGTAATAGGTGCCTCCATGCATTTGCATGGGAGGCAGTGCTGTGCTTCGCACAGCACTGCCTCCTCATTGCAAATGCCATGGCAGGCGCCTAACTAGAAAATTTCTGAAGAAATTTAGCAAGGCGCCTGCCTCGTGGTGCGTACCGTACTGTGTAAAATAGCAACAGGAAGTAACACCGCAAATTTCAGGTTCCTACGGTGTTCACAGCCCCTGCAGCAGCCGTCGAAAGGTGCCATGTTAAGTCAATGGACCTCTTAGGAGCCTCTGGCTAGCAGTGTTGTCATGGAAACTCTCACAGCTGTAGCCCTCTCTTTGTCTGTAAAGGCAGAACAACCCTGGCTAAGCAGAAGTTCGTATGAGCTTCCTAGAGCTACTTCCAGTTAGCAAAATGCTAACCATTAGCCGCTAACATGGTTGTGGTCAGTCTCACCCGGTGATGGTACTCTTTTAGTTTGGTTGAAATCCTATGCTGAGAAGTGCCTAAAAAGAAAGAAAATCCTAAAATTCACCAAAGGTCATTTTCCCATTTATTCCTATGGGAGTTTTTGGCTTCAGTATCTGGGGTACTACGTTACCATGGTTACTGCCAGTGACAACAGAAGTAATAGCACACCTCGTGAGACCCAGCCGCACGTTTTGATGTATAGATTGTGGGGGTGGACGCTTCCGTTCGGGCCGCATTAATTTGCGAAGGTTGAAGTAAGTGCATAGTATATTTAACACTAGAAAATTTCTGAAGAAATTTAGCAAGGTGCCTGCCTCGTGGTGCGTACCGTAGCGTGTAGAATAGCAACAGGAAGTAACACCGCAAATTTCAGCTTCCTACGGTGTTCACAGCCCCCGCAGCGGCAGTCGAAAGGTGCCATGTTAAGTCAATGGACCTCCTAGGAGCCTCTGGCTAGCAGCGTTGTCATGGAGACACCCTCAAAGCTGTAGCCCTCTCTTTGTCTGTAAAGGCAGAACAACCCTGACGAAGCAGAAGTTCGTAGGACCTTCCTACAGCTACTTCCAGTTAGCAACATGCTAACCATTAGCCGCTAACATGGTTGTGGTCAGTCTCACCGGGTGATGGTACTCTGTTAGTTTGGTTGAAATCCTATGCTGGAAAGTGCCTCAAATAGGGTGCCAATACTTAATGTCACCAAGGGTCATGGGTCAGATCGGCCTCCGCTAAGAAGGTTGTGTTCAGTATCACCAGTTGATGGTACTCTGTGAGTTTGGTCCAAATCCTGTACTGGAAAGTGCCTCAAATAGGGTGCCAATACTTAATGTCACCAAGGGTCATGGGTCAGATCGGCCTCTGCTAACAAGGTTGTGTTCAGTATGACCAGTTGATGGTACTCTGTGAGTTTGGTCCAAATCCTGTACTGCAAAGTGCCTCAAATAGGGTGCCAATACTTAATGTCACCAAAGGTCATGGGTCAGATCAGCCTCCGCTAACAAGGTTGTGTTCAGTATCCCTGGGTGATGATACTCTGTGAGTTTGGTCCAAATCCTGTACTGGAAAGTGCCTCAAATAGGGTGCCAATACTTAATGTCACCAAGGGTCATGGGTCAGATCGGCCTCTGCTAACAAGGTTGTGTTCAGTATCACCAGGTGAATGTACTCTGTGAGTTTGGTCCAAATCCTGTACTGGAAAGTGCCTCAAATAGGGTGCCAATACTTAATGTCACCAAGGGTCATGGGTCAGATCGGCCTCCGCTAACAAGGTTGTGTTCAGTATCCCTGGGTGATGGTACTCTGTGAGTTTGGTCCAAATCCTGTACTGGAAAGTGCCTCAAATAGGGTGCCAATACTTAATGTCACCAAGGGTCATGGGTCAGATCGGCCTCTGCTAACAAGGTTGTGTTCAGTATCACCAGTTGATGGTACTCTGTGAGTTTGGTCCAAATCCTGTACTGGAAAGTGCCTCAAATAGGGTGCCAATACTTAATGTCACCAAAGGTCATGGGTCAGATCGGCCTCCGCTAACAAGGATGTGTTCAGTATCACCAGGTGAATGTACTCTGTGAGTTTGGTCCAAATCCTGTACTGGAAAGTGCCTCAAATAGGGTGCCAATACTTAATGTCACCAAAGGTCATGGGTCAGATCGGCCTCCGCTAACAAGGTTGTGTTCAGTATCACCAGGTGAATGTACTCTGTGAGTTTGGTTCAAATCCTGTACTGGAAAGTGCGTCAAATAGGGTGCCAATACTTAATGTCAAAAAGGGTCATGGGTCAGATCGGCCTCGCTAACAAGGTTGTGTTCAGTATCCCTGGGTGATGATACTCTGAGTTTGGTCCAAATCCTGTACTGGAAAGTGCGTCAAATAGGGTGCCAATACTTAATTTCACCAAGGGTCATGGGTCAGATCGGCCTCCGCTAAGAAGGTTGTGTTCAGTATCACCAGTTGATGGTACTCTGTGAGTTTGGTCCAAATGCTGTACTGGAAAGTGCCTCAAATAGGGTGCCAATACTTAATGTCACCAAGGGTCATGGGTCAGATCGGCCTCTGCTAACAAGGATGTGTTCAGTATCACCAGTTGATGGTACTCTGTGAGTTTGGACCAAATCCTGTACTGGAAAGTGCCTCAAATAGGGTGCCAATACTTAATGTCACCAAAGGTCATTTGTCAGATTGGCCTCCGCTAACAAGGTTGTGTTCAGTATCCCTGGGTGATGATACTCTGTGAGTTTGGTCCAAATCCTGTACTGGAAAGTGCCTCAAATAGGGTGCCAATACTTAATGTCACCAAAGGTCATGAGTCAGATCGGCCTCCTTTAGCAACTCAGTCTCACCACATCTTGGCCCAGAACTCAACATTTGACCAAAATGGTCAGTAGCGCCATTTCCCACATGTGGGTGGTGCTGTATTGGCCAATTATGTCGTGTCTGGGCATCATGCCAGATCCTGTTAGAAGCAAAGGCCCAATAGGAAAGCATGTGAAATCCAAAATGGGACAGAAAAGTGACACATGGCTGAAAGTCACTTGAAAATTTAAAAATGTTAAGAGGAAGTGACTGTGCGAATTTCAGATTCCTACATTAATCACAGCCGCTGCAGCGGGCGTCGAAAGTTGCCATTGTATCCCAATGGAGCTTCTCCCCCTGGCCCTCAGAGTTCCGTCGTCATGGAAACTCACTCACACCTCTGCTGCAGGCCAGTCTAACGAAGTGCAGAGACTTTGCTCACAATAAGTCCCATTGGATTATAATGGAGAACTTTGCCCCGAACAACGCTCCATATCTCCTGATCCGTAAATGGTAGAGACGTAATTTTTTCTGCGTTTATTTCGTAACGGATAGGGGAAGAAGACAGGCTATCGGTTTTTGCTGGAAAAAGTTTAATAAAGGCGTGAAAAATTATGATATAAAGGTGATTTTTATGGATTTTTAGAAATCCTCTTAAAACGGTCCCGAACAAATCGCTGTAGCTGAAAAAGTATAAGAGATATCAAAATAATTCTTTCACTATGAGTATCACCAGGCTTTTGAGGACTATGGTGCCCATTTTCATGTTTGTACAAAAATCGGTGTAGGCACAGCGACGATGTAAAAAAGTGGATGATGTGGGAAAATGCAGCTGAAAAGCGTTTTCAGGAATTTGCACATTCGCTACTCCCGAACAAATTGTTCCTGCGGTAAAACCGTAACAGTTATCCAAACAATTCCTTTTTTATGAGTGCCAGAAGGGTCGGGACATTCATGTGTGAAAGTCTCATGCTTTTACATGAAACGGTTTAGGAGTAGCGACGATGCGAAAACATGTGATGTTTTGGATTTTCAGACGTCATTTTTCAAAACCGCTCCATAGGAAATGAATGGGGAGGATTTCGGGTTTGTGTCGCTCTGAGGTGATTAGTGAAAAATCTATAAATGCTACAGCAATGAGGGTTACATTTCCTGAATCCAGACAAAAATACCTACGTTTTGATGTATAATTCGTCTACATAGAGTGAAAATTGAGCGAGTAGGCGGAAGTTGTTCGGAGTTTTGAAATCTTTGAAAACGCTAGAGTGGGCCACTCTAGCGGTTGGAGAATTCCGTCATTGACTTTCATTATAAACGATGATTTCGCTGATTTTCGGACATGAGCTTTGAGGAGTAACTGTGAAGAGACGATAAAAGATATCCACATCCCGTTTTCACTTCTGAGTAGTTCACAGATATATCTACAAACTGGAAGTTAAACGGTGTTCGTAGGTGAAAGCATGACGACACAGTACAGCGTTGAAAATGGCCATTTGGAGGCTTTTTTGAGGCTTTCTTTCTACCCGATTCCATTGATTCCTATGGGATTTTTGGGGGTGGTTTTTCGCTAATTTTGTCGCCATGGTAACTGGAAACCCCAATAAAAGTAATAGCACACATCTCGTGATCGAGCCGCACGTTTTGATGTATATATTGTGGGGGTGCACGCTACGGTTCGGGCCGCATTAATCGTGACGGATGAAAAATAAAGAATAATAAAGAGACGCCTTTAGAGGTGAATAGTAATAGGTGCCTCCATGCATTTGCATGGGAGGCAGTGCTGTGCTTCGCACAGCACTGCCTCCTCATTGCAAATGCTTGGCAGGCACCTAACTAGAAAATTTCTGAAGAAATTTAGCAAGGCGCCTGCCTCGTGGTGCGTACCGTACCGTCAGGAATACTAACAGGAAGTAACACTGCGAATTTCAGGTTCCTACGGTCTTCATAGCCCTCGCAGCGGCCGTTGAAAGATGCCATGTTAGGTCAATGGACCACCTAGGAGCCTCTGGCTAGTAGTGTTGTCATGGAGACTCACTGACAGCTGCAGCCCTCTCTGTCTGTAAAGGCAGAAGAACCCTGGCTAAGCAGAAGTTGGTAGGACCTTCCTAAAGCTACTTCCGGTTTGCAACAAGCTAACGGTTAACCGCTTGCATGGTTGTGTTCAGTATCACCGGGTGATGTTACTCTGTTAGTTTGGTTGAAATCCTGTACTGAGAAGTGCTTAAAAAGGGAGAAAATCCTAAAATTCACCAAATCTGTCAAGCAGAAGTTTGTACAAGCTTCCTAGAGCTACTTCCGGTTAGCAACATGCTAACCGTTAGCCGCTAGCATGGTTGTGTTCAGTATCACCGGGTGATTGTTCTCTGTTAGTTTGGTTAAAATCCTGTACTGAGAAGTGCCTAAAAAGAGAGAAAATGCTAATAGTCACCATAGGTCATTTCCCCATTCATTCCTATGGGAGTTTTAGCCTTCCGTTTCTGGGGTATTATGTTACCATGGTTACTCTCAGTGACAACAGAAGTAATAGCACACATCGTGAGACCCAGCCGCACGTTTTGATGTATAGATTGTGGGGGTGGACGCTGCCGTTCGGGCCGCATTAATTTGCGAAGGTGGAAGTAAGTGCATAGTATATTTAACACTAGAAAATTTCTGAAGAAATTTAGCAAGGCGCCTGCCTCGTGGTGCGTACCGTACTGTGTAAAATAGCAACAGGAAGTAACACCGCAAATTTCAGGTTCCTACGGTGTTCACAGCCCCTGCAGCAGCCGTCGAAAGGTGCCATGTTAAGTCAATGGACCTCTTAGGAGCCTCTGGCTAGCAGTGTTGTCATGGAAACTCTCACAGCTGTAGCCCTCTCTTTGTCTGTAAAGGCAGAACAACCCTGGCTAAGCAGAAGTTCGTATGAGCTTCCTAGAGCTACTTCCAGTTAGCAAAATGCTAACCATTAGCCGCTAACATGGTTGTGGTCAGTCTCACCCGGTGATGGTACTCTTTTAGTTTGGTTGAAATCCTATGCTGAGAAGTGCCTAAAAAGAAAGAAAATCCTAAAATTCACCAAAGGTCATTTTCCCATTTATTCCTATGGGAGTTTTTGGCTTCAGTATCTGGGGTATTACGTTACCATGGTTACTGCCAGTGACAACAGAAGTAATAGCACACCTCGTGAGACCCAGCCGCACGTTTTGATGTATAGATTGTGGGGGTGGACGCTTCCGTTCGGGCCGCATTAATTTGCGAAGGTTGAAGTAAGTGCATAGTATATTTAACACTAGAAAATTTCTGAAGAAATTTAGCAAGGTGCCTGCCTCGTGGTGCGTACCGTAGCGTGTAGAATAGCAACAGGAAGTAACACCGCAAATTTCAGCTTCCTACGGTGTTCACAGCCCCCGCAGCGGCAGTCGAAAGGTGCCATGTTAAGTCAATGGACCTCCTAGGAGCCTCTGGCTAGCAGCGTTGTCATGGAGACACCCTCAAAGCTGTAGCCCTCTCTTTGTCTGTAAAGGCAGAACAACCCTGACGAAGCAGAAGTTCGTAGGACCTTCCTACAGCTACTTCCAGTTAGCAACATGCTAACCATTAGCCGCTAACATGGTTGTGGTCAGTCTCACCGGGTGATGGTACTCTGTTAGTTTGGTTGAAATCCTATGCTGGAAAGTGCCTCAAATAGGGTGCCAATACTTAATGTCACCAAGGGTCATGGGTCAGATCGGCCTCCGCTAAGAAGGTTGTGTTCAGTATCACCAGTTGATGGTACTCTGTGAGTTTGGTCCAAATCCTGTACTGGAAAGTGCCTCAAATAGGGTGCCAATACTTAATGTCACCAAGGGTCATGGGTCAGATCGGCCTCTGCTAACAAGGTTGTGTTCAGTATGACCAGTTGATGGTACTCTGTGAGTTTGGTCCAAATCCTGTACTGCAAAGTGCCTCAAATAGGGTGCCAATACTTAATGTCACCAAAGGTCATGGGTCAGATCAGCCTCCGCTAACAAGGTTGTGTTCAGTATCCCTGGGTGATGATACTCTGTGAGTTTGGTCCAAATCCTGTACTGGAAAGTGCCTCAAATAGGGTGCCAATACTTAATGTCACCAAGGGTCATGGGTCAGATCGGCCTCTGCTAACAAGGTTGTGTTCAGTATCACCAGGTGAATGTACTCTGTGAGTTTGGTCCAAATCCTGTACTGGAAAGTGCCTCAAATAGGGTGCCAATACTTAATGTCACCAAGGGTCATGGGTCAGATCGGCCTCCGCTAACAAGGTTGTGTTCAGTATCCCTGGGTGATGGTACTCTGTGAGTTTGGTCCAAATCCTGTACTGGAAAGTGCCTCAAATAGGGTGCCAATACTTAATGTCACCAAGGGTCATGGGTCAGATCGGCCTCTGCTAACAAGGTTGTGTTCAGTATCACCAGTTGATGGTACTCTGTGAGTTTGGTCCAAATCCTGTACTGGAAAGTGCCTCAAATAGGGTGCCAATACTTAATGTCACCAAAGGTCATGGGTCAGATCGGCCTCCGCTAACAAGGATGTGTTCAGTATCACCAGGTGAATGTACTCTGTGAGTTTGGTCCAAATCCTGTACTGGAAAGTGCCTCAAATAGGGTGCCAATACTTAATGTCACCAAAGGTCATGGGTCAGATCGGCCTCCGCTAACAAGGTTGTGTTCAGTATCACCAGGTGAATGTACTCTGTGAGTTTGGTTCAAATCCTGTACTGGAAAGTGCGTCAAATAGGGTGCCAATACTTAATGTCAAAAAGGGTCATGGGTCAGATCGGCCTCGCTAACAAGGTTGTGTTCAGTATCCCTGGGTGATGATACTCTGAGTTTGGTCCAAATCCTGTACTGGAAAGTGCGTCAAATAGGGTGCCAATACTTAATTTCACCAAGGGTCATGGGTCAGATCGGCCTCCGCTAAGAAGGTTGTGTTCAGTATCACCAGTTGATGGTACTCTGTGAGTTTGGTCCAAATGCTGTACTGGAAAGTGCCTCAAATAGGGTGCCAATACTTAATGTCACCAAGGGTCATGGGTCAGATCGGCCTCTGCTAACAAGGATGTGTTCAGTATCACCAGTTGATGGTACTCTGTGAGTTTGGACCAAATCCTGTACTGGAAAGTGCCTCAAATAGGGTGCCAATACTTAATGTCACCAAAGGTCATTTGTCAGATTGGCCTCCGCTAACAAGGTTGTGTTCAGTATCCCTGGGTGATGATACTCTGTGAGTTTGGTCCAAATCCTGTACTGGAAAGTGCCTCAAATAGGGTGCCAATACTTAATGTCACCAAAGGTCATGAGTCAGATCGGCCTCCTTTAGCAACTCAGTCTCACCACATCTTGGCCCAGAACTCAACATTTGACCAAAATGGTCAGTAGCGCCATTTCCCACATGTGGGTGGTGCTGTATTGGCCAATTATGTCGTGTCTGGGCATCATGCCAGATCCTGTTAGAAGCAAAGGCCCAATAGGAAAGCATGTGAAATCCAAAATGGGACAGAAAAGTGACACATGGCTGAAAGTCACTTGAAAATTTAAAAATGTTAAGAGGAAGTGACTGTGCGAATTTCAGATTCCTACATTAATCACAGCCGCTGCAGCGGGCGTCGAAAGTTGCCATTGTATCCCAATGGAGCTTCTCCCCCTGGCCCTCAGAGTTCCGTCGTCATGGAAACTCACTCACACCTCTGCTGCAGGCCAGTCTAACGAAGTGCAGAGACTTTGCTCACAATAAGTCCCATTGGATTATAATGGAGAACTTTGCCCCGAACAACGCTCCATATCTCCTGATCCGTAAATGGTAGAGACGTAATTTTTTCTGCGTTTATTTCGTAACGGATAGGGGAAGAAGACAGGCTATCGGTTTTTGCTGGAAAAAGTTTAATAAAGGCGTGAAAAATTATGATATAAAGGTGATTTTTATGGATTTTTAGAAATCCTCTTAAAACGGTCCCGAACAAATCGCTGTAGCTGAAAAAGTATAAGAGATATCAAAATAATTCTTTCACTATGAGTATCACCAGGCTTTTGAGGACTATGGTGCCCATTTTCATGTTTGTACAAAAATCGGTGTAGGCACAGCGACGATGTAAAAAAGTGGATGATGTGGGAAAATGCAGCTTAAAAGCGTTTTCAGGAATTTGCACATTCGCTACTCCCGAACAAATTGTTCCTGCGGTAAAACCGTAACAGTTATCCAAACAATTCCTTTTTTATGAGTGCCAGAAGGGTCGGGACATTCATGTGTGAAAGTCTCATGCTTGTACATGAAACGGTTTAGGAGTAGCGATGATGCGAAAACATGTGATGTTTTGGATTTTCAGACGTCATTTTTCAAAACCGCTCCATAGGAAATGAATGGGGAGGATTTCGGGTTTGTGTCGCTCTGAGGTGATTAGTGAAAAATCTATAAATGCTACAGCAATGAGGGTTACATTTCCTGAATCCAGACAAAAATACCTACGTTTTGATGTATAATTCGTCTACATAGAGTGAAAATTGAGCGAGTAGGCGGAAGTTGTTCGGAGTTTTGAAATCTTTGAAAACGCTAGAGTGGGCCACTCTAGCGGTTGGAGAATTCCGTCATTGACTTTCATTATAAACGATGATTTCGCTGATTTTCGGACATGAGCTTTGAGGAGTAACTGTGAAGAGACGATAAAAGATATCCACATCCCGTTTTCACTTCTGAGTAGTTCACAGATATATCTACAAACTGGAAGTTAAACGGTGTTCGTAGGTGAAAGCATGACGACACAGTACAGCGTTGAAAATGGCCATTTGGAGGCTTTTTTGAGGCTTTCTTTCTACCCGATTCCATTGATTCCTATGGGATTTTTGGGGGTGGTTTTTCGCTAATTTTGTCGCCATGGTAACTGGAAACCCCAATAAAAGTAATAGCACACATCTCGTGATCGAGCCGCACGTTTTGATGTATATATTGTGGGGGTGCACGCTACGGTTCGGGCCGCATTAATCGTGACGGATGAAAAATAAAGAATAATAAAGAGACGCCTTTAGAGGTGAATAGTAATAGGTGCCTCCATGCATTTGCATGGGAGGCAGTGCTGTGCTTCGCACAGCACTGCCTCCTCATTGCAAATGCTTGGCAGGCACCTAATAATAAAGAGTCCGTTTAGAGGTGAATAGTAGTAGGTGCCTCCATGCATTTGCATGGGAGGCAGTGCTGTGCTTCGCACAGCACTGCCTCCTCATTGCAAATGCTTGGCAGGCACCTAACTAGAAAATTTCTAAAGAAATTTAGCAAGGTGCCTGCCTCGTGGTGCGTACCGTACCGTTGAAAATACTAACGGGAAGTAACACTGCGAATTTCAGCTTCCTACGGTCTTCACAGCCCCCGCAACGGCCGTCCAAAGGTGCCATGTTAAGTCAATGGACCTCCTAGGAGCCTCTGGCTAGCAGCGTTGTCATGGAGACTCCCTCACAGCTGTAGCCCTCTGTCTTAATTATCATTACCTTTATCATGTGAGGTACTGAGGTGAATGTGTGATTTCAGTGTCTTTGGAGCATTTCTGCAGCATGTAACAGAGGCAAATAGGGGTAAAAAATGGATGTTTGACACCTCATAAAATAGACATGCTTTATCTGACATGGCCCAAATTTGTTGTAGAGCTTCCTCTCTAAAGGAAGTACAGACTCTGTGAAGCAAATGTTTGTGCGAGCTTGCTAGAGCTACTTCCGGTTAGCAACATGCTAACCGTTAGCCGCTAACAAGGTTGTGTTCAGGATGACCAGGTGATGGTACTCTGTTAGTTTGGTCCATAACCTGTGCTGGGAAGTGCCTCAAAGAGGGAGAAAATACGTTGTTTATTACGTCGCCATGGTAACTCAAAATGGCGGGTGGTCTTGGCCCATTGAAAAGCATTGAATATTTGACACCTCCTAACATGGAGATGCTTTATCCGACATGGCCAAAATTTGTTGTGGAGCTTTCACTCTACAGTAAGAACAGACTCTGTGAAGCAGAAGTTGGTGAGACCTTCCTAGAGCTACTTCCTGTTAGCAACATGCTAACCATTAGCCGCTAACAAGGTTGTGTTCAGGATGACCAGGTGATGGTACTCTGTTAGTTTGGTCCATAACCTGTGCTGGGAAGTGCCTGAAAGAGGGAGAAAATACGTTTTTTATAACGTTGCCATGGTAACTCAAAATGGCGGGTGGTACAAAAAAATACTTCATAGGATCAGCACACATGTTTTGTTATACATACTGTGGGGATTATAATATAAAACTCTAAGTGTCCCACACCGGGATTCGATCCCATGACCTCTTGCATGCAAAGCCTGCACTTTCCATCTGAGCTATACTGTAGCGCCATATATGGGCATGCAGTATTGGGACCATAAGGGGTTTGATCCCCCATTGAAAAGCATTGGATGTTTGACACCTCATAGCTTGGAGATGCTTTATGCGACGTAGCCCAAATTTCTTGTGGAGCTTTCTCTCTAGAGTAAGAACAGACTCTGTGAAGCAGAAGTTGGTGAGACCTTCCTAGAGCTACTTCCGGTTAGCAACATGCTAACAGTTAGCCGCTAACAGGGTTGTGTTCAGTATCACCAGGTGAGTGTACTCTGTCAGTTTGGTCCAAATCCTGTACTGGGAAGTGCCTCAAAAAGGGTGCCAATACTTAATGTCACCAAAGGTCACCAAAGGTCATGAGTCAGATCGGCCTCCTTTAGCAACTCAGCCTCACCACATCTGGGCCCAGAACTCAACATTTGACCAAAATGGTCAGTAGCGCCATTTCCCACAGGTGGGTGGTGCTGTATTGGCCAATTATGTCGTGTCTGGGCATCATGCCAGATCCTGTTGGAAGCAAAGGCCCAATAGGAAAGCATGTGAAATCCAAAATGGGACAGAAAAGTGACACATGGCTGAAAGTCACTTGAAAATTTAAAAATGTTAAGAGGAAGTGACTGTGCGAATTTCAGATTCCTACATTAATCACAGCCGCTGCAGCGGGCGTCGAAAGTTGCCATTGTATCCCAATGGAGCTTCCCCCTCTGGCCCTCAGAGTTCCGTCGTCATGGAAACTCACTCACACCTCTGCTGCAGGCCAGTCTACCGAAGTGCAGAGACTTTGCTCACAATAAGTCCCATTGGATTATAATGGAGAACTTTGCCCCGAACAACGCTCCATATCTCCTGATCCGTAAATGGTAGAGACGTAATTTTTTCTGCGTTTATTTCGTGACGGATAGGGGAAGAAGACA
Source organism: Fundulus diaphanus (assembly GCA_037039145.1). Lineage (NCBI taxonomy): Eukaryota > Metazoa > Chordata > Actinopteri > Cyprinodontiformes > Fundulidae > Fundulus > Fundulus diaphanus. Next base: position 47,199,277 of record CM073141.1, read on the forward strand.
GGCTATCGGTTTTTGCTGGAAAAAGTTTAATAAAGGCGTGAAAAATTATGATATAAAGGTGATTTTTATGGATTTTTTGAAATCCTCTAAAAAAGGTCCCGAACAAATCGCTGTAGCTGAAAAAGTATAAGAGATATCAAAATAATTCTTTCACTATGAGTATCAGCAGGCTTTTGAGGACTATGGTGCCCATTTTCATGTTTGTACAAAAATCGGTGTAGGCACAGCGACGATGTAAAAAAGTGGATGATGTGGGAAAATGCAGCTGAAAAGCGTTTTCAGGAATTTGCACATTCGCTACTCCCGAACAAATTGTTCCTGCGGTAAAACCGTAACAGTTATCCAAACAATTCCTTTTTTATGAGTGCCAGAAGGGTCGGGACATTCATGTGTGAAAGTCTCATGCTTGTACATGAAACGGTTTAGGAGTAGCGACGATGCGAAAACATGTGATGTTTTGGATTTTCAGATGCCATTTTTCAAAACCGCTCCATAGGAAATGAATGGGGAGGATTTCGGGTTTGTGTCGCTCTGAGGTGATTTGCGAAAAATCTATAAATGCTACACCAATGAGGGTTACATTTCCTGAATCCAGACAAAAATACCTACGTTTTGATGTATAATTTGTCTACGTAGAGTGAAAATTGAGCGAGTAGGCTGAAGTTGTTCGGAGTTTTGAAATCTTTGAAAACGCTAGAGTGGCCCACTCTAGCGGTTGGAGAATTCCGTCATTGACTTTCATTATAAACGATGATTTCGCTGATTTTCGGACATGAGCTTTGAGGAGCACTTGTGAGGAGACGATAACAGATATCCACATCCCGTTTTCACTTCTGAGTAGTTCACAGATATATCTACAAACTGGAATTTAAACGGTGTTCGTAGGTGAAAGCATGACGATACAGTACAGCGTTGAAAATGGCCATTTGGAGGCTTTTTTGAGGCGTTCTTTCTACCCGACTCCATTCATTCCTATGGGATTTTTGGGGGTGGTTTTTCGCTAATTGCGTTGCCATGGTAACTCGAAACCCCAACAGAAGTAATAGCACACATCTCGAGACCGAGCCGGACGTTTTGATGTATATATTGTGGGGGTGCACGCTACGGTTCGGGCCGCATTAATCGTGAAGGAAGAAAAATAAAGAATATTAATATTAACTAGAAAATTTCTGAAGAAATTTAGCAAGGCGCCTGCCTCGTGGTGCGTACCGTACCGTCGAAAATACTAACGGGAAGTAACACTGCGAATTTCAGCTTCCTACGGTGTTCACAGCCCCCGCAACGGCCGTCCAAAGGTGCCATGTTAAGTCAATGGACCTCCTAGGAGACTCTGGCTAGCAGCGTTGTCATGGAGACTCCCTCACAGCTGTAGCCCTCTCTTTGTCTGTAAAGGCAGAACAACCCTGGCTAAGCAGAAGTTGGTAGGACCTTCCTAAAGCTACTTCCGGTTAGCAACATGCTAACCGTTAGCCGCTAGCATGGTTGTGTTCGGTATCACTTGGTGATGTTACTCTGTTAGTTTGGTTGAAATCCTGTACTGAGAAGTGCCTAAAAATGGAGAAAATTCTAAAATTCACCAAAGGTCATTTTCCCATTCATTCTTATGGGAGTTTGTGGCTTCAGTTTCTGGGGTATTACGTTACCATGGTTACTCCCAGTGACAACAGAAGTAATAGCACACCTCGTGAGACCCAGCCGCATGTTTTGATGTATAGATTGTGGGGGTGGACGCTTCCGTTCGGGCCGCATTAATTTGCGAAGGTTGAAGTAAGTGCATAGTATATTTAACACTAGAAAATTTCTGAAGAAATTTAGCAAGGTGCCTGCCTCGTGGTGCGTACCGTAGCGTGTAGAATAGCAACAGGAAGTAACACCGCGAATTTCAGCTTCCTACGGTGTTCACAGCCCCCGCAGCGGCAGTCGAAAGGTGCCATGTTAAGTCAATGGACCTCCTAGGAGCCTCTGGCTAGCAGCGTTGTCATGGAGACACCCTCAAAGCTGTAGCCCTCTCTTTGTCTGTAAAGGCAGAACAACCCTGACGAAGCAGAAGTTCGTAGGACCTTCCTACAGCTACTTCCAGTTAGCAACATGCTAACCATTAGCCGCTAACATGGTTGTGGTCAGTCTCACCGGGTGATGGTACTCTGTTAGTTTGGTTGAAATCCTATGCTGGAAAGTGCCTCAAATAGGGTGCCAATACTTAATGTCACCAAGGGTCATGGGTCAGATCAGCCTCCGCTAACAAGGTTGTGTTCAGTATCCCTGGGTGATGATACTCTGTGAGTTTGGTCCAAATCCTGTACTGGAAAGTGCCTCAAATAGGGTGCCAATACTTAATGTGACCAAGGGTCATGGGTCAGATCGGCCTCTGCTAACAAGGTTGTGTTCAGTATCACCAGGTGAATGTACTCTGTGAGTTTGGTCCAAATCCTGTACTGAAAAGTGCCTCAAATAGGGTGCCAATACTTAATGTCACCAAGGGTCATGGGTCAGATCGGCCTCCGCTAACAAGGTTGTGTTCAGTATCCCTGGGTGATGGTACTCTGTGAGTTTGGTCCAAATCCTGTACTGGAAAGTGCCTCAAATAGGGTGCCAATACTTAATGTGACCAAGGGTCATGGGTCAGATCGGCCTCTGCTAACAAGGTTGTGTTCAGTATCACCAGGTGAATGTACTCTGTGAGTTTGGTCCAAATCCTGTACTGGAAAGTGCCTCAAATAGGGTGCCAATACTTAATGTCACCAAGGGTCATGGGTCAGATCGGCCTCCGCTAACAAGGTTGTGTTCAGTATCCCTGGGTGATGGTACTCTGTGAGTTTGGTCCAAATCCTGTACTGGAAAGTGCCTCAAATAGGGTGCCAATACTTAATGTCAAAAAGGGTCATGGGTCAGATCGGCCTCCGCTAAGAAGGTTGTGTTCAGTATCACCAGTTGATGGTACTCTGTGAGTTTGGTCCAAATGCTGTACTGGAAAGTGCCTCAAATAGGGTGCCAATACTTAATGTCACCAAGGGTCATGGGTCAGATCGGCCTCTGCTAACAAGGGTGTGTTCAGTATCACCAGGTGAATGTACTCTGTGAGTTTGGTCCAAATCCTGTACTGGAAAGTGCCTCAAATAGGGTGCCAATACTTAATGTCACCAAAGGTCATGAGTTAGATTGGCCTCCTTTAGCAACTCAGCCTCACCACATCTGGGCCCAGAACTCAACATTTGACCAAAATGGTCAGTAGCGCCATTTCCCACATGTGGGTGGTGCTGTATTGGCCAATTATGTCGTGTCTGGGCATCATGCCAGATCCTGTTGGAAGCAAAGGCCCAATAGGAAAGCATGTGAAATCCAAAATGGGACAGAAAAGTGACACATGGCTGAAAGTCACTTGAAAATTTAAAAATGTTAAGAGGAAGTGACTGTGCGAATTTCAGATTCCTACATTAATCACAGCCGCTGCAGCGGGCGTCGAAAGTTGCCATTGTATCCCAATGGAGCTTCTCCCTCTGGCCCTCAGAGTTCCGTCGTCATGGAAACTCACTCACACCTGCAGCGGGCTTGAAAATTTAAAAATGTTAAGAGGAAGTGACTGTGCGAATTTCAGATTCCTACATTAATCACAGCCGCTGCAGCGGGCGTCGAAAGTTGCCATTGTATCCCAATGGAGCTTCTCCCTCTGGCCCTCAGAGTTCCGTCGTCATGGAAACTCACTCACACCTCTGCTGCAGGCCAGTCTACCGAAGTGCAGAGACTTTGCTCACAATAAGTCCCATTGGATTATAATGGAGAACTTTGCCCCGAACAACGCTCCATATCTCCTGATCCGTAAATGGTAGAGACGTAATTTTTTCTGCGTTTATTTCGTAACGGATAGGGGAAGAAGACAGGCTATCGGTTTTTGCTGGAAAAAGTTTAATAAAGGCGTGAAAAATTATGATATAAAGGTGATTTTTATGGATTTTCAGAAATCCTCTAAAACCGGTCCCGAACAAATCGCTGTAGCTGAAAAAGTATAAGAGATATCAAAATAATTCTTTCACTATGAGTATCAGCAGGCTTTTGAGGACTATGGTGCCCATTTTCATGTTTGTACAAAAATCGGTGTAGGCACAGCGACGATGTAAAAAAGTGGATGATGTGGGAAAATGCAGCTGAAAAGCGTTTTCAGGGATTTGCACATTCGCTACTCCCGAACAAATTGTTCCTGCGGTAAAACCGTAACAGTTATCCAAACAATTCCTTTTTTATGAGTGCCAGAAGGGTCGGGACATTCATGTGTGAAAGTCTCATGCTTGTACATGAAACGGTTTAGGAGTAGCGACGATGCGAAAACATGTGATGTTTTGGATTTTCAGACGTCATTTTTCAAAACCGCTCCATAGGAAATGAATGGGGAGGATTTCGGGTTTGTGTCGGTCTGAGGTGATTTGCGAAAAATCTATAAATGCTACAGCAATGAGGGTTACATTTCCTGAATCCAGACAAAAATACCTACGTTTTGATGTATAATTTGTCTACGTAGAGTGAAAATTGAGCGAGTAGGCGGAAGTTGTTCGAGTTTTGAAATCTTTTAAAACTCTAGAGTGGGCCACTCTAGCGGTTGGAGAATTCCGTCATTGACTTTCATTATAAACGATGATTTCGCTGATTTTCGGACATGAGCTTTGAGGAGTAACTGTGAAGAGACGATAAAAGATATCCACATCCCGTTTTCACTTCTGAGTAGTTCACAGATATGTCTACAAACTGGTGTTCGTAGGTGAAAGCATGACGACACAGTACAGCGTTGAAAATGGCCATTTGGAGGCTTTTTTGAGGGTTTCTTTCTACCCGATTCCATTGATTCCTATGGGATTTTTGGGGGTGGTTTTTCGCTAATTTTGTCGCCATGGTAACTCGAAACCCCAATAAAAGTAATAGCACACATCTCGTGATCGAGCCGCACGTTTTGATGTATATATTGTGGGGGTGCACGCTACGGTTCGGGCCGCATTAATCGTGACGGAATAAGAAGTAAAGAATAATAAAGAGTCCGTTTAGAGGTGAATAGTAGTAGGTGCCTCCATGCATTTGCATGGGAGGCAGTGCTGTGCTTCGCACAGCACTGCCTCCTCATTGCAAATGCTTGGCAGGCACCTAACTAGAAAATTTCTGAAGAAATTTAGCAAGGCGCCTGCCTCGTGGTGCGTACCGTACCGCGTAACAAAGCAACAGGAAGTAACACCGCGAATTTCAGGTTCCTACGGTGTTCACAGCCCCCGCAGCGGCCGTCCAAAGGTGCCATGTTAAGTCAATGAACCTCCTAGGAGCCTCTGGCTAGCTGCGTTGTCATGGAGACTCCCTCACAGCTGTAGCCCTCTGTCTTAATTATCATTACCTTTATCATGTGAGGTACTGAGGTGAATGTGTGATTTCAGTGTCTTTGGAGCATTTCTGCAGCATGTAACAGAGGCAAAGAGGGGTCAAAAATGGATGTTTGACACCTCATAAAATAGACATGCTTTATCTGACATGGCCCAAATTTGTTGTAGACCCTTCTCTCTAAAGGAAGTACAGACCCTGTGACGCAAAAGTTTGTGCGAACTTCCTAGAGCTACTTCCGGTTAGCAACATGCTAACCGTTAGCCGCTAACAAGGTTGTGTTCAAGATGACCAGGTGATGGTACTCTGTTAGTTTGGTCCATAACCTGTGCTGGGAAGTGCCTGAAAGAGGGAAAAAATTCGTTGTTTATTACATCGCCATGGTAACTCAAAATGGCGGGTGGTCTTGGCCCATTGAAAAGCATTGAATATTTGACACCTCCTAACATGGAGATGCTTTATCCAACATGGCCAAAATTTGTTGTGGAGCTTTCCCTCTACAGTAAGAACAGACTCTGTGAAGCAGAAGTTAGTGAGACCTTCCTAGAGCTACTTCCTGTTAGCAACATGCTAACTGTTAGCCGCTAACAAGGTTGTGTTCAGGATGACCAGGTGATTGTACTCTATTAGTTTTGTCCAGAACCTTTGCTGGGAAGTGCCTCAAAGAGGGAGAAAATACGTAGTTTATTACATGGCCATGGTAACTCAAAATGGCGGGTGGTCTTGGCCCATTGAAAAGCATTGAATATTTGACACCTCCTAACATGGAGATGCTTTATCCGACATGGCCAAAATTTGTTGTGGAGCTTTCTCTCTACAGTAAGAACAGACTCTGTGAAGCAGAAGTTAGTGAGACCTTCCTAGAGCTACTTCCTGTTAGCAACATGCTAACTGTTAGCCGCTAACAAGGTTGTGTTCAGGATGACCAGGTGATTGTACTCTGTTAGTTTGGTCCAGAACCTGTGCTGGGAAGTGCCTCAAAGAGGGAGAAAATACGTAGTTTATTACATCGCCATGGTAACTCAAAATGGCGGGTGGTCTTGGCCCATTGAAAAGCATTGAATATTTGACACCTCCTAACATGGAGATGCTTTATCCGACATGGCCAAAATTTGTTGTGGAGCTTTCTCTCTACAGTAAGAACAGACTCTGTGAAGCAGAAGTCGGTGAGACCTTCCTAGAGCTACTTCCTGTTAGCAACATGCTAACCGTTAGCCGCTAACATGGTTGTGTTCAGTATCACCGGGGGATTGTACTCTGTCAGTTTGGTCCAAATCCTGTACTGGGATGTGCTTCAAATAGGGAGAAAATATGTTTTTTATAACGTGGCCATGGTAACTCAAAATGGCGGGTGGTACAAAAAATACTTTATAGGATCAGCACACATGTTTTGTTATACATATTGTGGGGATTATAATATAAAACTCTAAGTGTCCCACACCGGGATTCGATCCCATGACCTCTTGCATGCAAAGCCTGCACTTTCCATTTGAGCTATACTGTAGAGCCATATATGGGCATGCAGTATTGGGACCATAAAGGGTTTGATCCCCCATTGAAAAGCATTGGATGTTTGACACCTCATAGCTTGGAGATGCTTTATGCGACGTAGCCCAAATTTCTTGTGGAGCTTTCTCTCTAGAGTAAGAAGAGACTCTGTGAAGCAGAAGTTGGTGAGACCTTCCTAGAGCTACTTCCAGTTAGCAACATGCTAACAGTTAGCCGCTAACAGGGTTGTGTTCAGTATCACCAGGTGAGTGTACTCTGTCAGTTTGGTCCAAATCCTGTACTGGGAAGTGCCTCAAAAAGGGTGCCAATACTTAATGTCACCAAAGGTCACCAAAGGTCATGAGTCAGATTGGCCTCCTTTAGCAACTCAGCCTCACCACATCTGGGCCCAGAACTCAACATTTGACCAAAATGGTCAGTAGCGCCATTTCCCACATGTGGGTGGTGCTGTATTGGCCAATTATGTCGTGTCTGGGCATCATGCCAGATCCTGTTGGAAGCAAAGGCCCAGTAGGAAAGCATGTGAAATCCAAAATGGGACAGAAAAGTGACACATGGCTGAAAGTCACTTGAAAATTTGAAAACGTTAAGAGGAAGTGACTGTGCGAATTTCAGATTCCTACATTAATCACAGCCGCTGCAGCGGGCGTCGAAAGTTGCCAATGTATCCCAATGGAGCTTCTCCCTCTGGGCCTCAGAGTTCCGTCGTCATGGAAACTCACTCACACCTCTGCTGCAGGCCAGTCTACTGAAGTGCAGAGACTTTGCTCACAATAAGTCCCATTGGATTATAATGGAGAACTTTGCCCCGAACAACGCTCCATATCTCCTGATCCGTAAATGGTAGAGACGTAATTTTTTCTGCGTTTATTTCGTAACGGATAGGGGAAGAAGACAGGCTATCGGTTTTTGCTGGAAAAAGTTTAATAAAGGCGTGAAAAATTATGATATAAAGGTGATTTTTATGGATTTTTAGAAATCCTCTAAAAACGGTCCCGAACAAATCGCTGTAGCTGAAAAAGTATAAGAGATATCAAAATAAATCTTTCACTATGAGTATCAGCAGGCTTTTGAGGACTATGGTGCCCATTTTCATGTTTGTACAAAAATCGGTGTAGGCACAGCGACGATGTAAAAAAGTGGATGATGTGGGAAAATGCAGCTGAAAAGCGTTTTCAGGAATTTGCACATTCACTACTCCCGAACAAATTGTTCCTGCGGCAAAACCGTAACAGATATCCAAACAATTTCTTTTTTATGAGTCCCAGAAGGCTCGGGACATTCATGTGTGAAAGTCTCATGCTTGTACATAAAACGGTTTAGGAGTAGCGACGATGCGAAAACATGTGACGTTTTGGATTTTCAGACGTCATTTTTCAAAACCGCTCCATAGGAAATGAATGGGGAGGATTTCGGGTTTGTGTCGGTCTGAGGTGATTTGCGAAAAATCTATAAATGCTACACCAATGAGGGTTACATTTCCTGAATCCAGACAAAAATACCTACGTTTTGATGTATAATTTGTCTACGTAGAGTGAAAATTGAGCGAGTAGGCTGAAGTTGTTCGAAGTTTTGAAATCTTTGAAAACGCTAGAGTGGCCCACTCTAGCGGTTGGAGAATTCCGTCATTGACTTTCATTATAAACGATGATTTCGCTGATTTTTGGACATGAGCTTTGAGGAGTAACTGTGAAGAGACGATAAAAGATATCTACATCCCGTTTTCACTTCTGAGTAGTTCACAGATATGTCTACAAACTGGAAGTTAAACGGTGTTCGTAGGTGAAAGCATGACGACACAGTACAGCGTTGAAAATGGCCATTTGGAGGCTTTTTTGAGGCTTTCTTTCTACCCGATTCCATTGATTCCTATGGGATTTTTGGGGGTGGTTTTTCGCTAATTTTGTCGCCATGGTAACTCGAAACCCCAATAAAAGTAATAGCACACATCTCGTGATCGAGCCGCACGTTTTGATGTATATATTGTGGGGGTGCACGCTACGGTTCGGGCCGCATTAATCGTGACGGAATAAGAAGTAAAGAATAACTAGAAAATTTCTGAAGAAATTTAGCAAGGCGCCTGCCTCGTGGTGCGTACCGTACCGTCAAAAATAGCAACAGGAAGTAACACTGCAAATTTCAGCTTCCTACGGTCTTCACAGCCCCCGCACGGCCGTCCAAAGGTGCCATGTTAAGTCAATGGACCTCCTAGGAGCCTCTGGCTAGCAGCGTTGTCATGGAGACTCCGTCACAGCTGTAGCCATCTATTTGTCTGTAAAGGCAGAACAACCCTGGCTATGCAGAAGTTGGTAGGACCTTCCTACAGCTACTTCCGGTTAGCAACATGCTAACCATTAGCCGCTAACATGGTTGTGGTCAGTCTGACCAGGTGAATGTACTCTGTGAGTTTGGTCCAAATCCTGTACTGGAAAGTGCGTCAAATAGGGTGCCAATACTTAATGTCACCAAAGGTCATGGGTGAGATCGGCCTCCGCTAACAAGGTTGTGTTCAGTATCACCAGGTGAATGTACTCTGTGAGTTTGGTCCAAATCCTGTACTGGAAAGTGTGTCAAATAGGGTGCCAATACTTAATGTCACCAAAGGTCATGGGTCAGATCGGCCTCCGCTAACAAGGTTGTGTTCAGTATCACCAGGTGAATGTACTCTGTGAGTTTGGTCCAAACCCTGTACTGGAAAGTGCCTCAAATAGGGTGCCAATACTTAATGTCAGCAAAGGTCATGGGTCAGATCGGCCTCCGCTAACAAGGTTGTGTTCAGTATCACCAGGTGAAGGTACTCTGTGAGTTTGGTCCAAACCCTGTACTGGAAAGTGCGTCAAATAGGGTGCCAATACTTAATGTCACCAAGGGTCATGGGTCAGATCGGCCTCCGCTAACAAGGTTGTGTTCAGTATCCCTGGGTGATGATACTCTGTGAGTTTGGTCCAAATCCTGTACTGGAAAGTGCATCAAATAGGGTGCCAATACTTAATGTCACCATGGGTCATGGGTCAGATCAGCCTCCGCTAAGAAGGTTGTGTTCAGTATCACCAGTTGATGGTACTCTGTGAGTTTGGTACAAATCCTGTACTGGAAAGTGCCTCAAATAGGGTGCCAATACTTATTGTCACCAAGGGTCATGGGTCAGATCGGCCTCTGCTAACAAGGTTGTGTTCAGTATCACCAGTTGATGGTACTCTGTGAGTTTGGTCGAAATCCTGTACTGGAAAGTGCCTCAAATAGGGTGCCAATACTTAATGTCACCAAAGGTCATGGGTCAGATCGGCCTCCGCTAACAAGGTTGTGTTCAGTATCCCTGGGTGATGATACTCTGTGAGTTTGGTCCAAATCCTGTACTGGAAAGTGCCTCAAATAGGGTGCCAATACTTAATGTCACCAAAGGTCACCAAAGGTCATGAGTCAGATTGGCCTCCTTTAGCAACTCAGCCTCACCACATCTGGGCCCAGAACTCAACATTTGACAAAAATGGTCAGTAGCGCCATTTCCCACATGTGGGTGGTGCTGTATTGGCCAATTATGTCGTGTCTGGGCATCATGCCAGATCCTGTTAGAAGCAAAGGCCCAATAGGAAAGCATGTGAAATCCAAAATGGGACAGAAAAGTGACACATGGCTGAAAGTCACTTGAAAATTTAAAAATGTTAAGAGGAAGTGACTGTGCGAATTTCAGATTCCTACATTAATCACAGCCGCTGCAGCGGGCGTCGAAAGTTGCCATTGTATCCCAATGGAGCTTCTCCCTCTGGCCCTCAGAGTTCCGTCGTCATGGAAACTCACTCACACCTCTGCTGCAGGCTTGAAAATTTAAAAATGTTAAGAGGAAGTGACTGTGCGAATTTCAGATTCCTACATTAATCACAGCCGCTGCAGCGGGCGTCGAAAGTTGCCATTGTATCCCAATGGAGCTTCTCCCCCTGGCCCTCAGAGTTCCGTCGTCATGGAAACTCACTCACACCTCTGTTGCAGGCCAGTCTACCGAAGTGCAGAGACTTTGCTCACAATAAATCCCATTGGATTATAATGGAGAACTTTGCCCCGAACAACGCTCCATATCTCCTGATCCGTAAATGGTAGAGACGTAATTTTTTCTGCGTTTATTTCGTAACGGATAGGGGAAGAAGACAGGCTATCGGTTTTTGCTGGAAAAAGTTTAATAAAGGCGTGAAAAATTATGATATAAAGGTGATTTTTATGGATTTTTAGAAATCCTCTAAAAACGGTCCCGAACAAATCGCTGTAGCTGAAAAAGTATAAGAGATATCAAAATAATTCTTTCACTATGAGTATCAGCAGGCTTTTGAGGACTATGGTGCCCATTTTCATGTTTGTACAAAAATCGGTGTAGGCACAGCGACGATGTCAAAAAGTGGATGATGTGGGAAAATGCAGCTGAAAAGCGTTTTCAGGAATTTGCACATTCGCTACTCCCGAACAAATTGTTCCTGCGGTAAAACCGTAACAGTTATCCAAACAATTCCTTTTTTATGAGTGCCAGAAGGGTCGGGACATTCATATGTGAAAGTCTCATGCTTGTACATGAAACGGTTTAGGAGTAGCGACGATGCGAAAACATGTGATGTTTTGGATTTTCAGACGTCATTTTTCAAAACCGCTCCATAGGAAATGAATGGGGAGGATTTGGGGTTTGTGTCGCTCTGAGGTGATTTGCGAAAAATCTATAAATGCTACACCAATGAGGGTTACATTTCCTGAATCCAGACAAAAATACCTACGTTTTGATGTATAATTTGTCTACGTAGAGTGAAGATTGAGCGAGTAGGCTGAAGTTGTTCGGAGTTTTGAAATCTTTGAAAATGCTAGAGTGGCCCACTCTAGCGGTTGGAGAATTCCGTCATTGACTTTCATTATAAACGATGATTTCGCTGATTTTCGGACATGAGATTTGAGGAGTAACTGTGAAGAGACGATAAAAGATATCCCCATCCCGTTTTCACTTCTGAGTGGTTCACAGATATGTCTACAAACTGGAAGTTAAACGGTGTTCGTAGGTGAAAGCATGACGACACAGTACAGCGTTGAAAATGGTCATTTTGAGGCTTTTTTGAGGCTGTCTTTTTACCCGACTCCATTCATTCCTATGGGATTTTTGGGGGTGGTTTTTCGCTTATTGCGTTGCCATGGTAACTCGAAACCCCAATAGAAGTAATACCACACATCTCGAGACCGAGCCGGACGTTTTGATGTATATATTGTGGGGGTGCACGCTACGGTTCGGGCCGCATTAATCGTGAAGTAAGAAAAATAAAGAATAATAAATAAGCCGTTTAGAGGTGAATAGTAGTAGGTGCCTCCATGCATTTGCATGGGAGGCAGTGCTGTGCTTCGCACAGCACTGCCTCCTCATTGCAAATGCTTGGCAGGCACCTAACTAGAAAATTTCTGAAGAAATTTAGCAAGGTGCCTGCCTCGTGGTGCGTACCGTACCGTTGAAAATACTAACGGGAAGTAACACTGCGAATTTCAGCTTCCTACGGTCTTCACAGCCCCCGCAACGGCCGTCCAAAGGTGCCATGTTAAGTCAATGGACCTCCTAGGAGCCTCTGGCTAGCAGCGTTGTCATGGAGACTCCCTCACAGCTGTAGCCCTCTGTCTTAATTATCATTACCTTTATCATGTGAGGTACTGAGGTGAATGTGTGATTTCAGTGTCTTTGGAGCATTTCTGCAGCATGTAGCAGAGGCAAAGAGGGGTCAAAAATGGATGTTTGACACCTCATAAAATATACATGCTTTATCTGACATGGACCAAATGTGTTGTAGAGCTTCCTCTCTAAGGCAAGTACGGACTCCGTGAAGCAAACGTTGGTAGGAACTTCCTAGAGCTACTTCCGGTTAGCAACACATAACCGTTAGCCGCTAACAAGGGTGTGTTCAGGATGACAAGGTGATGGTACTCTGTTAGTTTGGTCCATAACCTGTGCTGGGAAGTGCCTCAAAGAGGGAGAAAATACGTTGTTTATTACGTCGCCATGGTAACTCAAAATGGCGGGTGGTCTTGGCCCATTGAAAAGCATTGAATATTTGACACCTCCTAACATGGAGATGCTTTATCCGACATGGCCAAAATTTGTTGTGGAGCTTTCACTCTACAGTAAGAACAGACTCTGTTAAGCAGAAGATGGTGAGACCTTCCTAGAGCTACTTCCTGTTAGCAACATGCTAACCGTTAGCCGCTAACATGGTTGTGTTCAGTATCACCGGGGGATTGTACTCTGTCAGTTTGGTCCAAATCCTGTACTGGGATGTGCTTCAAATAGGGAGAAAATATGTTTTTTATAACGTTGCCATGGTAACTCAAAATGGCGGGTGTTACAAAAAAATACTTCATAGGATCAGCACACATGTTTTGTTATACATACTGTGGGGATTATAATATAAAACTCCCAGGTGTCCCACACCAGGATTCGATCCCATGACCTCCTGCATGCAAAGCCTGCACTTTCCATCTGAGCTATACTGTAGCACCATATATGGGCATGCAGCATTGGGACCATAAGGGGTTCGATCCCCCATTGAAAAGCATTGGATGTTTGACACCTCATAGCTTGGAGATGCTTTATGCGACATAGCCCAAATTTCTTGTGGAGCTTTCTCTCTAGAGTAAGAACAGACTCTGTGAAGCAGAAGTTGGTGAGACCTTCCTAGAGCTACTTCCGGTTAGCAACATGCTAACAGTTAGCCGCTAACAGGGTTGTGTTCAGTATCACCAGGTGAGTGTACTCTGTCAGTTTGGTCCAAATCCTGTACTGGGAAGTGCCTCAAAAAGGGTGCCAATACTTAATGTCACCAAAGGTCACCAAAGGTCATGAGTCAGATTGGCCTCCTTTAGCAACTCAGCCTCACCACATCTGGGCCCAGAACTCAACATTTGACCAAAATGGTCAGTAGCGCCATTTCCCACATGTGGGTGGTGCTGTATTGGCCAATTATGTCGTGTCTGGGCATCATGCCAGATCCTGTTAGAAGCAAAGGCCCAATAGGAAAGCATGTGAAATCCAAAATGGGACAGAAAAGTGACACATGGCTGAAAGTCACTTGAAAATTTAAAAATGTTAAGAGGAAGTGACTGTGCGAATTTCAGATTCCTACATTAATCACAGCCGCTGCAGCGGGCGTCGAAAGTTGCCATTGTATCCCAATGGAGCTTCTCCCCCTGGCCCTCAGAGTTCCGTCGTCATGGAAACTCACTCACACCTCTGCTGCAGGCCAGTCTACCGAAGTGCATAGACTTTGCTCACAATAAGTCCCATTGGATTATAATGGAGAACTTTGCCCCGAACAACGCTCCATATCTCCTGATCCGTAAATGGTAGAGACGTAATTTTTTCTGCGTTTATTTCGTAACGGATAGGGGAAGAAGACAGGATATCGGTTTTTGCTGGAAAAAGTTTAATAAAGGCGTGAAAAATTATGATATAAAGGTGATTTTTATGGATTTTTAGAAATCCTCTTAAAACGGTCCCGAACAAATCGCTGTAGCTGAAAAAGTATAAGAGATATCAAAATAATTCTTTCACTATGAGTATCACCAGGCTTTTGAGGACTATGGTGCCCATTTTCATGTTTGTACAAAAATCGGTGTAGGCACAGCGACGATGTAAAAAAGTGGATGATGTGGGAAAATGCAGCTGAAAAGCGTTTTCAGGAATTTGCACATTCGCTACTCCCGAACAAATTGTTCCTGCGGTAAAACCGTAACAGTTATCCAAACAATTCCTTTTTTATGAGTGCCAGAAGGGTCGGGACATTCATGTGTGAAAGTCTCATGCTTGTACATGAAACGGTTTAGGAGTAGCGACGATACGAAAACATGTGATGTTTTGGATTTTCAGACGTCATTTTTCAAAACCGCTCCATAGGAAATGAATGGGGAGGATTTCGGGTTTGTGTCGCTCTGAGGTGATTTGCGAAAAATCTATAAATGCTACACCAATGAGGGTTACATTTCCTGAATCCAGACAAAAATACCTACGTTTTGATGTATAATTTGTCTACGTAGAGTGAAGATTGAGCGAGTAGGCTGAAGTTGTTCGGAGTTTTGAAATCTTTGAAAATGCTAGAGTGGCCCACTCTAGCGGTTGGAGAATTCCGTCATTGACTTTCATTATAAACGATGATTTCGCTGATTTTCAGACATGAGCTTTGAGGAGCACTTGTGAGGAGACGATAACAGATATCCACATCCCGTTTTCACTTCTGAGTAGTTCACAGATATATCTACAAACTGGAAGTTAAACGGTGTTCGTAGGTGAAAGCATGACGATACAGTACAGCGTTGAAAATGGCCATTTGGAGGCTTTTTTGAGGTTTTCTTTCTACCCGACTCCATTCATTCCTATGGGATTTTTGGGGGTGGTTTTTCGCTAATTGCGTTGCCATGGTAACTCGAAACCCCAACAGAAGTAATAGCACACATCTCGAGACCGAGCCGGACGTTTTGATGTATATATTGTGGGGGTGCACGCTACAGTTCGGGCCGCATTAATCGTGAAGGAAGAAAAATAAAGAATATTAATAATAATATTAATAAAGAAGTCCGTTTAGAGGTGAATAGTAGTAGGTGCCTCCATGCATTTGCATGGGAGGCAGTGCTGTGCTTCGCACAGCACTGCCTCCTCATTGCAAATGCTTGGCAGGCACCTAACTAGAAAATTTCTGAAGAAATTTAGCAAGGCGGCTGCCTCGTGGTGCGTACCGTACCGTATCAAATAGCAACAGGAAGTAACACTGCGAATTTCAGCTTCCTACGGTCTTCACAGCCCCCGCAGCGGCCGTTGAAAGATGCCATGTTAAGTCAATGGACCTCCTAGGAGCCTCTGGCTAGCAGTGTTGTCATGGAGACTCACTGACAGCTGCAGCCCTCTATCTGTCTGTAAAGGCAGAACAACCCTGGCTAAGCAGAAGTTGGTAGGACCTTCCTAGAGCTACTTCCGGTTAGCAACATGCTAACCATTAGCCGCTAACAGGGTTGTGATCAGTCTCACCAGGTGAATGTACTCTGTGAGTTTGGTCCAAATTCTGTACTGGAAAGTGCCTCAAATAGGGTGCCAATACTTAATGTCACCAAAGGTCATGGGTCAGATCGGCCTCCGCTAACAAGGTTGTGTTCAGTATCACCAGGTGAATGTACTCTGTGAGTTTGGTCCAAATCCTGTACTGGAAAGTGCGTCAAATAGGGTGCCAATACTTAATGTCACCAAGGGTCATGGGTCAGATCGGCCTTTGCTAACAAGGTTGTGTTCAGTATCACCAGTTGATGGTACTCTGTGAGTTTGGTCCAAATCCTTTACTGGAAAGTGCCTCAAATAGGGTGCCAATACTTAATGTCACCAAAGGTCATGGGTCAGATCGGCCTCTGCTAACAAGGTTGTGTTCAGTATCACCAGTTGATGGTACTCTGTGAGTTTGGTCCAAATCCTGTACTGGAAAGTGCCTCAAATAGGGTGCCAATACTTAATGTCACCAAGGGTCATGGGTCAGATCGGCCTCCGCTAACAAGGTTGTGTTCAGTATCACCAGTTGATGGTACTCTGTGAGTTTGGTCCAAATCCTGTACTGGAAAGTGGCTCAAATAGGGTGCCAATACTTAATGTCACCAAGGGTCATGGGTCAGATCTGCCTCTGCTAACAAGGTTGTGTTCAGTATCACCAGTTGATGGTACTGTGTGAGTTTGGTCCAAATACTGTACTGGAAAGTGCCTCAAATAGGGTGCCAATACTTAATGTCACCAAAGGTCATGGGTCAGATCGGCCTCCGCTAACAAGGTTGTGTTCAGTATCACCAGGTGAATGTACTCTGTGAGTTTGGTCCAAATCCTGTACTGGAAAGTGCGTCAAATAGGGTGCCAATACTTAATGTCACCAAGGGTCATGGGTCAGATCGGCCTTTGCTAACAAGGTTGTGTTCAGTATCACCAGTTGATGGTACTCTGTGAGTTTGGTCCAAATCCTTTACTGGAAAGTGCCTCAAATAGGGTGCCAATACTTAATGTCACCAAAGGTCATGGGTCAGATCGGCCTCTGCTAACAAGGTTGTGTTCAGTATCACCAGTTGATGGTACTCTGTGAGTTTGGTCCAAATCCTGTACTGGAAAGTGCCTCAAATAGGGTGCCAATACTTAATGTCACCAAGGGTCATGGGTCAGATCGGCCTCCGCTAACAAGGTTGTGTTCAGTATCACCAGTTGATGGTACTCTGTGAGTTTGGTCCAAATCCTGTACTGGAAAGTGGCTCAAATAGGGTGCCAATACTTAATGTCACCAAGGGTCATGGGTCAGATCTGCCTCTGCTAACAAGGTTGTGTTCAGTATCACCAGTTGATGGTACTGTGTGAGTTTGGTCCAAATACTGTACTGGAAAGTGCCTCAAATAGGGTGCCAATACTTAATGTCACCAAAGGTCATGGGTCAGATCGGCCTCCGCTAACAAGGTTGTGTTCAGTATCCCTGGGTGATGATACTCTGTGAGTTTGGTCCAAATCCTGTACTGGAAAGTGCCTCAAATAGGGTGCCAATACTTAATGTCACCAAAGGTCATGGGTCAGATCGGCCTCCGCTAACAAGGTTGTGTTCATTATCCCTGGGTGATGATACTCTGTCAGTTTGGTGCAAATCCTGTACTGGTAAGTGCCTGAAATAGGGTGCCAATACTTAATGTCACCAAAGGTCATGAGTCAGATCGGCCTCCTTTAGCAACTCAGCCTCACCCTATCTGGGCCCAGAACTCAACATTTGACCAAAGTTGTGTGTAGCGCCATTTCCCACAGGTGGGTGGTGCTGTATTGGCCAATTGGGTCGTCTCTGGGCCTCATGCCAGGTCCTCTTGGAAGCAAAGGCCCAATAGGAAAGCATGTGAAATCCAAAATGGGACAGAAAAGTGACACATGGCTGAAAGTCACATGAAAATTTTAAAATGTTAAGAGGAAGTGACTGTGCGAATTTCAGATTCCTACATTAATCACAGCCACTGCAGTGAGCGTTGAAAGTTGCCATTCTATCCCAATGAAGAGTGTCCCTCTGGCCCTCAGAGTTCCGTCGTCATGGAAACTCACTCACACCTGCAGCGGGCCAGTCTACCGAAGTGCAGAGACTTTGCTCACAATAAGTCCCATTGGATTATAATGGAGAACTTTGCCCCGAACAACGCTCCATATCTCCTGATCCGTAAATGGTAGAGACGTAATTTTTTCTGCGTTTATTTCGTAACGGATAGGGGAAGAAGACAGGCTATCGGTTTTTGCTGGAAAAAGTTTAATAAAGGCGTGAAAAATTATGATATAAAGGTGATTTTTATGGATTTTTTGAAATCCTCTAAAAAAGGTCCCGAACAAATCGCTGTAGCTGAAAAAGTATAAGAGATATCAAAATAATTCTTTCACTATGAGTATCAGCAGGCTTTTGAGGACTATGGTGCCCATTTTCATGTTTGTACAAAAATCGGTGTAGGCACAGCGACGATGTAAAAAAGTGGATGATGTGGGAAAATGCAGCTGAAAAGCGTTTTCAGGAATTTGCACATTCGCTACTCCCGAACAAATTGTTCCTGCGGTAAAACCGTAACAGTTATCCAAACAATTCCTTTTTTATGAGTGCCAGAAGGGTCGGGACATTCATGTGTGAAAGTCTCATGCTTGTACATGAAACGGTTTAGGAGTAGCGACGATGCGAAAACATGTGATGTTTTGGATTTTCAGACATCATTTTTCAAAAGCGCTCCATAGGAAATGAATGGGGAGGATTTCGGGTTTGTGTCGCTCTGAGGTGATTTGCGAAAAATCTATAAATGCTACACCAATGAGGGTTACATTTCCTGAATCCAGACAAAAATACCTACGTTTTGATGTATAATTTGTCTACGTAGAGTGAAAATTGAGCGAGTAGGCTGAAGTTGTTCGGAGTTTTGAAATCTTTGAAAACGCTAGAGTGGCCCACTCTAGCGGTTGGAGAATTCCGTCATTGACTTTCATTATAAACGATGATTTCGCAGATTTTCGGACATGAGCTTTGAGGAGTAACTGTGAAGAGACGATAAAAGATATCCCCATCCCGTTTTCACTTCTGAGTAGTTCACAGATATGTCTACAAACTGGGAGTCAAACGGTGTTCGTAGGTGAAAGCATGACGACACAGTACAGCGTTGAAAATGGGCATTTGGAGGCTTTTTTGAGGCTTTCTTTCTACCCGATTCCATTGATTACTATGGGTTTTTTCGGGGGTGGTTTTTCGCCTATTGCGTTGCCATGGTAACTCGAAACCCCAATAAAAGTAATAGCACACTATTCCCGACCGAGCCGCACGTTCTGGTACCTATATCGTGGGGGTGCACGCTGCGGTTCGGGCCGCATTAATCGTGGAATAATAAAGAATAATAATAACTAGAAAATTTCTGAAGAAATTTAGCAAGGTGCCTGCCTCGTGGTGCGTACCGTACCGTTGAAAATACTAATGGGAAGTAACACTGCGAATTTCAGCTTCCTACGGTCTTCACAGCCCCCGCAACGGCCGTCCAAAGGTGCCATGTTAAGTCAATGGACCTCCTAGGAGCCTCTGGCTAGCAGCGTTGTCATGGAGACTCCCTCACAGCTGTAGCCCTCTGTCTTAATTATCATTACCTTTATCATGTGAGGTACTGAGGTGAATGTGTGATTTCAGTGTCTTTGGAGCATTTCTGCAGCATGTAACAGAGGCAAATAGGGGTCAAAAATGGATGTTTGACACCTCATAAAATAGACATGCTTTATCTGACATGGCCCAAATTTGTTGTAGAGCTTCCTCTCTAAAGGAAGTACAGACTCTGTGAAGCAAAGGTTTGTGCGAGCTTGCTAGAGCTACTTCCGGTTAGCAACATGCTAACCGTTAGCCGCTAACAAGGTTGTGTTCAGGATGACCAGGTGATAATACTCTGTTAGTTTGGTCCATAACCTGTGCTGGGAAGTGCCTCAAAGAGGGAGAAAATACGTAGTTTATTACGTCGCCATGGTAACTCAAAATGGCGGGTGGTCTTGGCCCATTGAAAAGCATTGAATATTTGACACCTCCTAACATGGAGATGCTTTATCCGACATGGCCAAAATTTGTTGTGGAGCTTTCTCTCTACAGTAAGAACAGACTCTGTGAAGCAGAAGTTGGTGAGACCTTCCTAGAGCTACTTCCGGTTAGCAACATGCTAACCGTTAGCCGCTAACAAGGTTGTGTTCAGGATGACCAGGTGATGGTACTCTGTTAGTTTGGTCCATAACCTGTGCTGGGAAGTGCCTCAAAGAGGGAGAAAATACGTAGTTTATTACGTCGCCATGGTAACTCAAAATGGCGGGTGGTCTTGGCCCATTGAAAAGCATTGAATATTTGACACCTCCTAACATGGAGATGCTTTATCCGACATGGCCAAAATTTGTTGTGGAGCTTTCTCTCTACAGTAAGAACAGACTCTGTGAAGCAGAAGTTGGTGAGACCTTCCTAGAGCTACTTCCTGTTAGCAACATGCTAACCGTTAGCCGCTAACATGGTTGTGTTCAGTATCACCGGAGGATTGTACTCTGTCAGTTTGGTCCAAATCCTGTACTGGGATGTGCTTCAAATAGGGAGAAAATACGTTTTTTATAACGTTGCCATGGTAACTCAAAATGGCGGGTGGTACAAAAAATACTTCATAGGATCAGCACACATGTTTTGTTATACATACTGTGGGGATTATAATATAAAACTCTAAGTGTCCCACACCGGGATTCGATCCCATGACCTCTTGCATGCAGAGCCTGCACTTTCCATCTGAGCTATACTGTAGTGCCATATATGGGCATGCAGTATTGGGACCATAAGGGGTTTGATCCCCCATTGAAAAGCATTGGATGTTTGACACCTCATAGCTTTGAGATGCTTTATGCGACGTAGCCCAAATTTCTTGTGGAGCTTTCTCTCTAGAGTAAGAACAGACTCTGTGAAGCAGAAGTTGGTGAGACCTTCCTAGAGCTACTTCCGGTTAGCAACATGCTAACAGTTAGCCGCTAACAGGGTTGTGTTCAGTATCACCAGGTAAGTGTACTCTGTCAGTTTGGTCCAAATCCTGTACTGGGAAGTGCCTCAAAGAGGGAGAAAATACGTTGTTTATTACGTCGCCATGGTAACTCAAAATGGCGGGTGGTCTTGGCCCATTGAAAAGCATTGAATATTTGACACCTCCTAACATGGAGATGCTTTATCCGACATGGCCAAAATTTGTTGTGGAGCTTTCGCTCTACAGTAAGAACAGACTCTGTGAAGCAGAAGTTGGTGAGACCTTCCTAGAGCTACTTCCGGTTAGCAACATGCTAACAGTTAGCCGCTAACAGGGTTGTGTTCAGTATCACCAGGTGAGTGTACTCTGTCAGTTTGGTCCAAATCCTGTACTGGGAAGTGCCTCAAAAAGGGTGCCAATACTTAATGTCACCAAAGGTCACCATAGGTCATGAGTCAGATTGGCCTCCTTTAGCAACTCAGCCTCACCACATCTGGGCCCAGAACTCAACATTTGACCAAAATGGTCAGTAGCGCCATTTCCCACATGTGGGTGGTTCTGTATTGGCCAATTATGTCGTGTCTGGGCATCATGCCAGATCCTGTTGGAAGCAAAGGCCCAATAGGAAAGCATGTGAAATCCAAAATGGGACAGAAAAGTGACACATGGCTGAAAGTCACTTGAAAATTTTAAAATGTTAAGAGGAAGTGACTGTGCGAATTTCAGATTCCTACATTAATCACAGCCGCTGCAGCGGGCATCGAAAGTTGCCATTGTATTCCAATGGAGCTTCTCCCTCTGGCCCTCAGAGTTCCGTCGTCATGGAAACTCACTCACACCTCTGCTGCAGGCTTGAAAATTTAAAAATGTTAAGAGGAAGTGACTGTGCGAATTTCAGATTCCTACATTAATCACAGCCGCTGCAGCGGGCGTCGAAAGTTGCCATTGTATCCCAATGGAGCTTCTCCCCCTGGCCCTCAGAGTTCCGTCGTCATGGAAACTCACTCACACCTCTGCTGCAGGCCAGTCTACCGAAGTGCAGAGACTTTGCTCACAATCAGTCCCATTGGATTATAATGGAGAACTTTGCCCCGAACAACGCTCCATATCTCCTGATCCGTAAATGGTAGAGACGTAATTTTTTCTGCGTTTATTTCGTAACGGATAGGGGAAGAAGACAGGCTATCGGTTTTTGCTGGAAAAAGTTTAATAAAGGCGTGAAAAATTATGATATAAAGGTGATTTTTATGGATTTTTTGAAATCCTCTAAAAAAGGTCCCGAACAAATCGCTGTAGCTGAAAAAGTATAAGAGATATCAAAATAATTCTTTCACTATGAGTATCAGCAGGCTTTTGAGGACTATGGTGCCCATTTTCATGTTTGTACAAAAATCGGTGTAGGCACAGCGACGATGTAAAAAAGTGGATGATGTGGGAAAATGCAGCTGAAAAGCGTTTTCAGGAATTTGCACATTCGCTACTCCCGAACAAATTGTTCCTGCGGTAAAACCGTAACAGTTATCCAAACAATTCCTTTTTTATGAGTGCCAGAAGGGTCGGGACATTCATGTGTGAAAGTCTCATGCTTGTACATGAAACGGTTTAGGAGTAGCGACGATGCGAAAACATGTGATGTTTTGGATTTTCAGACGTCATTTTTCAAAAGCGCTCCATAGGAAATGAATGGGGAGGATTTCGGGTTTGTGTCGCTCTGAGGTGATTTGCGAAAAATCTATAAATGCTACACCAATGAGGGTTACATTTCCTGAATCCAGACAAAAATACCTACGTTTTGATGTATAATTTGTCTACGTAGAGCGAAAATTGAGCGAGTAGGCTGAAGTTGTTCGGAGTTTTGAAATGTTTGAAAACGCTAGAGTGGCCCACTCTAGCGGTTGGAGAATTCCGTCATTGACTTTCATTATAAACGATGATTTCGCTGATATTCGGACATGAGCTTTGAGGAGTAACTGTGAAGAGACGATAAAAGATATCCACATCCCGTTTTCACTTCTGAGTAGTTCACAGATATATCTACAAACTGGAAGCTAAACGGTGTTCATAGGTGAAAGCATGACGACACAGTACAGCGTTGAAAATGGTCATTTTGAGGCTTTTTTGAGGCTGTCTTTTTACCCGACTCCATTCATTCCTATGGGATTTTTTCGGGTGGTTTTTCGCTAATTTTGTCGCCATGGTAACTCGAAACCCCAATAAAAGTAATAGCACACATCTCGGAATCGAGCCGCACGTTTTGGTACCTATATAATGCGGCCCGAACCTACGGTTCGGGCCGCATTAATCGTGACGGAAGAAGAAGTAAAGAATATTAATATTAATAAAGAGTCCGTTTAGAGGTGAATAGTAGTAGGTGCCTCCATGCATTTGCATGGGAGGCAGTGCTGTGCTTCGCACAGCACTGCCTCCTCATTGCAAATGCTTGGCAGGCACCTAATAATAAAGAGTCCGTTTAGAGGTGAATAGTAGTAGGTGCCTCCATGCATTTGCATGGGAGGCAGTGCTGTGCTTCGCACAGCACTGCCTCCTCATTGCAAATGCTTGGCAGGCACCTAACTAGAAAATTTCTGAAGAAATTTAGCAAGGCGCCTGCCTCGTGGTGCGTACCGTACCATCAAAAATGCTAACAGGAAGTAACACTGCGAATTTCAGCTTCCTAGAGTCTTCACAGCCCCCGCAGCGGCCGTTGAAAGGTGCCATGTTAAGTCAATGGACCTACTAGGAGCCTCTGGCTAGCTGCGTTGTCATGGAGACTCACTGACAGCTGCAGTCCACTCTGTCTGTAAAGGCAGAACAACCCTGGCTAAGCAGAAGTTGGTAGGACCTTCCTAAAGCTACTTCCGGTTAGCGTCATGCTAACCGTTAGCCGCTAGCATGGTTGTGGTCAGTCTCACCAGGTGAATGTACTCTGTGAGTTTGGTCCAAATCCTGTACTGGAAAGTGCCTCAAATAGGGTGCCAATACTTAATGTCACCAAAGGACATGGGTCAGATCGGCCTCCGCTAACAAGGTTGTGTTCAGTATCACCAGGTGAATGTACTCTGTGAGTTTGGTCCAAATCCTGTACTGGAAAGTGCGTCAAATAGGGTGCCAATACTTAATTTCACCAAGGGTCATGGGTCAGATCGGCCTCCGCTAAGAAGGTTGTGTTCAGTATCACCAGTTGATGGTACTCTGTGAGTTTGGTCCACATGCTGTACTGGAAAGTGCCTCAAATAGGGTGCCAATACTTAATGTCACCAAGGGTCATGGGTCAGATCGGCCTCTGCTAACAAGGTTGTGTTCAGTATCACCAGTTTATGGTACTCTGTGAGTTTGGTCCAAATCCTGTACTGGAAAGTGCCTCAAATAGGGTGCCAATACTTAATGTCAGCAAAGGTCATCGGTCAGATCGGCCTCCGCTAACAAGGTTGTGTTCAGTATCCCTGGGTGATGATACTCTGTGAGTTTGGTGCAAATCCTGTACTGGAAAGTGCCTCAAATAGGGTGCCAATACTTAATGTCACCAAAGGTCATGTGTCAGATCGGCCTCCGCTAACAAGGTTGTGTTCAGTATCCCTGGGTGATGATACTCTGTGAGTTTGGTCCAAATCCTGTACTGGAAAGTGCCTCAAATAGGGTGCCAATACTTAATGTCACCAAAGGTCATGTGTCAGATCGGCCTCCGCTAACAAGGTTGTGTTCAGTATCCCTGGGTGATGATACTCTGTGAGTTTGGTTCAAATCCTGTACTGGAAAGTGCCTCAAATAGGGTGCCAATACTTAATGTCACCAAAGGTCATGAGTCAGATCGGCCTCCTTTAGCAACTCAGCCTCACCACATCTGGGCCCAGAACTCAACATTTGACCAAAGTGGTGTGTAGCGCCATTTCCCACAGGTGGGTGGTGCTGTATTGGCCAATTGGGTCGTCTCTGGGCCTCATGCCAGGTCCTCTTGGAAGCAAAGGCCCAATAGGAAAGCATGTGAAATCCAAAATGGGACAGAAAAGTGACACATGGCTGAAAGTCACTTGAAAATTTAAAAATGTTAAGAGGAAGTGACTGTGCGAATTTCAGATTCCTACATTAATCACAGCCGCTGCAGTGAGCGTCGAAAGTTGCCATTCTATCCCATTGGAGTCTCTCTCTCTGGCCCTCAGAGTTGCGTCGTCATGGAAACTCACTCACACCTCTGCTGCAGGCCAGTCTAACGAAGTGCAGAGACTTTGCTCACAATAAGTCCCATTGGATTATAATGGAGAACTTTGCCCCGAACAACGCTCCATATCTCCTGATCCGTAAATGGTAGAGACGTAATTTTTTTTGCGTTTATTTCGTAACGGATAGGGGAAGAAGACAGGCTATCGGTTTTTGCTGGAAAAAGTTTAATAAAGGCGTGAAAAATTATGATATAAAGGTGATTTTTATGGATTTTCAGAAATCCTCTAAAACCGGTCCCGAACAAATCGCTGTAGCTGAAAAAGTATAAGAGATATCAAAATAATTCTTTCACTATGAGTATCAGCAGGCTTTTGAGGACTATGGTGCCCATTTTCATGTTTGTACAAAAATCGGTGTAGGCACAGCGACGATGTAAAAAAGTGGATGATGTGGGAAAATGCAGCTGAAAAGCGTTTTGAAGATTTTGCACATTCGCTACTCCCGAACAAATTGTTCCTGCGGCAAAACCGTAACAGTTATCCAAACAATTTCTTTTTTATGAGTGCCAGAAGGGTCGGGACATTCATGTGTGAAAATCTCATGCTTGTACATGAAACGGTTTAGGAGTAGCAACGATGCGAAAACACGTGATGTTTTGGATTTTCAGACGTCATTTTTCAAAACCGCTCCATAGGAAATGAATGGGGGAGGTTTCGGGTTTGTGTCGCTCTGAGGTGATTTGCGAAAAATCTATAAATGCTACACCAATGAGGGTTACATTTCCCGAATCCAGACAAAAATCCCTACGTTTTGATGTATAATTTGTCTACGTAGAGTGAAAATTGAGCGAGTAGGCTGAAGTTGTTCGGAGTTTTGAAATGTTTGAAAACGCTAGAGTGGGCCACTGTAGCGGTTGGAGAATTCCGTCATTGACTTTCATTATAAACGATGATTTCGCTGATTTTTGGACATGAGCTTTGAGGAGTAACTGTGAAGAGACGATAAAAGATATCCACATCCCGTTTTCACTCCTGATTAGTTCACAGATATATCTACAAACTGGAAGTTAAACGGTGTTCTTAGGTGAAAGCATGGCGACAGAGTACAGCGTTGAAAATGGTCATTTTGAGGCTTTTCCGAGGCTTTCTTTCTCCCCGACTCCATTGATTAATATGGGTTTTTTGGGGGGTGGTATTTCGCTAATTGTGTTGCCATGGTAACTCGAAACCCCAATAAAAGTAATAGCACACTATTCCCGACCGAGCCGCACGTTCTGGTACCTATATCGGGGGGGTCCACGCTACGGTTCGGGCCGCATTAACGTCCGAATAATAAAGAATAATAATAAAGAGTCCGTTTAGAGGTGAATAGTAATAGGTGCCTCCATGCATTTGCATGGGAGGCAGTGCTGTGCTTCGCACAGCACTGCCTCCTCATTGCAAATGCCATGGCAGGCGCCTAACTAGAAAATTTCTGAAGAAATTTAGCAAGGTGCCTGCCTCGTGGTGCGTACCGTACCGCGTAACAAAGCAACAGGAAGTAACACCGCGAATTTCAGGTTCCTACGGTGTTCACAGCCCCTGCAGCGGCCGTCCAAAGGTGCCATGTTAAGTCAATGGACCTCCTAGGAGCCTCTGGCTAGCAGCGTTGTCATGGAGACTCCCTCACAGCTGTAGCCCTCTGTCTTAATTATCATTACCTTTATCATGTGAGGTACTGAGGTGAATGTGTGATTTCAGTGTCTTTGGAGCATTTCTGCAGCATGTAACAGAGGCAAAGAGGGGTCAAAAATGGATGTTTGACACCTCATAAAATAGACATGCTTTATCTGACATGGCCCAAATTTGTTGTAGAGCCTTCTCTCTAAAGGAAGTACAGACCCTGTGAAGCAAAAGTTTGTGCGAACTTCCTAGAGCTACTTCCGGTTAGCAACATGCTAACCGTTAGCCGCTAACAAGGTTGTGTTCAAGATGACCAGGTGATGGTACTCTGTTTGTTTGGTCCATAACCTGTACTGGGAAGTGCCTGAAAGAGGGAGAAAATTCGTTGTTTATTACGTCACCATGGTAACTCAAAATGGCGGGTGGTCTTGGCCCATTGAAAAGCATTGAATATTTGACACCTCCTAACATGGAGATGCTTTATCCGACATGGCCAAAATTTGTTGTGGAGCTTTCTCTCTAAAGTAAGAACAGACTCTGTGAAGCAGAAGTTGGTGAGACTTTCCTAGAGCTACTTCCTGTTAGCAACATGCTAACCGTTAGCCGCTAACAAGGTTGTGTTCAGGATGACCAGGTGATGGTACTCTGTTAGTTTGGTCCAGAACCTGTGCTGGGAAGTGCCTCAAAGAGGGAGAAAATACGTTGTTTATTACGTCGCCATGGTAACTCAAAATGGCGGGTGGTCTTGGCCCATTGAAAAGCATTGAATATTTGACACCTCCTAACATGGAGATGCTTTATCCGACATGGCCAAAATTTGTTGTGGAGCTTTCTCTCTACAGTAAGAACAGACTCTGTGAAGCAGAAGTTGGTGAGACTTTCCTAGAGCTACTTCCTGTTAGCAACATGCTAACCGTTAGCCGCTAACAAGGTTGTGTTCAGGATGACCAGGTGATGGTACTCTGTTAGTTTGGTCCAGAACCTGTGCTGGGAAGTGCCTCAAAGAGGGAGAAAATACGTTGTTTATTACGTCGCCATGGTAACTCAAAATGGCGGGTGGTCTTGGCCCATTGAAAAGCATTGAATATTTGACACCTCCTAACATGAAGATGCTTTATCCGACATGGCCAAAATTTGTTGTGGAGCTTTCTCTCTACAGTAAGAACAGAATCTGTGAAGCAGAAGTTAGTGAGACCTTCCTAGAGCTACTTCCTGTTAGCAACATGCTAACCGTTAGCCGCTAACATGGTTGTGTTCAGTATCACCGGGGAATTGTACTCTGTCAGTTTGGTCCAAATCCTGTACTGGGATGTGCTTCAAATAGGGAGAAAATACGTTTTTTATAACGTTGCCATGGTAACTCAAAATGGCGGGTGGTACAAAAAAATACTTCATAGGATCAGCACACATGTTTTGTTATACATAGTGTGGGGATTATAATATAAAACTCTAAGTGTCCACACCGGGATTCAATCCCATGACCTCTTGCATGCAAAGCCTGCACTTTCCATCTGAGCTATACTGTAGCGCCATATATGGGCATGCAGTATTGGGACTATAAGGGGTTTGATCCCCCATTGAAAAGCATTGGATGTTTGACACCTCATAGCTTGGAGATGCTTTATGCGACGTAGCCCAAATTTCTTGTGGAGCTTTCTCTCTAGAGTAAGAACAGACTCCGTGAAGCAGTAGTTGGTGAGACCTTCCTAGAGCTACTTCCGGTTAGCAACATGCTAACAGTTAGCCGCTAACAGGGTTGTGTTCAGTATCACCAGGTGAGTGTACTCTGTCAGTTTGGTCCAAATCCTGTACTGGGAAGTGCCTCAAAAAGGGTGCCAATACTAAATGTCACCAAAGGTCACCAAAGGTCATGAGTCAGATTGGCCTCCTTTAGCAACTCAGCCTCACAACATCTGGGCCCAGAACTCAACATTTGACCAAAATGGTCAGTAGCGCCATTTCCCACATGTGGGTGGTGCTGTATTGGCCAATTATGTCGTGTCTGGGCATCATGCCAGATCCTGTTGGAAGCAAAGGCCCAGTAGGAAAGCATGTGAAATCCAAAATGGGACAGAAAAGTGACACATGGCTGAAAGTCACTTGAAAATTTAAAAATGTTAAGAGGAAGTGACTGTGCGAATTTCAGATTCCTACATTAATCACAGCCGCTGCAGCGGGCGTCGACAGTTGCCATTGTATCCCAATGGAGCTTCTCCCTCTGGCCCTCAGAGTTCCGTCGTCATGGAAACTCACTCACACCTCTGCTGCAGGCTTGAAAATTTAAAAATGTTAAGAGGAAGTGACTGTGCGAATTTCAGATTCCTACATTAATCACAGCCGCTGCAGCGGGCGTCGAAAGTTGCCATTGTATCCCAATGGAGCTTCACCCTCTGGGCCTCAGAGTTCCGTCGTCATGGAAACTCACTCACACCTCTGCTGCAGGCCAGTCTACCGAAGTGCAGAGACTTTGCTCACAATAAGTCCCATTGGATTATAATGGAGAACTTTGCCCCGAACAACGCTCCATATCTCCTGATCCGTAAATGGTAGAGACGTCATTTTTTCTGCGTTTATTTCGTAACAGATAGGGGAAGAAGACAGGCTATCGGTTTTTGCTGGAAAAAGTTTAATAAAGGCGTGAAAAATTATGATATAAAGGTGATTTTTATGGATTTTTAGAAATCCTCTAAAATCGGTCCCGAACAAATCGCTGTAGCTGAAAAACTATAAGAGATATCAAAATAATTCTTTCACTATGAGTATCAGCAGGCTTTTGAGGACTATGGTGCCCATTTTGATGTTTGTACAAAAATCGGTGTAGGCACAGCGACGATGTAAAAAAGTGGATGATGTGGGAAAATGCAGCTGAAAAGCGTTTTCAGGAATTTGCACATTCGCTACTCCCGAACAAATTGTTCCTGCGGTAAAACCGTAACAGGTATCCAAACAATTCCTTTTTTATGAGTGCCAGAAGGGTCGGGACATTCATGTGTGAAAGTATCATGCTTGTACATGAAACGGTTTAGGAGTAGCGATGATGCGAAAACATGTGATGTTTTGGATTTTCAGACGTCATTTTTCAAAACCGCTCCATAGGAAATGAATGGGGGAGGTTTGGGGTTTGTGTCGCTCTGAGGTGATTTGCGAAAAATCTATAAATGCTACACCAATGAGGGTTACATTTCCTGAATCCAGACAAAAATACCTACGTTTTGATGTATAATTTGTCTACGTAGAGTGAAAATTGAGCGAGTAGGCTGAAGTTGTTCGGAGTTTTGAAATCTTTGAAAACGCTAGAGTGGCCCACTCTAGCGGTTGGAGAATTCCGTCATTGACTTTCATTATAAACGATGATTTCGCTGATTTTCGGACATGAGCTTTGAGGAGCACTTGTGAGGAGACGATAACAGATATCCACATCCCGTTTTCACTTCTGAGTAGTTCACAGATATATCTACAAACTGGAATTTAAACGGTGTTCGTAGGTGAAAGCATGACGATACAGAACAGCGTTGAAAATGGCCATTTGGAGGCTTTTTTGAGGCGTTCTTTCTACCCGACTCCATTCATTCCTATGGGATTTTTGGGGGTGGTTTTTCGCTAATTGCGTTGCCATGGTAACTCGAAACCCCAACAGAAGTAATAGCACACATCTCGAGACCGAGCCGGACGTTTTGATGTATATATTGTGGGGGTGCACGCTACGGTTCGGGCCGCATTAATCGTGAAGGAAGAAAAATAAAGAATATTAATAATAAAGAAGTCCGTTTAGAGGTGAATAGTAATAGGTGCCTCCATGCATTTGCATGGGAGGCAGTGCTGTGCTTCGCACAGCACTGCCTCCTCATTGCAAATGCCATGGCAGGCGCCTAATAATAATAAAGAGTCCGTTTAGAGGTGAATAGTAGTAGGTGCCTCCATGCATTTGCATGGGAGGCAGTGCTGTGCTTCGCACAGCACTGCCTCCTCATTGCAAATGCTTGGCAGGCACCTAACTAGAAAATTTCTGAAGAAATTTAGCAAGGCGCCTGCCTCGTGGTGCGTACCGTACCGTGTAAAATAGCAACAGGAAGTAACACCGCGAATTTCAGGTTCCTACGGTCTTCACAGCCCCCGCAACGGCCATCCAAAGGTGCCAGGTTAAGTCAATGGACCTCCTAGGAGCCTCTGGCTTGCAGCGTTGTCATGGAGACTCCCTCACAGCTGTAGCCCTCTGTCTTAATTATCATTACCTTTATCATGTGAGGTACTGAGGTGAATGTGTGATTTCAGTGTCTTTGGAGCATTTCTGCAGCATGTAGCAGAGGCAAAAAGGGGTCAAAAATGGATGTTTGACACCTCATAAAATATACATGCTTTATCTGACATGGACCAAATTTGTTGTAGAGCTTCCTCTCTAAGGCAAGTACGGACTCTGTGAAGCAGAAGTTAGTGAGACCTTCCTAGAGCTACTTCCTGTTAGCAACATGCTAACCATTAGCCGCTAACATGGTTGTGTTCAGGATGACCAGGTGATGGTACTCTGTTAGTTTGGTCCATAACCTGTGCTGGGAAGTGCCTCAAAGAGGGAGAAAATACGTTGTTTATTACGTCGCCATGGTAACTCAAAATGGCGGGTGGTCTTGGCCCATTGAAAAGCATTGAATATTTGACACCCCCTAAAATGAAGATGCTTTATCCAACATGACCAAAATTTGTTGTGGAGCTTTCTCTCTACAGTAAGAACAGACTCTGTGAAGCAGAAGTTGGTGAGACCTTCCTAGAGCTACTTCCTGTTAGCAACATGCTAACCGTTAGCCGCTAACAAGATTGTGTTCAGGATGACCAGGTGATGGTACTCTGTTAGTTTGGTCCATAACCTGTGCTGGGAAGTGCCTCAAAGAGGGAGAAAATACGTTGTTTATTATGTCGCCATGGTAACTCAAAATGGCGGGTGGTCTTGGCCCATTGAAAAGCATTGAATATTTGACACGTCCTAACATGGAGATGCTTTATCCGACATGGCCAAAATTTGTTGTGGAGCTTTCTCTCTACAGTAAGAACAGACTCTGTGAAGCAGAAGTTGTTGAGACCTTCCTAGAGCTACTTCCGGTTAGCAACATGCTAACAGTTAGCCGCTAACAGGATTGTGTTCAGTATCACCAGGTGAGTGTACTCTGTCAGTTTGGTCCAAATCCTGTACTGGGAAGTGCCTCAAAAAGGGTGCCAATACTAAATGTCACCAAAGGTCACCAAAGGTCATGAGTCAGATTGGCCTCCTTTAGCAACTCAGCCTCACAACATCTGGGCCCAGAACTCAACATTTGACCAAAATGGTCAGTAGCGGCATTTCCCACATGTGGGTGGTGCTGTATTGGCCAATTATGTCGTGTCTGGGCATCATGCCAGATCCTGTTGGAAGCAAAGGCCCAGTAGGAAAGCATGTGAAATCCAAAATGGGACAGAAAAGTGACACATGGCTGAAAGTCACTTGAAAATTTAAAAATGTTAAGAGGAAGTGACTGTGCGAATTTCAGATTCCTACATTAATCACAGCCGCTGCAGCGGGCGTCGAAAGTTGCCATTGTATCCCAATGGAGCTTCTCCCTCTGGCCCTCAGAGTTCCGTCGTCATGGAAACTCACTCACACCTCTGCTGCAGGCTTGAAAATTTAAAAATGTTAAGAGGAAGTGACTGTGCGAATTTCAGATTCCTACATTAATCACAGCCGCTGCAGCGGGCGTCGAAAGTTGCCATTGTATCCCATTGGAGCCTCTCTCTCTGGCCCTCAGAGTTCCGTCGTCATGGAAACTCACTCACACCTGCAGCGGGCCAGTCTACCGAAGTGCAGAGACTTTGCTCACAATAAGTCCCATTGGATTATAATGGAGAACTTTGCCCCGAACAACGCTCCATATCTCCTGATCCGTAAATGGTAGAGACGTAATTTTTTCTGCGTTTATTTCGTAACGGATAGGGGAAGAAGACAGGCTATCGGTTTTTGCTGGAAAAAGTTTAATAAAGGCGTGAAAAATTATGATATAAAGGTGATTTTTATGGATTTTTAGAAATCCTCTAAAAACGGTCCCGAACAAATCGCTGTAGCTGAAAAAGTATAAGAGATATCAAAATAATTCTTTCACTATGAGTATCAGCAGGCTTTTGAGGACTATGGTGCCCATTTTCATGTTTGTACAAAAATTGGTGTGGGCACAGCGACGATGTAAAAAAGTGGATGATGTGGGAAAATGCAGCTGAAAAGCGTTTTCAGGAATTTGCACATTCGCTACTCCCGAACAAATTGTTCCTGCGGCAAAACCGTAACAGTTATCCAAACAATTTCTTTTTTATGAGTGCCAGAAGGGTCGGGACATTCATGTGTGAAAATGTCATGCTTGTACATGAAACGGTTTAGGAGTAGCGACGATGCGAAAACATGTGATGTTTTGGATTTTCAGACGTCATTTTTCAAAACCGCTCCATAGGAAATGAATGGGGAGGATTTCGGGTTTGTGTCGCTCTGAGGTGATTTGCGAAAAATCTATAAATGCTACACCAATGAGGGTTACATTTCCTGAATCCAGACAAAAATACCTACGTTTTGATGTATAATTTGTCTACGTAGAGTGAAAATTGAGCGAGTAGGCGGAAGTTGTTCGGAGTTTTGAAATCTTTGAAAACGCTAGAGTGGCCCACTCTAGCGGTTGGAGAATTCCGTCATTGACTTTCATTATAAACGATGATTTCGCTGATTTTCGGACATGAGCTTTGAGGAGCACTTGTGAGGAGACGATAACAGATATCCACATCCCGTTTTCACTTCTGAGTAGTTCACAGATATATCTACAAACTGGAATTTAAACGGTGTTCGTAGGTGAAAGCATGACGATACAGAACAGCGTTGAAAATGGCCATTTGGAGGCTTTTTTGAGGCGTTCTTTCTACCCGACTCCATTCATTCCTATGGGATTTTTGGGGGTGGTTTTTCGCTAATTGCGTTGCCATGGTAACTCGAAACCCCAACAGAAGTAATAGCACACATCTCGAGACCGAGCCGGACGTTTTGATGTATATATTGTGGGGGTGCACGCTACGGTTCGGGCCGCATTAATCGTGAAGGAAGAAAAATAAAGAATATTAATAATAAAGAAGTCCGTTTAGAGGTGAATAGTAATAGGTGCCTCCATGCATTTGCATGGGAGGCAGTGCTGTGCTTCGCACAGCACTGCCTCCTCATTGCAAATGCCATGGCAGGCGCCTAACTAGAAAATTTCTGAAGAAATTTAGCAAGGCGCCTGCCTCATGGTGCGTACCGTACCATCAAAAATGCTAACAGGAAGTAACACTGCGAATTTCAGCTTCCTAGAGTCTTCACAGCCCCCGCAGCGGCCGTTGAAAGGTGCCATGTTAAGTCAATGGACCTACTAGGAGCCTCTGGCTAGCTGCGTTGTCATGGAGACTCACTGACAGCTGCAGTCCACTCTGTCTGTAAAGGCAGAACAACCCTGGCTAAGCAGAAGTTGGTAGGACCTTCCTAAAACTACTTCCGGTTAGTGTCATGCTAACCGTTAGCCGCTAGCATGGTTGTGGTCAGTCTCACCAGGTGAATGTACTCTGTGAGTTTGGTCCAAATTCTGTACTGGAAAGTGCCTCAAATAGGGTGCCAATACTTAATGTCACCAAAGGTCATGGGTCAGATCGGCCTCCGCTAACAAGGTTGTGTTCAGTATCACCAGGTGAATGTACTCTGTGAGTTTGGTCCAAATTCTGTACTGGAAAGTGCCTCAAATAGGGTGCCAATACTTAATGTCACCAAAGGTCATGGGTCAGATCGGCCTCCGCTAACAAGGTTGTGTTCAGTATCACCAGGTGAATGTACTCTGTGAGTTTGGTCCAAATCCTGTACTGGAAAGTGGCTCAAATAGGGTGCCAATACTTAATGTCACCAAGGGTCATGGGTCAGATCGGCCTCTGCTAACAAGGTTGTGTTCAGTATCACCAGTTGATGGTACTCTGTGAGTTTGGTCCAAATACTGTACTGGAAAGTGCCTCAAATAGGGTGCCAATACTTAATGTCACCAAAGGTCATGGGTCAGATCGGCCTCCGCTAACAAGGTTGTGTTCAGTATCACCAGTTGATGGTACTGTGTGAGTTTGGTCCAAATACTGTACTGGAAAGTGCCTCAAATAGGGTGCCAATACTTAATGTCACCAAAGGTCATGGGTCAGATCGGCCTCCGCTAACAAGGTTGTGTTCAGTATCCCTGGGTGATGATACTCTGTGAGTTTGGTCCAAATCCTGTACTGGAAAGTGCCTCAAATAGGGTGCCAATACTTAATGTCACCAAAGGTCATGGGTCAGATCGGCCTCCGCTAACAAGGTTGTGTTCAGTATCACCAGGTGAATGTACTCTGTGAGTTTGGTCCAAATCCTGTACTGGAAAGTGCCTCAAATAGGGTGCCAATACTTAATGTCACCAAAGGACATGGGTCAGATTGGCCTCCTTTAGCAACTCAGCCTCACCCTATCTGGGCCCAGAACTCAACATTTGACCAAAGTGTTGTGTAGCGCCATTTCCCACAGGTGGGTGGTGCTGTATTGGCCAATTGGGTCGTCTCTGGGCCTCATGCCAGGTCCTCTTGGAAGCAATGGCCCAATAGGAAAGCATGTGAAATCCAAAATGGGACAGAAAAGTGACACATGGCTGAAAGTCACATGAAAATTTTAAAATGTTAAGAGGAAGTGACTGTGCGAATTTCAGATTCCTACATTAATCACAGCCACTGCAGTGAGCGTTGAAAGTTGCCATTCTATCCCAATGAAGAGTGTCCCTCTGGCCCTCAGAGTTCCGTCGTCATGGAAACTCACTCACACCTGCAGCGGGCCAGTCTACCGAAGTGCAGAGACTTTGCTCACAATAAATCCCATTGGATTATAATGGAGAACTTTGCCCCGAACAACGCTCCATATCTCCTGATCCGTAAATGGTAGAGACGTAATTTTTTCTGCGTTTATTTCGTAACAGATAGGGGAAGAAGACAGGCTATCGGTTTTTGCTGGAAAAAGTTTAATAAAGGCGTGAAAAATTATGATATAAAGGTGATTTTTATGGATTTTTTGAAATCCTCTAAAAAAGGTCCCGAACAAATCGCTGTAGCTGAAAAAGTATAAGAGATATCAAAATAATTCTTTCACTATGAGTATCAGCAGGCTTTTGAGGACTATGGTGCCCATTTTCATGTTTGTACAAAAATCGGTGTAGGCACAGCGACGATGTAAAAAAGTGGATGATGTGGGAAAATGCAGCTGAAAAGCGTTTTCAGGAATTTGCACATTCGCTACTCCCGAACAAATTGTTCCTGCGGCAAAACCGTAACAGTTATCCAAACAATTTCTTTTTTATGAGTGCCAGAAGGGTCGGGACATTCATGTGTGAAAGTCTCATGCTTGTACATGAAACGGTTTAGGAGTAGCGACGATGCGAAAACATGTGATGTTTTGGATTTTCAGACGTCATTTTTCAAAACCGCTCCATAGGAAATGAATGGGGAGGATTTCGGGTTTGGGTCGCTCTGAGGTGATTTGCGAAAAATCTATAAATGCTACACCAATGAAGGTTACATTTCCTGAATCCTGACAAAAATACCTACGTTTTGATGTATAATTTGTCTACGTAGAGTGAAAATTGAGCGAGTAAGCTCAAGTTGTTCGGAGTTTTGAAATCTTTAAAAAAGCTAGAGTGGGCCACTCTAGCGGTTGGAGAATTCCGTCATTGACTTTCATTGTAAACGATGATTTCGCTGATTTTTGGACATGTGCTTTGAGGAGTAACTGTGAAGAGACGATAAAAGATATCCACATCCCGTTTTCACTTCTGAGTAGTTCACAGATATGTCTACAAACTGGAAGTTAAACGGTGTTCGTAGGTGAAAGCATGACGACACAGTACAGCGTTGAAAATGGCCATTTGGAGGCTTTTTTGAGGCTTTCTTTCTACCCGATTCCATTGATTCCTATGGGATTTTTGGGGGTGGTTTTTCGCTAATTGCGTTGCCATGGTAACTCGAAACCCCAATAAAAGTAATAGCACACCATTCCCGACCGAACCGCACGTTTTGATACCTATATTGTGGGGGTGCACGCTACGGTTCGGGCCGCATTAATCGTCAAACAATTAAGAATAATATTAATAATAATAACTAGAAAATTTCTGAAGAAATTTAGCAAGGCGCCTGCCTCGTGGTGCGTACCGTACGGTGTAAAATAGCAACAGGAAGTAACACTGCGAATTTCAGCTTCCTACGGTCTTCACAGCCCCCGCAGCGGCCGTTGAAAGATGCCATGTTAAGTCAATAGACCTCCTAGGAGCCTCTGGCTAGCAGTGTTGTCATGGAGACTCACTGACAGCTGCAGCCCTCTATCTGTCTGTAAAGGCAGAACAACCCTGGCTAAGCAGAAGTTGGTAGGACCTTCCTAAAGCTACTTCCGGTTAGCAACATGCTAACCATTAGCCGCTAGCATGGTTGTGTTTGGTATCACTGGGTGATGTTACTCTGTTAGTTTGGTTGAAATCCTGTACTGAGAAGTGCCTAAAAAGGGAGAAAATTCTAAAATTCACCAAAGGTCATTTTCCCATTCATTCCTATGGGAGTTTGTGGCTTCAGTTTCTGGGGTACTACGTTACCATGGTTACTCCCAGTGACAACAGAAGTAATAGCACACCTCGTGAGACCCAGCCGCACGTTTTGATGTATAGATTGTGGGGGTGGACGCTTCCGTTCGGGCCGCATTAATTTGCGAAGGTGGAAGTAAGTGCATAGTATATTTAACACTAGAAAATTTCTGAAGAAATTTAGCAAGGCGCCTGCCTCGTGGTGCGTACCGTACCGTCAAAAATAGCAACAGGAAGTAACACTGCAAATTTCAGCTTCCTACGGTCTTCACAGCCCCCGCACGGCCGTCCAAAGGTGCCATGTTAAGTCAATGGACCTCCTAGGAGCCTCTGGCTAGCAGCGTTGTCATGGAGACTCCGTCACAGCTGTAGCCATCTATTTGTCTGTAAAGGCAGAACAACCCTGGCTATGCAGAAGTTGGTAGGACCTTCCTACAGCTACTTCCGGTTAGCAACATGCTAACCATTAGCCGCTAACATGGTTGTGGTCAGTCTGACCAGGTGAATGTACTCTGTGAGTTTGGTCCAAATCCTGTACTGGAAAGTGCGTCAAATAGGGTGCCAATACTTAATGTCACCAAAGGTCATGGGTGAGATCGGCCTCCGCTAACAAGGTTGTGTTCAGTATCACCAGGTGAATGTACTCTGTGAGTTTGGTCCAAATCCTGTACTGGAAAGTGTGTCAAATAGGGTGCCAATACTTAATGTCACCAAAGGTCATGGGTCAGATCGGCCTCCGCTAACAAGGTTGTGTTCAGTATCACCAGGTGAATGTACTCTGTGAGTTTGGTCCAAACCCTGTACTGGAAAGTGCCTCAAATAGGGTGCCAATACTTAATGTCACCAAAGGTCATGGGTCAGATCGGCCTCCGCTAACAAGGTTGTGTTCAGTATCACCAGGTGAATGTACTCTGTGAGTTTGGTCCAAATCCTGTACTGGAAAGTGCGTCAAATAGGGTGCCAATACTTAATGTCACCAAGGGTCATGGGTCAGATCGGCCTCCGCTAACAAGGTTGTGTTCAGTATCCCTGGGTGATGATACTCTGTGAGTTTGGTCCAAATCCTGTACTGGAAAGTGCATCAAATAGGGTGCCAATACTTAATGTCACCATGGGTCATGGGTCAGATCAGCCTCCGCTAAGAAGGTTGTGTTCAGTATCACCAGTTGATGGTACTCTGTGAGTTTGGTCCAAATCCTGTACTGGAAAGTGCCTCAAATAGGGTGCCAATACTTAATGTCACCAAAGGTCATGGGTCAGATCGGCCTCCGCTAACAAGGTTGTGTTCAGTATCCCTGGGTGATGATACTCTGTGAGTTTGGTCCAAATCCTGTACTGGAAAGTGCCTCAAATAGGGTGCCAATACTTAATGTCACCAAAGGTCACCAAAGGTCATGAGTCAGATTGGCCTCCTTTAGCAACTCAGCCTCACCACATCTGGGCCCAGAACTCAACATTTGACCAAAATGGTCAGTAGCGCCATTTCCCACATGTGGGTGGTGCTGTATTGGCCAATTATGTCGTGTCTGGGCATCATGCCAGATCCTGTTGGAAGCAAAGGCCCAATAGGAAAGCATGTGAAATCCAAAATGGGACAGAAAAGTGACACATGGCTGAAAGTCACTTGAAAATTTAAAAATGTTAAGAGGAAGTGACTGTGCGAATTTCAGATTCCTACATTAATCACAGCCGCTGCAGCGGGCGTCGAAAGTTGCCATTGTATCCCAATGGAGCTTCACCCTCTGGGCCTCAGAGTTCCGTCGTCATGGAAACTCACTCACACCTCTGCTGCAGGCCAGTCTACCGAAGTGCAGAGACTTTGCTCACAATAAGTCCCATTGGATTATAATGGAGAACTTTGCCCCGAACAACGCTCCATATCTCCTGATCCGTAAATGGTAGAGACGTCATTTTTTCTGCGTTTATTTCGTAACAGATAGGGGAAGAAGACAGGCTATCGGTTTTTGCTGGAAAAAGTTTAATAAAGGCGTGAAAAATTATGATATAAAGGTGATTTTTATGGATTTTTAGAAATCCTCTAAAATCGGTCCCGAACAAATCGCTGTAGCTGAAAAACTATAAGAGATATCAAAATAATTCTTTCACTATGAGTATCAGCAGGCTTTTGAGGACTATGGTGCCCATTTTGATGTTTGTACAAAAATCGGTGTAGGCACAGCGACGATGTAAAAAAGTGGATGATGTGGGAAAATGCAGCTGAAAAGCGTTTTCAGGAATTTGCACATTCGCTACTCCCGAACAAATTGTTCCTGCGGTAAAACCGTAACAGGTATCCAAACAATTCCTTTTTTATGAGTGCCAGAAGGGTCGGGACATTCATGTGTGAAAGTATCATGCTTGTACATGAAACGGTTTAGGAGTAGCGATGATGCGAAAACATGTGATGTTTTGGATTTTCAGACGTCATTTTTCAAAACCGCTCCATAGGAAATGAATGGGGGAGGTTTGGGGTTTGTGTCGCTCTGAGGTGATTTGCGAAAAATCTATAAATGCTACACCAATGAGGGTTACATTTCCTGAATCCAGACAAAAATACCTACGTTTTGATGTATAATTTGTCTACGTAGAGTGAAAATTGAGCGAGTAGGCTGAAGTTGTTCGGAGTTTTGAAATCTTTGAAAACGCTAGAGTGGCCCACTCTAGCGGTTGGAGAATTCCGTCATTGACTTTCATTATAAACGATGATTTCGCTGATTTTCGGACATGAGCTTTGAGGAGCACTTGTGAGGAGACGATAACAGATATCCACATCCCGTTTTCACTTCTGAGTAGTTCACAGATATATCTACAAACTGGAATTTAAACGGTGTTCGTAGGTGAAAGCATGACGATACAGAACAGCGTTGAAAATGGCCATTTGGAGGCTTTTTTGAGGCGTTCTTTCTACCCGACTCCATTCATTCCTATGGGATTTTTGGGGGTGGTTTTTCGCTAATTGCGTTGCCATGGTAACTCGAAACCCCAACAGAAGTAATAGCACACATCTCGAGACCGAGCCGGACGTTTTGATGTATATATTGTGGGGGTGCACGCTACGGTTCGGGCCGCATTAATCGTGAAGGAAGAAAAATAAAGAATATTAATTAATAACTAGAAAATTTCTGAAGAAATTTAGCAAGGCGCCTGCCTCGTGGTGCGTACCGTACTGTGTAAAATAGCAACAGGAAGTAACACTGCGAATTTCAGCTTCCTACGGTCTTCACAGACCCCGCAGCGGCCGTTGAAAGGTGCCATGTTAAGTCAATGGAACTCCTAGGAGCCTCTGGCTAGCAGCGTTGTCATGGAGACTCACTGACAGCTGCAGCCCTCTATCTGTCTGTAAAGGCAGAACAACCCTGGCTAAGCAGAAGTTGGTAGGACCTTCCTAGAGCTACTTCCGGTTAGCAACATGCTAACCATTAGCCGCTAACATGGTTGTGGTCAGTCTCACCGGGTGATGGTACTCTGTTAGTTTGGTTATAATCCTGTACTGAGAAGTGCCTAAAAAGGGTAAAAATCCTAAAATTCACCAAAGGTCATTTTCCCATTCATTCCTATGGGAGTTTTTGGCTTCAGTTTCTGGGGTACTACGTTACCATGGTTACTGCCAGTGACAACAGAAGTAATAGCACACCTCGTGAAACCCAGCCGCACGTTTTGATATATAGATTGTGGGGGTGGACGCTTCCGTTCGGGCCGCATTAATTTGCGAAGGTTGAAGTAAGTGCATAGTATATTTAACACTAGAAAATTTCTGAAGAAATTTAGCAAGGCGCCTGCCTCGTGGTGCGTACCGTACCGTTGAAAATACTAACGGGAAGTAACACTGCGAATTTCAGCTTCCTACGGTCTTCACAGCCCCCGCAACGGCCGTCCAAAGGTGCCATGTTAAGTCAATGGACCTCCTAGGAGCCTCTGGCTAGCAGCGTTGTCATGGAGACTCCCTCACAGCTGTAGCCCTCTGTCTTAATTATCATTACCTTTATCATGTGAGGTACTGAGGTGAATGTGTGATTTCAGTGTCTTTGGAGCATTTCTGCAGCATGTAACAGAGGCAAAGAGGGGTCAAAAATGGATGTTTGACACCTCATAAAATAGACATGCTTTATCTGACATGGCCCAAATTTGTTGTAGAGCCTTCTCTCTAAAGGAAGTACAGACTCTGTGAAGCAAAAGTTTGTGCGAGCTTCCTAGAGCTACTTCCGGTTAGCAACATGCTAAGCGTTAGCCGCTAACAAGGTTGTGTTCAGTATGACCGGGTGATGGTACTCTGTTAGTTTGGTCCATATCCTGTGCTGGGAAGTGCCTCAAAGAGGGAGAAAA
This sequence comes from Fundulus diaphanus, assembly GCA_037039145.1. Lineage (NCBI taxonomy): Eukaryota > Metazoa > Chordata > Actinopteri > Cyprinodontiformes > Fundulidae > Fundulus > Fundulus diaphanus. Next base: position 47,240,966 of record CM073141.1, read on the forward strand.
TATGTTGTTTATTACGTCGCCATGGTAACTCAAAATGGCGGGTGGTCTTGGCCCATTGAAAAGCATTGAATATGTGACACCTCCTAACATGGAGATGCTTTATCCGACATGGGCAAAATTTGTTGTGGAGCTTTCTCTCTACAGTAAGAACAGACTCTGTGAAGGAGAAGTTAGTGAGACCTTCCTAGAGCTACTTCCTGTTAGCAACATGCTAACCGTTAGCCGCTAACAAGGTTGTGTTCAGGATGACCAGGTGATGGTACTCTGTTAGTTTGGTCCATAACCTGTGCTGGGAAGTGCCTCAAAGAGGGAGAAAATACGTAGTTTATTACGTCGCCATGGTAACTCAAAATGGCGGGTGGTCTTGGCCCATTGAAAAGCATTGAATATGTGACACCTCCTAACATGGAGATGCTTTATCCGACATGGCCAAAATTTGTTGTGGAGCTTTCTCTCTACAGTAAGAACAGACTCTGTGAAGCAGAAGTTAGTGAGACCTTCCTAGAGCTACTTCCTGTTAGCAACATGCTAACCGTTAGCCGCTAACAAGGTTGTGTTCAGGATGACCAGGTGATGGTACTCTGTTAGTTTGGTCCATAACCTGTGCTGGGAAGTGCCTCAAAGAGGGAGAAAATACGTAGTTTATTACATCGCCATGGTAACTCAAAATGGCGGGTGGTCTTGGCCCATTGAAAAGCATTGAATATTTGACACCTCCTAACATGGAGATGCTTTATCCGACATGGCCAAAATTTGTTGTGGAGCTTTCTCTCTACAGTAAGAACAGACTCTGTGAAGCAGATGTTGGTGAGACCTTCCTAGAGCTACTTCCTGTTAGCAACATGCTAACCGTTAGCCGCTAACAAGGTTGTGTTCAGGATGACCAGGTGATGGTACTCTGTCAGTTTGGTCCAAATCCTGTACTGGGGTGTGCTTCAAATAGGGAGAAAATACGTTTTTTATAACGTTGCCATGGTAACTCAAAATGGCGGGTGGTACAAAAAAATACTTCATAGGATCAGCACACATGTTTTGTTATACATACTGTGGGGATTATAATATGAAACTCTAAGTGTCCCACATCGGGATTCGATCCTATGACCTCTTGCATGCAAAGCCTGCACTTTCCATCTGAGCTATACTGTAGCACCATATATGGGCATGCAGTATTGGGACCATAAGGGGTTTGATCCCCTATTGAAAAGCATTGGATGTTTGACACCTCATAGCTTGGAGATGCTTTATGCGACGGAGCCCAAATTTGTTGTGCAGCTTTCTCTCTAGAGTAAGAACAGACTCTGTGAAGCGGAAGTTGGTGAGACCTTCCTAGAGCTACTTCCGGTTAGCAACATGCTAACAGTTAGCCGCTAACAGGGTTGTGCTCAGTATCACCAGGTGAGTGTACTCTGTCAGTTTGGTCCAAATCCTGTACTGGGAAGTGCCTCAAACAGGGTGCCAATACTTAATGTGACCAAAGGTCACCAAAGGTCGTGAGTCAGATTGGCCTCCTTTAGCAACTCAGCCTGACCACATCTGGGCCCAGAACTCAACATTTGACCAAAATGGTCAGTAGCGCCATTTCCCACAGGTGGGTGGTGCTGTATTGGCCAATTGGGTCGTCTCTGGGCCTCATGCCAGGTCCTGTTGGAAGCAAAGGCCCAATAAGAAAGCATGTGAAATCCAAAATGGGACAGAAAAGTGACACATGGCTGAAAGTCACATGAAAATTTTAAAATGTTAAGAGGAAGTGACTGTGCGAATTTCAGATTCCTACATTAATCACAGCCGCTGCAGCGGGCGTCGAAAGTTGCCATTGTATCCCAATGGAGCTTCTCCCTCTGGCCCTCAGAGTTCCGTCGTCATGGAAACTCACTCACACCTCTGCTGCAGGCTTGAAAATTTAAAAATGTTAAGAGGAAGTGACTGTGCGAATTTCAGATTCCTACATTAATCACAGCCGCTGCAGCGGGCGTCGAAAGTTGCCATTGTATCCCAATGGAGCTTCCCCCTCTGGCCCTCAGAGTTCCGTCGTCATGGAAACTCACTCACACCTCTGCTGCAGGCCAGTCTACCGAAGTGCAGAGACTTTGCTCACAATAAGTCCCATTGGATTATAATGGAGAACTTTGCCCCGAACAACGCTCCATATCTCCTGATCCGTAAATGGTAGAGACGTAATTTTTTCTGCGTTTATTTCGTAACGGATAGGGGAAGAAGACAGGCTATCGGTTTTTGCTGGAAAAAGTTTAATAAAGGCGTGAAAAATTATGATATAAAGGTGATTTTTATGGATTTTTAGAAATCCTCTAAAACCGGTCCCGAACAAATCGCTGTAGCTGAAAAAGTATAAGAGATATCAAAATAATTCTTTCACTATGAGTATCAGCAGGCTTTTGAGGACTATGGTGCCCATTTTCATGTTTGTACAAAAATCGGTGTAGGCACAGCGACGATGTAAAAAAGTGGATGATGTGGGAAAATGCAGCTGAAAAGCGTTTTCAGGAATTTGCACATTCGCTACTCCCGAACAAATTGTTCCTGCGGCAAAACCGTAACAGTTATCCAAGCAATTCCTTTTTTATGAGTGCCAGAAGGGTCGGGACATTCATGTGTGAAAGTCTCATGCTTGTACATAAAACGGTTTAGGAGTAGCGACGATGCGAAAACATGTGACGTTTTGGATTTTCAGACGTCATTTTTCAAAACCGCTCCATAGGAAATGAATGGGGAGGATTTCGGGTTTGTGTCGGTCTGAGGTGATTTGCGAAAAATCTATACATGCTACACCAATGAGGGTTACATTTCCTGAATCCAGACAAAAATACCTACGTTTTGATGTATAATTTGTCTACGTAGAGTGAAAATTGAGCGAGTAGGCTGAAGTTGTTCGGAGTTTTGAAATCTTTGAAAACGCTAGAGTGGCCCACTCTAGCGGTTGGAGAATTCCGTCATTGACTTTCATTATAAACGATGATTTCGCTGATTTTGGGACATGAGCTTTGAGGAGTAACTGTGAAGAGACGATAAAAGATATCCACATCCCGTTTTCACTTCTGAGTAGTTCACAGATATGTCTACAAACTGGAAGTTAAACGGTGTTCGTAGGTGAAAGCATGACGATACAGTACAGCGTTGAAAATGGCCATTTGGAGGCTTTTTTGAGGCGTTCTTTCTACCCGACTCCATTCATTCCTATGGGATTTTTGGGGGTGGTTTTTCGCTAATTGCGTTGCCATGGTAACTCGAAACCCCAACAGAAGTAATAGCACACATCTCGAGACCGAGCCGGACGTTTTAATGTATATATTGTGGGGGTGCACGCTACGGTTCGGGCCGCATTAATCGTGAAGGAAGAAAAATAAAGAATATTAATAATAATAATATTAATAAAGAAGTCCGTTTAGAGGTGAATAGTAATAGGTGCCTCCATGCATTTGCATGGGAGGCAGTGCTGTGCTTCGCACAGCACTGCCTCCTCATTGCAAATGCCATGGCAGGCGCCTAACTAGAAAATTTCTGAAGAAATTTAGCAAGGCGCCTGCCTCGTGGTGCGTACCGTACCGTCGAAAATACTAACGGGAAGTAACACTGCGAATTTCAGCTTCCTACGGTGTTCACAGCCCCCGCAACGGCCGTCCAAAGGTGCCATGTTAAGTCAATGGACCTCCTAGGAGACTCTGGCTAGCAGCGTTGTCATGGAGACTCCCTCACAGCTGTAGCCCTCTCTTTGTCTGTAAAGGCAGAACAACCCTGGCTAAGCAGAAGTTGGTAGGACCTTCCTAAAGCTACTTCCGGTTAGCAACATGCTAACCGTTAGCCGCTAGCATGGTTGTGTTCGGTATCACCCGGTGATGGTACTCTTTTAGTTTGGTTGAAATCCTATGCTGAGAAGTGCCTAAAAAGAAAGAAAATCCTCAAATTCACCAAAGGTCATTTTCCCATTCATTCCTATGGGAGTTTTTGGCTTCAGTTTCTGGGGTACTACGTTACCATGGTTACTGCCAGTGACAACAGAAGTAATAGCACACCTCGTGAAACCCAGCCGCACGTTTTGATGTATAGATTGTGGGGGTGGACGCTTCTGTTCGGCCCGCATTAATTTGCGAAGGTTCAAGTAAGTGCATAGTATATTTAACACTAGAAAATTTCTGAAGAAATTTAGCAAGGCGCCTGCCTCGTGGTGCGTACCGTACCGTCAGGAATACTAACAGGAAGTAACACTGTGAATTTCAGGTTCCTACGGTCTTCATAGCCCTCGCAGCGGCCGTTGAAAGGTGCCATGTTAAGTCAATGGACCACCTAGGAGCCTCTGGCTAGTAGCGTTGTCATGGAGACTCACTGACAGCTGCAGCCCTCTCTGTCTGTAAAGGCAGAAGAACCCTGGCTAAGCAGAAGTTGGTAGGACCTTCCTAAAGCTACTTCCGGTTAGCAACAAGCTAACGGTTAGCCGCTTGCATGGTCGTGTTCAGTATCACCGGGTGATGTTACTCTGTTAGTTTGGTTGAAATCCTGTACTGAGAAGTGCTTAAAAAGGGAGAAAATCCTAAAATTCACCAAATCTGTTAAGCAGAAGTTTGTACAATCTTCCTAGAGCTACTTCCGGTTAGCAACATGCTAACCGTTAGCCGCTAGCATGGTTGTGTTCAGTATCACCGGGTGATTGTTCTCTGTTAGTTTGGTTGAAATCCTATGCTGAGGAGTGCCTAAAAAGAGAGAAAATCCTAAAATTCACCAGAGGTCATTTTCCCATTCATTCCTATGGGAGTTTTTGGCTTCAGTTTCTGGGGTACTACGTTACCATGGTTACTGCCAGTGACAACAGAAGTAATAGCACACCTCGTGAAACCCAGCCGCACGTTTTGATATATAGATTGTGGGGGTGGACGCTTCCGTTCGGGCCACATTAATTTGCGTAGGTTGAAGTAAGTGCATAGTATATTTAACACTAGAAAATTTCTGAAGAAATTTAGCAAGGTGCCTGCCTCGTGGTGCGTACCGTACTGTGTAAAATAGCGACAGGAAGTAACACCGCGAATTTCAGGTTCCTACGGTGTTCACAGCCCCCGCAGCGGCCGTCAAAAGGTGCCATGTTTAGTCAATGGACCTCCTAGGAGCCTCTGGCTAGCAGTGTTGTCATGGACTCACTCACAGCTGTAGCCCTCTCTTTGTCTGTAAAGCCAGAACAACCCTGGCTAAGGAGAAGTTTGTATGAGCTTCCTAGAGCTACTTCCGGTTAACAACATGCTAACCGTTAGCTGCTAGCATGGTTGTGTTCAGTATCATCGGGTGATGTTACTCTGTTAGTTTAGTCCAAATCCTGTACTGAGAAGTGCCTAAAAAAAGAAAAAATGCTAAAAGTCACCATAGGCCATTTTCCCATTCATTCCTATGGGGTTTTTTGGCTTCAGTTTCTGGGGTACTACGTTACCATGGTTACTGCCAGTGACAACAGAAGTAATAGCACACCTCGTGAAACCCAGCCGCACGTTTTGATGTATAGATTGTGGGGGTGGACGCTTCTGTTCGGCCCGCATTAATTTGCGAAGGTTCAAGTAAGTGCATAGTATATTTAACACTAGAAAATTTCTGAAGAAATTTAGCAAGGCGCCTGCCTCGTGGTGCGTACCGTACGGTCGAAAATACTAACGGGAAGTAACACTGCGAATTTCAGCTTCCTACGGTCTTCACAGCCCCCGCAACGGCCGTCCAAAGGTGCCATGTTAAGTCAATGGACCTCCTAGGAGCCTCTGGCTAGCAGCGTTGTCATGGAGACTCCCTCACAGCTGTAGCCCTCTGTCTTAATTATCATTACCTTTATCATGTGAGGTACTGAGGTGAATGTGTGATTTCAGTGTCTTTGGAGCATTTCTGCAGCATGTAACAGGCAAATAGGGGTCAAAAATGGATGTTTGACACCTCATAAAATAGACATGCTTTATCTGACATGGCCCAAATTTGTTGTAGAGCTTCCTCTCTAAAGGAAGTACAGACTCTGTGAAGCAAAAGTTTGTGCGAGCTTCCTAGAGCTACTTCCTGTTAGCAACATGCTAACGGTTAGCCGCTTGCATGGTTGTGTTCAGTATCACCGGGTGATGTTACTCTGTTAGTTTGGTTGAAATCCTATGCTGAGAAGTGCCTAAAAAGAAAGAAAATCCTGAAATTGACCAAAGGTAATTTTCCCATTCATTCCTATGGGAGTTTTTGGCTTCAGTTTCTGGGGTATTACATTACCATGGTTACTCCCAGTGACAACAGAAGTAATAGCACACCTCGTGAGACCCAGCCGCACGTTTTGATGTATAGATTGTGGGGGTGGACGCTTCCGTTCGGGCCGCATTAATTTGCGAAGGTTGAAGTAAGTGCATAGTATATTTAACACTAGAAAATTTCTGAAGAAATTTAGCAAGGCGCCTGCCTCGTGGTGCGTACCGTACTGTGTAAAATAGCGACAGGAAGTAACACCGCGAATTTCAGGTTCCTACGGTGTTCACAGCCCCCGCAGCGGCCGTCAAAAGGTGCCATGTTTAGTCAATGGACCTCCTAGGAGCCTCTGGCTAGCAGTGTTGTCATGGAGACTCACTCACAGCTGTAGCCCTCTCTTTGTCTGTAAAGCCAGAACAACCCTGGCTAAGGAGAAGTTTGTATGAGCTTCCTAGAGCTACTTCCGGTTAACAACATGCTAACCGTTAGCTGCTAGCATGGTTGTGTTCAGTATCATCGGGTGATGTTACTCTGTTAGTTTAGTCCAAATCCTGTACTGAGAAGTGCCTAAAAAAAGAAAAAATGCTAAAAGTCACCATAGGCCATTTTCCCATTCATTCCTATGGGGGTTTTTGGCTTCAGTTTCTGGGGTACTACGTTACCATGGTTACTGCCAGTGACAACAGAAGTAATAGCACACCTCGTGAAACCCAGCCGCACGTTTTGATGTATAGATTGTGGGGGTGGACGCTTCTGTTCGGCCCGCATTAATTTGCGAAGGTTCAAGTAAGTGCATAGTATATTTAACACTAGAAAATTTCTGAAGAAATTTAGCAAGGCGCCTGCCTCGTGGTGCGTACCGTACCGTCAGGAATACTAACAGGAAGTAACACTGCGAATTTCAGGTTCCTACGGTCTTCATAACCCTCGCAGCGGCCGTTGAAAGGTGCCATGTTAAGTCAATGGACCACCTAGGAGCCTCTGGCTAGTAGCGTTGTCATGGAGAATCACTGACAGCTGCAGCCCTCTCTGTCTGTAAAGGCAGAAGAACCCTGGCTAAGCAGAAGTTGGTAGGACCTTCCTAAAGCTACTTCCGGTTAGCAACAAGCTAACGGTTAGCCGCTTGCATGGTCGTGTTCAGTATCACCGGGTGATGTTACTCTGTTAGTTTGGTTGAAATCCTGTACTGAGAAGTGCTTAAAAAGGGAGAAAATCCTAAAATTCACCAAATCTGTTAAGCAGAAGTTTGTACAAGCTTCCTAGACCTACTTCCGGTTAGCAACATGCTAACCGTTAGCCGCTAGCATGGTTGTGTTCAGTATCACCGGGTGATTGTTCTCTGTTAGTTTGGTTGAAATCCTGTACTGAGAAGTGCCTAAAAAGAGAGAAAATGCTAATAGTCACTATAGGTCATTTACCATTCATTCCTATGGGAGTTTTAGCCTTCAGTTTCTGGGGTATTATGTTACCATGGTTACTCTCAGTGACAACAGAAGTAATAGCACACATCGTGAGACCCAGCCGCACGTTTTGATGTATAGATTGTGGGGGTGGACGCTTCCGTTCGGGCCGCATTAATTTGCGAAGGTTGAAGTAAGTGCATAGTATATTTAACACTAGAAAATTTCTGAAGAAATTTAGCAAGGTGCCTGCCTCGTGGTGCGTACCGTACCGTTGAAAATACTAACGGGAAGTAACACTGCAAATTTCAGCTTCCTACGGTCTTCACAGCCCCCGCAACGGCCGTCCAAAGGTGCCATGTTAAGTCAATGGACCTCCTAGGAGCCTCTGGCTAGCAGCGTTGTCATGGAGACTCCCTCACAGCTGTAGCCCTCTGTCTTAATTATCATTACCTTTATCATGTGAGGTACTGAGGTGAATGTGTGATTTCAGTGTCTTTGGAGCATTTCTGCAGCATGTAGCAGAGGCAAAGAGGGGTCAAAAATGGATGTTTGACACCTCATAAAATAGACATGCTTTATCTGACATGGCCCAAATTTGTTGTAGAGCTTCCTCTCTAAAGGAAGTACAGACTCTGTGAAGCAAAAGTTTGTGCGAGCTTCCTAGAGCTACTTCCGGTTAGCAACATGCTAACCGTTAGCCGCTAACAAGGTTGTGTTCAGGATGACCAGGTGATGGTACTCTGTTAGTTTGGTCCATAACCTGTGCTGGGAAGTGCCTCAAAGAGGGAGAAAATGCGTTGTTTATTACGTCGCCATGGTAACTCAAAATGGCGGGTGGTCTTGGCCCATTGAAAAGCATTGAATATTTGACACCTCCTAACATGGAGATGCTTTATCCGACATGGCCAAAATTTGTTGTGGAGCTTTCACTCTACAGTAAGAACAGACTCAGTGAAGCAGAAGTTGGTGAGACCTTCCTAGAGCTACTTCCTGTTAGCAACATGCTAACCGTTAGCCGCTAACATGGTTGTGTTCAGTATCACCGGGGGATTGTACTCTGTCAGTTTGGTCCAAATCCTGTACTGGGATGTGCTTCAAATAGGGAGAAAATACGTTTTTTATAACGTTGCCATGGTAACTCAAAATGGCGGGTGGTACAAAAAAATACTTCATAGGATCAGCACACATGTTTTGTTATACATACTGTGAGGATTATAATATAAAACTCCCAGGTGTCCCACACCAGGATTCGATCCCATGACCTCCTGCATGCAAAGCCTGCACTTTACATCTGAGCTATACTGTAGCACCATATATGGGCATGCAGCATTGGGACCATAAGGGGTTCGATCCCCCATTGAAAAGCATTGGATGTTTGACACCTCATAGCTTGGAGATGCTTTATGCGACATAGCCCAAATTTCTTGTGGAGCTTTCTCTCTAGAGTAAGAACAGACTCTGTGAAGCAGAAGTTGGTGAGACCTTCCTAGAGCTACTTCCGGTTAGCAACATGCTAACAGTTAGCCGCTAACAGGGTTGTGTTCTGTATCACCAGGTGAGTGTACTCTGTCAGTTTGGTCCAAATCCTGTACTGGGAAGTGCCTCAAAAAGGGTGCCAATACTTAATGTCACCAAAGGTCACCAAAGGTCATGAGTCAGATTGGCCTCCTTTAGCAACTCAGCCTCACCAAATCTGGGCCCAGAACTCAACATTTGACCAAAATGGTGTGTAGTGCCATTTCCCACAGGTGGGTGGTGCTGTATTGGCCAATTGGGTCGTCTCTGGGCCTCATGCCAGGTCCTGTTGGAAGCAAACGGCCAATAGGAAAGCATGTGAAATCCAAAATGGGACAGAAAAGTGACACATGGCTGAAAGTCACTTGAAAATTTAAAAATGTTAAGAGGAAGTGACTGTGCGAATTTCAGATTCCTACATTAATCACAGCCACTGCAGTGAGCGTCGAAAGTTGCCATTCTATCCCATTGGAGCCTCTCTCTCTGGCCCTCAGAGTTGCGTCGTCATGGAAACTCACTCACACCTCTGCTGCAGGCCAGTCTAACGAAGTGCAGAGACTTTGCTCACAATAAGTCCCATTGGATTATAATGGAGAACTTTGCCCCGAACAACGCTCCATATCTCCTGATCCGTAAATGGTAGAGACGTAATTTTTTCTGCGTTTATTTCGTAACGGATAGGGGAAGAAGACAGGCTATCGGTTTTTGCTGGAAAATGTTTAATAAAGGCGTGAAAAATTATGATATAAAGGTGATTTTTATGGATTTTTTGAAATCCTCTAAAAAAGGTCCCGAACAAATCGCTGTAGCTGAAAAAGTATAAGAGATATCAAAATAATTCTTTCACTATGAGTATCAGCAGGCTTTTGAGGACTATGGTGCCCATTTTCATGTTTGTACAAAAATCGGTGTAGGCACAGCGACGATGTAAAAAAGTGGATGATGTGGGAAAATGCAGCTAAAAAGCGTTTTCAGGAATTTGCACATTCGCTACTCCCGAACAAATTGTTCCTGCGGTAAAACCGTAACAGTTATCCAAACAATTCCTTTTTTATGAGTGCCAGAAGGGTCGGGACATTCATGTGTGAAAGTCTCATGCTTGTACATGAAACGGTTTAGGAGTAGCGACGATGCGAAAACATGTGATGTTTTGGATTTTCAGATGTCATTTTTCAAAACCGCTCCATAGGAAATGAATGGGGAGGATTTCGGGTTTGTGTCGGTCTGAGGTGATTTGCGAAAAATCTATAAAAGCTACACCAATGAGGGTTACATTTCCTGAATCCAGACAAAAATACCTACGTTTTGATGTATAATTTGTCTACGTAGAGTGAAAATTGAGCGAGTAGGCGGAAGTTGTTCGGAGTTTTGAAATCTTTGAAAACGCTAGAGTGGGCCACTCTAAGAGTCTGAGAATTCCGTCATTGACTTTCATTATAAACGATGATTTCGCTGATTTTCGGACATGAGCTTTGAGGAGTAACTGTGAAGAGACGATAAAAGATATCCACATCCCGTTTTCACTTCTGAGTAGTTCACAGATATGTCTACAAACTGGAAGTTAAACGGTGTTCGTAGGTGAAAGCATGACGATACAGTACAGCGTTGAAAATGGCCATTTGGAGGCTTTTTTGAGGTTTTCTTTCTACCCGACTCCATTCATTCCTATGGGATTTTTGGGGGTGGTTTTTCGCTAATTGCGTTGCCATGGTAACTCGAAACCCCAACAGAAGTAATAGCACACATCTCGAGACCGAGCCGGACGTTTTGATGTATATATTGTGGGGGTGCACGCTACGGTTCGGGCCGCATTAATCGTGAAGGAAGAAAAATAAAGAATATTAATAATATTAATAATAAAGAAGTCCGTTTAGAGGTGAATAGTAATAGGTGCCTCCATGCATTTGCATGGGAGGCAGTGCTGTGCTTCGCACAGCACTGCCTCCTCATTGCAAATGCTTGGCAGGCACCTAACTAGAAAATTTCTGAAGAAATTTAGCAAGGCGCCTGCCTCGTGCTGCCTACCGTGCCGTCACAAATAGCAACAGGAAGTAACACTCCGAATTTCAGCTTCCTACGGTCTTCACAGCCCCCGCAGCGGCAGTCCAAAGGTGCCATGTTAGGTCAATGGAGCGTGTCCCTAGGAGCCTCTGGCTTGCAGCGTTGTCATGGAGACTGTCTCACAGCTGAAGCCCTATCTTTGTCTGTAAAGGCAGAACAATCCTGGCAAAGCAGAAGTTGGTAGGACCTTTCTTAAGCTACTTCCGGTTAGCAACATGCTAATCATTAGCCGCTAGCATGGTTGTGTTCAGTCTCACCGGGTGATGTTACTCTGTTAGTTTGGTCCAAATGCTGTACTGGAAAGTGCCTTAAATAGGGTGCCAATACTTAATGTCACCAAAGGTCATGGGTCAGATCGGCCTCCGCTAACAAGGTTGTGTTCAGTATCACCAGGTGAATGTACTCTGTGAGTTTGGTCCAAATCCTGTACTGGAAAGTGCCTCAAATAGGGTGCCAATACTTAATGTCACCAAAGGTAATGAGTCAGATCGGCCTCCTTTAGCAACTCAGCCTCACCCTATCTGGGCCCAGAACTCAACATTTGACCAAAGTGGTGTGTAGCGCCATTTCCCACAGGTGGGTGGTGCTGTATTGGCCAATTGGGTCGTCTCTGGGCCTCATGCCAGGTCCTCTTGGAAGCAAAGGCCCAATAGGAAAGCATGTGAAATCCAAAATGGGACAGAAAAGTGACACATGGCTGAAAGTCACATGAAAATTTTAAAATGTTAAGAGGAAGTGACTGTGCGAATTTCAGATTCCTACATTAATCACAGCCACTGCAGTGAGCGTTGAAAGTTGCCATTCTATCCCAATGAAGAGTGTCCCTCTGGCCCTCAGAGTTCCGTCGTCATGGAAACTCACTCACACCTGCAGCGGGCCAGTCTACCGAAGTGCAGAGACTTTGCTCACAATAAGTCCCATTGGATTATAATGGAGAACTTTGCCCCGAACAACGCTCCATATCTCCTGATCCGTAAATGGTAGAGACGTAATTTTTTCTGCGTTTATTTCGTGACGGATAGGGGAAGAAGACAGGCTATCGGTTTTTGCTGGAAAAAGTTTAATAAAGGCGTGAAAAATTATGATATAAAGGGGTTTTATATCGACTTTTAGAAATCCTCTAAAAACGGTCCCGAACAAATCGCTGTAGCTGAAAAAGTATAAGAGATATCAAAATAATTCTTTCACTATGAGTATCAGCAGGCTTTTGAGGACTATGGTGCCCATTTTCATGTTTGTGCAAAAATCGGTGTAGGCACAGCGACGATGTAAAAAAGTGGATGATGTGGGAAAATGCAGCTGAAAAGCGTTTTCAGGAATTTGCACATTCGCTACTCCCGAACAAATTGTTCCTGCGGTAAAACCGTAACAGTTATCCAAACAATTCCTTTTTTATGAGTGCCAGAAGGGTCGGGACATTCATGTGTGAAAGTCTCATGCTTGTACATGAAACGGTTTAGGAGTAGCGACGATGCGAAAACATGTGATGTTTTGGATTTTCAGACGTCATTTTTCAAAACCGCTCCATAGGAAATGAATGGGGAGGATTTCGGGTTTGTGTCGCTCTGAGGTGATTTGCGAAAAATCTATAAATGCTACACCAATGAGGGTTACATTTCCTGAATCCAGACAAAAATACCTACGTTTTGATGTATAATTTGTGTACGTAGAGTGAAAATTGAGCGAGTAGGCGGAAGTTGTTCGGAGTTTTGAAATCTTTGAAAACGCTAGAGTGGGCCACTCTAGCGGTTGGAGAATTCCGTCATTGACTTTCATTATAAACGATGATTTCGCTGATTTTCGGACATGAGCTTTGAGGAGCACTTGTGAGGAGACGATAACAGATATCCACATCCCGTTTTCACTTCTGAGTAGTTCACAGATATATCTACAAACTGGAATTTAAACGGTGTTCGTAGGTGAAAGCATGACGATACAGTACAGCGTTGAAAATGGCCATTTGGAGGCTTTTTTGAGGCGTTCTTTCTACCCGACTCCATTCATTCCTATGGGATTTTTGGGCGTGGTTTTTCGCTAATTTTGTCGCCATGGTAACTCGAAACCCCAATAAAAGTAATAGCACACATCTCGGAATCGAGCCGCACGTTTTGGTACCTATATAATGCGGCCCGAACCTACGGTTCGGGCCGCATTAATCGTGACGGAATAATAATAAAGAATAATAAATAGACGCCTTTAGAGGTGAATAGTAGTAGGTGCCTCCATGCATTTGCATGGGAGGCAGTGCTGTGCTTCGCACAGCACTGCCTCCTCATTGCAAATGCTTGGCAGGCACCTAATAATAATAAAGAGTCCGTTTAGAGGTGAATAGTAGTAGGTGCCTCCATGCATTTGCATGGGAGGCAGTGCTGTGCTTCGCACAGCACTGCCTCCTCATTGCAAATGCTTGGCAGGCACCTAACTAGAAAATTTCTGAAGAAATTTAGCAAGGTGCCTGCCTCGTGGTGCGTACCATACCTTATCAAATAGCAACAGGAAGTAACACTGCGAATTTCAGCTTCCTACGGTCTTCACAGCCCCCGCAGCGGCCGTTGAAAGATGCAATGTTAAGTCAATGGACCTCCTAGGAGCCTCTGGCTAGCAGTGTTGTCATGGAGACTCACTGACAGCTGCAGCTCTCTATCTGTCTGTAAAGGCAGAACAACCCTGGCTAAGCAAAAGTTTGTGCGAGCTTCCTAGAGCTACTTCCGGTTAGCAACATGCTAAGCGTTAGCCGCTAACAAGGTTGTGTTCAGTATGACCGGGTGATGGTACTCTGTTAGTTTGGTCCATATCCTGTGCTGGGAAGTGCCTCAAAGAGGGAGAAAATATGTTGTTTATTACGTCGCCATGGTAACTCAAAATGGCGGGTGGTCTTGGCCCATTGAAAAGCATTGAATATGTGACACCGCCTAACATGGAGATGCTTTATCCGACATGGCCAAAATTTGTTGTGGAGCTTTCTCTCTACAGTAAGAACAGACTCTGTGAAGGAGAAGTTAGTGAGACCTTCCTAGAGCTACTTCCTGTTAGCAACATGCTAAGCGTTAGCCGCTAACAAGGTTGTGTTCAGGATGACCAGGTGATGGTACTCTGTTAGTTTGGTCCATAACCTGTGCTGGGAAGTGCCTCAAAGAGGGAGAAAATACGTAGTTTATTACGTCGCCATGGTAACTCAAAATGGCGGGTGGTCTTGGCCCATTGAAAAGCATTGAATATTTGACACCTCCTAACATGGAGATGCTTTATCCGACATGGCCAAAATTTGTTGTGGAGCTTTCTCTCTACAGTAAGAACAGACTCTGTGAAGCAGAAGTTTGTCAGACCTTCCTAGAGCTACTTCCTGTTAGCAACATGCTAACCGTTAGCCGCTAACAAGGTTGTGTTCAGGATGACCAGGTGATGGTACTCTGTCAGTTTGGTCCAAATCCTGTACTGGGGTGTGCTTCAAATAGGGAGAAAATACGTTTTTTATAACGTTGCCATGGTAACTCAAAATGGCGGGTGGTACAAAAAAATACTTCATAGGATCAGCACACATGTTTTGTTATACATACTGTGGGGATTATAATATGAAACTCTAAGTGTCCCACATCGGGATTCGATCCTATGACCTCTTGCATGCAAAGCCTGCACTTTCCATCTGAGCTATACTGTAGCGCCATATATGGGCATGCAGTATTGGGACCATAAGGGGTTTGATCCCCCATTGAAAAGCATTGGATGTTTGACACCTCATAGCTTGGAGATGCTTTATGCGACGTAGCCCAAATTTCTTGTGGAGCTTTCTCTCTAGAGTAAGAACAGACTCTGTGAAGCGGAAGTTGGTGAGTCCTTCCTAGAGCTACTTCCGGTTAGCAACATGCTAACAGTTAGCCGCTAACAGGGTTGTGCTCAGTATCACCAGGTGAGTGTACTCTGTCAGTTTGGTCCAAATCCTGTACTGGGAAGTGCCTCAAACAGGGTGCCAATACTTAATGTGACCAAAGGTCACCAAAGGTCGTGAGTCAGATTGGCCTCCTTTAGCAACTCAGCCTCACCACATCTGGGCCCAGAACTCAACATTTGACCAAAATGGTCAGTAGCGCCATTTCCCACAGGTGGGTGGTGCTGTATTGGCCAATTGGGTCGTCTCTGGGCCTCATGCCAGGTCCTGTTGGAAGCAAAGGCCCAATAAGAAAGCATGTGAAATCCAAAATGGGACAGAAAAGTGACACATGGCTGAAAGTCACATGAAAATTTTAAAATGTTAAGAGGAAGTGACTGTGCGAATTTCAGATTCCTACATTAATCACAGCCGCTGCAGCGGGCGTCGAAAGTTGCCATTGTATCCCAATGGAGCTTCTCCCTCTGGCCCTCAGAGTTCCGTCGTCATGGAAACTCACTCACACCTCTGCTGCAGGCTTGAAAATTTAAAAATGTTAAGAGGAAGTGACTGTGCGAATTTCAGATTCCTACATTAATCACAGCCGCTGCAGCGGGCGTCGAAAGTTGCCATTGTATCCCAATGGAGCTTCCCCCTCTGGCCCTCAGAGTTCCGTCGTCATGGAAACTCACTCACACCTCTGCTGCAGGCCAGTCTACCGAAGTGCAGAGACTTTGCTCACAATAAGTCCCATTGGATTATAATGGAGAACTTTGCCCCGAACAACGCTCCATATCTCCTGATCCGTAAATGGTAGAGACGTAATTTTTTCTGCGTTTATTTCGTGACGGATAGGGGAAGAAGACAGGCTATCGGTTTTTGCTGGAAAAAGTTTAATAAAGGCGTGAAAAATTATGATATAAAGGTGATTTTTATGGATTTTTAGAAATCCTCTAAAAACGGTCCCGAACAAATCGCTGTAGCTGAAAAAGTATAAGAGATATCAAAATAATTCTTTCACTATGAGTATCAGCAGGCTTTTGAGGACTATGGTGCCCATTTTCATGTTTGTACAAAAATCGGTGTAGGCACAGCGACGATGTAAAAAAGTGGATGATGTGGGAAAATGCAGCTGAAAAGCGTTTTCAGGAATTTGCACATTCGCTACTCCCGAACAAATTGTTCCTGCGGCAAAACCGTAACAGTTATCCAAGCAATTCCTTTTTTATGAGTGCCAGAAGGGCCGGGACATTCATGTGTGAAAGTCTCATGATTGTACATAAAACGGTTTAGGAGTAGCGACGATGCGAAAACATGTGACGTTTTGGATTTTCAGACGTCATTTTTCAAAACCGCTCCATAGGAAATGAATGGGGAGGATTTCGGGTTTGTGTCGCTCTGAGGTGATTTGCAAAAAATCTATAAATGCTACACCAATGAGGGTTACATTTCCTGAATCCAGACAAAAATACCTACGTTTTGATGTATAATTTGTCTACGTAGAGTGAAAATTGAGCGAGTAGGCTGAAGTTGTTCGGAGTTTTGAAATCTTTGAAAACGCTAGAGTGGCCCACTCTAGCGGTTGGAGAATTCCGTCATTGACTTTCATTATAAACGATGATTTCGCTGATTTTCGGACATGAGCTTTGAGGAGTAACTGTGAAGAGACGATAAAAGATATCCACATCCCGTTTTCACTTCTGAGTAGTTCACAGATATGTCTACAAACTGGAAGTTAAACGGTGTTCGTACGTGAAAGCATGACGATACAGTACAGCGTTGAAAATGGCCATTTGGAGGCTTTTTTGAGGTTTTCTTTCTACCCGACTCCATTCATTCCTATGGGATTTTTGGGGGTGGTTTTTCGCTAAATGCGTTGCCATGGTAACTCGAAACCCCAACAGAAGTAATAGCACACATCTCGAGACCGAGCCGGACGTTTTGATGTATATATTGTGGGGGTGCACGCTACGGTTCGGGCCGCATTAATCGTGAAGGAAGAAAAATAAAGAATATTAATAATAATACTAGAAAATTTCTGAAGAAATTTAGCAAGGCGCCTGCCTCATGGTGCGTACCGTACCGTCGAAAATACTAACGGGAAGTAACACTGCGAATTTCAGCTTCCTACGGTCTTCACAGCCCCCGCAACGGCCGTCCAAAGGTGCCATGTTAAGTCAATGGACCTCCTAGGAGCCTCTGGCTAGCAGCGTTGTCATGGAGACTCCCTCACAGCTGTAGCCCTCTGTCTTAATTATCATTACCTTTATCATGTGAGATACTCAGGTGAATGTATGATTTCAGTGTCTTTGGAGCATTTCTGCAGCATGTAGCAGAGGCAAAGAGGGGTCAAAAATGGATGTTTGACACCTCATAAAATATACATGCTTTATCTGACATGGACCAAATTTGTTGTAGAGCTTCCTCTCTAAGGCAAGTACGGACTCTGTGAAGCAAAGGTTGGTAGGACCTTCCTAGAGCTACTTCCGGTTAGCAACATGCTAACCGTTAGCCGCTAACAAGGTTGTGTTCAGGATGACCAGGTGATGGTACTCTGTTAGTTTGGTCCATAACCTGTGCTGGGAAGTGCCTCAAAGAGGGAGAAAATACGTTGTTTATTACGTCGCCATGGTAACTCAAAATGGCGGGTGGTCTTGGCCCATTGAAAAGCATTGAATATTTGACACCTCCTAACATGGAGATGCTTTATCCGACATGGCCAAAATTTGTTGTGGAGCTTTCTCTCTACAGTAAGAACAGACTCTGTGAGGCAGAAGTTGGTGAGACCTTCCTAGAGCTACTTCCTGTTAGCAACATGCTAACCGTTAGCCGCTAACATGGTTGTGTTCAGTATCACTGGGGGATTGTACTCTGTCAGTTTGGTCCAAATCCTGTACTGGGATGTGCTTCAAATAGGGAGAAAATACGTTTCTTATTACGTTGCCATGGTAACTCAAAATGGCGGGTGGTACAAAAAAATACTGCATAGGATCAGCACACATGCTTAGTTATACATATTGTGGGGATTATAACATAAAACTCTAAGTGTCCCACACCGGGATTCGATCCCATGACCTCTTGCATGCAAAGCCTGCACTTTCCATCTGAGCTATACTGTAGCGCCATATATGGGCATGCAGTATTGGGACCATAAGGGGTTTGATCCCCCATTGAAAAGCATTGGATGTTTGACACCTCATAGCTTGGAGATGCTTTATGCGACGTAGCCCAAATTTCTTGTGGAGCTTTCTCTCTAGAGTAAGAACAGACTCTGTGAAGCAGAAGTTGGTGAGACCTTCCTAGAGCTACTTCCGGTTAGCAACATGCTAACAGTTAGCCGCTAACAGGTTTGTGTTCAGTATCACCAGGTGAGTGTACTCTGTCAGTTTGGTCCAAATCCTGTACTGGGAAGTGCCTCAAAAAGGGTGCCAATACTTAATGTCACCAAAGGTCACCAAAGGTCATGAGTCAGATTGGCCTCCTTTAGCAACTCAGCCTCACCACATCTGGGCCCAGAACTCAACATTTGACCAAAATGGTCAGTAGCGCCATTTCCCACATGTGGGTGGTGCTGTATTGGCCAATTATGTCGTGTCTGGGCATCATGCCAGATCCTGTTAGAAGCAAAGGCCCAATAGGAAAGCATGTGAAATCCAAAATGGGACAGAAAAGTGACACATGGCTGAAAGTCACTTGAAAATTTAAAAATGTTAAGAGGAAGTGACTGTGCGAATTTCAGATTCCTACATTAATCACAGCCGCTGCAGCGGGCGTCGAAAGTTGCCATTGTATCCCAATGGAGCTTCTCCCTCTGGCCCTCAGAGTTCCGTCGTCATGGAAACTCACTCACACCTCTGCTGCAGGCTTGAAAATTTAAAAATGTTAAGAGGAAGTGACTGTGCGAATTTCAGATTCCTACATTAATCACAGCCGCTGCAGCGGGCGTCGAAAGTTGCCATTGTATCCCAATGGAGCTTCCCCCTCTGGCCCTGAGAGTTCCGTCGTCATGGAAACTCACTCACACCTCTGCTGCAGGCCAGTCTACCGAAGTGCAGAGACTTTGCTCACAATAAGTCCCATTGGATTATAATGGAGAACTTTGCCCCGAACAACGCTCCATATCTCCTGATCCGTAAATGGTAGAGACGTAATTTTTTCTGCGTTTATTTCGTAACGGATAGGGGAAGAAGACAGGCTATCGGTTTTTGCTGGAAAACGTTTATTAAAGGCGTGAAAAATTATGATATAAAGGTGATTTTTATGGAATTTTAGAAATCCTCTAAAACCGGTCCCGAACAAATCGCTGTAGCTGAAAAAGTATAAGAGATATCAAAATAATTCTTTCACTATGAGTATCAGCAGGCTTTTGAGGACTATGGTGCCCATTTTCATGTTTGTACAAAAATCGGTGTAGGCACAGCGACGATGTAAAAAAGTGGATGATGTGGGAAAATGCAGCTGAAAAGCGTTTTCAGGAATTTGCACATTCGCTACTCCCGAACAAATTGTTCCTGAGGCAAAACCGTAACAGTTATCCAAGCAATTCCTTTTTTATGAGTGCCAGAAGGGTCGGGACATTCATGTGTGAAAGTCTCATGCTTGTACATAAAACGGTTTAGGAGTAGCGACGATGCGAAAACATGTGACGTTTTGGATTTTCAGACGTCATTTTTCAAAACCGCTCCATAGGAAATGAATGGGGAGGATTTCGGGTTTGTGTCGGTCTGAGGTGATTTGCGAAAAATCTATAAATGCTACACCAATGAGGGTTACATTTCCTGAATCCAGACAAAAATACCTACGTTTTGATGTATAATTTGTCTACGTAGAGTGAAAATTGAGCGAGTAGGCTGAAGTTGTTCGGAGTTTTGAAATCTTTGAAAACGCTAGAGTGGCCCACTCTAGCGGTTGGAGAATTCCGTCATTGACTTTCATTATAAACGATGATTTCGCTGATTTTGGGACATGAGCTTTGAGGAGTAACTGTGAAGAGACGATAAAAGATATCCACATCCCGTTTTCACTTCTGAGTAGTTCACAGATATGTCTACAAACTGGAAGTTAAACGGTGTTCGTAGGTGAAAGCATGACGATACAGTACAGCGTTGAAAATGGCCATTTTGAGGCTTTTTTGAGGCGTTCTTTCTACCCGACTCCATTCATTCCTATGGGATTTTTGGGGGTGGTTTTTCGCTAATTGCGTTGCCATGGTAACTCGAAACCCCAACAGAAGTAATAGCACACATCTCGAGACCGAGCCGGACGTTTTGATGTATATATTGTGGGGGTGCACGCTACGGTTCGGGCCGCATTAATCGTGAAGGAAGAAAAATAAAGAATATTAATAATAACTAGAAAATTTCTGAAGAAATTTAGCAAGGCGCCTGCCTCTTGGTGCGTACCGTCCTAACCGTAAGAGTTAGCCTTGCGAATCAGAGGTTTGATACAAGTGTTTGAAAAAAAGAGTTGTGTGCAGGAAAGCAAAATGTGTATGTCCTCTATCCAAACTGTTGACTGTAAAGGCACATCAGAAAACAACACAGGCAAGGCACTTAACAAACCAATCGCATCAGAGCGCTGTCACTGTGGAAGTTGAGACAAATATCCCAATATTTTAGTATTTAACCATTTGCCACGAGTCAACACTTAACACAGGAACCTACCTCCTTCATCAGCGCTCCTAAGAGGCTACTTGGATTAGGCACTGAGCCCAGACAGGACAGTCTGCAGCCATTTCAGCACTGGACAGTTCCGCACCAGATTCAAAGGAGTAAGGGTGACACATGACAAAAAGGTGTGTTCAACATAAAATTTAAACATGTTCACGTGACACAAACAAAATCTACACGTTCTGGAAGATGTAGCAATCACACACTTAGCAAGCAACAAACTTATGTTTACATTTTCAATGTTTGCTGTTTTATTCTGCTTGGGAGGCTCTCCTGTGCATTGCAGTGGAATTGTGGAGCCCTGAAACCCTTTACAAGCATTGTTTAAAAGTTGGCAACATTTTTAAAAGAAGCCTTTTTCCATCAATGTGCACTTGTGAAATAATCTCCTAGTTTAATTAAATACTTGCACTGCTTTTTATGTTTGGTACGTTTGTTGTTTTTCATTTTTAACGTTGCTTTCCTTTTTCTTTTCCTACAATTTAGCATCTGTTTTCCATATATAATTAATGCATTTTTTGCAATGCAGTGCTGTGGATCACAGGTCAACAGCTCTGATTCTTTTGTCTTTTGTCACAAAAAGGCACTTCTGACATTGAGTCTGGTTTGGAAGTGTCCTGACACAGAGTATTCCACATTTTAAGTCCATACCTGGTACATGTTTGTACGTAGGTGCTCTTGATCCACCAACTCCGTCTTAAGTCTTCTCCTTGGGAAGCTTTCCCCAAATTATTGAACAGATTCTTCTTGGCAATCCTCACAAACCAGCAGTTCTTTCTGTTGCTGGTGCACTGTTTAACACTAAATGTTTTCCTTTTACTCAACTTTGTTTAACATGCCTGTACAGACAACAACCAGTTTCGTCAGAATTACCTTTTGTGAAATATATACCTATGAAGGGGGTCCATGACTATCCTCTGGACATCCATACAGTCAGCAGTATTCTCCATAATTATGACATTTGCAAAAGAGGCTTAAAATATATCACTGTGTGTAATGATTCCCTGTCTGAGTTTCACTTAACTTTCTGAAATGACTGGGAAAAACTATGCATGATTAATATTTGAGATATACTTCTTGGGAGCAATGATATATCTCCAAAAATTTTGGGTCAACTTCGGTGCTCCACATTTATGACCTGAAATTTTTTTTCATTAAATATTTCCAATATATCAAGATATATTTGAAGTTCACCATAAAGAAAACTGTACAGCTAATGTTAGTGCAGTCATGTTAAACCATGTATTAGTTACCATTGTCATGTATACAAATAAACAGACATTAGTATATTGACAATGAACACATTTATTAACTAAAAAAACAGAACTAACTTCAAAGAGGCAATAATTGATAAAAGTACAAGTACAACATGCTCTCGGACAGTGAGAGACCAAACAAAGTGAACTAAAATACATTTGAGGTCATGTGTAATGGGCATCGCCTGCAAGAAACAGATCAGCTGTGTCTTACAGGCGATGCCATTTACACATGTCATTGTTTTCTGTGTCCTGTATGGGGGCAGCTGTGGTATCTTCTAAAACCAAATGGCCAATTTGAAATAAACAAAATACATAAGCTTACACACAGTCCACAGTTCAAGCATTTTATCTACAATTTAGGGTTCAACTATTTAAGCTAGGCCTGTTTTAGGTTCCTATGCGCACATTATTTTAAATTTACATTAGACTAGGTAGGCTAAGACTGTACAGTAACGAAGGTCAAATCTGTCTACTCTACCTCCACCCCAAGAAACCTCATACTTGGTCCTCCACTTTACATTCCCATGGACAAACATCCATCACTCTCAAACCTTACAAATCCAAGAGTACCAGTAGGGGGCATCACAGGGCGGGCTGGGCCTCCATCAGAAAAACGCCACCTCGTAAGAAATGGTAAAAAACCGATGCAGCCCAGTCAAGGGTAATCCCGCTCTGGGCCAATCTGAGCGAGAAGACACCCCGTATTGAATCTAAAAATTAGCCTTACTGAGTAATTTATGGATCTGTGATACTCATCAGATCCTGGCTCTCTATATAACAAAGCAAAAAGATTGCAAGAACTGTAAATCTTGGTGTGTGTGTTCTCTAGCGTGTTTCTCCCAAACGTCTTCTTTTCTTGTTCCTCTGCTTTGACAAAACGATTTAGTTGGATGTAATGAGTGTTCGGTCCTCTGTGAAGGTGGTTGGCAGACACCAGGCCTTGTTTACTGTTGAGGAACAAAAACAAGGATGTAAGTAGTGTTCTTATCAAGACTCTCAATCTTTTGTCTTTTACCTTCTTCAATCACTTTCATATCCAGATATTCCTGCTCAAAATTATCGTGTTCTTAGCTTAACCTCCTGCACTGTAATCATTAGATCTTGCATAGCTCCTATATTAAAAGGAGAAATCTTTAAAGTTTGTCTTTATCAGCAGCGGTTTTTCTCTGTAGTTGTTAACGAAATTTCTCCCATGTGTGTCTTATCTTACAATGTCTGACAGTTGAAAGTTCTCTGCAACATAGATTTATCATCTTATTACTTCATGGCCACTCTGTCAATGTTTATCACAGTTCATTTAACACACTATGTCACAACAAGTAATCGTATTAAACCTTTCAGAGACTTCTTGCAGAACCGGCCTTAAAATACTTCACCTTTTTCTAAAAACCCAAACATAAAAACCCTTTAGTTTGTAAAAGAAAGCTTTACTATATAAAAAGGATGGACAAGGAAAAAGGTGAGAAAAGGCATCAACATCCATCGTGGGGAGCACTGTCCTTGGCAGGCGATCTCTGTCAGAGCTAAATCCACATTAAAAAAATAAAAATTCAAATGGCAACTTTTAATTTTGTGCAAAGTATGAAGTACAGCTGTTTATAAATTCTGTGTGGGTGGGATGGAGAGGTCCAGCAGGTCTCCCTTTAACACAAAGTAATGCTTAGAATGGTTTCATCCATATATTGACACACAATGTTTAGCTGAGAAACTAATTTAAACATAACTCTTGGTCAACCATCCTCCATGTGGAGCGTGGGGACCCATCACCACCATGGACCTTGTGCAATGTCTGTAATTCAATCCATCCATCCATCCATCCATTTTCTAAAACACTTAATCCCTCATGGGGTCGCGGGGGTTGCTGGTGCCTATCTCCAGTGTCACTGGGGGAGAGGTGGGGTACACCCTGGACAGGTCGCCAGAGGGCTACTAAAGTGTATAATTCAATACAGTTTATCTATATAGCGCCAATTCACAACAGATGACACGATGAGAGAGAGGAAAGCCACAAAGACAGGCCAGCGAGGCATAACTCCATTAATATTTTTCTAAATCAGGCCCGTGCATTCAGTATCATTTAATGTTAGAGATAACAATTTGAGACCATTTCTGTAATCATATATGAGGCTTAAAACAGTTTTGCACCTGCTCCTGTGGTCTTTGCTTGGAGGGATTGGGTACCGAACAGCGTCTCGCACTGGCCTTCTAATGAAAGTCAAAATTGAAATGAAATGTTTGTTAAACCATCTGTGGGACATGAAATTGAAATGATCATCCAAAAAATATACATAAATATAATGAATACCTTCTTCCCCCTTGGAGAAGATGTAGGTAGCGGAGTGACACAGCCAGAGGCAGGAACGATCAGGTCCATTTCCTTCAGCAACTTTGGGCTGAACCACACATGATTCAATGGGATGGCCAATCTGAAATAATATACAAAAGCTTACTTAAGGCCTTTTATGTCCTCAGTGACATTTGTGATTTCAACGGAATACAAATATACCTTCTTGTCTACAGCGTGGGTTGGCAAACCCAACTGAAGACTACGGCCAGTCACAGGGCAATCTGGTCACTCCTTCAGTCCACGGCAATACTCAGTCCAGTGCAAATTCTAACAGAAACCATGATATACAAGAAAGCGTTTGAGATTTTAACATAAGCATCCTACAGATTTTAGCTACATACATTTTAAGTATATACCTACACAAAAGCTTTAAATGTTGAGACAGAACTCCTCCTGATAGACCTCAGCACCCAACATGACCTAAAAACACAATCATGAGACTGTTGAAATGGCAGAATGATAGAGTGATGGAAAAATTGTAACAAAATATTTGTTAGGTTTTGCCATGTGTAATTTGGATACCTTGCTGCAAATGGTGGGTTGTCTACCAGGTTAATCTTCACGTTCTCCAAGCACCAACCCATGCACACCTTGCGCAATCTGCAAAACATACTAAAACCTTGGGGGAAAAGAGACAGGGACAAGAGGCTGAAGCATGCACAAGGGGGAAAACAGAGATAGGGAGAAGAGCATGCACAAGGCGGAAAGCAGAGATAGGGAGAAGAGGCTGAAGCATGCACAAGGCGGAAAGTAGAGAAAGCAGAGATGAGGAAAAAACGTCTGCAGCAGAGATAGGAGAAAAGTCTGCAGCAGAGATGAGGAAAAAAGTCTGCAGCAGAGATAGGAGAAAAATCTGCAGCAGAGATGAGGAAAAAAGTCTGCAGCAGAGATAGGAGAAAAGTCTGCAGCAGAAATGAGGAGAAAAGTCTGCAGCAGAGATAGGAGAAAGTCTGCAGCAGAGATAGAGAAAAGTCTGCAGCAGAGATGAAGGGGAAAAGTTTGCAGGAGATAGGAGAGAAATCTGCAGCAGAGATGAGGAGAAAAGTCTGCAGCAGAGATAGGAGAAAAGTCTGCAGCAGAGATGAGGAGAAAAGTCTGCAGCAGAGATAGGAGAAATGTCTGCAGCAGAGATAGGAGAAGATTCTGCAGCAGACAAAGGATGAGAAGACTCTGCAGATGAGAAATAATTACACATTCCCAGATATAAAACGGAGTGGAAAATGGCCATTCTGGAACACGGTGCTCTGCATAGCTCTGTACAAGTAGTGGCTCATGAACAACAACAATAACAACAACAACAACCACCAAAGGAAAGTCTAATGGGAGCACTGCTAAGAAAGAGAAACAAATTGTGCCATAAAACATATCGAGAGCAGTCATTCCTCAGCAGAAAGTTGCACAAGTGCAGGCTCATGGTTAGACTCAAACTATTAAGAGGGCCTTAACAGTAAACTGTGCTATGTGATTGGGGACTATTAAATCAAGAACAAAGCAACACAGTCCTGCCCAATCACATTTTCCACCTCACAAAGTCAAGGAGAGGCAGCAGCTGAGAAAGAAGACAAAATACAGTATACCGGGTTGTGGTAACTGTAATACGTCTGCAACACACCTGACTGGACACAATATTCTGGGCGAGATATGTAAATGTGATCAATCAGGGTGCGCTTTTCCGTTGTTGGATCCGAGATAAGCTGAGTGAACCCTTTGCTTTCAAACAAGTCCTTGATTGCTTTTCTTCCCGGAGAGAGAAGATCCTCATTGAAGTCTCCCAATACAACAACCGGCTGAATATCAAAAGAATTAAGACCATCCAAGAAGCTCTGAATGTTTTTCAAGAAGCTGGCAAGATCATAACTGGGTGGCCTGTAAACCGTGGCAACAAGGACTGATATCGGAGCGTCCAATCTAATCACATTGTACTCAAGATCTGTAACATTGTGAAAGTATCTCCGTTCCTCAGGTTGGAGAATGCTCCTGCAGTAAGTTGCTACTCCCCCCCCTTCCTTGGTAGCAATGTCAGCTCTGCTAGAGTAGGACACATGTCTGTTGCGCGCAAACAAACAATAACCCTCCATATGCAAAGAAGCTGGACAAGAAGATCCAAACAAATGACTTTCCGTAAGACAGAGAATATCGGCCAATCCCAGTTCATGATGGTGCTTCATGTCCTCATAGTGACACACAAGACCTTCGACATTGTGGTGGACGATTTTCAACGTAGTGTGCTGAGGACTTGATGGGAAATGCAGCAGGGGGCTGGTGTTCAAGAACGATGCTCGCCTCATCGTATCCATAGCTGCTGTGATACTTTCATCAGCGTAGATCTTCTTCTCATCAAAGTCGATGATTTTAAGCCCTTCCAAAGAAGTGGTACGGCTTAATGCCACATATGCCATGCCAGGTTCAAAGATACGTTTTAAAGAAACAACTGCCGACTGCATGGTCATCCCCTGTACTTTGTGTGCCGTACACCCAAAGGCCAATTTAAGTGGAAACTGCCGTCGCACCACTCCTTTTATGCTGCTTTGCTCCTCGAATCTCTCAACGTATACCAAGTCGTCCGGTTTACCACGCATCCTTTTGGTCCGTCCAGCCGTGGAATTGTCCAGTCTCAGTCCGATCAGTTTCACAGTTAGCGTTCCGTCTATGGTGTCCGTAACGATGTCGGCTATCGTTCCAAAGGTTCCATTCACCAGGCCATCCTCTACATCCAGGTTCCTCGTTATCATAACTCTAATACCCAATCCAGCTTGTATGTGGTCGCGCAAATCTCGACTTTTGCCCCTAACACAACTGCCCAAACTAACCATGTTTCCTGTTTTGGTTTCTCTCCTGTAGTCCTCTGCGTGAACATCCACAATCGCTGTACCTAAAGAGGCAACCACTGCAGCGTTGTGTGCGTCCACCTGTTTGTTGGTTGCAAATATGTGCAACACATCCAAGGGACAATCCTTGGGATCTGCAACACACCGCGTCAGCAAAGCTCTGTCCTCTTCACTGAGATCATCGGCTTTCCTTTTGACGCGAAGCCGGTTAAGCAGCTCAGCAAAGACTTTGTCATCCTTCTGCCGCATGATTTCGGTTAGACTTACTAGGCAGAAATTCTCATTCCAGAGATCAAGTACACCATCCTCCATGACACAAAGAGGTCTTGAAGCTCCCAAGGGGGGCAGTTGGTGAAAGTCTCCCACCGCAAGAACACAGACCCCACCAAATGGCCTTGTGTTCCCTTTGATCTGCTGAAATCTCCAGTGAACGTATGCCAATAGTTCTTTAGAAACCATGGAGATTTCATCAATAATCAAGATTTCCACATTGGAAAGAACTGCTCTGACCTCATCCAGGGCATTTCCAAGTCCCTTATAAGGTGGCTTCAAGCTTTTGGGGAGCTTCAAGATGGAATGCAAAGTCTTGCCTGAAATGTTGTATGCCGCAGTCCCAGTGAAAGCGGTGAGGAGCACAGTGGGCTGAGACATGTCACCGACATCCCGCAATCTAGGAAGCTGACGCAAAAGCTTAGTTGCCTCCTGGTAAACGCATTTGATGACATGCGATTTACCACACCCGGCTCCTCCCGTCAAGAAGTAAAAGAAGGGTTCTGGGTTCTGACCCCAGACACGCTGCAGGCACCAATGACGAACGGCATAGAAAATGGAAGACTGAGTCTGGTTTAAACTGCGGAACATTTGTCGCACAAAGTCAGGGCTCAGTTTAGGTACTTCAATAGCCGGCAGGGTTACATCCATTTGGTATTCGGGAACCGGGTCCTGCTCTTCATCTTGTTCCACCACTGGTCGCTGCGCAACACATTCCAAACGTTCGACTTCAACCTCGGGCGCAAAAGTGTTCCAAGCATTCCGAACTGGTCCTTGCTTCTTCATTTTCTCCATGATCTTGTCGATTTTTTTCCCTTGTCCTTCATACCTCTTCCGATTAAAGTCTACCCATTGTTTGACACTCCACCTACGGTGACGTCCATTGTTGTAAAAGGCTTCGTAAGATGGGTGTTCCTGACTTTTGAGTTCCTCGTCGCTCCTGTGTGGGAAGTACAACTTTAGGAGCCGCCTGTAAAATTTTTCCGGCTGTTTCTTTTCAGAGAAACGAGTGAATCTAATGACGGCTGGCTTCCCCACTGTTCTCTTCTGGATGTAGCCGGCTTCGTTTAAGAGAGGGATTGCATTTGGTCCTTCAATTTGCCTACCATACAGGACCCTGTATTCAGATACAAATACAGCCAAACACATGTCTTCAAATTCCACATTTTGAGGTCTGTTGACGTATTTGTCTGGCAATCCTTTCATCCAGATATCCTCCTCATCTGGGCCCATGTTCATGAGTCTGCTCATTGGAAGACTCATTTTCACAGCGTCTTCACCCGTTTGAATGAAAATGACACTACGTGACGACTTCTTAAGAGGTAGACTGCAGGTGCGGGCTACAGACTCCTGAGCACTGACCTCTCGTTGTTTTGAATAAGCCTGCATGATCTTCTTCATCTCATCCTGCTGGTTGACATTTGACTTCTTCAGATCCTCAACGACAGACTTGAGGAACTGTGCCATTTCTTGCTCTGGCTTGGCTATGTAGGACATCATGTACTCGATGCAGCTGTACTCATCAAGCACATACTGAATGTCCATGTTGGCATTCCACGCACGGAGGAGATCTGGATTGAAGCCGTTTACCCAAGCGTCCCTGGGGCTCCGCTTCATCATTACCACCATCCCAGAAGTGAGAGCGTCAACATAGTACCTGTATTCCTGTCTGGTCATGTTACAAGCCTGGAGTAGCTCCGACAAATCATTGAAAGATGATTTTTCGTCCATAAGTAAATCCCTTACAGGCTTCAGCTTCTTCTTAGCCTCCGTTTGTAGTGCAGAGATGATTCTGGATCTGGATTTTTTGGACTTCTTCCGACCTTTCTTTTCCTTTACTTGCTCTGCTTTTTTCTCGTCATCTTCCAAATCCAAATCGAATTGAGGGACGGTGATCGTGGTTCTTTCCATCGGTAGTTTGGGGAATCCAAATCGGCATTGGACGTTTCCTTTCTTGCACGATTTTGAATGCTTTCTGCTGTGCATCTGAACCTCCTTGACAATTTTATGGAGCTCGGGGTCTGCGGTTTCATCGGGCAGTTGACAGCATATGTAGCGGTCGATGAAATTTATGACTCCATCGCAACATGCCGGGTCTTCCATCTCGGGTGCATCCTTAATCCAAATCACCGCATGTATATGAGGGGAACCCCTTGCCTGAAACTCCACACGATAAAAGTAATCCTCAACAGGTCCAAGAGGCTGTGCCGGGGAAAGAATGAGGTCTGTGAAAAGCGCGTCCACTCTCTTCTCAAACATGCGCATGACAGTGACCGGATTGCTTCTAAGAATATCGCACTTTGCATTCCAGTCAAGATCTGAAAACTCTACCTGTTCTCCATGCTGAGCTTTGATAGCCTCAATGAACTCTGGCCATCTCATTTCAGCCGCGGAGAAGGTCACAAAGAAGGTAGGTTTTCCAAGCTGCCGAACCATGGCGTGCAAATCACGGAGGCCTTTTTCCCAATAAGCCGGAGTGCCTCGTAACGGTTGCATGAAACGAGTGGCCTCTTTATTCTGGATCAGCGTTTCCACCTCTTCTTTATCCTGGAGCATTTTACTGGAAATGTTCCGTCCATCTTTGGTCGTCGGTTTCCCTTTCCGTGTTTGGATAGACATGCTGTTGTTGGCCATGTGGGTCTCAGTGACAAACTGAGCAAAGAAAAGATAGCTCTGGTCTGCCGCAAACCTAGTGTCTACCGAGAAAAGACGTACATTGAAATACATACTCGGAGAGAGCTTGACACGCCTGGCTTCATCCAAGGTGTTTCTTCCAGTGGGGAATTGGACAGGGTAAGCCATGGATTCAAGCCTGGGAACACTGAAGAAGGAAACAGGTTGGTTTCCTTGGGCAGGAGCGATGCTGAAAATACCATCTCCATAAGAGAGGACCTCCTGTGCCAGGTCGGGGGGCTGCATGCACGTGTCCAGGACTAAACCAGGCCGAAGCGCCTGATGCTCTTCCCCTATGTGCTCAGGTTGTTGTTCCGTTGCCGCATCCGAATCATTGTCAGATTCAGGGATAGACTCCTCGGTTGGCTCATCCTCTTGATAATCAAAGGCAGCACTTTCGTTTACAGTAACATCCCTGTAATCGGGATGGGTCCGTTTAAGTGTGGCCAGACCAGCCAGCACATTCTTCATGTTGACCGTGTAAAAGTACTGATGTCCTTTGAATTTTATTTTTCTCTTCAGCTTGACCTGTAAGAGCTGGGCTTCTGTGTTGGGCCGTGGGAGACTGTTGACAGTTGTTTCCATCTCAGAAGGAACACATACAACTGCTCCATGCACTGCTTTTTGCTGTCCTTTTGGCAAAGAAACGATCTTTGCAAATGGGATAATTTTGGCAATTAGCTGCCTTTCCAGTACATTCAGCTCAGCAAGCTCCGGGGGAATAGGTGACAGATGCAAGCCATTTGCAGCTGCGATTGGTGGCATCCCTCCTCTAAATAGGTGGTTGTCACATGTGAAGCAGATCCATTCCTGCATCCTCTCCTCAGGTACAGAACATGGGGCAGAGCATGCAGATCCACAGACGTGAACATGCATACCGGTTAAGCACTCAGCCACCACTTTCATGTTCTTTTTATATTTACCCCTTTTACAATGCTTCACTTGACCTGGGAAGAGAGCTCTGTGGCACACCGTGCAGACATACGTGGGTCCATGGCGAATTTTTTCCTGGAATTTGTGTATTGCAGCTCTCATTTCTGGTCTGATCTGAGGCTGTGGGGTTTCCTGGTGGTGGCCAAAATTCCTTCTATATTTTCTTCGTATTCGCAGAGCACACCGCAATTTCCAATTGTTGGAAAGCGCTTCTTTTGACAGCCTTAATTTCCTGTTGACGATACATTTTTTATTATGTTGAACCCGGAACGCTAACTTGGTGTGATATTTTTCCCTCATATACTTGCTCATAACTATCTTCTGCCTGGCTCTGAAGTCGGGATCTGTGTATCTTGCCTTGACATATTTCTTCTGTCGGCTTTGGTAAGTGGGATTGTTGCTGTATCGTTTCCTGATATATTCTCTTTTTTGGCTTTGGTAGGAAGGATCCTTGTTGTATTTCTCTGTTAGATGCCGCCTCATCCATTTTTTCTGTGTCATTCTGAAGGTGTAATCAGTTTTGTATTTTTCCTTAACGTAATTAATTTTTCTCCAACGAAAGGCAGGTTCATTCTTGTATCGGCTGGTGAGGTGTTCCTTCCTCTGCTGTTGCTTAAGGATGTATATTTTTTTTAAGGCTTGTTGTTTACTAAACTTGAATGCTGGACAGGATTCATACCTTTCTTTTTCGGATTTGCTTTGTTTCATCTTTCTAAGTACATTGTGTCCTAGCTGTGCTTGGATCCTTTGCTTTACCTTTTGCCTCCTGGCTTTTGGCATTTTGGTCACATCTGGGACTGTTGGGAAGGTTTCCTCTACAGTGTTGCCTACATCACAAAGCCAAGGTGGCATTTCCCCTTTGTCAGAAGTGCTCTCTTGTTTTTGGACATCTGGTCTTGCTTCTGTGGGTGCTGGGGAAATATTTACAGAGTCCAAGGCGGGAGGAGGGGCATCATCAAAATCATTGACGAACCCTACTGGGACAAACTCATAAGTAGCACGTGGACCACGGTTGTGAAAGAGTTTGTAAAGATGCTGAACCATGAGTGTCAAGTTGCTAAAAGTCCTCATTATTGCTGTTCCGTTTGGGTGGGGTAGGCCTGCTGAATTCCGTGAGTGAGAATCAAAAACTCCAAACCTACCGTCTCTGTCACGGAAAACTGCAATGAACTCTGGAGTGACCAGAAGGAAAGCATGGGTGACATTTTCAGACAGGCACTCCAGCTGTGAGGCAAGATCCAAACCCAACCGTCGTGATGTTGGAGGGCTGTCATTATGACGGAAGACATAACCAACTCTAATACCTGTTCTGTGTACAGTGTAGATGTTCCTGTCTGTCAATACTTGTCTGGGCATCTCTTCCACTGTCAAGTGATTGTCAGTAAATGTACCGTCCAACATGAGCTGCCGTTTTGTGCCAACATACAGTGCATCTCCTTTTTCAAGCACTCTGTCAAGTACCACTTTGTCAAACTGCAACCCCTCATTGTGATAAGCCAAAAAGGTCAGAGCCATGCATGCACACTGATGGTTACGTGAAAAAGTACCATATTTCCTGTCCGCCTGGGAATGTGTAGCCCTCACAGACCGGACTGGTGAACCGCAAATGGCAGGTTCCAACGCACAGTCCTGTGTGAACATCAGCAAAAAAGGGTGCATATTAATTTTTGGTCAATAACATTTAAGTACTGAAAATTTACAAATTATTTTTACCACTATTAATAATGATCAGAAATACTGTAGGAGCCAGGCAGGGTTGAAACATTTGTGTTTATTAGAAAGGAGTGTGCAAGCAATGTAACTGGGTGGTCCCCTCCAGAGGGAAGGCAGAGGACATAGCTGGAGCACCTACCTCGGTCGGAGGGACTTCTCTCCTTGGCTGGTGACGGACGGGCCTGGTCTTATCAGGCAGCGTTCCCTCGGCCTGAAACATGTCCACAACATCCATAAACATTTAACATTCAACTTAAATTTTGAAGGAGATTTCAACATTGACATAGAACTTATAATGTACTATCTGCATGAAGCGAAAATAAAGAAAAAACATTCAGTACAGCTGTAACCATAGAAAAAAATGTTTTTTGCAATCACATATGAAAACTAAGAAAGAGGGTCACACCTGCCGCTCCTCCAGTGTGTCTTTTAGAACAAACAACATGGTTGCTACATAAACCCTGGTGGTAGGAGGAAAAAATATCAGAAACACACCTTCTTCCCCTTCGGAGCACAGGAGGGTTCCAGGAAGTCACAGCCAGACGAGGGGACGATCCGATCCATCTCCTCCAGCAACGCCGGGCTGAACCACACAGGATTTGGAGGAATGGAAGAGTCCAGCAGGTCTCCCTTTAAAAAAAATGCTTAAAATATATTCATGCGTACATTAAGTGCAGACACGGATTTAGTAAAAGATTAGCCAATACTGACCTGCTGGTCAACCATCCTCTTGCTGGTGTGTGGACCATCAACCTGGACCTGCTGCTTCATGGATGTTTGAAACCACAAATCAGTCAGTGGCACAAATGTGCTAAAGAATATAAAAGCTAAAAAGTAGTGATGGGTCGATGAGGCGTCATGAAGCGTTTCGACACATTGGCAAACTGTATTGATACTGCGGCGATACTGTGTTACTGAATACTGACACCTGCTGGACCTTAAAAATCACTACAGGCAACCTGGTTGACAGACTTAATTAACTGACACTGATTTGATGACCCAGTATACACAATAATACAATTTAAGGTATTGTATGTTGCATGTATTATTTTATATTTTCATTTGAATTTGAAATATCTTTGATTTTTTTTTTTAGATACAGCCAATAAATAATGTGAACCTGTATCATAATGTAATAACCTGTAAGTAAACCTGTTGCGAATGAGGATGATTGTGGACAGGCATTTTTTTTTTTTTACAAATTTTTATTCAAAAAAATAATTTGTTCGTCAGATGATTTATTTCAATATCCTCAGCCACACATCGCTTTTCTAAGACCACGAAGGAACGGTCTCAGTTCTGAACAATTTCTTTGTGCTGCTCTTCATTTTTATGCCAACGGGAGCTTTTTAATAACGTAGGAGACGGGGAAAATGTTTCAGAGGTATGTTGTGCTGTCAGAAATGTTACTCAGTTATAGTTTAAAGGTGTTCCAGAATGAAAACAATAATTTATTCTGTAGGAAATGTTGGCACATCCAGCTCTAATTTTCCATTCTATATAGCGTAAGTGGTTAATATAAAGTCAGGTAGGCACAAATTAAACATATACAAGACAATCAGTGTCAACTCCTTTTTTTAGAAGGATTGGTGAACAATGGCAAAAAGATGAACATATCAGTTATTTCATCAACACACACCATCCCATCATTAATTGCATATGTTGAATATAGCCAATTAATGCTTTAGTTAAGTACCGTTAAACATAAGAAAACTTTTAACTTAACCATACCTGGTTAAACTGCACTTCATCATCAGGGTTCTTGCACCATTTTAAAAGTAAAATTTAATGGTTTTTAAGACCTTTTTCAGACCTTAACAAATATAATTTAAGACCTAAAAATTTGATAATTTCTTTGGAATAGGCTACTCAATTTATATCCTCCTCCTCCTTCACTGGAAATCAAAACTTTTCCATTTGGTATCAATTGTGTGCAATGTGTAAACTCGGTAAGTAAAAAAAGTAAAAATACTTTTCTTTGAGACCTATTTTATTTTATTTTGGTCCTTTGTGATGTAGAACAGAGCCAACGTAACATAAATTAGATTACACTAAACAACACAATGCTTTGTATGAAGGAACCATATAGAATACTGAAAATAAGCTCACTCACTAATGTCCTCAAAACAGCCTTTCACAAGCGAAAATGTTGACAATTAATCTACATAACTTAGAAAACACAAATGTTATTACATGACTTTTAATGAGAGAAACCCTGTTTCGTAACATCCCAAATTCACCTCAAGACATGTGGCGCAGCTCTGCTGCTCTCTTCTCAATTTCATGGTCTAGGTCCACCAACTCCTGCCTACAATTTATTTTTTCCGAATCGGACCCTGTGAAATGCGGAGCAGTGTTTCACATTCCGACCCTCCTTCTTCTTCTTGAAAAAAAAAAAAAAAACGTGTCATGCTAAATTAGCTGAGCTAGCGCGTTACCTTTCTTTGAATTTTCAACAAAACATAACAGCGAATCATGAGGAAATCCCTTGTTAGTCGCTGCGCTTATCAGTTAAGTTACTGGAAGCGAGGGAATAAACGCTGACAGGTGACGTGGCCACAGGTGAAAGCAACTCATTAATTAACTGCACGCTTACCGAGGGAAGTTGTTGTCAGATGTTCATTCCACTGAACTTTCTGAGTTGATAGTTCATAAATCCAAAGAAAACCTTCAACCAGCGCTACTTTCATTCATGCATCTGTGGCCATTTTGGTACGCTCTTCTAAAAAATGAAAATGATTGAACACGATAAACCTCAGTGGCAGATCTCCGCTTTGCAAAGACCCGCCCTACTCTCTTTCTGATTAGCTAATATCCCGGCTCTGCCAGATTTCATTGGCTTAGAGGTCCACACGGCCCCTTAGAGCAGTTTCTTTTTGAAAAAGTCTAGGCGGAACTTTTTGCTCTAATTTTCCAAATGACGGAAATCCGTCGCAGCGACGGAGAACTTTAAACCCGGCATTAAGCAGACCGGCTGAAAATTTAATACCTACAGCAACTTTATGGTAAATTTAAGACAATTAAGACCTTAATTTCCCGAATTTTAATTTAAGACTTTTTAAGGACCCGCGGGAACCCTGATCATGATTTGCTGCCATGTCCTTTCAATGCTTTTAGTAATCAATGCCCCCCCACCCCCACACACACACACACACACTTCCCCTTTTGTGTTGAACAAGTGAAGTGTGAGAAAACAGCTTTAATTCTCCATCACATAACTTTCATATTGCGCATGCATTGATTTTTCAACAATTCTCTCTTGCGGTTTTCAGCAGCAACAGCATTGTTTCTTATGGTTTAATATTGTCCATATGCCTTCTTTAAAGATTTCTAGTTCTACTCGCAGGACATGCACACTTCCAAGCTTATTTCCTGCCGTTGCCATGGTGAAACACGTTATTTGCGTTCCATTGATCGGACTTTTTTTCATGCTCATGTATCTGTTCTGAAACCAGAAACGCTGAGCATGACAGAGTGGTGTAGAACTACTCAGAGTAGCAGCTTTCTACTCAGTGTAGATCAGCCGTTTGAAATGAGGCTCAGAACAGAGACGCACAGAGCAACCTGCCCAACCCATCAATCAGTGGTGCGCTCCGATCAGCACCTGGCGTTCACAGAGCCGGGCCGTGGTATACAATCTCACCAGTTGCAAAATGGTAAAAAAAAATAACTTGGTTTATTATTATTTTGTTTACAGTTCAGCTTGGATTTTATTTACTGCGCAGCATAACTTTGCTGTGCGCGCTGAATCCAGATGCTGTGTGTGAATGCACACGCGCGCAGTTTAGAGGGAACATATAAAAACAGTTTGGCGCAGTCAGTTAGAAACAGTTCCTGTATCGGTCACGTGACTTTCCCGTGTCGATACGCGCATCAACACGCATCGACACAGGTTTCGCTCTGTGAGCTCGACACATGCGCCGACGCATTGGTGTTGCCGACTCATCACTACTAAAAAGGAAAATTAGGTCAAAAAAATAAGTCATTACCTTCTGGCCACCTTCCACAAGTGTCCATTCGAAGGGGTTGGAAGGACGTGGAGACGCCACCTCGCCGACCACCACCAGCTTAGGAGGGGGGGAACTTTTGACCGGGGGAGGGGAAGCCGTCACAGGAGCTGGAGATTTCGGTTCATTTGCTTCCAGCTGCGTGTAGGTGGCAACCCACAGCAGCTGGGCAAGAACCTCCATCCCAGGGGTGTCACTCAGGTGAACCTGCCACAGACGATCAAACATGAGCACATGAAAATATTTACAGTAAGCAATAATTACCGTTTTTATAGTGATATGTTTAACATACGCCATCCTTGCTCCACAGCTCCAGACGACTCAGAGGGAAGTATTCAGCAACAGAAAGGTACGGAACACCTCAACAGAGAGAAAAAAGAAAAGAAAACAAAGTTGTCATTTTTTAATTCCTGTCAGTCCAACGTAACATAATTTTAATGTTTAGGTAACGTCAAAACATAGGAGGCATGAAAAGCAGTATTTGAAACAGAATATTTTGGTTACACCATTATCAGTGAGATGACCACTTTAAATGATGACCGTAATAAACAGAGGTGGGTAAATGTTGCTTTGGAAAGTGAAATCTCTGTCTGGTTTTCCTTCATGCTGTTTACTTAAGCAGGTGATTTTTAACCAGTGGTCTCCTACTGAAATCATTGGGGGCTGTTGTCCTGCAGCTTTTAGATGCGTCCGTTGTCCTACACACATGAATTAATTCATTTGTACGTTATTAACATGCAGTCCAGCTCTGCTAATGAGCTACTATGCAAGTCAGGTGTGTTGATGGAGAGACGCAGGTAAAAGTTGCAGGACACCAGCCCTGGAGGACTGCAGTTTGAGACCACTGTTTAAACATTACTCCCTCTCTGTTTCATGGAGCAGGACATGCTTAGAAGTAATCTCTGCACAGATGTTTTCTGAACCAGGATTTCCCACCACTTACCATTAGCAAATGCTATCAGTCATCAGCAAAAGAACATGAACAGTTGTCTCAGTGTAAAGAAAAGCTCAGCAAAACACTTACTTCTCCGAGCAGCCACCCGGTGGTACGCCTGTCGCAGCAGAAGCTGCAGGCTTTCCTCCACAACAAGACGTGGAGGAAAGTCCACAACAACCACCTGCATTTTGAATCCGGAGAGAGAATACGGTGAAATAAATTAACACAACTTCACATAAATGGCATTTAATGTACATTTAGTTGACAATATATAAATGCAGTCTTAATTAAACGTACATTAGGCCAGCGGCTGCAGATGGTGGCCAGCAACTCGTCAAAGTCCACAGCTGCCTCCTCCGGTGTCCTGCTGGCGGTCAAGTTGTTGCTGGGTGCTAACAGACAGACTACCTCGGGAGTTCGGGGTAGAACTGCCTTGTGCACCTCACGCCTCAACTGAGCCGCAGAGGCCCCGGGGGTCGCAAGGAACCCAAAGGAGAACTTGCCCTCTGGCATGGTGACAAAGCCATCTACGATAGCACGTAAATGCGAGTCACCAACCAACAGAGCAAACTAAAAAAGAACAAAAAAAGATCATTAATGATGGTGTTCTTAAATTGATGTTGTGATGTTTGTGGATAGAGTAGAATGGAAACCTACCTTCTTCTCCGGAGCCTCGGCTGGGAGGACCAACTTGTGGCTGAGCCCAGTCACATCGGAGCGCGGCCACTGCTTCACCCGATGACGATGGCCCGTCCCCCGGCCTGTTCAGAGAAGCACAGACAACAGAATGAAACTTAACAGCTTCGGCAAAGTAAAAAGCACAAATGTAGGGATTTTTTTAACTACATACCTGACCGAAGAAAGGTCAATGGCTCACTGGGATTCTCCTGGTACGCTGTGTCACTTGACGACGCCTAAGTTTTAAAACAAAAACTTTCGTTTAACTACAATCAAAAACAGCATTAATGTTGGAAATACATTAAATGCAGTTGGCATGTACTTGCCTCGTCAGGAGACTCTAGCAGCCTGGACATCTAACAGCAAAAATAACTCAAATGACAAAAGAACATAAATGATGGACAAGTAAGTTGCTGAAAAGGAAAAATCATAGCTGTACCTTTATCTGTGGAGACTGCGTGGGGGACCAAACCCGCGAGGTGGTGGGGGGCGTCCTGGGCTAAAAACACAATTCCATCACGACACTCATAGGAGCAAAATCAGTAAAAGGTTACTTTAAACGAAAAAAAGGTTACATAAAAGAAAAACTTTATTTTTGTATTGTACTATCATTTATAGCTTAGACACCTTGGTGCAATCCGATGAGGCGGACTGCAGATCCTCCTGGTCAAGTCGCCTCCACCTCTTCTTGGCCCCCTCAGACCGTCTACCCCTTCGTGGCATTCTGTGAAGAAAGACTCAAACTTGGAAAGAAAGTGATGTTATCCAAAAAGCAGAAAGAAAAATATGCCTTAAATATGTATTATACAAGCTGTATTTGTAGGGATGCTAGTAATTTATGCTGTGAATATGTGTCAGTAAGTGTGCGTGTGTATGTGTTATTGTATGTGTGTGAATGTTTCTATGCTGAAATAAATGTTTTGTGTTCTAATTGAATATGCAAATCAAAGATGTGGTTTGTTAATGAAGGGATTCCGATGTAACGTGTCTTTAAGGTGTTAATAGAGAATATAAATGTGTGGTCTTAGTTGTAACAGCGCTGGTAGCACAATCAAATTTCCAAACTGCAGAAGTCTCGCACAACTGGAAAGCTGTAATGAGAAGCAAGGAAAGCTGGAATTAATATGTGTTACTGAAAGAATTAATCAGTTTGAAAAAACATTGAGGTAAAACACATGAATTGTTATTAAGCAAATATTTTGGGGTTTATGTTCCACTTTGGAACCGCTGTAAAGCTCGGTAGTGTTGTACAACCCACTGTACTGCATGGTGCCTATTTTGGAATAGAGCTCTAAAATTGTCAACCATAAGATGGGTAGTAAAACTGAATGTAGTAATTTTATCACATGGTTTTAATATTTTTGATTTCCACACTTTTTCCAGGGCTAAGTACTTGAATGACAAATTGAGAAAGGACTGGCCAAGTTCAATTTCATCACACATCCAGGAAAAACCTAAGTGAAATTGTTTTCACACATTGCCTCTCTGTCATGGATGATATGGTCCCAGAGTCTGAAACAGACAACAGCAGCAGTGTAGAGACAGATTCAACTGAGAAAGCTGAAGATGATGAAGGACTGAGG
The DNA here is from genome assembly GCA_037039145.1 of Fundulus diaphanus. Classification (NCBI taxonomy): domain Eukaryota; kingdom Metazoa; phylum Chordata; class Actinopteri; order Cyprinodontiformes; family Fundulidae; genus Fundulus; species Fundulus diaphanus. The sequence goes on from CM073141.1 coordinate 47,280,908, forward strand.
AAAACCACTGTTACTGACATGGAGACCACCAGGATATTGTACAGTGTAGGTATGATTATAAGAGGCATTCTTAAAAATGCTCCACAACAACTGTTTGTGTGGCCACCAACATCATGTGATCTGAATAGCTAAAGTTCTCAGGCCATGGTTCACCTTGAACTGCACAATTTGATTGCCTGGTGGCTTAGTGTCTCAAATGACCCTACTATGTCAGCAAACGTTGAAGTGCCTGATGATATCAACCCTAAATTGGTCTCAATATGTCAAGACATAATTTATTGTGGTCCAAAGGGAGAGAAACAGACTCTTACAGTCTTGCTCTTGGATTAACTGTGAGACATTGAACTGGATCATCCCAAGTTGTGACATGTTACCCGTCATGTAAATGAATACTGCCATATTGTCTTTTTCATAATATAAATATGTTACCCCTGTCCTCAAATTCAAATGTGATGATTAAATAGTTATATGCATGTACATGTAAGTGTCTGTCATTGTTGTTGGCGCTAATATTTAATTTCCTATTTTAGTGAATAATTGCTGGAATGGAATGGCCTTATAAACATTTTTAATACTGGATTCAATGTAAAATGTGAATAGGCCTTCTTTTAAATGTGAAATGAAAAGGCACGGGTGCAGCTCAGCCTAAGGCCTTAATTTGTTGAAGACATGCAGTTTTCATATCACTTTTACTGGCAAGTCATTTTAGTCAGCTACTCAAAGCCTGTAACATTTGCAGAAAGTTTTAATTATGAGTTTAAGTGGTATTAATGATTGAAAAAGTGCAGAAATAGTTTAGTTCCACGGTCACAGGAACAAAACTTAATTTAAAGCTACCGTTCAGATAACAGCTACCGGCCTATAATGTAGTGTTTGGTTTGCGTATCACATTTACACAAAATGGAGCAAAAACAACCTATTTTATTTTCTTCCTGTTAGCTAGCATATGAAGCTGTATGTGAAAGTGTGCATTGCATGGATCTCTATTCATTCACTGGATTGCTGATTTGCTGGAAAAAGTTAAGTCACTGGCCGGCATCTTGCTACTCCCTACTCTCACAGAATCCCATAGAATTTGGTTGCAACCTGCAAGCAGTTTTCTGGCTGTGGGTAAACGTTTCTCGGGTAATTTTACAATCAGTGGATGTACTAACACTATGAAGTACTAGGAAATTATGTACTAAAATATTTTACGTTTTATATATATCTAACATGCTAAATATTTCAGCACCCGACCTTCTCAGTATTTGATAGTTTTAGTACATAAAAGAATGTGGCATTTGAAATTGTAAAAGTTTAAGGACCCTCTGAACATGAGAAAATCCTCGTTGTTCAATGCCGTAGCGCACATATTCCTTAGTTACTGGAGGAAAATATGCCAATATGGCGGCTGGTGGCTTCACAGCGAGGTGTATTATATAGGGCCAATGCGCACTCCAGTAATAAATAGAGGTCAGTGGTGCATTCACAGACAGCAATATGGAAACAAAAGCATTGAAATTAAAAGATGCTGTTGTTGGTAGTACATAATGCAAAAACAATCTTTGAACCGACATGTTTAGGTTGTAAATGCTTTAACTGGTATTTGATTTTAAGAAAGGATGGAAAAAAAGACCAACAGTAAAGTTAAATCTATGTTAGATTTTGATGCATCTCAAAAACTAAGGTATAAAAATAAAATAAATATATACTAAGTCCTCTGGATGGTTTCTTTTTAGTTGAAATGGTTCATGTCTTTTCCAAGAGACTTCTTCAGTCTGAGACTTACCAGTAAACTCAGCCTTTTAAGCAGAACTTAGTGAAATAAACATGTACATTAAGCCTTTTAGTCACAAGCAAAAGAGACCATCACAGTAAAACTGATCGCTCAAGTGTTAATCATGTCCTGTTCTCAGGAGGCTGAGTCATGCTAGCAATAAGAGTGTTGTATGAGGAGGGGACAGATTGACTGGGAGACCTCCAGTCGTTTGACGATGGCTGTTTTTTCTTCACAAAAATGACTTCCTTTACGCCTCTGTCAAACCACCCCCAGCTCCGTGCAAAACTTGTCGTCGTCCCCCAGTTATCTGTGCAACACTTGTCTTCCCCCAAGCTAATTCAAATCAAGCTAGCAAGTACGGTTAAACAGCCACCGAGAGACAGAAAAAACCCACCAATTTCAAAGCACACACCTAGTCCATCATCCGTAAACAATTTTAATCATATTTAGGTCAGATAAAGCAACAAAAATGCATGTTTTACGTAGAGCCCAAAAAGACGTCTTACCTCAACCAAAGCAGAGTCGGAAAGGAACGTTGAAAATTCAAAGTACCCCATAACTAGCGACAATGTAGCCAATCAGAGAGCTGCGTTTTGTCACCTGATGTGACGTATCACTTCACAGATAAAATACATATTTTTTAAAAAAAGTATTAAAGTAAATAACTGTAACTTGATATTTAAACAATAAAAACCCCGCAAAACGTATAAAAATAAAGTTTAAAAAGCCGTCGACAGGTGTATGTGTGTTAGCTTCCTAGTTTGCAGCTTAGCTCAGAAGCTAAGAGTAACATAACATGCGTAGCTGGGTGAGCAGATATCCCCGATTTCCGTGGCCATGTCCATTTTGGAACACCTGTCCCTGGCTAAAAAACAGTTTATGTCTGATGGAGAAAACGTTGCGTACGGGCTGTTATTACGGTAGAAAAAGCGCATCAGCAGTTTTAAAACAGGAAAAAGTCCGCTCGTGCAGTACTTGCTCAGCGGGCAGACACGGCCGCAGAATGCGCCGCGATGTTTTATTTGCTTATCACTAGCAGCCAGAGAAATCAGCATTTGAAACAGTAACATGCTTTATTTGTACAAGTGAAGACGTGGGTGTTGGCGTGATAAAAGAATGGTGTTGAGAAATAAGCACAAAGACCTATGTTTGTAACCCAGCGGATGTGGAAACCGAACATCTTACCGTATTTCAGACGTGAAGTTATGAATCCACACAGAACAAAACAGCGAAACAGCAACATGATATCCCACCTTGTTTGCGATACAATCAATGGCTGTCACATATTTTGTGAGTCATATTGATATATGGTCCCTGGCCGTTTGTTTGTATAAGCCGAGGAGCGCTTGTTCCCGTAGCGCTGTTGGTCATCTGTTCGCTAAGAGACAGCGGAAGCTGGAAGCGGAAGGACATCAGTTGCCGTTGAACTGTTAAGACAGTTCTGTTGTGTATTAAACAATGAAGTAAGCCAGCAAAATAATATATGGTATAAAGATAAAGTTACAGTGAAACGATGAAAACATGCGCCGACGATCAGCCGCTCGGCTATGGAACGCAAGCGCAGTAATGCCTTCCGCTTCCGTGTTTAGGTCCCTGGAGCATCATGGGAAACTGAGTTCTATAACATGAGTGCCGTTGCGTTTAGTTGGTAAGAGTTGTGCTGCTTTCAAGCTTAATATATATAGTGCTGACAGCTTTTCAAGAGTTCTGGAAGCACAAACTCTGTGTTGCACCTTACCAGACAAACATGATGTTTGTTGAAATGGTTTCTTCATGCTCTGGACATGACTTTTTAAAGTGTGTGTTTGTTGGATTGGCTGTATTGACTGTAATTTAGTGCAGTAGGTTACAACTCATTCAAGTTTGTTAGAAAAAAACAGTACATAAGACAATATATTAATAGTTTTTGAGCTGCTGCTTATTATGCAGTCGCTAAATAAGAGATTAAAAACCTCTTTTTTAAGAATGACCTGGCCAATACAGCAGCATAAAAAGGAAATGTAATAAAAAAAATTAAAAGCAGGTAATTATTTAACAAAAAGTGAAACATTTAAACAATTTGAAAAGTTCTAATATGCAAGCGACGTCATAAAGGAGCGTTCAATATCAGACATATTTAGATTGCTGTGGCCAAAAACAACCTACACAGCCAGGATTCGAACCAGGGTCTCCCACATGAGAGGCGTAGACACTAACCAATGTACTAACAGGGTCTGACGTTAAGATGTAGGAAAATGTCGAACAGGTTGATCTGCTGACATAGACATTATAAACACCCCATTGGACGCTGCCGGGCGCTAGGCCGACGTGCCTACAGGTTGTACTCAGCCTCTCGGCCATTGACAGCTGGAGATCGGCACCGGCACCCCTCGCAAACCCAGCAGACATAAGCGTGTTAGAAAATGGATGGATGGATGAACTGGGCTATTTATTTTCTCCTTGCCATCAAGATCTCTGCCAACTGCCACCAGAAGTTTGTATTATTGGGCTTTATTCGTCTGGAAACAGATGCATACAACACGTTACGTGCGCAGCCATGATGAACTGGTTGAAGCCAAACAGCTGATAATACAGCGATGTGATTGGCTGAGCAGCAAAACTGGATGAGACATATGCACACAGTTATATATTTTGCAGTTACATATTAATATAATAAACACACAAACTACTCACCTCTCTCTCTCTCTCTCTCTATAAACAGTGTGTTCAAAATAGGGGGTGGATATATTAATGTACTAAAAATGTAGAAACATTTATATACAGTACAGAGCAAGTGTTGTCTTTATTTTCATGGCTATGAAAATTGAAGATTCACACTGAAGGCATCAAAACTATGAATGAACACATGTGGAATAATATACTTAGAAAAAAAGTAAACTCTTGGCATTGGCTTGTTGAACTTCAAGAGGTAGTCACCTGACATAGTTTTCCTTTCACAGGTGTCCCCTGTCAGGTTTAATAAAAAGGATTTCTTGCCTTATAAATGGGGTTGGGACCATCAGTTGTGTTGTGCAGAAATCAAGTGGATACACAGCTCATAGTTGTACTGAATAGAATGTTAGAATTTGTATTATGGCAAGAAAAAAGCAACTGAGTAAAGTAAAAGGAGTGGTCATCATTACTTTAAGAAATGAAGGTCAGTCAGTCCGAAAAATTGGATAAACTTTGAAAGTGTCCCCAAGTGCAGTGGCAAAAAGCATGAAGCGCTACAAAGAAACTGCCTGACATGAGGAGTGCCCCAGGAAAGGAAGAGCAATAGTCACCTCTGCTGCGGAGGATAAGTTAATTGAAGTCACCAGGCTCAGAAATAGCAGGTTAACAGCAGCTCAAATTAGAGAGCAGGTCAATGCAACACAGAGTTCTAGCAGCAGACATATCTGTAGAACAACTGTTAAGAGGAGACTGTGGGAATCAGGCCTTCATGGTAAAATAGCTGCAATAGCTGCAAGACACCCCCAGGCTGCGTAAGGGCTATTTGACCAAGAAGGAGAGTGACCTGGCCCCCAAAATCACGGGACCTGAACCCAATCAAGATGGTTTTGGGTGAGGTGGACCTCAGACTGAAGGCAAAAGGGCCAAGAAGTGCTAAGCATCTCAGGGAAGTCCTTCAAGACTGTTGGAAGACCATTTCAGGTGCGTACATGTTGAGGCTCATCAGTGGAAATGGCAAGAGTGTGCAAAGCAGTAATAAAAGCAAAAGGTGGCTACTTTGATGAACCTAGAATATAAGAGATATTTTCAGTTGTTTCACACTTTTTTGTTAAATATATAACTACACATGTGTTTATTCATAGTTTTCATGCCTGCAGTGTGAATCTACAATGTTCATAGTCACGAAAATAAAGAAAACGAGAAGGTGTGTCCAAAGTTTTGGTCTGTACCATATATATATATATATATATATATATATATATATATATATATATATATATATATATATATTGCTGGTGCCAATACTTAATGTCACCAAAGGTCATGAGTCAGATTGGCCTCCTTTAGCAACTCAGCCTCACCACATCTGGGCCCAGAACTCAACATTTGACCAAAATGGTCAGTAGCGCCATTTCCCACATGTGGGTGGTGCTGTATTGGCCAATTATGTCGTGTCTGGGCATCATGCCAGATCCTGTTAGAAGCAAAGGCCCAATAGGAAAGCATGTGAAACCCAAAATGGGACAGAAAAGTGACACATGGCTGAAAGTCACTTGAAAATTTAAAAATGTTAAGAGGAAGTGACTGTGCGAATTTCAGATTCCTACATTAATCACAGCCGCTGCAGCGGGCGTCGAAAGTTGCCATTGTATCCCAATGGAGCTTCTCCCCCTGGCCCTCAGAGTTCCGTCGTCATGGAAACTCACTCACACCTCTGCTGCAGGCCAGTCTACCGAAGTGCAGAGACTTTGCTCACAATAAGTCCCATTGGATTATAATGGAGAACTTTGCCCCGAACAACGCTCCATATCTCCTGATCCGTAAATGGTAGAGATGTAATTTTTTCTGCGTTTATTTCGTAACGGATAGGGGAAGAAGACAGGCTATCGGTTGTTGCTGGAAAAAGTTTAATAAAGGCGTGAAAAATTATGATATAAAGGTGATTTTTATGGATTTTTAGAAATCCTCTAAAAACGGTCCCGAACAAATTGGTGTAGCTGAAAAAGTATAAGAGATATCAAAATAATTATTTCACTATGAGTATCAGCAGGCTTTTGAGGACTATGGTATTCATTTTCATGTTTGTACAAAAAACGGTGTAGGCACAGCGACGATGTAAAAAAGTGGATGATATGGGAAAATGCAGCTGAAAAGCGTTTTCAGGAATTTGCACATTCGCTACTCCCGAACAAATTGTTCCTGGGGCAAAACCGTAACAGTTATCCCAACAATTTATTTTTTATGAGTGCCAGAAGTGTCGGGACATGCATGTGTGAAAATCTCATGCTTGTACATGAAACGGTTTAGGAGTAGCGACGATGCGAAAACACGTGATGTTTTGGATTTTCAGACGTCATTTTTCAAAAGCGCTCCATAGGAAATGAATGGGGGAGGTTTCGGGTTTGTGTCGCTCTGAGGTGATTTGGGAAAAATCTATAAATGCTACACCAATGAGGGTTACATTTCCTGAATCCAGACAAAAATACCTACGTTTTGATGTATAATTTGTCTACGTAGAGTGAAAATTGAGCGAGTAGGCTGAAGTTGTTCGGAGTTTTGAAATCTTTGAAAACGCTAGAGTGGCCCACTCTAGCGGTTGGAGAATTCCGTCATTGACTTTCATTATAAACGATGATTTCGCTGATTTTCGGACATGAGCTTTGAGGAGTAACTGTGAAGAGACGATAAAAGATATCCACATCCCGTTTTCACTTCTGAGTAGTTCACAGATATGTCTACAAACTGGAAGTTAAACGGTGTTCGTAGGTGAAAGCATGACGACACAGTACAGCGTTGAAAATGGCCATTTGGAGGCTTTTCTGAGGCTTTCTTTCTACCCGATTCCATTGATTCCTATGGGATTTTTGGGGGTAGTTTTTCGCTAATTTTGTCGCCATGGTAACTCGAAACCCCAATAAAAGTAATAGCACACATCTCGTGATCGAGCCGCACGTTTTGATGTATATATTGTGGGGGTGCACGCTACGGTTCGGGCCGCATTAATCGTGACGGATGAAAAATAAAGAATAATAAAGAGACGCCTTTAGAGGTGAATAGTAGTAGGTGCCTCCATGCATTTGCATGGGAGGCAGTGCTGTGCTTCGCACAGCACTGCCTCCTCATTGCAAATGCCATGGCAGGCACCTAATAATATTAATAAAGAAGTCCGTTTAGAGGTGAATAGTAATAGGCCCTGCCCATGCATTTGCATTGGGAGGCAGTGCTGTGCTTCGCACAGCACTGCCTCCTCATTGCAAATGCCATGGCAGGCGCCTAATAATAATATATAGTCCGTTTAGAGGTGAATAGTAGTAGGTGCCTCCATGCATTTGCATGGGAGGCAGTGCTGTGCTTCGCACAGCACTGCCTCCTCATTGCAAATGCTTGGCAGGCACCTAACTAGAAAATTTCTGAAGAAATTTAGCAAGGCGCCTGCCTCGTGGTGCGTACCGTACTGTGTAAAATAGCAACAGGAAGTAACACCGCGAATTTCAGGTTCCTACGGTCTTCACAGCCCCCGCAACGGCCGTCCAAAGGTGCCATGTTAAGTCAATGGACCTCCTAGGAGCCTCTGGCTAGCAGCGTTGTCATGGAGACTCCCTCACAGCTGTAGCCCTCTGTCTTAATTATTATTACCTTTATCATGTGAGTTACTGAGGTGAATGTGTGATTTCAGTGTCTTTGGAGCATTTCTGCAGCATGTAACAGAGGGAAAGAGGGGTAAAAAATGGATGTTTGACACCTCATAAAATAGACATGCTTTATCTGACATGGCCCAAATTTGTTGTAGAGCCTTCTCTCTAAAGGAAGTACAGACTCTGTGAAGCAAAAGTTTGCGCGAGCTTGCTAGAGCTACTTCCGGTTAGCAACATGCTAACCGTTAGCCGCTGACAAGGTTGTGTTCAGGATGACCAGGTGATGGTACTCTGTTAGTTTGGTCCATAACCTGTGCTGGGAAGTGCCTCAAAGAGGGAGAAAATACGTTGTTTATTACGTCGCCATGGTAACTCAAAATGGCGGGTGGTCTTGGCCCATTGAAAAGCATTGAATATTTGACACCTCCTAACATGGAGATGCTTTATCCGACATGGCCAAAATTTGTTGTGGAGCTTTCTCTCTACAGTAAGAACAGACTCTGTGAAGCAGAGGTTGGTGAGACCTTCCTAGAGCTACTTCCTGTTAGCAACATGCTAACCATTAGCTGCTAACATGGTTGTGTTCAGTATCACCGGGGGATTGTACTCTGTCAGTTTGGTCCAAATCCTGTACTGGGATGTGCTTCAAATAGTGAAAAAATATGTTTTTTATAACGTTGCCATGGTAACTCAAAATGGCGGGTGGTACAAAAAAATACTTCATAGGATCAGCACACATGTTTTGTTATACATACTGTGGGGATTATAATATAAAACTCTAAGTGTCCCACACCGGGATTCGATCCCATGACCTCTTGCATGCAAAGCCTGCACTTTCCATCCGAGCTATACTGTAGCGCCATATATGGGCATGCAGTATTGGGACCATAAGGGGTTTGATCCCCCATTGAAAAGCATTGGATGTTTGACACCTCATAGCTTGGAGATGCTTTATGTGACGTAGCCCAAATTTCTTGTGGAGCTTTCTCTCTAGAGTAAGAACAGACTCTGTGAAGCAGAAGTTGGTGAGACCTTCCTAGAGCTACTTCCGGTTAGCAACATGCTAACAGTTAGCAGCTAACAAGGTTGTGTTCAGGATGACCAGGTGATGGTACTCTGTTAGTTTGGTCCATAACCTGTGCTGGTAAGTGCCTCAAAGAGGGAGAAAATACATTGTTTATTACGTCGCCATGGTAACTCAAAATGGCGGGTGGTCTTGGCCCATTGAAAAGCATTGAATATTTGACACCTCCTAACATGGAGATGCTTTATCCGACATGGCCAAAATTTGTTGTGGAGCTTTCTCTCTAGAGTAAGAACAGACTCTGTGAAGCAGAAGTTGGTGAGACCTTCCTAGAGCTACTTCCGGTTAGCAACATGCTAACAGTTAGCCGCTAACAGGGCTGTGTTCAGTATCACCAGGTGAGTGTACTCTGTCAGTTTGGTCCAAATCCTGTACTGGGAAGTGCCTCAAAAAGGGTGCCAATACTTAATGTCACCAAAGGTCACCAAAGGTCATGAGTCAGATTGGCCTCCTTTAGCAACTCAGCCTCACCACATCTGGGCCCAGAACTCAACATTTGACCAAAATGGTCAGTAGCGCCATTTCTCACATGTGGGTGGTGCTGTATTGGCCAATTATGTCGTGTCTGGGCATCATGCCAGATCCTGTTGGAAGCAAAGGCCCAATAGGAAAGCATGTGAAATCCAAAATGGGACAGAAAAGTGACACATGGCTGAAAGTCACTTGAAAATTTAAAAATGTTAAGAGGAAGTGACTGTGCGAATTTCAGATTCCTACATTAATCACAGCCACTGCAGCGGGCGTCGAAAGTTGCCATTGTATCCCAATGGAGCTTCTCCCTCTGGCCCTCAGAGTTCCGTCGTCATGGAAACTCACTCACACCTCTGCTGCAGGCCCGTCTACCGAAGTGCAGAGACTTTGCTCACAATAAGTCCCATTGGATTATAATGGAGAACTTTGCCCCGAACAACGCTCCATATCTCCTGATCCGTAAATGGTAGAGACGTAATTTTTTCTGCGTTTATTTCGTAACGGATAGGGGAAGAAGACAGGCTATCGGTTTTTGCTGGAAAAAGTTTAATAAAGGCGTGAAAAATTATGATATAAAGGTGATTTTTATGGATATTCAGAAATCCTCTAAAACCGGTCCCGAACAAATCGCTGTAGCTGAAAAAGTATAAGAGATATCAAAATAATTCTTTCACTATGAGTATCAGCAGGCTTTTGAGGACTATGGTGCCCATTTTCATGTTTGTACAAAAATCGGTGTAGGCACAGCGACGATGTAAAAAAGTGGATGATGTGGGAAAATGCAGCTGAAAAGCGTTTTCAGGAATTTGCACATTCGCTACTCCCGAACAAATTGTTCCTGCGGTAAAACCGTAACAGTTATCCAAACAATTCCTTTTTTATGAGTGCCAGAAGGGTCGGGACATTCATGTGTGAAAGTCTCATGCTTGTACATGAAACGGTTTAGGAGTAGCGACGATGCGAAAACATGTGATGTTTTGGATTTTCAGACGTCATTTTTCAAAACCGCTCCATAGGAAATGAATGGGGAGGATTTCAGGTTTGTGTCGCTCTGAGGTGATTTGCGAAAAATCTATAAATGCTACACCAATGAGGGTTACATTTTCTGAATCCAGACAAAAATACCTACGTTTTGATGTATAATTTGTCTACGTAGAGTGAAAATTGAGCTAGTAGGCTGAAGTTGTTCGGAGTTTTGAAATCTTTGAAAACGCTAGAGTGGCCCACTCTAGCGGTTGGAGAATTCCGTCATTGACTTTCATTATAAACGATGATTTCGCTGATTTTTGGACATGAGCTTTGAGGAGTAACTGTGAAGAGACGATAAAAGATATCCACATCCCGTTTTCACTTCTGAGTAGTTCACAGATATATCTACAAACTGGAAGTTAAACGGTGTTCATAGGTGAAAGCATGACGATACAGTACAGCGTTGAAAATGGCCATTTTGAGGCTTTTTTGAGGCTTTCTTTCTACCCGACTCCATTCATTCCTATGGGGTTTTTGGGGGTGGTTTTTCGCTTATTTCGTCGCCATGGTAACTCGAAACCCCAATAAAAGTAATAGCACACATCGGGTAATCGAGCCGCACGTTTTGATACCTATATTGTGGGGGTGCACGCTACGGTTCGGGCCGCATTAATCGTGACGGAAGGGGAAGTAAAGAATAATAAAGAGACACGTTTAGAGGTGAATAGTAGTAGGTGCCTCCATGCATTTGCATGGGAGGCAGTGCTGTGCTTCGCACAGCACTGCCTCCTCATTGCAAATGCTTGGCAGGCACCTAACTAGAAAATTTCTGAAGAAATTTAGCAAGGCGCCTGCCTCGTGGTGCGTACCGTACCATTGAAAATACTAACGGGAAGTAACACTGCGAATTTCAGCTTCCTACGATCTTCACAGCCCCCGCAACGGCCGTCCAAAGGTGCCATGTTAAGTCAATGGACCTCCTAGGAGCCTCTGGCTAGCAGCGTTGTCATGGAGACTCCCTCACAGCTGTAGTCCTCTGTCTTAATTGTCATTACCTTTATCATGTGAGGTACTGAGGTGAATGTGTGATTTCAGTGTCTTTGGAGCATTTCTGCAGCATGTAACAGAGGCAAAGAGGGGTCAAAAATGGATGTTTGACACCTCATAAAATAGACATGCTTTATCTAACATGGCCCAAATTTGTTGTAGAGACTTCTCTCTAAAGGAAGTACAGACTCTGTGAAGCAGAAGTTGGTGAGACCTTCCTAGAGCTACTTCCGGTTAGCAACATGCTAACTGTTAGCCGCTAACAAGGTTGTGTTCAGGATGACCAGGTGATGGTACTCCTGTAGTTTGGTCCATAACCTGTGCTGGGAAGTGGCTAAAAGAGGGAGAAAATGCGTTGTTTATTACGTCGCCATAGTAACTCAAAATGGCGGGTGGTCTTGGCCCATTGAAAAGCATTGAATATTTGACACCTCCTAACATGGAGATGCTTTATCCGACATGGCCAAAATTTGTTGTGGAGCTTTCACTCTACAGTAAGAACAGACTCTGTGAAGCAGAAGTTGGTGAGACCTTCCTAGAGCTACTTCCTGTTAGCAACATGCTAACCATTAGCCGCTAACAAGGTTGTGTTCAGGATGACCAGGTGATGGTACTCTGTTAGTTTGGTCCATAACCTGTGCTGGGAAGTGCCTCAAAGAGGGAGAAAATACGTTGTTTATTACGTCGCCATGGTAACTCAAAATGGCGGGTGGTCTTGGCCCATTGAAAAGCATTGAATATTTGACACCTCCTAACATGGAGATGCTTTATCCGACATGGCCAAAATTTGTTGTGGAGCTTTCACTCTACAGTAAGAACAGACTCTGTGAAGCAGAAGTTGGTGAGACCTTCCTAGAGCTACTTCCTGTTAGCAACATGCTAACCGTTAGCCGCTAACATGGTTGTGTTCAGTATCACCGGGGGATTGTACTCTGTCAGTTTGGTCCAAATCCTGTACTGGGATGTGCTTCAAATAGGGAGAAAATACGTTTTTTATAACGTTGCCATGGTAACTCAAAATGGCGGGTGGTACAAAAAAATACTTCATAGGATCAGCACACATGTTTTGTTATACATACTGTGGGGATTATAATATAAAACTCTAAGTGTGCCACACCGGGATTCGATCCCATGACCTCTTGCATGAAAAGCCTGCACTTTCCATCTGAGCTATACAGTAGCACCATATGTGGGCATGCAGTATTGGGACCATAAGGGGTTTGATCCCCCATTGAAAAGCATTGGATGTTTGACACCTCATAGCTTGGAGAGGCTTTATGCGACGTAGCCCAAATTTCTTGTGGAGCTTTCTCTCTAAAGTAAGAACGGACTCTGTGAAGCAGAAGTTGGTGAGACCTTCCTAGAGCTACTTCCGGTTAGCAACATGCTAACAGTTAGCCGCTAACAGGGTTGTGTTCAGTATCACCAGGTGAGTGTACTCTGTCAGTTTGGTCCAAATCCTGTACTGGGAAGTGCCTCAAAAAGGGTGCCAATACTTAATGTCACCAAAGGTCACCAAAGGTCATGAGTCAGATTGGCCTCCTTTAGCAACTCAGCCTCACCACATCTGGGCCCAGAACTCAACATTTGACCAAAATGGTCAGTAGCGCCATTTCCCACATGTGGGTGGTGCTGTATTGGCCAATTATGTCGTGTCTGGGCATCATGCCAGATCCTGATGGAAGCAAAGGCCCAATAGGAAAGCATGTGAAATCCAAAATGGGACAGAAAAGTGACACATGGCTGAAAGTCACTTGAAAATTTTAAAATGTTAAGAGGAAGTGACTGTGCGAATTTCAGATTCCTACATTAATCACAGCCGCTGCAGCGGGCGTCGAAAGTTGCCATTGTATCCCAATGGAGCTTCTCCCTCTGGCCCTCAGAGTTCCGTCGTCATGGAAACTCACTCACACCTGCAGCGGGCTTGAAAATTTAAAAATGTTAAGAGGAAGTGACTGTGCGAATTTCAGATTCCTACATTAATCACAGCCGCTGCAGCGGGCGTCGAAAGTTGCCATTGTATCCCAATGGAGCTTCTCCCTCTGGCCCTCAGAGTTCCGTCGTCATGGAAACTCACTCACACCTCTGCTGCAGGCCAGTCTACCGAAGTGCAGAGACTTTGCTCACAATAAGTCCCATTGGATTATAATGGAGAACTTTGCCCCGAACAACGCTCCATATCTCCTGATCCGTAAATGGTAGAGACGTAATTTTTTCTGCGTTTATTTCGTAACGGATAGGGGAAGAAGACAGGCTATCGGTTTTTGCTGGAAAAAGTTTAATAAAGGCGTGAAAAATTATGATATAAAGGTGATTTTTATGGATTTTCAGAAATCGTCTAAAACCGGTCCCGAACAAATCGCTGTAGCTGAAAAAGTATAAGAGATATCAAAATAATTCTTTCACTATGAGTATCAGCAGGCTTTTGAGGACTATGGTGCCCATTTTCATGTTTGTACAAAAATCGGTGTAGGCACAGCGACGATGTAAAAAAGTGGATGATGTGGGAAAATGCAGCTGAAAAGCGTTTTCAGGAATTTGCACATTCGCTACTCCCGAACAAATTGTTCCTGCGGTAAAACCGTAACAGTTATCCAAAAAATTCCTTTTTTATGAGTGCCAGAAGGGTTGGGACATTCATGTGTGAAAGTCTCATGCTTGTACATGAAACGGTTTAGGAGTAGCGACGATGCGAAAACATGTGATGTTTTGGATTTTCAGACGTCATTTTTCAAAACCGCTCCATAGGAAATGAATGGGGAGGATTTCGGGTTTGTGTCGCTCTGAGGTGATTTGCGAAAAATCTATAAATGCTACACCAATGAGGGTTACATTTCCTGAATCCAGACAAAAATACCTACGTTTTGATGTATAATTTGTCTACGTAGAGTGAAAATTGAGCGAGTAGGCTGAAGTTGTTCGGAGTTTTGAAATCTTTGAAAATGCTAGAGTGGCCCACTCTAGCGGTTGGAGAATTCCGTCATTGACTTTCATTATAAACGATGATTTCGCTGATTTTCAGACATGAGCTTTGAGGAGCACTTGTGAGGAGACGATAACAGATATCCACATCCCGTTTTCACTTCTGAGTAGTTCACAGATATATCTACAAACTGGAAGTTAAACGGTGTTCGTAGGTGAAAGCATGACGATACAGTACAGCGTTGAAAATGGCCATTTGGAGGCTTTTTTGAGGTTTTTTTTCTACCCGACTCCATTCATTCCTATGGGATTTTTGGGGGTGGTTTTTCGCTAATTGCGTTGCCATGGTAACTCGAAACCCCAACAGAAGTAATAGCACACATCTCGAGACCGAGCCGGACGTTTTGATGTATATATTGTGGGGGTGCACGCTACGGTTCGGGCCGCATTAATCGTGAAGGAAGAAAAATAAAGAATATTAATAATAATACTAGAAAATTTCTGAAGAAATTTAGCAAGGCGCCTGCCTCGTGGTGCGTACCGTACCGTCAAAAATACTAACGGGAAGTAACACCGCGAATTTCAGCTTCCTACGGTCTTCACAGCCCCCGCAGCGGCCGTCAAAAGGTACCATGTTAAGTCAATGGACCTCCTAGGAGCCTCTGGCTAGCAGCGTTGTCATGGAGACTCCCTCACAGCTGTAGCCCTCTGTCTTAATTATCATTACCTTTATCATGTGAGGTACTGAGGTGAATGTGTGATTTCAGTGTCTTTGGAGCATTTCTGCAGCATGTAACAGAGGCAAAGAGGGGTCAAAAATGGATGTTTGACACCTCATAAAATAGACATGCTTTATTTGACATGGCCCAAATTTGTTGTGGAGCTTTCTCTCTAGAGTAAGAACAGACTCTGTGAAGCAGAAGTTAGTGAGACCTTCCTAGAGCTACTTCCTGTTAGCAACATGCTAACCGTTAGCCGCTAACAAGGTTGTGTTCAGGATGACCAGGTGATGGTACTCTGTTAGTTTGGTCCATACCCTGTGCTTGGAAGTGCCTCAAAGAGGGAGAAAATACGTAGTTTATTACGTCGCCATGGTAACTCAAAATGGCGGGTGGTCTTGGCCCATTGAAAAGCATTGAATATTTGACACCTTCTAACATGGAGATGCTTTATCCGACATGGCCAAAATTTGTTGTGGAGCTTTCTCTCTACAGTAAGAACAGACTCTGTGAAGCAGAAGTTAGTGAGACCTTCCTAGAGCTACTTCCTGTTAGCAACATGCTAACCATTAGCCGCTAACATGGTTGTGTTCAGTATCACCGGGGGATTGTACTCTGTCAGTTTGGTCCAAATCCTGTACTGGGATGTGCTTCAAATAGGGAGAAAATACGTTTTCTATAACGTTGCCATGGTAACTCAAAATGGCGGGTGGTACAAAAAAATACTTCATAGGATCAGCACACATGTTTTGTTATACATACTGTAAGGATTCCAATATAGAACTCTAAGTGTCCCACACCGGGATTCGATCCCGTGACCTCTTGCATGCAAAGTCTGCACTTTCCATCTGAGCTATACTGTAGCGTCATATATGGGCATGCAGTATTGGGACCATAAGGGGTTTGATCCCCCATTGAAAAGCATTGGATGTTTGACACCTCATAGCTTGGAGATGCTTTATGCGACGTAGCCCAAATTTCTTGTGGAGCTTTCTCTCTAGAGTAAGAACAGACTCTGTGAAGCAGAAGTTGGTGAGACCTTCCTAGAGCTACTTCCGGTTAGCAACATGCTAACAGTTAGCCGCTAACAGGGTTGTGTTCAGTATCACCAGGTGAGTGTACTCTGTCAGTTTGGTCCAAATCCTGTACTGGGAAGTGCCTCAAAAAGGGTGCCAATACTTAATGTCACCAAAGGTCACCATGAGTCATGAGTCAGATTGGCCTCCTTTAGCAACTCAGCCTCACCACATCTGGGCCCAGAACTCAACATTTGACCAAAATGGTCAGTAGCGCCATTTCCCACATGTGGGTGGTGCTGTATTGGCCAATTATGTCGTGTCTGGGACTCATGCCAGATCCTGTTGGAAGCAAAGGCCCAATAGGAAAGCATGTGAAATCCAAAATGGGACAGAAAAGTGACACATGGCTGAAAGTCACTTGAAAATTAAAAAATGTTAAGAGGAAGTGACTGTGCGAATTTCAGATTCCTACATTAATCACAGCCGCTGCAGCGGGCGTCGAAAGTTGCCATTGTATCCCAATGGAGCTTCTCCCTCTGGCCCTCAGAGTTCCGTAGTCATGGAAACTCACTCACACCTGCAGCGGGCTTGAAAATTTAAAAATGTTAAGAGGAAGTGACTGTGCGAATTTCAGATTCCTACATTAATCACAGCCGCTGCAGCGGGCGTCGAAAGTTGCCATTGTATCCCAATGGAGCTTCTCCCTCTGGCCCTCAGAGTTCCGTCGTCATGGAAACTCACTCACACCTCTGCTGCAGGCCCGTCTACCAAAGTGCAGAGACTTTGCTCACAATAAGTCCCATTGGATTATAATGGAGAACTTTGCCCCGAACAACGCTCCATATCTCCTGATCCGTAAATGGTAGAGACGTAATTTTTTCTGCGTTTATTTCGTAACGGATAGGGGAAGAAGACAGGCTATCGGTTTTTGCTGGAAAAAGTTTAATAAAGGCGTGAAAAATTATGATATAAAGGTGATTTTTATGGATATTCAGAAATCCTCTAAAACCGGTCCCGAACAAATCGCTGTAGCTGAAAAAGTATAAGAGATATCAAAATAATTCTTTCACTATGAGTATCAGCAGGCTTTTGAGGACTATGGTGCCCATTTTCATGTTTGTACAAAAATCGGTGTAGGCACAGCGACGATGTAAAAAAGTGGATGATGTGGGAAAATGCAGCTGAAAAGCGTTTTCAGGAATTTGCACATTCGCTACTCCCGAACAAATTGTTCCTGCGGTAAAACCGTAACAGTTATCCAAACAATTCCTTTTTTATGAGTGCCAGAACGGTCGGGACATTCATGTGTGAAAGTCTCATGCTTGTACATGAAACGGTTTAGGAGTAGCGACGTTGCGAAAACATGTGATGTTTTGGATTTTCAGACGTCATTTTTCAAAACCGCTCCATAGGAAATGAATGGGGAGGATTTCAGGTTTGTGTCGCTCTGAGGTGATTTGCGAAAAATCTATAAATGCTACACCAATGAGGGTTACATTTTCTGAATCCAGACAAAAATACCTACGTTTTGATGTATAATTTGTCTACGTAGAGTGAAAATTGAGCGAGTATGCTGAAGTTGTTCGGAGTTTTGAAATCTTTGAAAACGCTAGAGTGGCCCACTCTAGCGGTTGGAGAATTCCGTCATTGACTTTCATTATAAACGATGATTTCGCTGATTTTTGGACATGAGCTTTGAGGAGTAACTGTGAAGAGACGATAAAAGATATCCACATCCCGTTTTCACTTCTGAGTAGTTCACAGATATATCTACAAACTGGAAGTTAAACGGTGTTCATAGGTGAAAGCATGACGATACAGTACAGCATTTAAAATGGCCATTTTGAGGCTTTTTTGAGGCTTTCTTTCTACCCGACTCCATTCATTCCTATGGGGTTTTTGGGGGTGGTTTTTTGCTTATTTCGTCGCCATGGTAACTCGAAACCCCAATAAAAGTAATAGCACACATCGGGTAATCGAGCCGCACGTTTTGATACCTATATTGTGGGGGTGCACGCTACGGTTCGGGCCGCATTAATCGTGACGGAAGGGGAAGTAAAGAATAATAAAGAGACACGTTTAGAGGTGAATAGTAGTAGGTGCCTCCATGCATTTGCATGGGAGGCAGTGCTGTGCTTCGCACAGCACTGCCTCCTCATTGCAAATGCTTGGCAGGCACCTAACTAGAAAATTTCTGAAGAAATTTAGCAAGGCGCCTGCCTCGTGGTGCGTACCGTACCGTCAAAAATAGCAACAGGAAGTAACACTGCAAATTTCAGCTTCCTACGGTCTTCACAGCCCCCGCACGGCCGTCCAAAGGTGCCATGTTAAGTCAATGGACCTCCTAGGAGCCTCTGGCTAGCAGCGTTGTCATGGAGACTCCGTCACAGCTGTAGCCATCTATTTGTCTGTAAAGGCAGAACAACCCTGGCTATGCAGAAGTTGGTAGGACCTTCCTACAGCTACTTCCGGTTAGCAACATGCTAACCATTAGCCGCTAACATGGTTGTGGTCAGTCTGACCAGGTGAATGTACTCTGTGAGTTTGGTCCAAATCCTGTACTGGAAAGTGCGTCAAATAGGGTGCCAATACTTAATGTCACCAAAGGTCATGGGTGAGATCGGCTTCCGCTAACAAGGTTGTGTTCAGTATCACCAGGTGAATGTACTCTGTGAGTTTGGTCCAAATCCTGTACTGGAAAGTGTGTCAAATAGGGTGCCAATACTTAATGTCACCAAAGGTCATGGGTCAGATCGGCCTCCGCTAACAAGGTTGTGTTCAGTATCACCAGGTGAATGTACTCTGTGAGTTTGGTCCAAACCCTGTACTGGAAAGTGCCTCAAATAGAGTGCCAATACTTAATGTCAGCAAAGGTCATGGGTCAGATCGGCCTCCGCTAACAAGGTTGTGTTCAGTATCACCAGGTGAATGTACTCTGTGAGTTTGGTCCAAACCCTGTACTGGAAAGTGCGTCAAATAGGGTGCCAATACTTAATGTCACCAAGGGTCATGGGTCAGATCGGCCTCCGCTAACAAGGTTGTGTTCAGTATCCCTGGGTGATGATACTCTGTGAGTTTGGTCCAAATCCTGTACTGGAAAGTGCATCAAATAGGGTGCCAATACTTAATGTCACCATGGGTCATGGGTCAGATCAGCCTCCGCTAAGAAGGTTGTGTTCAGTATCACCCGTTGATGGTACTCTGTGAGTTTGGTCCAAATCCTGTACTGGAAAGTGCCTCAAATAGGGTGCCAATACTTATTGTCACCAAGGGTCATGGGTCAGATCGGCCTCTGCTAACAAGGTTGTGTTCAGTATCACCAGTTGATGGTACTCTGTGAGTTTGGTCGAAATCCTGTACTGGAAAGTGCCTCAAATAGGGTGCCAATACTTAATGTCACCAAAGGTCATGGGTCAGATCGGCCTCCGCTAACAAGGTTGTGTTCAGTATCCCTGGGTGATGATACTCTGTGAGTTTGGTCCAAATCCTGTACTGGAAAGTGCCTCAAATAGGGTGCCAATACTTAATGTCACCAAAGGTCACCAAAGGTCATGAGTCAGATTGGCCTCCTTTAGCAACTCAGCCTCACCACATCTGGGCCCAGAACTTAACATTTGACAAAAATGGTCAGTAGCGCCATTTCCCACATGTGGGTGGTGCTGTATTGGCCAATTATGTCGTGTCTGGGCATCATGCCAGATCCTGTTAATTTAATGTCATTAATCACAGCCGCTGCAGCGGGCGTCGAAAGTTGCCATTGTATCCCAATGGAGCTTCTCCCTCTGGCCCTCAGAGTTCCGTCGTCATGGAAACTCACTCACACCTCTGCTGCAGGCTTGAAAATTTAAAAATGTTAAGAGGAAGTGACTGTGCGAATTTCAGATTCCTACATTAATCACAGCCGCTGCAGCGGGCGTCGAAAGTTGCCATTGTATCCCAATGGAGCTTCTCCCCCTGGCCCTCAGAGTTCCGTCGTCATGGAAACTCACTCACACCTCTGCTGCAGGCCAGTCTACCGAAGTGCAGAGACTTTGCTCACAATAAGTCCCATTGGATTATAATGGAGAACTTTGCCCCGAACAACGCTCCATATCTCCTGATCCGTAAATGGTAGAGACGTAATTTTTTCTGCGTTTATTTCGTAACGGATAGGGGAAGAAGACAGGCTATCGGTTTTTGCTGGAAAAAGTTTAATAAAGGCGTGAAAAATTATGATATAAAGGTGATTTTTATGGATTTTTAGAAATCCTCTTAAAACGGTCCCGAACAAATCGCTGTAGCTGAAAAAGTATAAGAGATATCAAAATAATTCTTTCACTATGAGTATCACCAGGCTTTTGAGGACTATGGTGCCTATTTTCATGTTTGTACAAAAATCGGTGTAGGCACAGCGACGATGTAAAAAAGTGGATGATGTGGGAAAATGCAGCTGAAAAGCGTTTTCAGGAATTTGCACATTCGCTACTCCCGAACAAATTGTTCCTGCGGTAAAACCGTAACAGTTATCCAAACAATTCCTTTTTTATGAGTGCCAGAAGGGTCGGGACATTCATGTGTGAAAGTGTCATGCTTGTACATGAAACGGTTTAGGAGTAGCGACGATGCGAAAACATGTGATGTTTTGGATTTTCAGACGTCATTTTTCAAAACCGCTCCATAGGAAATGAATGGGGAGGATTTCGGGTTTGTGTCGCTCTGAGGTGATTTGCGAAAAATCTATAAATGCTACACCAATGAGGGTTACATTTCCTGAATCCAGACAAAAATACCTACGTTTTGATGTATAATTTGTCTACGTAGAGTGAAAATTGAGCGAGTAGGCTGAAGTTGTTCGGAGTTTTGAAATCTTTGAAAATGCTAGAGTGGCCCACTCTAGCGGTTGGAGAATTCCGTCATTGACTTTCATTATAAACGATGATTTCGCTGATTTTCAGACATGAGCTTTGAGGAGCACTTGTGAGGAGACGATAACAGATATCCACATCCCGTTTTCACTTCTGAGTAGTTCACAGATATATCTACAAACTGGAAGTTAAACGGTGTTCGTAGGTGAAAGCATGACGATACAGTACAGCGTTGAAAATGGCCATTTGGAGGCTTTTTTGAGGCTTTCTTTCTGCCCGACTCCATTGATTACTATGGGTTTTTTCGGGGGTGGTTTTTCGCTTATTGCGTTGCCATGGTAACTCGAAACCCCAATAAAAGTAATAGCACACTATTCCCGACCGAGCCGCACGTTCTGGTACCTATATCGTGGGGGTGCACGCTGCGGTTCGGGCCGCATTAATCGTGGAATAATAAAGAATAATAATAACTAGAAAATTTCTGAAGAAATTTAGCAAGGTGCCTGCCTCGTGGTGCGTACCGTACCGTTGAAAATACTAACGGGAAGTAACACTGCGAATTTCAGCTTCCTACGGTCTTCACAGCCCCCGCAACGGCCGTCCAAAGGTGCCATGTTAAGTCAATGGACCTCCTAGGAGCCTCTGGCTAGCAGCGTTGTCATGGAGACTCCCTCACAGCTGTAGCCCTCTGTCTTAATTATCATTACCTTTATCATGTGAGGTACTGAGGTGAATGTGTGATTTCAGTGTCTTTGGAGCATTTCTGCAGCATGTAACAGAGGCAAATAGGGGTCAAAAATGGATGTTTGACACCTCATAAAATAGACATGCTTTATCTGACATGGCCCAAATTTGTTGTAGAGCTTCCTCTCTAAAGGAAGTACAGACTCTGTGAAGCAAAGGTTTGTGCGAGCTTGCTAGAGCTACTTCCGGTTAGCAACATGCTAACCGTTAGCCGCTAACAAGGTTGTGTTCAGGATGACCAGGTGATAATACTCTGTTAGTTTGGTCCATAACCTGTGCTGGGAAGTGCCTCAAAGAGGGAGAAAATACGTAGTTTATTACGTCGCCATGGTAACTCAAAATGGCGGGTGGTCTTGGCCCATTGAAAAGCATTGAATATTTGACACCTCCTAACATGGAGATGCTTTATCCGACATGGCCAAAATTTGTTGTGGAGCTTTCTCTCTACAGTAAGAACAGACTCTGTGAAGCAGAAGTTGGTGAGACCTTCCTAGAGCTACTTCCGGTTAGCAACATGCTAACCGTTAGCCGCTAACAAGGTTGTGTTCAGGATGACCAGGTGATGGTACTCTGTTAGTTTGGTCCATAACCTGTGCTGGGAAGTGCCTCAAAGAGGGAGAAAATACGTAGTTTATTACGTCGCCATGGTAACTCAAAATGGCGGGTGGTCTTGGCCCATTGAAAAGCATTGAATATTTGACACCTCCTAACATGGAGATGCTTTATCCGACATGGCCAAAATTTGTTGTGGAGCTTTCTCTCTACAGTAAGAACAGACTCTGTGAAGCAGAAGTTGGTGAGACCTTCCTAGAGCTACTTCCTGTTAGCAACATGCTAACCGTTAGCCGCTAACATGGTTGTGTTCAGTATCACCGGAGGATTGTACTCTGTCAGTTTGGTCCAAATCCTGTACTGGGATGTGCTTCAAATAGGGAGAAAATACGTTTTTTATAACGTTGCCATGGTAACTCAAAATGGCGGGTGGTACAAAAAATACTTCATAGGATCAGCACACATGTTTTGTTATACATACTGTGGGGATTATAATATAAAACTCTAAGTGTCCCACACCGGGATTCGATCCCATGACCTCTTGCATGCAGAGCCTGCACTTTCCATCTGAGCTATACTGTAGTGCCATATATGGGCATGCAGTATTGGGACCATAAGGGGTTTGATCCCCCATTGAAAAGCATTGGATGTTTGACACCTCATAGCTTTGAGATGCTTTATGCGACGTAGCCCAAATTTCTTGTGGAGCTTTCTCTCTAGAGTAAGAACAGACTCTGTGAAGCAGAAGTTGGTGAGACCTTCCTAGAGCTACTTCCGGTTAGCAACATGCTAACAGTTAGCCGCTAACAGGGTTGTGTTCAGTATAACCAGGTAAGTGTACTCTGTCAGTTTGGTCCAAATCCTGTACTGGGAAGTGCCTCAAAGAGGGAGAAAATACGTTGTTTATTACGTCGCCATGGTAACTCAAAATGGCGGGTGGTCTTGGCCCATTGAAAAGCATTGAATATTTGACACCTCCTAACATGGAGATGCTTTATCCGACATGGCCAAAATTTGTTGTGGAGCTTTTGCTCTACAGTAAGAACAGACTCTGTGAAGCAGAAGTTGGTGAGACCTTCCTAGAGCTACTTCCGGTTAGCAACATGCTAACAGTTAGCCGCTAACAGGGTTCAATTCAATTCAATTCAATTTTATTTATATAGCGCCAAATCATGAAACATGTCATCTCAAGGCACTTTACAAAATCAAGTTCAATCATATTATACAGATTGGGTCAGATTATACAGATTGGTCAAAATGTCCTATATAAGGAAACCAGTTGATTGCATCAAAGTCTTTGTGTTGTGTTCAGTATCACCAGGTGAGTGTACTCTGTCAGTTTGGTCCAAATCCTGTACTGGGAAGTGCCTCAAAAAGGGTGCCAATACTTAATGTCACCAAAGGTCACCATAGGTCATGAGTCAGATTGGCCTCCTTTAGCAACTCAGCCTCACCACATCTGGGCCCAGAACTCAACATTTGACCAAAATGGTCAGTAGCGCCATTTCCCACATGTGGGTGGTTCTGTATTGGCCAATTATGTCGTGTCTGGGACTCATGCCAGATCCTGTTGGAAGCAAAGGCCCAATAGGAAAGCATGTGAAATCCAAAATGGGACAGAAAAGTGACACATGGCTGAAAGTCACTTGAAAATTTTAAAATGTTAAGAGGAAGTGACTGTGCGAATTTCAGATTCCTACATTAATCACAGCCGCTGCAGCGGGCATCGAAAGTTGCCATTGTATCCCAATGGAGCTTCTCCCTCTGGCCCTCAGAGTTCCGTCGTCATGGAAACTCACTCACACCTCTGCTGCAGGCTTGAAAATTTAAAAATGTTAAGAGGAAGTGACTGTGCGAATTTCAGATTCCTACATTAATCACAGCCGCTGCAGCGGGCGTCGAAAGTTGCCATTGTATCCCAATGGAGCTTCTCCCCCTGGCCCTCAGAGTTCCGTCGTCATGGAAACTCACTCACACCTCTGCTGCAGGCCAGTCTACCGAAGTGCAGAGACTTTGCTCACAATCAGTCCCATTGGATTATAATGGAGAACTTTGCCCCGAACAACGCTCCATATCTCCTGATCCGTAAATGGTAGAGACGTAATTTTTTCTGCGTTTATTTCGTAACGGATAGGGGAAGAAGACAGGCTATCGGTTTTTGCTGGAAAAAGTTTAATAAAGGCGTGAAAAATTATGATATAAAGGTGATTTTTATGGATTTTTTGAAATCCTCTAAAAAAGGTCCCGAACAAATCGCTGTAGCTGAAAAAGTATAAGAGATATCAAAATAATTCTTTCACTATGAGTATCAGCAGGCTTTTGAGGACTATGGTGCCCATTTTCATGTTTGTACAAAAATCGGTGTAGGCACAGCGACGATGTAAAAAAGTGGATGATGTGGGAAAATGCAGCTGAAAAGCGTTTTCAGGAATTTGCACATTCGCTACTCCCGAACAAATTGTTCCTGCGGCAAAACCGTAACAGTTATCCCAACAATTTCTTTTTTATGAGTGCCAGAAGGGTCGGGACATTCATGTGTGAAAGTCTCATGCTTGTACATGAAACGGTTTAGGAGTAGCGACGATGCGAAAACATGTGATGTTTTGGATTTTCAGACGTCATTTTTCAAAACCGCTCCATAGGAAATGAATGGGGAGGATTTCGGGTTTGTGTCGCTCTGAGGTGATTTGCGAAAAATCTATAAATGCTACACCAATGAGGGTTACATTTCCTGAATCCAGACAAAAATACCTACGTTTTGATGTATAATTTGTCTACGTAGAGTGAAAATTGAGCGAGTAGGCTGAAGTTGTTCGGAGTTTTGAAATCTTTGAAAACGCTAGAGTGGCCCACTCTAGCGGTTGGAGAATTCCGTCATTGACTTTCATTATAAACGATGATTTTGCTGATTTTCGGACATGAGCTTTGAGGAGTAACTGTGAAGAGACGATAAAAGATATCCCCATCCCGTTTTCACTTCTGAGTAGTTCACAGATATGTCTACAAACTGGAAGTTAAACGGTGTTCGTAGGTGAAAGCATGAAGACACAGTACAGCGTTGAAAATGGCCATTTGGAGGCTTTTTTGAGGCTGTCTTTTTACCCGACTCCATTCATTCCTATGGGATTTTTGGGGGTGGTTTTTCGCTTATTGCGTTGCCATGGTAACTCGAAACCCCAATAGAAGTAATACCACACATCTCGAGACCGAGCCGGACGTTTTGATGTATATATTGTGGGGGTGCACGCTACGGTTCGGGCCGCATTAATCGTGAAGTAAGAAAAATAAAGAATAACTAGAAAATTTCTGAAGAAATTTAGCAAGGCGCCTGCCTCGTGGTGCGTACCGTACCGTTTAAAATACTAACGGGAAGTAACACTGCAAATTTCAGCTTCCTACGGTGTTCACAGCCCCCGCAGCGGCCGTCCAAAGGTGCCATGTTAAGTCAATGGACCTCCTAGGAGCCTCTGGCTAGCAGCGTTGTCATGGAGACTCCCTCACAGCTGTAGCCCTCTGTCTTAATTATCATTACCTTTATCATGTGAGGTACTGAGGTGAATGTGTGATATCAGTGTCTTTGGAGCATTTCTGCAGCATGTAACAGAGGCAAAGAGGGGTCAAAAATGGATGTTTGACACCTCATAAAATAGACATGCTTTATCTGACATGGCCCAAATTTGTTGTAGAGCCTTCTCTCTAAAGGAAGTACAGACTCTTTGAAGCAAAAGTTTGTGCGAGCTTCCTAGAGCTACTTCCGGTTAGCAACATGCTAAGCGTTAGCCGCTAACAAGGTTGTGTTCAGGATGACCAGGTGATGGTACTCTGTTAGTTTGGTCCATAACCTGTGCTGGGAAGTGCCTCAAAGAGGGAGAAAATACGTAGTTTATTACGTCGCCATGGTAACTCAAAATGGCGGGTGGTCTTGGCCCATTGAAAAGCATTGAATATTTGACACCTCCTAACATGGAGATGCTTTATCCGACATGGCCAAAATTTGTTGTGGAGCTTTCTCTCTACAGTAAGAACAGACTCTGTGAAGCAGAAGTTGGTGAGACCTTCCTAGAGCTACTTCCTGTTAGCAACATGCTAACCATTAGCCGCTAACATGGTTGTGTTCAGTATCACCGGGGGATTGTACTCTGTCAGTTTGGTCCAAATCCTGTACTGGGATGTGCTTCAACTAGGGAGAAAATACGTTTTTTATAACGTTGCCATGGTAACTCAAAATGGCGGGTGGTACAAAAAAATACTTCATAGGATCAGCACACATGTTTTGTTATACATACTGTGGGGATTATAATATAAAACTCTAAGTGTCCCACACCGGGATTCGATCCCATGACCTCTTGCATGCAAAGCCTGCACTTTCCATCCGAGCTATACTGTAGCGCCATATATGGGCATGCAGTATTGGGACCATAAGGGGTTTGATCCCCCATTGAAAAGCATTGGATGTTTGACACCTCATAGCTTTGAGATGCTTTATGCGACGTAGCCCAAATTTCTTGTGGAGCTTTCTCTCTACAGTAAGAACAGACTCTGTGAAGCAGAAGTTGGTGAGACCTTCCTAGAGCTACTTCCGGTTAGCAACATGCTAACAGTTAGCCGCTAACAGGGTTGTGTTCAGTATCACCAGGTGAGTGTACTCTGTCAGTTTGGTCCAAATCCTGTACTGGGAAGTGCCTCAAAAAGGGTGCCAATACTTAATGTCACCAAAGGTCACCAAAGGTCATGAGTCAGA